>CM067344.1:47914393-48234393 GCA_034190875.2 Urechis unicinctus | reverse complement strand
ACTATTACAATGTGTATCTAAATGATCCCTTGTCTTTGGGTTGGTGAGTCTGTCAGTGGGACCATTGTATATATTCAGCCCATTAGCGAGAATCCTTGAGCGTTTAAGTCGATGTCTGATAGGTATGATTGTCAGTACGATGACTTGCAGAGCGGCCGATCCATCGGCTGACCAATTTAGCTGATTTACCATGAGGTAATCGGTATTTTAGGGCAATGTAGCCACCCACGCTGTCCCCCAGGGGCTATCCCACTTACTACCACCAGTTATATTACAACATATCTGGCAGAAACGGAAATTATGAATATCTAACGGGCGATTCTAATTTGAATAAGCGTCTGAGGGAAAGATCTTGCTGTCTGTATGGAGCAGTATCTTAAATCAAGTAGATAATGCAGTTCTGCAATAGCTAAAGCAAACGGGCCTCCCGGACTGAACAGACACGCGTTCAGTGTCCGCTTCATTGTATCTAACTGGGCAAATTTAAAGCCCCCGTCTAGAATGTGCTATTCAGGCATGACCTCATTACCTTCAATGAGATATATTGGAAAATGTTCAAATGCAAGCTGCAACAATCAACACTGATACGTCTGAATAAACTTAGTGACTAAGGTTACATTTGTTCGTGCTGACTCTTCTTCATACTAGGCGCATCCGTAGGGATGTTATATAAACATGGATCATATCCAATGTTTAATGACTAAGGTCTTTAGTTATAATTCAAACGGATTGTGGATTTCTATGTTTTATTTATATTGTGTTGAATGTTATTTATTCTTAAGCAATCAACAGGGCACTTTTTGTATCTCTATTCGCGGTATCAACAGTTCACACTGTATTATAACCATGCAACCATGCTCTCCGCTCATGCACTATGCGACTGCATGGACCGTAGTTCTCATTGTATTAACCATGGTACACGATGTTTGTACCGTGGTTTGAGCGATAGTACACCATGTGTGTACCATAGTTTGCATTATATTAACCCTGGTACCCAATAGCTGTGCCATTGTATTCATGGTATTGGCAGGCTACGCGATATATGTATCATAGTACTCGATCCTTTAGCCACGGTACACAATGAATGTACCTTAGTGCGCGAGTCTTTTGCCACGGATCACAATTAGCAGTAGCAGAATTCCAGCACAGCAGTAGCCTATGGACATCACCAGAGTTATTCCAAACCACAGTTTGAAGTCCATATTCGGATTTGCAGGATACGGAATCCGTACCCCCACATTCAGAAATAAACATCCGTGTTCCAGTCACCATTCAATCGACGTTTCGCCTTCATCACTACGACCATAAAGTGTGCCGACATTCACGGCTAATGTACTCAAGGCATTTACCTGTATGGTTTCACAACTTAAATACGATTATTTGATCCCAAGTGTTACGTTTCCAAGGTTCTGTGACAGAAGAAAAACATATGCACGGCCTCTCGACTTGTACGATGGGTTTTATTGGGCCTCATACATTCCCATAATACCTTGTACGACGGGGTATGCTTTTGGCCATTTTCAACTTGTACAACGGGTACGGGTTTTCGAGGTCCCGCGGCATACCCATATCCGAGTTAAGGCCAAGTGACCCCCCCCCCCCCCCCCCCCCCCCCCCGGCTAGTATGACGGGTTATGCTGGGCCTCGTAATTGTACGACCGGGTAAGTTTGGTTAGCTACAATCTGTACAACGGGTTTGAAATATAATTTGTTTCAGTATATCGGGATTTCCTCTCAGGATTTCCCGCCGATCGTTTACAATGCAAATGCAATGATTGGTCCAAGCCTCGTACCTCATTTTCACATCGAACGACGGGTTATAAATTTACATAATACTTTGCACGACCAGGTATTTTTCCATTTTCACCTTGTACGACGGGGAATGCGACATTTGCATAATACCTTGTACGACGGGGTATGCTGTATGCCATTTTCACCTTGTACGACGGGTTGGGGTTTTCGAGGTACCACGGCACACCCCTACACGGGACAAAGCCAAGTGCCCCGCACCCATTCCCGGGCCATCTGACGACCCCCATGACGGGAATGCTCTAAAGTGTCTTTAAGTGCATATAAATCGCTCTGCCAGCTGTATTGCCAAAATGTACCACCTCAATATATCAGATACACGGAGTCCATATTGGAGTGCATGAAATATTTTTTTCAATTTCGATGGCATGCTGAATTTCAGCTTGATAATAGATTATGACACGAGTAGTGCATGGAAGATTTTGGGCTGCTAGCTTGTTTTATCAAGAAATGTGAAATCAAAAAGTTTGCAAATTGATTGACATACAGAATGGACTAATCAGTCTAATAACTGAAGCATGGTATGTTTATATAAGTTTGCAAGTATAACATTCTACAAGCTGTATTGGCAAAATTTGAACTTGAATGTCCTACATTCACTATCTATAAACGAGTGTTATCTAGGGAATGATGTCAAGGTTTCTGGTAACCTTGCCAATCTGAATCAACACACCAAATATTTGGCTGGTAAGAAATTGCAAAGGGTCTTCTGATTGCTTTGTTTTTCTGTTCCCAATCAGATTTATATGGGACAAGAAATTTCTATCAGTTTTAATAATAACATGAGGTCCAAGAGGTGATTTTCAAGGGGAGAGTGAAATACGAGGGGATCACGAGAGATGGGGCCAGCTTGTTTTGTAAGGAAACATGCCATCCAACGTTCCCATGTGGGTATAAGGCTGGAAGAAGAGTAGGTGATAAGCCTTCTCCAGCAGCAAAGCTTACAAAACCATGTTACTTGGAGTTCATTTGCAGCAGGCATTAGCCAGCCTGTAGTTGAATGAAACAACAACATACATAATCACCATGATATTGTTGTATTTCTGTTCAATATAGATGTCTCTGCAATAATCACACGAGGAATGTCAGATCATGATGTAAACATCCACATTATAATGTAAAGGAAAGCGGTTGTGGTCAAAATGGGACCAGCTCATTTGAAACAAATAAGGAATGTTCTCTACTTATTGTAACAATTCACTGATGACTTTTTCAATACTAATTAAACAGAAAACATGACAATACACTAAAGCAAACAAAAATCAAATCACTTGGTTAATCAAGGCACTCGTTTGAAATATTGTTGCCGATTATGGAATATGTCAAAGACCAAATGAAGCAAAAGTATCATAAATGCATGTAAACTAACATGACAGAAGCATAACATGGCACTCGATGAAAAGAACACAATGGGAAGAAAAATCTCAAATGTCAATTTCAAGTACTCATTAAACTACAAAATCGCATTCTCAAGAAGCACCAAATCATTAGATTTGTCATCTAAAGCAACAAAATGTCATTACTGTGGCAACATACAAGAGACAGCAGAGACAGGTAGGCATGAAGCAGTCTGTTGCAAAGGCCATGAATGAACTATTGTAAATCATTTGTAAATGGCCACAATTCAAACAACAGAAATCAATACCAGTGACAAAAAAAGCTTTATACTTACAAATGCATCATGATATCAACATAGGGACAGTAGCCAGCAAAATAACTCAAATCATTAATACAGTGAGATGTTTTTGTCATTTAAGACCAATTTTAATGGATCACATCCAAAAAGAAATATCTCTGAGTGGTCTTAACAGCTGTCTGATCCACTGGTTGCTATAGCTACAGCATCCCTGGATTGACCTAAGATGACACCAGCAGTGTTTATTTGGTCAGGAAGTCAGAAGCAGAAACGACCTTGTTTTTGAGCGAGTAGTCCTCCAGGAGCTCACCCCACATCTTATCACAGCGTAGGAATACATGGTCACCTGACAAAAAAAGGTCAAGGCCAAAAGTTATATACTCAAGCAAGTATGATATTATTTGCAGTATCTTGGCTAGACTTGTTTCTCTGTGCTGATGAAGTTAAAGTTGAAAACTAAGGCCAGATTGTAAAGTTTTTACCGATGATAATGAGCCCTCTTCTTGCTCGTGTAAGAGCCATCTCCATGAGGTGAGGATCAGAAACCCTCCCCAGGTGCTCAGCAGACCAGGACTTGTTGAGGTGATGAGGAACAGGAGATGATCGTACCATGCTCAACAGAACATAATCCCACTCATGACCTACAGCAAACAACACCAGATCTCATCTCACCACCAACAGATACATTTCACATCTCCTCTTCCACTTCATTGAATTCTCGATCAATAAATCTCAATATCATATTACACAGTCACTTGTATTGGAAACAAGTCGACATAATCTCCCAACAGTGAACCACCCTATAACCAAGTTTAATCACCACATCCTGTATCTTGCAGACTTTGCCAAACACAACACATCTTATTAATATACTTTACACCACACCACAAATCATTCTGGCCAACTTTACACCACACTGCACATCTAACTGACACAACAAAACACCACATCACCCATATTAGGAACAAACATTACACCACATCACACATATTGCTGACTGATTTCACACCACAAAACATACCTTACAGAATAGACATTATTCTTGCAATCAAACCATTTGCTGACCTTGGCTTCTCGGGAACGTGGACACGGTGACCAGGTTTTCGCCACGTTGCTGTAGACTGGTGCGCATGGCTGCTGCTTGGGCCTCATAGGGAGTCAATACAGCGACTGATGCAGCAGACACGTGGAACCGTCGAATGAGCTGAGCAGCAATTCTCACCTGTCCACAAACATCAAACAAGTTAACGAGCCCAGAGGAGGTGGAGTGCAGCAGGGTGTTACACTGGGGGTGGGGGGGTGGGGGGTTAGGAGAGACAGGGGTCTGTAAACTGCACATTCGTGCTTCTTAAACAGGCGAATGTTGTGAACAGAATTACTTTGAGATGAGAGAAACTAGATAAACCGACAAAAACTACAAATAGCAAAAGGAAATTCAGTCACAGATACACTGTGATAGCCACTTGAAGATGATTGACTGAACTAGTTTAAGAAGCACTTCAGGAGGTATGTGATCCTAACAGGGAGCCTAGGGTGAGAATCCACTACCTGCAAATGCTCTGTTGGTTACAGCATCCTCCATTCACCACTGCTTACATATTAGAAATACTGATAGACGGAAAAGGTACGCCACTATACAGAGCAATAACATACGGTGTGGGAGACTTCTTCCTTGTTCAGCAGTGATTTCTCTGAATCCCCACCAGAGGGCAGCATCTCTTCCTCGTGCCCCAGAACATGGATAAAGCACATGGGTTCAGCCCTGCTGCCAGGCCAGAGTTTGAGTGGGGATGTTTTGGTTTGGTCATCGTTGGCATGTTGGATATATCGCCGATGGTAGTGTTGGAAAGGAAAGCTGGCTAGAGATGCATGCTGGAACAGAGAAATCTCTAATCATAACTACACCCATATGTCATGTTACAAACATACACATCCACACTTTGCTATTGCACATTTCATAACAACAGAGGTATAAATTCCACAAAGGTTGAACAGTGATTTAAGGATACAGTAGAATGACCAAGACCTACCATACGGAACTGAACATCAATGACAACAGCATCCTTGGCATAGCGTTCCAAAAGTGACTTCCCCAAGCCTCTTTGACGAGCCTCAGAGGAACACACGTGTGGTTGTAGGGACTTGGCATTGCCGAGGAGGATGATATGTTGACATTGCGATGATATGATGGGGATGAGACATTCAGCTTCCATGCAGCTGTTGCAATCATCAATTAGCAGCTGTGTACAGATAGACAGACAAATGGAGGAGTGATATATATTCTAGGAACATGCTGAGCACTCCTGATAGAGACCAGACGAGGGGCCTGACACTAATTGAAACATGTAGTGTGCAGCCTCCTCAACACTTACAAGGTCATGGAGCATCAGTAACTGTGAGCTGTATTACATCATCATCATTAAAAGGTCATATAGAACAGGCTGATTTAAAGGGCTAGTACTGTTTCCACTGCATAATATAATCATGAAACCAGATTAATTTGGTTTCATACAACTACACTCACCGTTGCATTGCTAATAATAGATATTGACAGTATCGTTGTTATCTTGCAGCATGAGGCTGCTGGGCTATACCAGTTACGTACACTGGTGTTGGTCAGCTAGGAGATTACCTGGTGTACATTAGCATTTTCAGCCAGACAGGGGGTAGCACTGTCTGCACATGTGGTGAGAAGGATCTTGGCTGCAGTAATGACCTCCTTCTCCGCCTGCTTCATCATATCACGGTAGTCGGGGCTCGCTGACAAACCTCTCTTCTCCAGAGAACTAAGCTGTCTGGCCAACGATGACTGAGTAACTACGAGGTGATGTAGGGTGATGTCACCATGGGAACCACATCCATTAGACTTGCCTCCTTGGAAACGTACTATGTTACCGGGACTTGAATCAAGGGAGCTTATCACAGCATCTGCACCAATACACACAGCACAGACTGTAACATTCAAATGGTCTCAGCTGTAATGGCAAAAACAAAACATCTTATTCAAACACCAGTTTAAATTAATCTTAATCCATCATATACAGTTTGAGAGGAGAAATCCTCTACAATACTGGGGCCTGGTGGTTGTTTCTGGATGCTTTAGATCATGCCAAATTTTTATGATTTAATTGATAAAATCAAGGAAAACAATCCTGTTGGGTTTGTAAACAATTACAACGTCATTACCATTAACTATTAAACCACAGCCATAGACAATCACTACAATCAAACCACACCTGCAGACTATCACAGCACACCTGTCAACAATCACACCACACCTTTCAACAATCACACCACACCTGTCAACAACAACACCACACCGGTCAACAATCACACCACACCTGTCAACGATCACACCACACCTTTCAACAATCACACCACACCTGTCAACAACACCACACCTGTCAATCACATCACACCTGTCAACAGTCACATCACACCAGTCAACAACCACACCACCCGTCTACCCTTAAAGCACCAAGACCTCACCTGTCAGTACATCCAGAGCTTCCTCGTTAGCAGCACACAGCATCACCTGTTCACCGTGGTTCACCTGTACAAACACAGCTGCTAGTAGTGCTGCCAGGTGTGTCTTCCCAGCACCAGGAGGTGCGGTGATCACAGTGAAGGGCTGTGTGAGGGCAGAATCAACTGCCTTCTTCTGGCCAGAGTGAACCTTGGAGTTGATGGAGAAGGAATGTTTCAGTAAAGCTTTGGTGTAGCTGCCATCTGTTAGGAACCAATCAACACAATGCACAAACAGGTCATTAATTCAGGTATGGCACCTACAATAACAGCAAGGTGTTTTCAGGCCTTGCAGAAATAAACATGTTGATATATGTCATTGATATGTAAGATTTCCATGGATGAAGACCGACCAAGAGGCTGCGGGTCGCTATGGGTGACGATGGCACGAGCCAACGCGCTAGCGTCTTCTAGCTTCACCAACACTTCCTCACAGGAACTGTTACAGGAACAAAGAGGTTCTAAACATCGCGACCAGAATCAGTCATCATTTTCTGAGCGCCTAGTGGACAGGCAGCACCATATCTCTCATTAGCTTTTAGGTCTGGTTTGCATTGGGGACTTAGATCTGGATACATCTAGCTATATCTGGCAGGGGACAGTCACCACATGTGACAAAGTCATAGTAAGTAATGTACACAATAGAATTTGTAGTGAGACAGGAGTTGTACCACTGTATATGTCAGAACTTGTTCCAAATAGGTGGAATCAGACATGAACGACTCACCGGAGAAGAGGGTCCTTGACAATCAGCTCCACGCTGCATGTGGTAGCTGGTTGGAGGAGGTGTTTGGGAGGGAGCGGGGAGGTGTCAGGCAGCTGAACATTGTAAGTCTCCTGCCTCGCATCACCTTCCACCTGGCTCAGCAAACCATGAGTGACATGGTAACCGGCCTGACTGCCACCAAACTCAACGAGCAGGGGCGACTCCTCTTGCTGTGTGTTGGGGTAGATGATGCACACGTAGCCAACAACAGGTTCCTGTGGCCCCGATGCAGGGACACATCCTCCAGCAACACCAATCCGTCTCTCTCGACAGAATTCAGTGGGTAGAGTAAACGAACCTCTCCTAGGTTCTGACTCATTCTGCCATGATATGTTGACATGGTGGACAGTGAAGCGCAGGGATGAGTTGTCAGACACCACTCTGACGGCAGCCTCCACCCCTAGCAGAGCAGCCATGTCACGCTGGTACGACCGTAGACTCTCATATGATACAGAGCCAGCTGGTAAGGGTAGAGGGGCAAAGCATTGTGCAGGGTCTGCCTGATGTTCAACACACACAGCTAATGAGTCTGTGAGGTGGAGTAGCTGTACTGTAGGGGACAACATGGCAGTGGGGGGTGCAGCAGAGGCCGTAAGCTGCACTTTCACTACCTGCCCAGACAGCACATTCATATGGACATGCACACAGTGTTCCCCCATAGAAAAATTCTCCACTTCACAAGTGGCATCTCTAGGATGCTTAGGCTGAATGGCTGCCTGTTCGGCCTGGTGCACAGCCTGGGTCACGTTGGCAGCACCCCCAGACCCAGCCAGCAATACAATATTCTGCCAGCTAACCAAAGGGATCTGAACAACATGGCAGGCAGGGTTGATGTCAATGGGGCTGTTGGAGACATGAACATCAGTATTAGAGCCAATAAGATGAGTGGGCGGGGCTAGATCATAGACACGCCTCTCCCAGGTCAGAGTACATGCCCCCACCTCATCTGTAGTTAGGGATGACAAGGCCATGTTAGCTGTGTTCAGAACAAGTTCCTGTCCATTCAACCGGGGACATTGTATGGTCAGACATTGTTCTGCCATCCCACTCACCACAGCATAGACCCACTTGGGTTCCTGCCTTAACTGACATCGGAGCACAGCATCAGCTGTGCCAGCTGTGTACCTTTCGTGTCGTAGCATAACTCCATTCAGGTGCGAACACAAGTCGGTCACATCCTTCATGCTTTTAACGGGCCCTCTGATCTCACTGATCCTTGAAATGACGAGTCTGTGAGCGACCAGGTCCATGTAGGAGTTGAGGGGGTCCGTCACAGGCAGGTATGCTCGTAGGTTGTGCTTGTAGTAATAGCGCTTTACATCCGTCAAGTTAGCAGAGCAGTCATATGTTTCTGTTTGGTGCAGTTGTTTGAGTGAAAATTGGGCTATAGCTGTCAGAGGGTGTTGGTTTGGATTTAAGATCAAGTTAGCTTGTCCAGAGATGTCACAGCTGTTGTTTAAGGCCTCCCAGACAGAAGGTAGTATCTTCATATAGCCAGACGGAGTGGGGGAGGGCAGACAATCACACACGCTTGGACACTGACACACCTCACCACGGAACTTATAAGGCCGTGTCAGAGCTATTGAGCAGCGGGCTGCCTCTAAGTACTTGTCCTGCCAATCATGGAGAGGGTTAGGAATTGCCTGGGTTAACAGAGGTGTAGAATAGGGCAACTGACCCAGCAGAAATACTGCCACCTGGTGACCAATAGTAACGTCGAGTTCCTCCACCAGGTGTCTCACGGCAGTGTAACCCTGTGGTGAGGGCAACTGAGCCTCGTTACCGAGGCGAGTTTTACGCCACATTTGAGTGATTCTCTGGAGCATCAAGATACTGTACACCAAGTGCTTGTCTTGTGTTTGGCGTACATCTTCAGGGCAAACAAGTACATTATCTATTTGAGAATAACTCATGAGATGCTTTAGATTGACAGTGGAACGTTTTGGCACTAGTTGTTGAACTGTAGCAGCGGAGTCTATTGCGATAAAGAAGGAAAGGGCTGGCTTGTCCACACCCAGTTGGAAGTTACAAAGCTGCTTCGAGAGCCGGCCAGGTAACATGGAAGCTTGGGGTTGATTGGGACAAGAAAAACTGTGACCACGAGCTGCTGCTTCTCGATCTATAACACTGCCCTCACTGACATACTGAGCCACATCCGCCACATGAACACCAACAAGGAACGTTGTAGAACCGTCGTCTTGTTGTATCTCATCGAAGCTGTAGGCACACTGGATGCCGGACTCTTCTCGCCTCTCCTCGATTGAAAACGTCACTCTCTCACGATAGTCCAACCTGGTTGAGTAGCTCTCAGCAGGCAGAGTGTAATCAGCGCCAAACAACTTCTCTATTTCTGCTTCTGTTTCAGGCAGGAAGCTTTCTACAACTTGATGCTGCAGTCGCAGCGAAGCAAGTGCCACGGCTAGAGTGTCTTGTTTAGGAAGTACCCCTAAAACCAAACCTAGTGGCTTATTGAGACTCGAGTTCCACTCCACATACCTCACAATGTAAAGAACAGAAGCTGCATTATCTTCTTCATAATGATGGAAACTCAGCTGGTTGCTTTCTGTCAATGTGTAGACAGCCACACTTCCTTTCTTCATTTTATTAAACCTGTTCTTGTTAGCCAGCATGAGTAGAGGTCTGATGGCAGGGTCTCTGGGAACCAGTAAGCCTGGAGCATCGGGATGCAGCGCACAGACGATGAGGGTATCAGCGGGCTGTTGTGCTGGCTCATAGACACCTAGGATGATTCCTTGCGGTGCACTGTCATGTGAGTGGTCCAGCAGCTCTACAACAACCACATCCCCGACCTGCCATGAGACCGAGGCTGACCAGGTTCCGAGTTGGACAAGTCCGCCAGGCTGGTCCCCTACAGGCCGCCCCCATGCCCTACCACACTCCTTAAACAGCTCAAAGCACCTAAAGACATTAGCATCCTTCTCTAAAAGTCTCTCCAGCTCTTCCTTGGAAACATCAGCCTCCTCCTTCTCCTCACGACCTTCACCTTGAGGCACCAAGATACTCCTCATCAAGTTGTCATCGCAGCCAGTAGCATGTGCTACAGCAAACCCCCTCCACCTCACCACCTGTATCTGGCTACTGCGGTCCTGCTTGCCAGAGTCCACCTCGACAGCGATCTGCTCCAGCAGGTTGCTGGCTGCTATGGATACCACACACTTCAGGTTAACCAGACGACCTTGCGTAGTCACACTCTCAAACAGACCCACAGCGGGCCGATCGACCCTTGTCACTCTGCTAACAGACGGCTGTAGCGATGGTTCATTGCCAGCGGCTGACTCATCCTGCACCCGATTCAGATTTTGTCCCCGCGGTGACTGCATCAAACCCACAACTTGCTGCCGGATGCCTTCCAGAGTGACTGAGCTTGGGTAAATGCTGTTCATCTTCGAGCAGTGTTTGAGGAAGGTTCTCCAGACTCCAGTGCATTCTCCAATAGCACACAGAGCCACTGGCTCCCCAATGACAGCTACCAGCGACTGGGCTCGTGTGAACACAGTATTCAACAGCTTCTGATCGGACAGGAAACCAAAGTCCCCCATATCACCATCACACTCAGCCGAGTCGGGTGAGATGGATGGGGGATGGTCGAGAAGATGGAGTGTACGCACAGTACTGACAAACACGGCACGGAACTCCTTACCTGAAAACAATCATCTCTGGGTATATATAGAACAAACATTGCCCTAATAACTCTTATCATCATCAAAACCATTCAGGAGTTTCCAATGTTAACACGACAATGAATACTTTGAAATGATAATTTTGTTAACATTTCAAACTGCCTGAGACTGGCTTGTATTGTGATATTCACCTTGTACATTCATGACTCTCTCGACAACAACACCACCAAGCTCTCTCCTCTTTCGCCTCAGGGCTTTACGAATCTCAATCACCTGCAGAGTTCAAGCTGAATAATTTAAACATTTATTTGACAAACCCCAAATGTATTTAACAACGAAAACTTCTAAGTAACACATGGAATTGCACGGTAGAGAGACTGAGGCAAGACGACAAAATGGGTGGTAGAGAAATTGCCTGGTAGAAACTGAGGTGAGTAAACAAAAACGTATTGCACGGTAGAGAGACTGAGGTGAGTAAACAATGACCTATTGTGGGGTAGAGAGACTGAGGCGAGTAAACAACGACGTATTGCATGGTAGAGATACTGAGGTGAGTAAACAACGACCTATTTCAGGGTAGAGATAGACTGAAGTGAGTAAACATAGACCTACTGCAGGGTAGAGACTGAGGTGAGTAAACAACAATGTATTGTGGGGTAGAGTGACTGAGGTGAGTAAACAACAATGTATTGTGGGGTAGAGTGACTGAGGTGAGTAAACAACAATGTATTGTGGGGTAGAGAGACTGAGGTGAGTAAACAACAATGTATTGTGGGGTAGAGAGACTGAGGTGAGTAAATAAAGACCTACTGCAGGGTAGAGAGACTGAGATGAGTAAACAATGACCTCCTGGAAGGAAGAGACTGAGGGGAGTAAACAACGACCTATTGCAGGGTTGAGAGACTAAGGGGAGTAAACAATGACCTCCTGGAGGGAAGAGACTGAGGTGAGTAAACAATGACCTACTGCAGGGTAGAGAGACTGAGGGGAGTAAACAATGATGTATTGTGAGGTAGAAAGACTGCGGTGAGTAAACAACAATGTATTGTGGGGTAGAGAGACTGAGTTGAGTAAACAAAGACCTACTGCAGAGAGACTGAGGTGAGTAAACAACGACTTATTGCAGGAGTAGAGAGACCTCCTGAGGGAAGAGAGACTGAGGGGAGTAAACAATGACCTCCTGGAGGGAAGAGACTGAGGGGAGTAAACAAAGACCTATTGCAGGGTGGAGAGACTGAGAGAAACTGAGACGACCTATTGCAGGATAGAGAGACTGAGGGGAGTAAACAATGACCTCCTGGAGGGAAGAGAGACTGAGGGGAGTAAACAATGACCTACTGCAGGGTAGAGAGACTGAGGGGAGTAAACAATGACCTCC
Source organism: Urechis unicinctus (assembly GCA_034190875.2). Classification (NCBI taxonomy): domain Eukaryota; kingdom Metazoa; phylum Annelida; class Polychaeta; order Xenopneusta; family Urechidae; genus Urechis; species Urechis unicinctus. The sequence goes on along the minus strand of CM067344.1, from coordinate 48,221,638 downwards.
TGGAGGGAAGAGACTGAGGTACACCTACTGCAGGGTAGAGAGACTGAGGGGAGTAAACATGACTTATTGTGAGGTAGAAAGACTGCGGTGAGTAAACAACAATGTATTGTGGGGAGACTGAGTTGAGAGAAAGACTACTGCCAGGGTGAGGGTGAGAGACAACAACGAGTAAACACAAGACTTATTGCAGGGTTGAGAGACTGAGGTGAGTAAACAACGACCTATTGGGAAGAGGGAGTAAACAAAGAGCAGGTGTGGAGACTGAGGGGAGTAAACAATGACCTCCTGGAGGGAAGAGAGACTGAGGGGAGTAAACAATGACCTCCTGGAGGGAAGAGACTGAGGGGAGTAAACAAAGACCTATTGCAGGGTGGAGACTGAGGGCAGTAGAGACTGAGGGGAGTAAACAACGACCTATTGCAGGATAGAGAGACTGAGGGGAGTAAACAATGACCTCCTGGAGGGAAGAGAGACTGAGGGGAGTAAACAATGACCTACTGCAGGGTAGAGAGACTGAGGGGAGTAAACAATGACCTCCTGGAGGGAAGAGACTGAGGTACGTAAACAATGACCTACTGCAGGGTAGAGAGACTGAGGGGAGTAAACAATGACTTATTGTGAGGTAGAAAGACTGCGGTGAGTAAACAACAATGTATTGTGGGGTAGAGAGACTGAGTTGAGTAAACAAAGACCTACTGCAGGGTTGAGAGACAGGTGAGTAAACAACGACTTATTGCAGGATAGAGAGACTGAGGGGAGTAAACAATGACCTCCTGGAGGGAAGAGACTGAGGGAAGTAAACAAAGACCTATTGCAGGGTGGAGAGACTGAGGGGAGTAAACAACGACCTATTGCAGGATAGAGACTGAGGGGAGTAAACAATGACCTATTGCAGGAGAAGAGACTGAGGGGAGTAAACAATGACCTCCTGGAGGGAAGAGAGACTGAGGGGAGTAAACAATGACCTACTGCAGGGTAGAGAGACTGAGGGGAGTAAACAATGACCTCCTGGAGGGAAGAGACTGAGGTACGTAAACAATGACCTACTGCAGGGTAGAGAGACTGAGGGGAGTAAACAATGACCTGGAGGGAGGGAAGAGAGACTGAGGTACGTAAACAATGACCTCCTGGAGGGAAGAGAGACTGAGGGGAGTAAACAATGACCTACTGAGGGTAGAGAGACTGAGGGGGTAAAACAATGACCTCCTGGAGGGAAGAGACTGAGGTACGTAAACAATGACCTACTGCAGGGTAGAGAGACTGAGGGGAGTAAACAATGATGTATTGTTTGGTAGAAAGACTGAGGTGAGTAAACAACAACGAAATGAAGATGATGAGTGAGATGATGATTGAGTGGGACCTGATCAGTGTAGGGAGCCACCACTCCGATGAACTCAGGCCGACGTTCCCCCCACTCCACGGTAGGCCAGTTGGTGAAGAGTTCATCAACTCGCTCCACAACCTCCTCCACCTCAGCTCGGTTGTGGTAGGAGGTGGACTCCGGGTGGACATGCTCCTCCCCCTGAGCCACATAGAAGGTGAGCGGCACGAGGGAATCTGGCGTTGCCTGAAAGCCACGACACCAGAATAAACACTGTGTTATGTGTTGTTTTGGGCATTATATGTAGGTTGGCAATCGGCACTGGGCTCCTTTCCATAACTCTACATCTATGTGACTACTCAAGATAAAGCATTACCTTGTGAAACAGAAAAGATGCAAGTCACCTGGTCACTACGGCAGGTGAGGCGAGACGGACCTCCATAGAAGATGGTGGAGATGAAGCGTAAAATCTCCATCTTGGTGCGGTAGTTGTCAGAGAGAACCACTTTAGGAGCAGTGATGCTTTTCATATGGGCCTCGTGTGCCTCGTAATGCCTGTACAGCCTCTCCAACAGCGATCGATGAAGTGACTGATGCTTGGCCTCCAAACTGTACACCTGTACAACATCCCATCAATCCACAACTACCGGCAAATCCAAATTCTACGGCAAATCCAAATTCTTAATCTATGGGTTTATGTTCAATATTCACTGATTTGATACAAGAGAAGATGTTTGGTGATGGACTCACCTTTGGACTCATTTGCATATGGTCACCAGCTAGGATGACACAGGTAGAGGGAGAGGCCAGGGTCAGTGGCATGATAGCCTCACACTCCAGAGCCTGGCCAGCTTCGTCAATAAAGATATGACTGAAGAAGCCATTGGCAATGCCTATCTGCTTGAATATGAGGGATGTGTGCACAGTGGTAATGACAACGTTGGCTGATTGCATGTCTGCCGCACTAGGGTTGTCAAAGCTAGATCTATTGGCATCAAAGAGGCAGTATTTGCGGACGACTTGGTCTACCGTGTTCACTCGACGCTCCTTGTAGTAAACGCGAAGCAGCTTGACATTAGGACAAGTGTTGGAGACGAAAGCATCAAGGTGCTTGAGAATGTAGAGATCTGCAGCACTGGAAGCACACACAAACACGATGTTGAGAAAAGCTGATCCATGCTCCTCATGATTAATGGGATATAAGCTTGGAGACAATGAGTGGATGGTGGCAACCAAATGTAAGTGATGGATGAAGATGAGAAAACAGCACCGCTGACTTGGCACAAACCCATAGCCATTCCACTTGGCTGACAAACTTTGGTTCCCTCACAGTAATACGACCTAAGTACCACACAAATGATGTCATGCCAATAGGAAAACCCGCCTCAGTACCTGTTAGACAGCGTACAGATGAGGAGGCGAGTGTTTGGCCGCTGTTTCATGAGGATCATGGAGGCCTGGGCCAGTGTCTCTGTCTTGCCTGTACCAAATGATCCATGTACAACAAGTGGAGGTATGTAGGACTCGTTGTCCAGCAGGGCATGTCTCACTATCTCTAACTGGCTGCTGTTCAATACGGCTGAACTGCAGACAGACCACCAATAGAAGATGATATGAAAAGATTACAGAGATATAAAGGCATGAGGGACAGCTGGTCATGGATAAAGGACAGCTAGAGTAATGTTAACATGAGGGACAGCTGGTCATGGATAAAGGTCAGCTAGAGTAATGTTAATGTGAGGGACAGCTGGCCATGGATAAAGGTCAGCTAGAGTAATGTTAACATGAAGGACAACTGGTCATAGATAAAGGTCAGCTAGAGTAATGTTAACGTGAGGGACAGCTGGTCATAGATAAAGGTCGGCTAGAGTAATGTTAACGTGAGGGACAGCTGGTCATAGATAAAGGTCGGCTAGAGTGGTCATAGATAAAGGTCGGCTAGAGTAATGTTAACGTGAGGGACAGCTGGTCATAGATAAAGGTCGGCTAGAGTAATGTTAACGTGAGGGACAGCTGGTCATGGATAAAGGTCAGCTCTAATGTTACCAGATTTACAATAAGGAAGCTGAGGAACTAACGTGATATGCAGTTGTTCACGGTTGTTCATAGCTGATTGTTGCTTCATGACATCAGGGAAGAGAACATCAGTAGAAGGCAGACTGTCTAAGGCCAGGTGCATGCGAGCAAACGGTAGACGATCCATCTGGAACTGAATTTCCACCTGGAGTCGATCACCCGCATCTATACTCAGGGCCTCACACGTACTGGTTCAAACACACAGCCATGAAAAAGACACGTTATTCAAGCTAGTCACAAACAACAGTCGATGAATGGGACGAGGAGGATGACTTGATGAATCAGAAAGCCTCTGGCAATTGTTCTATTAAGGTCCAGGGCTACTTGGCAATATAGGACGGGGTATTGGTGAAGTGAACATACTGTTTGGGAAAGCAAAGGTAGATGAAGTCTCTGCCTCGACCATCATAATCGAAGTTGGACTTCTGAACGATATCTGCCTCGTAGACATGAGTATCTTCACTATCCAGTAGTCCAAGCAGTACATGCATCACGCTCGTTAGGATCAACTTACCTGGACATAATCACAAAATTGAGTCACTTCTATTGGCTAATGTTTGGCAGCATGGATATAGCTAGCCTTGGAGAGAATAATTGAGATGGGGAGATTCTCACCGGCATTGGTGTCTTCACTGAGCTGGCCATTGAGGGGAACCTTAGCAAAGAGTTCTCCTTGGCGGGCCACTACCAGTGTCTCCTCCTGGAACTGCCTCAGCATCTCCAGACTAGTCTTCACATTGTAGCTGAAAAACACACAACTCCACACATCAGTTCTGGTCTCTATCATCAAGTGTTGAGGCGGTGGGGAGGAAATTATCAGAGACAACAATGTCCCTTTTCTCTCAACACATGATAACATGTGATACCTCATACTGTCATGTTGAGGGAAAGAATAATTATTCATCTTCTTCATCAGCTGTTGCTTCAATACACACCAGCTGTCGCTTCAATACGCACCAGCTGTAGCAATGACGCGGGCCTGTGTGAGTTACTGACCTAGAGATGACGCGGGCCTGTGTGAGTTACTGACCTAGCAATGACGCGGGCCTGTGTGAGTTACTGACCTAGCGATGACGCGGGCCTGTGTGAGTTACTGACCTAGAGATGACGCGGGCCTGTGTGAGTTACTGACCTAGAGATGACGCTGGCCTGTGTGAGTTACTGACCTAGAGATGACGCGGGCCTGTGTGAGTTACTGACCTAGCAATGACGCGGGCCTGTGTGAGTTACTGACCTAGAGATGACGCAGGCTTGTGCGAGTTACTGACCTAGAGATGACGCGGGCCTGTGTGAGTTACTGACCTAGAGATGATGCGGGCCTGTGTGAGTTACTGACCTAGAGATGACGCGGGCCTGTGTGAGTTACCGACCTAGAGATGACACGGGCCTGTGTGAGTTACCGACCTAGAGATGACACGGGCCTGTGTGAGTTACTGACCTAGAGATGACACGGACCTGTGCGAGTTACTGGCCTTGCGATGACGCAGGCCTGTGTGAGTGACTGACCTAGTGATGACGCAGGCCTGTGTGAGTTACTGACATTGCGATGATGCGGGCCTGTGTGAGTAACTGACCTAGCGATGACACGGGCCTGTGTGAGTTCTTCCAAATGCAGGAGCTTGTGCATCTTGTGAACGTAGTTGTGTCGGTTGAGGTTGACCTTGAGACTCTGCTGTGTGACCACATCATCGACAGCAGCCGGTGCCTTGTACTGCATCAGAGCCTGACTGTACTCCTCCTTCTCACTACCCGTACTGGCCTTCACAACTACACGGTTCTCCAGGGTCCATCTTCACAAAATGCACATGTTACCATCCTTATCAAACACATTCGACTTAAGATTGCTACAATTTGACAACAAACCATCAATGTCTACCCAGTCAAAATGCAATACCATCTAATAGATTCAACTTCGGGGAAGAAAATGGCACCTGACAAAGTCTAGCTTTTGTCTGAGACCCTGTACTTTCTCCTGTACAAAATGAGTACCAAGCTCAACTCCAAGCTTGCGAACCAGCACAGGCCGGCTGCCAAAGTCAAAGCCGATCCACTGGATGAAGGAACCAAACACGCCCCCAGTGAACTGCACATGCACACTGTAGTGAGTGTCTTTAGCATGTTGCTGCTGCTGCAGTATGAAGCTGTCACCGGGGGCGATCTGTGTGGTGTGATCATTGTCCACCTGTTCTCCAACCAGCGAGAAATGAAGACGGTCTTGGTTGAGCAGTAGCGCCACCTTCTGGAGGGGACTGGCACTCTGTCATCAGACAGGAACCAAACAGGAATTAACAAGTGAACATTTGTATTCATCATTAACAAGATGACAGAGGTGATGGTGTTGAAGGACGGGTGATGGTGTTGAAGCATACCTTGATAGTGAAGATCCAGGACTGAGAGGCATGTTTATTCTGCTGGTAGAGTCGGAGTGGAGACGAACATTGGACTGCCACGCCAGCTACCTCCTCCGACAGCTGCCTCAACAAATGCAACCAAATGTCTTCAACATGACAGAGATCGTCTTTTAATGCTGTTAGAGAAGTATAAAAGTGGAGGAAACGTACATGTTCTATGCCACTAGGGGCGCTGTGGTAGTCCTCCAAGAGCGCCTCCATGTAGGAGTAGACCCCTTCCTGCTGTGCGATCTCACGCTTCATTTGCCGCCACTCATATCGCTCCTTCCACTCGTCCAGCTCCTCGTGTGAGTGGGCAAACCGACACAGGTTGTACATATCCGGCACTGTCGAGAAGCGACAACGACCCTCTGCGTGGCTGAGAGCGAAATAGTGTTTTTGAGTCACTTATAACAAGTCAAATGCTGAAGGTGATGGATAAAGGAACAATTCACAGGACACAGCACTGTTGCCCACAACCAGAATGAATAGCATAGCCCAACTACCCCGGACACTGGATAAACCAGAGACCACTTAACCTCTGGGTCCCCAGTAATATTCTACATAAAGACTGTTTGATAGATCGTTAACAAACCAGTATCCACCATGAACTAGCGAGGCAGATTCTAATTAGCCTCACATAGTAACAGCCATCTATAAAGTGAGGATTGTTAACATTCAGTAACATTTACCAGCAGGTAAATGACATTGACAACATCAAGAGGAAGGTTTAGAGTGGGTGGTATATGTACCCTGTACAGAGTCGGTAGTTGTCTTGGCTGACCCCCCACGGAGGTTGTCTACAGTTCCACTGGTGCTCCTTGTCAGAGTTGACATTAAACATGTGTCTAGCTGAGGCACAATGCTCGTCCCACTGCTTGTTGCTGTTACAGAACACGCTACAGTACTGGCAGTGTAGTGTGTTTGCTGCCATGTTCAGGTTGAATGGGCCTCTAGAGGGTGACGCTTGGACAGGCTGGCTCTCGACCACACTCTGACCACGGCTGATCGGTTTGGCAGCTTTACTGCGAGTCTGGTTACTCTCTTCACTAACACGGGCAAGTTCAGCCAGGTCAGACACTGTGGGGGGTCAAATATCAGGCTCAATTAGGTAGCACACGCAATACGAGAAATAATGCTAACATATACACGTGCCCGAAAAGTTAAGAAAAACGCCATGATACAAACCATTATTGTTGACCATCCAGCACCAAACATCTATTTCCTCAGAAGAATGGGCAAACTGACACATACTCCCGCGAGCGTAGTCACAAGTGCCGCGCTTGGCAATGTTGTTGCACATGAGAAACCTGTTGTTGGCTGGAATCCTCTTGGGAAGAGCACGTATGATCTTGTTAGATGGCAGGAGTAGGTAGAGTCGGTTGATCTGCCATTGATGGCCCTCCTTGCCACTGCAGCGGTCCCTCTTGCCATCGCGGGGGGACTTCTTGCCCTGTCGCCAGCAGATGTTGCAGATCTCGACCACACGATGAGGACACAAAGGTCTGTCGGGCTCGGACGGAGCTGATGATGATGAAGACATGGTACGGATGCGGGGCTGTATGGAGGCTGCTGTCGGGAGCTGCTGCTGGGATGCAGCTGGCTGTTGTCCTTTCATCAGTAGCTGCTGGCTTTTGGTGACCAGATCATCTCGGTTCACCACGGCATCCCTCTCTAACATCCAAACATTACGCTCAACAAAGCTGTGGGCAAACTTACACATGGCCTTTTGCCTGCGAGGACAATATTGCAGATTCCTACACATTAGGTAGAAGGCACCTGGGTCTGTGAATGGTCGGGCCAGAATAGGAGAGAGTGCATTTTGGAGGTCAACGTGAACCAGCAGTTTGTTGTTCTCCCACACATGGGTGGCAGAGGCACAGCGGTCAGGGCGTTTCTTATCTTGCAGGATGATACGTCTAGGATGCGAGAAGAAACACGAGTGACACAGGTAAATAAAGTAGCCCTCGTGGCGACCAAAGAAATCATTAGAGGTGAAACCAGGGGCAGACGTCACTCTTCGGTTCTGTAAAATAAACTCAGTGATGCTGAAAGCTTGTGCTTTTTCAAGGGTCCATAACATCTGCTCGATGATGTTGTGAGCGTAGTGACAATCCTCGTTGTGATGACAACGGCGAGGTGGGGTACCACAACGATGAAAACACAACACATAGTCCCCCCTAAACACCCGGTGATTCTTCCGCTCACGAACCTTGACCCACAAAGGCTGACCTTGAATTCCAACCACCAGGATGTTTTCATCACATTCGTGTTTGTTTGGTTGGACAACATAAACACCAAGATCAGCAGTCATACACAGGCACTGCTCACACACCAAACGGAAGCTGTGGGTGTCTTTGAGCGGAAAAACAAGTTGTTGACCGGAGGCAGGAGGCATTATTGAATTAATAGGGGTGGCTTGACTGGTTTGCACAACTTGGGCAGGCTGTGGTTGATGAAACATTTGAAGAGGAGCAGGTTTAGCTGGTGGAAACTGGGGAAGTTGCTTGGTACTGTAGACAGGGGGTGCCACTGGAGCTGGTGTCAACTTATTGGTCGAGTCAAACCAAGACAATCCTACAAAGACATCATCAAGAAACATCATAAGTACAGCGGCAATCAAGAGGCCAATAGACCTAGAAGCTCTGCTGCTTTGGACATGATTTTCAATAACACATTTAATATATAACCATGAAATTCAGTTTTGAAAAGAACTCCATTAACAGATTCCTTTCCACATTTGATAATGATATCGAAATTGGTGACCCTGACTATTTTCATGGCCTATGTAGAATCTGTTTAGATATTTTTAATTAGACCTGAATTTAAAGCCATGTGTGGCAAAATGTGGATGTTACAATACATCAAGAGTTTGAGTGATAATACTAGAAAATGGTGGAGTTGCACATGCATAGTTACTGGGTCAGGTGGTTATGTATGGGAATATTTGTTGTCATTTTAGCGAGTTCACAATGACAGAAGCAAAATGGATTTTCACCAAATCACCGAAAAAAGCATCTTTAAAGAAACACTGAACCCGCAAATACGTGATATTGACCCAGTACTTGAACTGCACGAGTGATACAGGCAAAACAAAAAGGTCTTCTGATTGCTTGGAGACAACCATTTCATTTTCATTTCCCAAGAGATTGTTCCTGTTTCTCATTAATCATGCTGGAGGAAAGGCATATGAATAGCTCATCAGAAAAACAGAGCTAATGAGACAACCACTGTTTGAGAACATATTGAACTCTTTGATGAAGTAACTTTTAAGCAGTCATTGGACACCATCACATTTTCAGCTCTCCAGCAACACACACACAAAAACAAATATGTGGCAGGCATGGAACAATATTACCATTAGATAACTTTGCTCTCTGATCGGCTTTGAAGTCCTCTAAGCTGATCTGCTCATCTCGATCCATCGTCCATAAGTCCAACTCAGCGGGGTTGTGGGCGAAACTACATGACATTTCATCCACTTTACAATCACGGCCATATTGGGCTTGCTGACATAAGCGATAGCTGCCGAGGAAGTTCACCTGAAGTTCAGCCAATGACATAATAAAATATCCTGGGATTTATTGTATCCAGTGACCGAGGCTACACTGACCCATCGACTCCGGACTCACCTTGGTATTTCTGGCACGTATCTTCATCCACTGAACATTAGACTCAAGCTTGGGTTTAACCAGTAGAATATCACAAGAACATTGATGCTGCACTGCAGGGTATTGACGAAACTCCTTAGGGAAGGTCTCTGTCCGTTGATAGCAGATATTACAAGCTAGTGTGAACATGTATTTAGATCCAAAAGGATAAGGCAGTTTATGGCGTGACACCATCGGGGCTATCTCTGAAGGCGAGGAATTCTGGAAACATGACAACCAGGTTGAAAGGAATTTGTTTTCTGAACACTGAAGAGATATGAGGATGGTGGCAACTGAGACTAACTGGTGCAGTGGGACCTTGCAGAGGTACATGTACTTGAACATTGGGAGTACTGCCTGAAGCTTGAACAGCAGCAGGGGGAGTAGGGGTGGTTGACAGCACCTTAGACAATTTAACTTGCGGTAATGTTTTGGCCAGTTCTGAAATTCACACAGCCATCGTGATACATGATTCTTATTAACCATTACTGCCATGCAAATAAGCAGCTGTTACATAAGACACAACCTACCTCGCATACCAAAGTCATCTAGACCCATTCCATTGTTGTTTGACTTCTTGGTCTGTGGTGCGGTCACCTGAAGCCCCCGCAACACCCAGTCAACATCACCATAACACTTGACCTCATTCACAACGAGCACCAAAAGAAACAGATGGTCAATCACTCCTACCTGAGGTTTGGACGTGTTTTTTTTGGCAGGGCTAGCACTGCCTGCAGCCAGCACCATGTACGGGTTACTGGTCTTGACGATACCCCCTCCCATGAATGTGGAGCTGCTGGACCCACTGTCAGAATCATCTGATGAAGATGACTCATCACTGTCATCCATCACAACGTTCCGAGCAGCTCGGGGAATTGTTGGCTTGGTGGCGGATTTCTTCGGTTTTGTGGCTGTAAGCATCGCCCTGTCTCATTGTAGCATCGAAACTCAATGTATCAACTTAAAACAATGAATAGAAAAAAATGATGATAATTGTAAATAACCTTTAGGTTTAGACGACTGTTGCATGCTCTGAAACACACAAAAGTCTGATTCAATTGATTAAACAGATTCAAAGTGGAACCCCATTCTAGTTAGGCTTGTGACTGGGAGGGTTGGGGGGGGGGGGGGGGTGGTGAGCGTGAAATAAAACATGCTGATGAGCTCTGATGATGAGGACTCTGTTGTAACCATTATTACAGCCATGAGTATCAACAGAATGGTGGTCAACTACTGACCTTCTGCGTCTGTTGGACGTTGGTTCCCTGCAGCCAGGCCTCATCCACACCTGAATCGCCCCTCTTTTTACCGTTCCTCGCTGCTGCGGGCTTGCCTGACATCACAGAGAGTGCCGAAATAGGACACACAGTTAGAACAGGTGAAAAATAAGGGCTCAGAAAATCAGAGAGCTACATATGCAAATGATGAGTTCATGTATGCTTTTATGTTTCTACATTCAAGTAATAGCCCTCACTGTATGCTACTAAATACAGCCTACATGTGGATGATAACAGTAACCTAGAGATAGCTTACCTGAAGATGATGACACTAACCTAGAGATAGATTACCTGAGGATGATGAAAGTAAACTAGAGACAGCCTAACTTTGGATGATGACAGTAAACTAGCAACAGCTTACCTTTGGATGATGACAGTAAATGAGAGACAGCTTACCTATCGATGACGACAGTAAACGAGAGACAGCTTACCTTTGGATGATGATAGTAAACGAGAGACAGCTCACCTGTGGATGATGACAGTAAACGAGAGACAGCTTACCTGTGGATGATGACAGTAAACGAGAGACAGCTTACCTGTGGATGATGACAGTAAACGAGAGACAGCTTACCTATGGATGATGACATTAAACGAGAGACAGCTTACCTGTGGATGATGACATTGAAGCAGAAGAGGGAAGGTGACACTGCAGTTCCTTTATAAGTTCTTCAAACTGTGAGACCTGGCACACATCATAAGATCACTTCAGCTTCTTTGCACATGAACACATATAGTATATTGAATGATATCATCCATCCTACTGATAATAACATTCTAAATGACTAGCATGTTGAGTCGTATGTGGTGTTAAAATAACCATATTCATCACAGAACACACACCAAAGTGTCCCTATTTTCCTGTTCACATGGGCAGATCATTGCATCTGTGCATTACCTCTAGCGATCAGGTTACCTGCTACCATCACCAACACCCTTCCACCTGAGTTGGCAACTCAACTCACATACCTCACTCTTGCGGTCCTGTTCAGATGCCAGATGGCGACCACGCTTGGCTACATGGTGTGCCTCTTGGAATTGTCGTTCTGACTTCAGCGCTGTAGCTTTGCGGTAGTAAGCTTTGATGTTCTTGTTGTTAAGGCTGATGGCTGCAAGATGCATCAGTTGTACAGAACAAGGGGGCGCTCAATATAATAGCAGGATTAAACAAGAAGCATTGTGTAGAGGTACATTGATCATGGAGGAGCCATGAGGGAGAGGCCTATGGAAGCTACTTATCTTCCACTTCCTCACGATTGGATCAAGATAAGAATACACTTTCTTCAAACACGCTTACAGCTTATTGTTGTGACTAGAAGTCCCATGCTTTGGTGTTTTGATTAACGATCATGCCTCAAGCAAAGAGTGAGAGATGTGGATCAAACTCACCAAAGTCACAATCCTCTACGCCCTTCTTGTGTAGGTCCTGTTGAGAGAACAAACTGACTGTAGGAAAGAATGTCATGTGGGTGTAGGACAGGATATAAATGTGACAGATGACCAACAACTGAACAAGAGTGTCACACTGTGGTACAGACAGTTTACTTGGAGGCATGTGAAAGAGGCTCAGATGACTGACAGCTAAAGAAGTACAGCATTGGCACGATGCCAGTTCCATTTTCTGGTCGCCTACCTTCATTATGAGCTACAGAGAGGTGGAATGCTTACCGAATATGGTGCAGACACATGTGGTTTTATTCTACCAGCCATGGTGTAAATACCAAAGTATTTGATACATGGTTTCTCAATCAACTTGATAGCTCCACAACTAGCTTATTATTGCTGTCACTTGTATCACCACAGAACCGAAACGTAAACCATACCAGACTTCTCTTTCCACAAAACCCACACTGACATGTGACCAAGCTGGGGAATCCCCACTATCTCAAAAGGGCAGTTTTATATTGTCTACGATCAAGATATCAGCTTGGTGTACAGCTGACAGCACTGGGCCTTATGTGCACACAGCCGCTCTCATAGAGGATATGTTAAACTGCACTTCAATAGCAGGTCTACAGAGTTGGTAACAACTACAGTGGCAGTATATAATGGTTACAGAAACCAGTCCCTGTGGATGACAGGCAATGTTAGGGAAGCTTCATTATAATATCTGCTGTGCCTGTTAGTCTGTCTGTTCTCAAGATATCTTAAGCAGTCATGACCAGTAAAAGAGGCAATTTGATCACGTTTAGCAGCATATTGTAGTTCATAAGGCATTGAATGACACTTCCTAAGATGTATGGTCAATGGTAAGTGACCATATGAGCAGATTCATGCACAGATTGCGATCCAGGATTGCGATGGATAACCTTTTAAGTCTAAGATTTCACCACACTTTGTTCTGGCTAGAAAGAAATTGCTCCTGGCTGCTTAGAAACAGCAGTTTCAATTTCACCTTGGGTTTACATAAACTAGATATTTTTCAATAATAACTCAGGGGTCAAAGGTCATAGTAGTCATTTATAACATTCTACAAGCTATATTGACACAAATTGTGCCACTCTAATGCATCAGATTCAAAGATTCCTTATTTGTGGCTGTGACCATGACAATAAGGCCAAGGTCATTGATAACCTCTCATATTCAAGGTCCTATCAAACATTATATTCTAGCCTCAAAGTAATTAACATATGTTCTGATTGCTGAGAAACAGCAGATTCAATTGGACAAGGAACATGATATTTCTAGGCGACTGTACTAGAACAAGAGGTCAATTTAAGTTTGGGGAGTGTGCATGCTCCCAAAATCACTCACAAATAGTGAAATATAAAATAGCTCTGAATGAAGACTGGGACAGGTTCTTCCCAAGATTCCATGATCCTAAAGATTAACTCAATGAACCTCCAGATTTAAAGTGAACGCACACAGCTGAACTCACCATTTTGATGAAGCAGGCAGCTCTGTTGGAGAAGAGAGTTGAGAGGTACTGTCTCTCTATGGGGATATGGCTAGTCTCCATATGCTTGCCCACTTGTAGGGCATAGGTGTAGAGTTGCCCAGCATTCTGATAGTCCTTCTCACGAAACACTGCATTTCCTTCCTCCTTCAAATCCTTAAGTAACTCCTGAACTTCACGCTGAAAAAGCAGAGGCCATTAAAGTGCAAGTACCAATTAAACTTACATAGCATAACATTTACATTGAGTACAAATATAAAGAAAAAGGAAATTCTACGAATACATCAGCTAGAAGGCATGGGTTTATAGACTCCATGGGTGAAATGACTCCATGGGTGAAATGACTCCATGGGTGATTTGACTCAATGGGTAAGTATACAGTTTGTGACACACAAACATGGGTGTATTATGTGAGGCCTCGAATGGTGGGATGAATATGACCTGAGTGAGCTGCATGGATGATGATGATAATGATGATGATGAAAAAGCTCCAAATGCTAACGATCATCCTGCCTGCTGATTGACTGGACCAGGCCATTCTAGCCTTCCGTCTAGACGAAATCTGGCCCAAAGCGGTGCATTGCATACATTGCCCTCGCAAGGATCAGTCCCCTCAACAACCAGGCAACAAATATAGAAAACCCCAGCCCACAGGGGACTCCATGGGTGGACTGACTCCATGGGTGAACAGACTCCATGGGTAAACAGACTTCATGGATGAACTGACTCCATGGGTGAACTGACGCCATGGATGCACTGACATAATGGTTGAACTGACTCAATGGGTGAACAACACTCACGTGTTATATGGTGCCAAGAAAGGTTAATATAAGGTTGATCTGATTAAGTAGCTGCCTTCTAGGATAAATGAAATGGATATGGAAAAGATAAAAATGGAAATGATTAGTCGGTCGACTGGACCAGGCCATTCAAGTCTCCCGCCTAGGTGAAATCCTGGCCATACTGGTGTGTTGCATATGGCCCTTGCAAGGACTACTCCGGTTAACCACCAGGAACCCATTGTCCACCGACACCAGTCGCAACCCACGGCCTATAGGTTGCCCCCTATAAGTCGCCTCTTATGACATGAAGGAGGATGCAGTGGGCCTATCCTACCCTTGGACCCACAGGGGGAAGTAAGGCAAGAATGATCAAATGCAGATCAGGGACGAGTGCATTTGTCAATTGTTGAGTGCCACACGGTTTGCACGAGGCAAACTTGATGTGGCATTTGTTTGCACTTTGTCTTCTACTTAATCAACACACATAACGTTATTGACATTTGAATACATCTACACACGGATGACCTTTCATAACATAGCTCCTAATCAATGAAAAATAGCATACAGCGCATCTCATAAAAAAGAGCCCTTTAACAATAGATGACTAAGGTATGGATCACTTGAGGCAGTATCACAAAGTGGGACATTATCTCTGTGTTGCTGACTATATAGTTAGCAGGTGGTTAGAGACGAATTCAATCACTAAAATAGCACAATACAGCATCTTTAGGGCTACCCAGAGAGCCATAACTACTGGCAAGGCTCCAACAGTATAGGAGGACCTCCAATAAGGGGAGTCCCCATTCAATGATGAGAGCTGTGGAAATATGGTGGGGGAGATCCATGGTATATAGTCTAACATGAGGGGGGAGGGAGTGCTGGCTTCATAAACACACGCCCATGATTGTTCAGGTGAGAAGTATCCCTGTGTACAGGCGAGAGAATAGGGCACTATTTGACAAACAAGGAACACGGAACTTGATGTGGATGCAAAGACTGGTTAGGATCACATTCACATTCAATGGCCGGGTGAGCAGGTCTCAACTGGCTTCCAGAGTGCAACAATCAACAAGTGTGTGCTTCGATATAGAAAATTATCTATTCCTATCTGTGATCTATATATAGATATAATCAATACTTACATCATTCAGTCGAGGAATAGCCCCAAGTCTGAAATTTTCAAAATAATCCTTCTGCTATAATATCTATAGAAGTGCAATACGAATAATGAATTTTTGCAACATGGTTGCTCACTAATGAACAAACACGCTTGCAATTTCAATACTTTACTATTTTTTAATTTTATAACGAATGAAGAATTTTCTTGAAAAAAAATCTGAATTGATACCAAGCCATCTACTATCGAAGGTAGGATAACGTTATTTTGAGTAAACACTGCAACTACAGAGGGAATTTTACTTCACTTTATGTCAACACAACTTTTTATGAATTACTCGTAGTACACATGAAAGGTGAACATTAGGGGTGAATGACCCATGACAAAAACAGTCCTGTTACTGCACCATTTAATAACCAAACATCTGAGTAGGGTTTTTCTTCAAATTCTTATCCTTAAAAATGCTCAGCACCTTCAAGTTCCTTTACATGAGAGAACATTATACTCACTGGAGAACGGGGAGATACTGCTCGATCTTGTTCAGCCTTGTCTTGCGTTCATAGGTCATTGGTTGATCATGTTGGAAAGCAGGGAAATCTGGAAAGCCTCCCCAGCCAAGCCCTCCACTGTTGGACGACATGGTGGTCACCTTTCCCTTCACAGACAAACAGCCATGGAGTAGCTCATGAAACTCACATTAGTAAACTACCAATGAAACACCTGATTACACAGGTATAGCAGCAGGGTTCGGTGGGCCTTGACCCCCCCCCTTTCAATTCATCTCATGCCTGCTGATTTCTGTAACAGGTGGCCACCACTTGCTCAAATACACAAACAATCTACTGTCAATAGCAGGATAATGGTATTTTGAGTAAACACTGCACCTATAGTGGGAATTGTGCTTCACTTTAAACGGACAGCGGTTAGTTTTAAGCCCTGCACAAGCTGAGATGAGATGAAATTATTGCTGTATTTGTCTTGACTAACTCAAAACATGACCCAAACATTTAAACATTACAAAACCCCAAGACAGAACCTGACAAATGGATCTCATGGTATTGACATGCAAGATAAAGACTTTAAATGACTGGTATCTGCCTTAAAAAATCTGTCTTACTTACGAATCATTTGCATGTATTAGCCCCAGTTGTAAATAGCCATGCTGATTTAACATGTATCCTTTATTTGGTCACCATGATATTGCCTTCCCAGCACGAATAGTATGCTACTGAAGAAATGTGTGAAAGAGCAGAAGTCACTGCTTCAGTCGACACAGCCTGAATTTGTGTGGTCATAGCTTTCAGCCTTTCGCTTTGAACACTTTGGAAGCTATAACATGACTTTCCTTAACAACATAATAATCATGTTGATTTATTTTCTGTACGAGGGTCTAGCATGTAAGTCACTTCCTCAACCAGATTCGTGTTGCATCAAGGGAGCATTAATGGCAGTCAGTTTGTCCTGTGAAATTGTCACAGATATTTTAACTGAAAAGCAAACATTTGTTTAAGGAGTGAGTGAGTATAGGGTTTAACGGCACACCAACACGTATATGTTATATGGCACTACACTCACCTCTATACATTAACCATGCTTACTTTACACACACTGCAGGATTAGGTAAAGGAAATTCAGAAACTATTACTGAATATAATTTGACTAGAACCTAACAAACGGTGCTCGGCTGTCATATTCCGTCATTCTTAAAACGGGCAATTCCATAGATGTTTTAGAATGCTAATAGCATAAAACTGTGGTATTTTATTGCAAAACCGTTGAGAAATGTTTCTTGCAATTTACTTTTATATTGCAAAAAGTATCCACCGAGTCGTGCTTCTTGTAGTTTTTGAGTTATAAAGGTTTTGCTGCATCACAAATTTCTAATCTTGCAAATTGCTTAACTAAATCACTTTTTCACCCATTAACCTTTTCACCACCAGTTTCCTGTGTTCACAAGCCTGAACACACCAGGTGCCTAGCAACCACTTCCTTTGTACACCAGCCTCCTGGATGGCATTGTTTGGAAATTTGGTGATTTTTCTTAGAGCAATATCTTGGCTAATATTCAATCTATCCTGATGCTTTTGGAATCCTGCCCACAGAATTGATACCTTTTAGAGTGGGGTGATATGTTTTTATCAGCAGCTTGGCTTAGTATTTGCATGATATATATTGTTGATATTTAACTCATTTTGTATGGATTGTCAGCATCTATATGTGATATAATTGTTGTATTGGTAAGTTAACATAACAAACGTGAGGCAAATTGGAAAATTAGAAGAATAATTTATTCTACACTTCACGAATGAGTGTAGTTACTGTTTAAAAGATACATAACATTATCAACAATAGAATATAACATTATCAACAATAGAATATAATATTATCAACAATATAATATAACATCAACAGTAGAATATAACATAATACTGACAAGTGGTTGCTCTGTTACAATAATGTAACAAGCAATATTCATTATAAGTTCATCTCCAAAATTCTAATTTGTGGTGGTAATCCTGCCAACATGAGCTACCGCGCTTGACGCATAGCCACACATCACACTTCGAGCACTTGATGGCAGTTTTAACTTTTCGCTGTGGCAAATCTTTGTATGGTACCCCTGGATTCCTTGCTATGCATCTTGTGTACTTTTCATAGCACACACAGCATAGGTGGTCAGTGCCTGTGTCGCTAGGGATGAGGGGTTCATGGCTGACACCATCCAACCTCCCATTTGAGCGACCTTGACATGCGCTGCGGTCATATTTTCGGAAACTAAATTCCCCACATAACTGATGTATCAGATCTGTCAGAAAGCCATCAAAGTCTCTGTTTCGATGGCCTGCAGATCGGTGATGGGTGAAAAAACTTTCCAATGTGAATGCATTGTAAGCTGACAGGAACAATGCCTTCCTTACAAGACGCATATACCAATGGTAAGTCTTGCGTGGACTTGAGATCGAGGCCATTCTATCATTTAGGTCAACACCACCCTTGTTCTTGTTGTAGTCAGCTACAGCAGGGGGGCAAGGAACAATCACGGCATTTCCGCTTCGATCATGTCTTACTACATGGGAGTCCTGTTGCTGTGGAGGATGTATTGTCGACAAGTGATAAACTAAATGTTTGTCTTTCCACACTGTGGCGATAACACCAGTGCCAGTCCACTCAGCAATCCAATCACTATCACCCTGGTTCAAACTCCTGTCATCTCTCACAAGCTCTTTAGGAAAATGCTTGCGACTTGTCAAGGCAGTCCCACAAGCAAATATTCCCCTGGTCAAAAGACGATGGAAGAGAAGAGGGCTGGTAAAAAAACGGTCCATGTAAACATGATACCCCTTGTTGATCAACGGTTCGGTCAATTTGAGGACAACCCTGCCTCCCAATCCAACATTTTGACGAATAACATCATTGTCCTCTTTTCCTAGATAGACTTGGAAGTTAAAACAATATCCTGAGAGACTTTCAGCTAGCATCCATATCTTAATTCCCCATTTGGTTGGTTTCTCCTTATGGTATTGCTTGATACCAAGCCTCCCCTTGAATGGCACCATACATTCATCAACAGATACCTGTTTCCTCGGAATGTATGCATCCTTGAACTTCTGTCGCAAATAAGAGAGAAGTGGCTTCACCTTTGCCATTTTACTTGGTCTCACATGGGCTTGCTGTTCGTCACAGAAGTGCAGATAGCGCAGTATTTGTGTGAAGCGATTGCGGCAAAACACCTTGGATACACCTGGGAATGCCATCATAAAGTGATCCTTGCTTGTCGACCAAACGTCCTCCAATCTGCAGCTCAGGTATCGCTCGATAAACATGAGGACTCCAAAGAAGGCTTTTAGTTCATCAACGGTGACTGGGTACCACTTCCCTTTGTGTTGCTGTGGGTTGGCTGCTCTCTTGCGATTGGCGTTTGTGTTGGTCCAATCTCGGATCATTGTCATCAGGTACAAATCAAAGAAGAGCCCGAAGAAATCGATGGCACGACCTTTGCCAGGTGCATTTGCCATCGTTGGCCCAGGAGTGGCAATGAATGGCGTCTGTTCTCCTGTTGCTTCAATGCCTTCATACTGCTTGATCCAGGTAAATTCGCTACCTGCCGCTAGATCAGGTTGATTGCCATCACCAGCGCCGATGTCGTCAAATCCATAAAATTCCTCGTCTTCGCTACCGAAGTCAGCCTCTGGGGCCAGTTCGTCCATAAAAACATCGCCTATATCATCATCACTCTCAGCACTAGACGCATCAGAAAAACACCGCTTCATCTTCGTAACCCTCTGAGTAATCAGCGCGTTTATTTACATTCGCCATCATAACGTGGACGCAGAAGCGTAACTAAGTGCGCGGCCACATGCGCAGCCGGTAAAAAACAAACAATTTATTATAATGAGCCGTGACGTATCCATGGAATCCCCCAGTAACGACCAATAGTGTTCGAAAACGATTTTTGGATGTCATTTTGTAAACAAAAAAAAATGTACTTATCGCTCACGCGTACACGTTTTCGGATCAGTTAAACGTAAATAGAAGTGAAAAATCACCAATTCCCGGTTTACCGGGAATCGGTGGCGAAAGGGCATGGTTCCCGGTATACCGGGAATTGGTGGTGAAAGGGCATGGTTCCCGGTAAACCGGGAATTGGTGGTGAAAAGGTTAAACCATGGTCAAATCAATCATTCTTGTGTTATTCATAATACGCAGGCCATCTCATTACGATTAATGTATCATACATGATTGAGTAAAAGATTAATGTATCATACATGAACAAGTAAACTGTATCTATAGTTTTAATCGAGTTGAAAAAATGTACAATTAACACTTCGGCACAAGCATGGCCGATTGTTGCGACGTTCAGCTGACACACTTAGCATTTTGGTTGGACTGGCACTTCGACTCACAGGGATTTGTATCAGAGGGTAGGTTAAAGATAGAAGGATATATATTTATCTGTCTGGGGTCATGGATTGATAAATATATATCTTTCTATCTTCAACCTACCTTCTGATACAAATCCCTGTGCGCGGACACGTGAGATCGAAAGTTGTGAACGTTGCGGACGCAGCCCCAGGCGAGTTTAATGCCCTATAGTCTATACTCTACAGGTCCCGGACATAACAGTGTTAGTTCCGGGACTACGGTCCGAGTGACACCTCGGTCTGTGAGTGTTTGACCCAGGTGAAAATCACTGAGGTGCTAATGAGTCGCTTAGTTTAAACAGTATTCTTGAATTCCAACTTACTTATTTGTCACAGGAAAGGATAACATATAAGTCTAGCTGCAAAAAGGACTCGCTTCTAAGAGCTGTCATACAGAGAACTGTGTTTATATTGGCAAACTCTTTGAACACCTGTATCTGGTCATTGGCGGAAAACGCTGTCCATTACAAATATGGCCGCCAGTGTGCTTACGCTATGGGTGGCCAAGAGGTTTTAAACAGATAATCTGCAACTGAGAGCACGTATGTGGTACGAGATGTACCAAAAGAAATCGAAGGTAATGATCTGAAAATAACCTCTGATTTGGTCATTGAATGAGAGGTTAACAACGCATTGGAGGCGCCCTCTCCTACTAAGACAGAGAAGCAATCATACGTGACGGGTAATAAATACAAGACGATTGACTCTCCATGTTCTGAAGGTGAAATGGAGTGAGGAGAAGGTGAAAGTATACCTTGGCCTCAAGGACTAGCGAGACCCCTCAAACCTTAAGGAATGATCGAAATGACAATGCTGTTTACATTCACCTCAAAATGAAACTTTCAAAATTCTGTTGGTCTAAATGTTGACGGTCTTTTTAGCAAAATCTAATTGGATGTTCTTGAAAATTATACCCACGAATTTGATGTGGCGAGTCAGAGCTAAACCAGGACAAACTATGTAGCTGATTATATGGTTCAAATTAATTCTAAATATGATGTTCCTAAAGTTATGATGGATGACTTCTACTCTAGAACAAAGGATTAGATGATGTATTATCTTTAGAAGATAAATTTGTGTATACTAATGGGGTAGCAAATGACAGTGACATGCGTATTCATATAGATACTCCCACTCTGAGATCTAACAATAATACTGGTGTAAATAACAATGGTATTAAGTTACTAGAACTGTAGGATACTT
This sequence comes from Urechis unicinctus, assembly GCA_034190875.2. Lineage (NCBI taxonomy): Eukaryota > Metazoa > Annelida > Polychaeta > Xenopneusta > Urechidae > Urechis > Urechis unicinctus. Next base: position 48,200,007 of record CM067344.1, on the reverse strand, counting down.
GAAAATTGTAAATGGAAGATGCAGAGAAGACAGTGGTATTGGGGATTACATATGTCAGAGAAATGTTACACAAGGTTATCCTTAAGCCAAGTTTGTTGCAATTATTATGTCTCACTTTATGCATTAGTCATGACATAAAACCGTTCTCATTTCAATTATTGTGTAGCCAAGATTAGTTGTCATATTGTGTGAACTCTCAGTTTGACAATGTTCTCAGTCGTTTAGCTGTTGTTGAACCAGAATGTGGGTGACACTTGGCTGTTAACATGTGCATGTGCCAAGGCAGTTAGAGACAGCACATTTTGCTTTAATGAAGTACATGCCCCATAGCATGATATCAACCGTGACTTGACAGGCCAATGAGCATCATACAGACAGAGAGAGACCACAGAGAGAGACGCAGACACAGAGAGAGAGAGACAGACAGACAGAGACAGAGAGAGACAGAGAGAGACAGAGAGACAGAGAGGACAGAGAGAGAGAGAGAGAGAGAGAGAGAGAGAGAGAGAGAGAGAGAGAGAGAGAGAGAGAGAGAGAGAGAGAGAGAGAGAGAGAGAGAGAGAGAGAGAGAGAGAGAGAGAGAGAGAGAGAGAGAGAGAGAGAGAGAGAGAGAGAGAGAGAGAGAGAGAGAGAGTATGCATGATATGTGGGGACTTATGTAGTCTTTAATGGTAGGGGATACAGCCTATATATACACTGGCTTTCGAAATTGTGCGACATATTATAAATTAAAAAAAATATGCCTAAAATGTGGACAAAATCATTTATACCAAGTGCATATAGCACAGGCACGAGAACTAGAAGGACATTATGACAGGACATAAATGTATGTATTAATATATCAGATCATTTGCTAGGTTTTTTCAAAGGGATAATTTATCCCCTTTCAAATTCTGGAGGGGGAAAATCACCAAACCAAGTGTTAGAATTTTGTTCACTGGGAAAAAAATGCCATCTTACCAAAAAGTTAATCTTTAATGAAGATTCCAATCTTTATTGAGTATTCCGAGCAAAAGCATACCTGTGTGCAACTAACATGGATTGCAAATTGCAGTGAGAAAGACACCCGCCAAGTTTAGGCCTCCCGCCGCCAAATCCACTCACGCCGCAGCACTACCATTTCTTCCGCTATTGATTGGATCTTAAATCATAAATTTCATGTGCACAATATTGTAAAAGTACTAGATGATTTTCTCTTTGTTGCTCCCACTCAACAACAATGCCAATAACAGCTAAATATCTTTGTAAAAACTAAAAAATGTACCTGACACAACCTCATATCTATATATAACCAAACAATTGTAAGGCATACTAAATTCCCAACCCGCACCACCCGACTCCAAGCTACTTCCTGTCACCAACGCAATTCTTCACCAATTGGTTGACACCAATTCTGCACCTCCTGTGATTACACTTAACATATGCTTCCTATGCTACTACGCTTGCCTCAGAATAGGAGAGGCTGTCAAATCTAACGACAAAACACATATTCTAACTTTACTCCACCTCACAACTTTGCGAAACACAAATCCTCCCAGCTACCAGATTCACTTCACCTCCTACAAACATAGCAATCAAAAGACGCCTAGCTTAATCTTAAGACCACTACAAAACTCCACGTACTGCCCAGTAGTTGCCTTGCGCACGTACCTTCACTTAAAATGTGAATTCCCAAGGACCCATATTCCTTGATAACAAGTGAAAACCATCCACTAGACATTATTGCACTTTTTCTCCAACTCAGCCTTATCTTAGCATCACTTTCTAGATCACGTTACAACACTCCGCATCGGTAGAGCTACAAAGCTGGCATCGGACAACACACTTGCAACAGTCATGAAATCTACAGGCGGATGGTGTAGATCTGCCTACACAAAGTACATCCGCCCCGGTGCATTCACACTTCCTCACTTAAATACTACATCAAACATTCAAAACCAACACAAAGGGGGTTGGTTCATTACTCCTGTGATATTCAAACCACACACAAGTTCATTACTGCCCTGATATTCAAATCACACACCAGGCGTCAGTACTTTACTGCACTGATATCCAAAACCACACACCAGGGGTCAGTATATTATTGCCATGATATCCAAAACCACACACCAGGGTTCAGCACATATCCTATACCACAACACCAGGAGTCCGTACTTTACTGCGCTGATATCAAAACCACAACACCAGGGGTCTGTACATTACTCCCCTATTATCTTAGCACCATCAATCAATAATCACCCACCTGCTAGGGGTCAGTACTTGTTGCTCGATAATGAATATTCTTTGCCATTTGTATCTCTGTCTTGTGGGATGTCAGTCAGAGCCTCAACCTCTGACTTTGGCGTTTTCAGCGCCAACCCACCTTTTGTACATGCTTTCCTCTAGTTTGTCATTTGACACTCGCAATTAATCCTATCTGTGTCATGACTAATTTAAGTAGCTTTATCCTGCATTGTGTAACCTGTCTTAGACATATCATAGTTATCTATCTCACTTATTGTATCAACATCATACATATACCATTTGCTGTCAACCAGTCATAACGTTACTATACTTGTTATCATTATCTGCCTCATTATGTCTTCCAACGATAGTAGGAAGACATTGGGTTTTTTTCTTTTCTTTTTCTTCTTTTCTCCAGCCTTAGTTTTTCGGGCTTTTCTCTGGAACGGTTGGACATATCAACATGGAATTTTTGGGGATGATAGATCAAGTTGGGACACCGATCCAGTTTTACGCACATAACTACTGCAGTTACGAACATATGAATTACATGGTTGTAACAAGAAATTATCGTAGCATGGAATAGGCGGAAAAATACTTGTTTTCACTTTTTGTACTTTGTTTAATGACATGTATTTTAGAGTACCTATCGCGATTTTTGCTACGAGTTCTCTCCGCGCTGATATCTCTGAAACGGCTGTATTTACGCACATGAAATGTTGTCAGTATTTAGAACTTGGCCTCGTGATAATGATTGTAACATTATTTTAAGCATTCACAGTAACAAAAAACAGTAAAAAGGTCATTTAGTTTGAATGTTTTCTACTGCGTCAGCTTAGCGAGCAGGCTGTCTGCAGGTCATGTCTAAGTAGGCCAAACCTTATTAATCGACTAGAGGCAATCATCGCTTCTCTCGCTTTGCGTGGACTAGGCTAAGGGGTCATGTTAAAACAACTGCTAAGGGGTCATGTCAATACATCTAAGCGGCAGCAGTTTGTGACATCTTTCCGAAAATAGTGCGCGTTACCTGCTCCCCTCGCTGACACCTATCGTAAACATGTGCAGTGCATAGGGTGCCTTAGCACCAACCTTACGGTATGTGTTAGTTATCGCATGGTCACTTGGGTGATATGGAGAAAGAACACGGGGACGCGGAGCGTCCGAGTGTCTTTCACCATATCATCCGCGTGACCATACGATAACATACTTATCGCGATGGCACCTACACGCAATAATCAAGCACGACGCTATCCCCTAATAATGATAATTAGCGTGAACCTATGTTATGTAAGGTATCTGCCTGGGACATGTAAATATCAGAGGTAGTCCCTTAATCCCCCATTCGGCCTCAGCTGTCTGTCATGATGATTTCAACTATAGGAGATCTCGGAGATTTATCTTTTTCGACGCTATGCTTCGATAATTTGTAGTGTGAGACTTGCAGAAATTTCCTAACTTCAGTAATAAGAGCTCCGCCGACTTCGCCGTTGTTTGATGTTAGCAACACTGTAGCGCAGTAGCCACGGCTCGGCAGGTGTTACAATTTCGCGCATCAGCATGATTCCGGGGAGATGGGATAATGCATTGACTTCCCGATGAGCGATACTCAACCAGATTAGCGGCTGGCAAGCAAATGACTCTTGAGAAAACCTTCGTTTTAAGACTTGTAAAGTGAGCGTGATATTAAGAACCTCCGTAGTGTTACAATGCTAGAGCAGCGGTGCTCTGTGAGGGACCATCTCAAGTGAAGTTGCTTCTCGGTGATATATCGACACGGTCGCAGTTATCGCATGGCAGACTGTGCGTTTGAGGCGATATGGGAAAAAGACCGAGCTTTTTCTCGATCTCGGATTGGCTGAGAGTAGGGTGCCATGCGATAAAGGGGGCCGGCCATACCTGAACCAAGGGAGGTCAGCTGTTAGATGGGTCCCGGGCGTAATCCAATGCCCGGAACCCCAATAAAAGAACTGGACTCGCTGGAATTCAGGGAGAGCTACCTAGCGAAGAAACGAAATATCTAACTAAGATTCTGACCGAGATTCCAGAAAAGCTAATAAGCTAAACTTGAATAAACCAACAAGAACTCAACTCCCGGACTCGTGTGTTTTCTCTGGCTAGTGTCCCCACTCAAGCAAACTACAAGACAGCAACAATATTCCTATATACGAAGGAGTGCGCATAAATATAAATAACGAGGAAGTAAACAAGGCGCAATCACAGTCCCGATTGCTGAACTAATAGGTCAAGCATTCATTTTGTTTAGAGATAACATTTGTTCGTGTAAAATTGTTGATACCGTATTGCTGGTCGTCCAGGCTTGCCATTGAAAGACATGCCGTTGGCGCCTGTGCCTAATCTAGTTATAATCACTACACCTCTTCATGAATCATTCAATAAAATCAAAGCAGAATTGCGGTTTTTAATACTAGATTAAGAGCACAACAAGGTTAAAGTAAGAGTTCATATATATACCCAACGTCGAATCAATTACTACAATTAATTGAACGATACTTCAACTGGATGTATTCCATGAGATAATGTAATTCATCTTTCCGGACATGGGTCAAAACTGTGCCGTCCATGCTGCGTATGCATCCATCGCTCTCCATTCTCTGGTATTAGGCCCCCAGCCCATATGAAGATACCATTGGCTCTCAGTTTTCGTCTTCCAGCGACCGCAAAAGATGAAGCACCTCCTCACCTCGTGGCTTTTAGATCTGTAGCCTGTCGCGACCGGACTGTGCCAACTGAAGGGACGCAATCGGAAGCCAATGACAACAGGCCAGCCTGCATCTACCTTGTCTTTGGCCCAGTTCCTGGTGCTGCGGCAGTAACGACCCAGTAAGTAGAAAAAACACTTTTTAGTGTGAATTTTACCATTAAAAACACGAGATGTGAAGAAGCTCGCGACGTCATTCATACGGCCAGCCCAGGTTGCTCCTTGATCACCGACGCAAAATGTTCTCATGACGTCATTCAACTCTTCAGTGTAACCCTGCGGTATGTTGTTAATCGGAGCTACACAAGAGGAACTGCCTGAAATACCTTCGCTTGAACATCTATACAACTGGTCAGCCTTGTTCGAATATCGCCCGCATCTCCTGTGGGAGGCCCTGTCGTAGAAGCCGAAGACCATTGCCCACGCTACTGGACCGCATCCTACATGACATTGGTCAGTTTGATGCTGGTTGTAATCAGGGAAATACGACTGGGAACAGGGAATGTGTTTCTGTAACATCAGGCTTCTATTTAAGATCATGTTTATCACGGATTGAATATCGGGTTCAAACAACTTGACGACCAAAATAAATTCATTGAAACTGCTTTTGTGATATATAATACCTGGTCAGCAATAATGGACAAGGAAATTAAGTTAAACCCACCTCGGTCCAAGTGTGTTTCTGTAACATCAGGCTTCTATTTAAGATCATGTTTATCACGGATTGAATATCGGGTTCAAACAACTTGACGACCAAAATAAATTCATTGAAACTGCTTTTGTGATATATAATACCTGGTCAGCAATAATGGACAAGGAAATTAAGTTAAACCCACCTCGGTCCAAGCTCTGTAGTTGCGCGTTTGCGTGCCCCGCTTCTCTCGTGGAGGTGAAGGGTCCAGGCCGTATCGTTGCATAACAACTTGATTGTCCTTCATATGTACTATGACGACCAGGTCAAGCTCGTCAAGGCCTTCGTCCTTCATCTTGGTAGTGTCTCCCACTTCCATGCGCATGTGCAATAACCCCATCCTATCATCGCTTTTGATGTTTTCACCGCTGACTCTCACATTGTCTGTTGTGTTGCAAATCTTTACGATTTCACACAGCAACTCCTGATGCTGAGATTCATTCTTACCGACCTTCACCGACCTGATCTCAACGAAGTCAAGAGAGTTAGGGTGACCCAGTGCGATGTCAACGACATCGCCCGTGGTTAGAGACTGCGCTAGAAGTACGGGTTTGGCAAGATCGTTTAAGGACTCTTCGTCTAACTCGTCGACCTCCTCTTCTTTATCTTCTGATGACTCTGCGGACACGAGCATCCACCATTCCTGCAGCTCATCCTCGGTCATCGTTCTTGACGTATGCCACTCGTCTGATGTAGACCTCCTCAGATTCTGCCACGTCCTCACCAGCTCATTCCAGTGGCTCTCCATGTAATCACCGAGTGTCTGGTTGGAAATATCGAATATTGTTTGAAAGATGTTCGTCTTGAGCAACATCAGAATTATAAACAGGAAAATGAATGGGGGTCACTGAACAACAAAATAGCATCAAAAATGGGTTTGAGACGAAGCCGCTCGGTTCCCGCTGCCAAGCTTCCAAACGCCGAACCGATTTCTCGTACCGAGATGCTGTCTATGTATAACCAGAGGGTATGAAACCAATGGATCTGTCCCACCCTTCCCTCATTCACACGCGAAATCTGTCTTTCACTCGGGACATAATGCTTAGCGATCAGTGTTTTTGTTTCTTGTTATATAGAGATAGCAGCTCTAGGCTCGGAAGCGGCGCGGCACCCAGAAACCTGGCATCGGGAACCGAGCCCCTGTGATTTCAGAGACGCTGAAGAACACATATTATTACCATATTCATCGTCCACTGCTGCAAAGGGATGTTGCTGGCAACAGTGTTTCCTTTTATGTCATTACAGGTCATCAACTCCGGGGTAAGCATGGCATACGTCACGCATACTTTGCCCTCTTCCCGGGCTCTCAGAGTCACTCGTTCAGAGAGACTTGGCAGCTGCCCTTGTATCTGCAGTCGGTAGTCACCTGCAAATATTTTAACATGTATTTGATCAATGAATGTCTCAAAAGCTATTGCCAAGCTTGTTGTCACATTCATTTGCATTTAGCATCAAGTTATTTACCCGTGGCAGGACCAGTACTCAGTAACATGTAAGTGTTGTTCTCTGGAAATGTCACTTCCACATACGCTGCATAATTATCATCCAAGTCCTGCCGATGGACAGCTACAATATCTGCAAAAACGACATTATTCTAGGGTTTCAGTAAGAATCAGCAGTTGTAGAATAAATAACGACTTCTTCTTCACTATCAGGTTATCTTTTTCTCAAACCAAATGAATAAATCTAGAACGTAAACGAACTCCTATATATAGGATAATCTCTAGACAAATTACAATGAATTATTCGAGAATGTAAACGACCTTCTCACGATAGGATAATCTCTAGCCAAATCACAATAAATTTGTCAAGAAATTTTGATTTGCAAGTCAATTGTTGTGATAATCTGCCTACCTCCTATGTTGCCAAAATCGTCTGCGTTGTTGAGCAGAGTCTGCTGCACATCCAGGGTCAGGAGGTCAACACCGGTAGCAGTCAACGAGTCTTTTCAGTTATCAGACAAAAACATATTTCAGGGGCAAAATTATTTAATTGAGCACAATGAATAGACTTGCAAGATTATTTTTAGAATGGGGCAATTAGTGTTCACTCTCACTGCTATTACCTTCGCGCGATTCCTTGATTCTGTCGTTTTCGGTCGTACAAGAAATAACCAAGGCCATTAGAGCCCAGGTTACGCAGAAGAGAGCGTGACTCATCCTTAACAAATTGCAGAGTGTGCTAGAAGTGTTCAAGTCGAAGAGTTTATAAACCTTTTGTACAAGGATGTCTTACATATTAACAACGGAGGGTTTTCCCCATTCTACTTCCTCCTTCAACTTGTAAGCATTTTATTCAATCTTATACAAATGTGTTCATCAATAGATATTTAGTTAATCTTAATATTGCTTGTTACACAAGTGATTCAAAAACAAGTCACACAGTAGGACAGGTTTGGAATCTTTGTTGATGTATTTCATCACAATAAATATCAACATATTTTCAGCACTACTGAACTACCAGTTGAGTATAACAATATGGGATGACCCACAAGCATAAGATCCTTGCCACTGAAACATCCCTGTAGCATGACACCCTTATAAGTGGGCCGTTCCTGGAACAAACTTGTGTAGGATTACCGATGTGAACAAGCTATGTATAGAGTGCGTAAAAACCCAAACTCGCAAGATAGTGTCCCGAGTAGAAAGAGGAAGAGTTAATCTTGAAGTCATTCTACAAATGTACCATATAAGCATGCTTCTTATCCATTAGCGTCTTAATGTTTTCTTAAAACATTGCAGTCTGTGGACTGGGAGATCATAAGCGTTGAATATCTTTGTATATTCGTGGAATAACAACTACTCGTCAGTACATTACTCGCATTATGGGTTCCATTACATAAATCACCAGGGGCCTTATCACAGGGGTTTTATCACTGCGTTGACGTCTCACTTTCCAATTCACCAGAGGGACACACCTTTATAAAAGATGGACCCATCAAGAAAAGACAGATAAACACACATATTCACCGAACTGGATGATATTTGGAGTCACATAAATGGCAAACTAATCATTAAATAAGCTAAAAACAAAAAGGCTGCAAATACATTACGCTTCAATTGCACGCAGTTAAACAAGCATTAACAAGTGAAATCGTCTAAACAGTAATATTTCTCAATTTTTCATAGTCGACCCCCACCCTCCTCCAACCACCCTATCGCATACGCTCAACCTTGATTTCGTTACATTTATGTAATATTGGTCACATTTATTGGATATTGTTTACAATTTTTTATAGTAACCACATTTATTGGGTGTTTATTGGATATAGATAACATTTATAAGGTATCGATCACATTTATTGGATAGTGATCTCATTTTTTATATTGATCACTTTTATTGGATGTTGATCGCATTTATTAGAAGATGATCACATTTATCGGATATTGATCCTCAATCGGAAAGATGGCTTTCATAAATGTTCTGATATGGAAGTTGAAAAAGGATACAGTGCATTGTGATTAGAATTATGTTATACAATTTAGTGGGAAATGCCGATTGATCATCATTTCCAGAAATATGGTCATTTGTTTGTGCAATTTGATGATTAAACCGGCAATCCACATCATCATCTTCATCACCATACTGTCCAGTAGACAAGATAGATCGACATCTAAGATTGATTTCTATGTTGAAATGATAATTGAGAAGATCATGTTCAGGAAAAGTCTGTTGTTCTGATGATCATCATCATAAAAAGGAATCCTGCCATACCAGGTTACCCCGCCTATCAGTGACTAGATTGTTATGATAACATGGCCACAAATGGCCTATGCAAACAATCATAACGCATTGTTTTTAGAACAGATGTTTTTTTAAAGGTACAACACTTCTTGAATTGGGGTATTTCGGAAAACTATTATTATATGAAACTAGTCAAGCCCCTTGGTTGTGGCCCCTGTGTACATGTTAATGATATCCAATAGTCGCGCCAAGGGCGAGATAAGCGTAGCGGAACCCATGGGGTCTGGGACGCAGACTAGCTGAAACCTTAATTCAAGTTTGTTGTTGCTTAAAGGGTATCAGATTGTGTTAGGATTTTGACGATCAGCGAAGTCATGAAGGATTTACAAATTTCGCATTGCGGATGGTCTTGACATCAATTAGTGGTCATGATGAAAGCAAACCCTATGGGCTCTGCACATGAGCCTGTTTCTACATCGGTGAAAAACGATATATTTTGTTTACAAAAATGGCGATCTGTAACAAAATAATGTTGTTTACAAACAAACAGACCCATCATCATCATCATCATAATCATCATTACCACCATCATTACCATAACCATCATCATTAGCATCATCATTAGCATCATCATTAGCATCATCATCAGCATCATCATTACCATCATCATCATCATTATCACCATCGTCCTCATCATCGTCCTTTTCATCGTCCTCATCATTCAAATTTATTCTCGTCATCGTGATCTTCTCGGTTATCATCCTCCACCTCATAGGGTTGGGGCTAGCTGGGGAAGTTAGTGTCGGGGTGATCAATTCACAAAGGGGTTTGATCATCTCATTCATCCACCTCATAGGGTTGGGGCTAGCTGGGGGAAGTTAGTGTCGGGGTGATCAATTCACAAAGCAGCGGAGCATTTGCCCTCTGCTTACATACACTCATTTACGGAGGAATATGATCGCTCCGTCCCAAACTATTTATGGTTTTAATATCCGATTTCGTTGTCACATCATCTGAGGGAAGGAGAATTATAGGCGTCATTATGTTGACACAATGTCGGCCCAAACCTCCGAATTGTACATGTTCAAATAAACACACTTGCTACAGGTAACCAATAAATTTACACCGGTATCGCGGTCATGACATCACGTTAAATTTAATGACTCGCTTTTCCTCCACAGGTGAGACCTCGCCAAAAAAGTCTGAAGTGAAAAATATATGCAACGCTAGAATTCTGAGAACTGATCGAATATTCATGTCTCGCGCGCTTGTCCTATGAACTCTATGTCCAGTACAATTACCATTCATGTCGGGTGATTTCTTGGAAATGTCGATTGGAATAACTACACCAAGGTGTTCAATAACAATTCCCTCGGTCGTTTGTCTGACACGCGCGTGTTCCATGTACAAGTTTTTAAAAAGGAAAAACGTTATAAATGCCAGTTACAGTGGTACATCCCTGATCAAATACATATGAAGTACGACTTAAGAATGATGGTATATAACTATGTAATATAAAAGCCTTTATTACAAGGATGTATAATTAGGGCTCCAGGGTGTAAATCTTCGCCAAATGCGTTATACATCGCAGTACGTTGTGGTAGGTTACAGGAACTACGTGAAGATTATTTTCGCCTCTGTAGGCTCTCGCTAAACTTGTTGTAACTGGTCGCCAGAACTTCGAGTTGCACAGCGTTGTCCTTTGCTATGGACATTGAAATGCGCACGCCTCAATCTTCAGAGCAGATGGATAGATTTTGCACTAAGTGCCACATGCATACAAAAGGTTTTTTGGGGGACAGTGTTGTCTGTAATACGTTTGTCCTAAGACTGGGTTATCAGTGGCTGATTTTCGTTGTTAGTAAATGCTTCCAGTGGCAAGTCTGAATCATAGCGCTCTTGTGTCAGTGGTATGTCGCTATCAAATGATCTTTTGTCAGCGGTAGGTCTCTACCGAATGACCGCTTGTCAGTGGTAGGTCTCTATCAAATGACCGCTTGTCAGTAGTAGGTCTCTATCAAATGACCATTTATCAGTGGTGGGTCTCTATCAAATGACCGTTTGTCAGTGGTAGGCCTCTATGAAATGACCGTTTGTCAGTGGTAGGTATCTATCAAATGACCGTTTGTCAGTGATAGGTCTCTATCAAATGACCGCTTGTCAGTAGTAGGTCTCTATCAAATGACCGTTTGTCAGTGGTAGGCCTCTATCAAATGACCGCTTGTCAGTAGGAGGTCTCTATCAAATGACCATTTATCAGTGGTGGGTCTCTATCAAATGACCGTTTGTCAGTGGTAGGTCTCTATCAAATGACCGCTTGTCAGTAGTAGGTCTCTATCAAATGACCGTTTGTCAGTGATAGGTCTCTATAAAATAACCGTTTGTCAGTGATAGGTCTCTATCAAATGACCGCTTGTCAGTACTACGTAGGTCTCTATAAAAAAACCGTTTGTCAGTGTTAGGTCTCTATCAAATGACCGTTTATCAGTGGTGGGTCTCTATCAAATGACCGTTTTCAGTGGTAGGCCTCTATGAAATGACCGTTTGTCAGTGGTAGGTATCTATAAAATGACCGTTCGTCAGTGGTAGGTCTCTATTTAAAGACCGTTCGTCAGTGGTAGGTCTCTACCTAATGACCGCTTGTCAGTGGTAGGTCTCTACCGAATGACCGCTTGTCAGTGGAAGGTCTCTATCAAATGACCGTTTGTCAGTGGTAGGTCTCGATCAAATGACCGTTTGTCAGTGGTGGGTCTCTATCAAAGGAAATTTTTCAGAGGTTGGTCTCTGTCAGAAGACTATGACTGTCTGTGGTCGGTCTTTATCTAAGGACCATTTGTCAGTGGTAGGTCTCAGTCAAATGACCGTTTGTAAGTGATTGATCACGGTCAAATGACCGTTTGTAAGTGATAGGTCTCGGTCAAATGACCGTTTGTTAGTGATTGGTCACGGTCAAATGACCGTTTGTAAGTGATAGGTCTCGGTCAAATGACCGTTTGTAAGTGATAGGTCTCGGTCAAATGACCGTTTGTTAGTGATTGGTCACGGTCAAATGACCGTTTGTTAGTGATTGGTCACGGTCAAATGACCGTTTGTAAGTGATAGGTCTCGGTCAAATGACCGTTTGTAAGTGATAGGTCTCGGTCAAATGACCGTTTGTTAGTGATTGGTCACGGTCAAATGACCGTTTGTAAGTGATAGGTCTCGGTCAAATGACCGTTTGTAAGTGATAGGTCTCGGTCAAATGACCGTTTGTAAGTGATAGATCTCGGTCAAATGACCGTTTGTAAGTGATAGGTCTCGGTCAAATGACCGTTTGTAAGTGATAGGTCTCGGTCTAATGACCGTTTGTAAGTGATAGGTCTCGGTCAAAAGAACTCGTTGCTAATGGTGGGTCTATATCAAAGCACATGTTTATCAAATGGCCGTTAGTCACAGGTAAGCCTCTATCAAAGAATCGTCTGTCAGTGCTAGGCCTGTATCAAAGGACCGTAAGTCAGTTTTGGGTGCCCGTGTTTTCAGCGGTATATTTCTTCAATATCTGGTCTTGATCAAAGAACCATCATGTCAGTGTAAGGTGTTGTCATTGGCAGTTCTTTATGAAATTACAGTTCTATCAGTGGCAGGTATCTATCATGGTACTATACTGTCAGTGGTAGGTCTCTATCGAAGGACCATGTTGTCGACGGCCGGTCTGTTTATTTGTGGGGTGGAGGGGTGTTTTATCTCTCACCAAGGGCAAGCTGTTTGCAAAAGGTTTGATTAAAGTGATGTAAAGACCCTGTGCACTTCATGTTATCTGGCTCTATGGAAGTATAATTATAGAATGAGTTAGGTCACGTTTCTGTCGACGTGGCCTCGATGTTATACACATGACGTATTATAGCCAAAATGAACAACTCCTGCCTCAACGAAGTAGAATACGCAGGGTGTTGAATGCGAATGATATGAAAGTGCAGCAATATCAAGGCCGTTTCATTTATGGTCCGCAGGTGTTCATGGAGGTATGACACAGCGGTAAAATGACGTAGATACGGCATTGCCATATCAAGTAAAGTGAGGGAGGGGATCTTATAGTAAGTAGTTTTGCGGGGTAGTGGCTGAGAGGGTTGAGTCAAATGTAGCAAGTAGGATGAGGTGAGGTGAGTTGGGTTGGGGTTGGGGGTAGATGGGCCCGTAGATCGCATGCATGGCTGGATCGGTGTGAGTGGAGCATGAATGTCGGCCAATTAATGAGAACCCATGTCTATGGGTCCTAACGACATGTAGGTCATAACAAAAAATGCTGCCACGTGCTTTTCAATCAAACCATGTGTCGACAACCGCCGATCGTACTTATCTAACAACTCGTCAATCTTCTGCTTGAGTGACGTCAGTATAGCTTTAATGTCTCGAACAAGCGGTTGTGTGTGACGCTTTAGGGCGTGGTATTTTTTGGGCATCCTCCCTGCTAAAAGTTATCTGAGTTCTAAAACCGAACTATGACAACGTGGCCTTAAAAAGAGCAGGGTTCTGGTTTAAAGGTGTTGGGAGAAAATCTCCTCTATATAACAAAATGTTCGCATAGTATCCTTTCATAAAATGAGATCCATCGTAAAGTAGCCATGTTAGTGACTTTGCTCTTATTCTTCCTCGCTGTACTGGTCTGGTACTTGATAATCCGTAGCAGCAGCAGTCGTCAGGAATGTCTGTTGCCAGGACCAAAGGGCATCCCCCTGGTCGGAAATCTTCATCAGCTTCAACCAGGACGCCCACATCTCACACTCACTGAATGGAGCTGCAAATATGGAGCCGTCTACCAATTGTACTTCTTTAGCAAACGAGTGGTCGTTGCTAATGATTTCGATTCTATCATGGAAGTTCTGGTCAGGAAAGGCAGCCATTTTGCAGGACGTCCTGAATCCTTTCGAATGAATTATCAGCAACAGGGTACAGGATTCGCGTTTCTGGATCCATCCCCGAAAGCATTTGCTTTGCGCAAGCTCACCCACAAGCATTTGAAAATTATTGGAGAAGGAATGGTTCGCATTGAGGATATTGCTCAAAAGATAAAAAGATACCTCCTCGATCGCTTTCGTAAGTCCCAAGGAAATCCCTTGGATCCCAAAGAAGACATCTACCAAGCTACGATGAGTATGATGTTCTTGCTCATTCTCGGGGAATGGTTCAAAGATGGTGACCCGGAATTCCAAAAACTGCGAGACATTGAAGATTCCCAGAACCTGGGTTTGAGTCCGGGAGGTGAAGGCGAGTTATTAGACTTGATGCCTTTCTTAAGATTCTTCCCAAACAACACGTATAAGATGCTAAAACGTGCGGTCATTAGCCGTCGAGAATTCTGGCAAGATTGGCTGAAGCGTTTTGAAAACGGTGAGGTTAAAAATTTGGATGGTGTGGCCCAGGGAATGATGGATTCCCTCATGCACCAGGATTATGGGGATTTCGAGATCAATGAAGTGGATGTGGAGGTGTCAATGTTCAACCTACAAGTGGCGGGTGTTGCCTCAACTACTATAATACTCTACTGTTTTCTCAACATCATCCTTCATTACCCGGAACCTGCTAAGCGCATGCGTGAGGAGATAGATCGACATCTTGGAACTAGAGAAATCATGTTGGCTGACAAAGAGCATCTTCCATATTGTCGGGCAGCTGTTTTGGAACTATTGAGATACACAAGTTCTGGTCCTCTATCCATCCCACACAAAGCTTTACAGGATACCTATCTGCGAGGATACTTCATACCAAAGGATACAATTGTTCTAACCAACCTGTGGCAGCTGCACCACGACGAGACATTCTGGGAGAAACCTTGGGATTTCATTCCTGAACGGTTTCTAGACAACGATGGCTCGTTGGTACTTGCAGACCACCCAAACCGAAAGCATCTTATGCCATTTTCAGCTGGTCCCCGTGTCTGTGTTGGTGAAAACCTGGCTCTATCTCGCCTGTTCATCTGGACAGCATCCGTTGTCCAGCACTTTGATCTTCTGCCTTGCGAAGATCTCATCACATGTGATCCGCGAAACTTCGACGTTGGATTGGGAATTCAGCCCCTCCCATACAATATTCGTTTCATTGAAAGAGAAGCTTTTACAAGAAAGTAAATACCAGAGCAGTGGAGAGAAAACCTACCAATGAATTCTCATCTCAGTAATCATTTTATGCCAACACTATGCAAACAAGGTTTGTTATCTTCTACATTGCCTACAGTCGAACCCCTTGTTGTGTCCATTCTGTTACTCGGCCGATGAATGTATTTTGGCATAAGGGTTGGGAGAGTAACTGCATGTAAATAATGCTGTTTCATGTACAAAACGCAAACAACCGCGATATGGATTGTACATAAGACCATAAGTGCATTGAAGATTGTACATAAAGCTGTTTCGTAGGTGTACATAATGAAAGATGTGTTACATGTTGTATTTCATCACTCTGTAATGTTTGAAGTCGTCCACAACTAAATACACAAACTCAAAGCACTTATTGCGATATCTCACTCACTGCGATATCTCATTGTATATTGTATGGTTCATCGATTTATGGGCCCATATTAAGGCTGATTTGTCATTGCCTGTTGTTATGAGACTATAGAGTAATATAGCGATCTATAAAATGCTTGGTAGATTCTTGGCTATAGTTACTGTGGGGTACATGAACATGGTGGGTTTGTATAAATGATGTCGCTGTGCTGTTTATAAACTCTTACTTATCTAATTATACAAAGATTTTAGTCCAGCACTAATGACCTAAGTTAATGTACCACTATGTTTACAATGATTCATGCATTGAATAGCATGTTAGTTTTAGGATAACGAAGATTAATAACACATTCTTACAGTCAAAGTGTATGTTGACATAGCTTTGATGAGAATTTTGCTGTTCAGCTTTTGATGTACCGGAAACAAAATATATACACGGAAACGCACCTTTAGATGGTTTAATATGGCATTTAGAGGATATCGTTTATGAAAATGTATATTTTTTATGAGAAAGACAAGTCATTGATTGAAATGTTTTGCTACTGTAAAAGTTGTTTGCTCTTTTATTCAAACATGTTATCAAAAATCGGAAACAATAAATTTATATGTAAATTTGACAAATATTGGAATGCTGCATTGCGATAAACGATATGACGACTGGTGGAATCTGGTTCGTCAATATCACCCAATTGGTCAGTCAGTATCACCAAACTAATCAGTCAGTATCGCCCAACTGGTCAGTCAATATCACCCATCTGGTCAGTCAAGTATCACCTAACCGGTCAGTCAGTGTCACCCAACTAGTTAGTAAGTATCACCAAACTGATCAGTCAGTATCAATCAATTGGTCAGTCAGTATAAACCACCTGGTCACTCGGTATCAATTATTTGGTCAGTCAGGATAAACAACCTGGTCAGTTGGTATCCATCACCTGGTCAGTCAGTATCGACCTACTGACCAGTCAGTATCACCCTTCTGGTAAGTCAGTATCACCCAACTGGTCAGTCAGTATCACCCATCTGGTTAGTCAGTATCACTCAACTTGTCGGTCAGTATCAACCACCTGACGATACAGTATAACCCAACTAATCAGTCAGTATCAATCAACTGGTCAGTCATTATTAACCACCTGGTCAGTCAGTATAGCCCAGCTTGTCTGTCAATATCAACCAACTGGTCTGTCAGTATCAACCGCCTGGTCAGTCAGTATCAGTCACCTGGTCTGTATTATAACATCTGTCAGTATCGACCTACTGACCAGTTAGTATCAACCAAAAAGTCAGTCAGTATCAATCATCTAGTCAGTCAGTATAAACTACCAAGCCAGTCAGAATCAATCACCTGGTCAGTCAGTATCAGCCATCCGGTTAGTCGGATTCTTTAAGAAGGAGTTAAACGTAACGACACGTTATCCCTTTAAAGAAAACCCCTAAGTCGATTATGGACGTATCTGCTTACGTATGCGCGAGTTTTCTTGATTAAATTGGGTTTGGCGCTCTCTTCTTTGGCACATGGCAATTAAAATTATTGCTACAGATATTACTCTAACAAATTAGCCTGTTTGACCTTGGAGAGCAGTGATAAACTTAAACATTCAGTACCAAATGATCTCCATATAAGGGAGAAGATGATAAATGCTTTGACAGGTCGTATAAAAGGCAAACATCGTGGGACCAATGTCGTTCCCAGCGGGGTTGAACAGCCGTGCTTTTCAATCTCATGGTCTCCAAAGTACGGTATTTTTTTAAAGCCGAAATTGTAACCTCCAGCAACAAACGCAGCCCCATATTGTGTATTTGTCAACTGTATCGTTTTCCCCGCCCAAATATGTCAGGAAAATCACTTCGCCGCGTTGGAATAGTTCTTTTGAATCTTTCACTCTCAAGGAATCGTGCAATATAGCCCTACAAGACGTCTGGTATATATTTATATTACCGTTCGACTGGAGCTACGTGCAACAGAGCTTCAAAATGGGAAATTTTAGGAGGAAACGTACATTTTTAGTACGTTGAATGAACCTCTGTTGCGCATCTGCTCTCAATTGAAGTCCATTTTTGCATGAGAATCGCCTAGGTTCACTCGACGAAATGACCTTTAAAAAAACGTTTTGTATCAGCGATTGTTGCTCCATCTGTCCAAGCTAAAAGTACATCCGGTTGACTTATGAAAGCACAGTGTGTTGTCAATCACTTCATACATAGCGTTAAATAAATTTCTTAAAAGAAATAAAGGTATATTCCATTACTGCCTGAATAAAGGTAAACATGCTCAAGGGCACGTGGTTCGATAATCAAAGATTAGACTAGTACTGCGTTTATGGGTACGACACTGATATCTACGCAAGCAGCCACTGGTGTGTGTATTTTAAATGTTCCCATCGAACTCGGATGTACGACCACTCAATTCGATACACACATGATAACATACGACCAATTTTAAATACACGACCAGGATTTAAAAACCAACCAATTTGCAAACCAAATATAAACCCTGGGACCACACGAACACAATCGTACCCGAAAATCATGTCATTCTTATACAATGTATATTCAACGAAAAAACGTCTTTGCTCTATGACCATACACAGCAATATCTTAACGCAAAGCAACAATCGCGTACACGTTCGATTTACATGACCAATTTAAACTTAATCTAACTTACACTTATTTTCAAATACACGCACGCGAACCCAGGATTCACGCGCATAAAAATGACTTTGTCAAGGTCACCGAGAATCCTGCCCCTTTGCATGTGGCGACGTGTTGGACCCTGGAAATATTCCGTACGCGCTCAGCTTGTGGCGGGGAAAAAAAGCAATTGCTTCCCCTCAAGCCATTTTGGTCCTTTTGAAATGTGAATGAAAATGAGCATAAAGACCAGGATATCCGAAATACTAACATATACCTTAAGCAACAAAAAAATTAGTAACAGCTGTTGCTGCGCCATATTCTAGCTGTTGTGGTTTTGTGTTATACGTAAATAAATGCGATTCTAAGGAGCTTTTTCTGATTTAAGGATGTGTGTTTTGTAATTCTTTGAAGATGAATAGATAGTAGTAGTATATGAGAGAAATAGAGGTGATTGAGTGAGCGGGGTGGGAGAGTGTGTGAGTGCGTGAGAGAGTTAATGAATCAGTGAGTGAATGAGTCAGTGAGTGAATGAATTAGTGAATGAATGAGTGAGTGAGTGATCGAGTGAATGAGTAAGTGAGTGAATGAGTGAGTGAATGAGTTAGTTACAGGTGATTGAGTGAGTGGGGTGGGAGAGTGAGTGGGTGGGTGGAAGAGTGGATAAATAAGTGAATGGGTGAGTGAGTGAGTGAGTGAGTGAGTGAGTGAGTGAGTGAGTGAGTGAGTGAGTAAGTGAGTAAATGAGTGGGTGAGTGAAAGCAACCTTTGCGTTGATTGTGTCCCTGATATTCTCGGTGCCTAGGATGGTGGTAACCACATCTGAGGTGCAGGAGATGACACATATTGCCTTGCATAGATTACACAAGAAATGGATAAAGTTAGGTAAGGGGGTTTGATGGGTAGAAGTATGAATAGGCATAAATTTGTGTCCTATAAAGAGTGTCTTCGAATAGGGTGTGTAGATTGGCACTCAGTTCACTTAATTTCAGATTTTGTAAAACTCCTACTATAGTATTTCACATTTCTTCTGATGTTGTAGACTAATGCTACGAATGTCGAGCACCCATATACATGACAGGCCTCTAATATATTATCGCTTTTACTCCATATGTGTCATCTTAATGCAGGACGAAGCTCTTTTACAGCTGTATCTGTGCCGATGCTAACAGACATTTGAGCCCAAAGTACTACATGGGTGCATAACTAGATTTTTCTTATTTACACTCTGGCTTTCCGGGGCATATGTAGCCCACGCCTCTTGCGTACTCTAATGGTACTTGCCGAGTTCAAGAATAATGATATGAGGATTGGTCAAAATATGGCTAGAAAATATGGATATTCTATTATTTGATATGACAGCTGTATAGTTGAACTTATGACGACAAAGCGATTCTTTATAGGATTGTAATTATATGTTCACCTTTTGTAAACAGTAAGAGATGTTAGGATGCTAATTGCGGTATGTGTGCGGTATGTTTCTTTGTTGAATCGCAGCTCTGAGGAAAACACATTATTGAGCACACGTGGGTGTTAGTGTGGGCAGGGGTTCGGGGTAGTGGTATATCGTTTGTGTCTACCGGAATATTATTTCGCGTTCCTGAAAATCTGTTGGGTGGTAAATTAGAGCTTGCACTTTTAATTAAGGATCCGCTAAAGAGCTCGTTACTTTGAGGATTCACATCAGAGCTCGTAGTTTTGAGTAGCCGTACCAGAGCTAGTAGTTTTCAGCAAAAATATTCAAGTTCTTTGTTTTGAGGAGCCACACCAGAGGTGGTAGTTTTGAGGAGCCACTTCTGTGCTCGGTGTTTTGACGAGCCACTTCTGAGCTCGCAGTTTTGAGGACCCAGCTCGTATTCATACGCGATAAATTTATTAGACCCTCTCTCTCTACAGGGCTACAACCGCATAGTCCCTGAGCTTTTGTTAATGTCATATTCGCTCCCATCAAGTTTACTTTATATTTAAAAACGTAAATGGCCTGGAAAATGCTTTTGTTAATGTCATATTCGCTCCCATTAAGTTTACTTTATATTTTACAGTCAGTTTAATGGTTCTGCAAATTCAATGCTAATGCGTATTCCAGTGGTTGGATGAAATGACACATATTCCGCACGAATGATCGAATTGAATAGTGAGACTAAATGCATGTTGGTAGCTAAATGTAACAACTTTAGTCAGTAAGTAGGTTCTAGCAATCATCTTTCTTCAAATACCTTTAAGGTTTAAAGAAGATGTGGAAATATCATCACCACTGCTTATTTATGTTCGATTAATGGATGTAACTTAGAAAATTATATTGCTCTTCTTCTCCCAGCAGCATAGACCACAAAAAGACCGTGAGGGATGAATTTTGGTGATGGTACCACAAAAAACCTCGATTTCGCTGCTATTCCGCAGAAATTTGATCACGCCACATTTTTGCATTTGTTTTTTTGCTATCGGACAGTGCAGCACTGCTCAATCCGTTATGATAAGTCACGGGAAGGCTCGTTATGATAAGAAACAAATATGGTGGACAAAACAGACAAGACTTCGGGTCTGGCGAGAATTTTATCACAGCAAGGGTTTGATCCTGCAAATTGTAAGAATTGTTTATACAGTGTGGTCTTTATTGACCTTTTTTATTATTGAAATTTTACTGAGACTTTATCGCTGACCTTTTTGTTGAAGTGCCTCAATTAAACGTCGACGCTCTGTAGAGAGTGTAGTCAGTAGTGGGCTGGGCCCTGGTCTAGGTATGTGGCAATCCCAAGCGGTAGGCGTGGGCCGATGTCCGCAGACCGCACCTTGGGTCTCTCGCTTATCATGCGCAGGGCGATCAATGATATCCTGGCTAGGGATTGGCTGTTGTAGACATTTCCACAGGGAATTCTTCTATTACGTAGATGGAAACCCCTATTTTTCCCTCGTTTTCGAATTTTTTGATTCCGTCACGTCATTGCGGAGATATGGAGATTTACAAATTGTCGTTAAGTTTCGACGCTCCAAAACCTACTTTCTCACGCATAGACATCATCCTAAAGTTAATAGACGTTTAAAACAACATTTCATCTAATAACTGGCCAAGTTTCATCAATATTGGTGGCAGGCAACTTGAGTTATACTTATAGGAATGTCCCCATGTACACCAAGCAATGCGTCATTTCGGAGATCGCGCGATTATAAAAGTTCATTAAGTTCCATCGCATCAAAACCTTCTTTCTCACGCATAGACATCATCCTAAAGTTAATAGACGTTTTAAACTACATATCATCTAATAACTTGCCAAGTTTTATTAATATTGGTGGCAGGAAACTTGAGTTATACTTATAGGAATGTCCCCATGTACACCAAGCAATGCGTCATTTCGGAGATCGCGCGATTATAAAAGTTCATTAAGTTCCATCGCATCAAAACCTTCTTTCTCACTCATAGACATCATCCTAAAGTTAATAGACGTTTTAAACTACATCTCATCTAATAACTGGCCAAGTTTCATTAATATTGGTGGCAGGCAACTTGAGTTATACTCATATGAATGTCCCCATGTAGATCCAGCAATGGTGGAGGTGTCAGCTGAACGTCGCAAAAAGCGGCTGCGCTTATCCCGCAATGTTAAATGTAAATTTTTAAAACTCGATAAAAACGATAGTTAAGTTTTCTCCCATTCTCATTTCAAAATATAAATGACGGTTAATGCGTTTTGTCAGAAGCGGATAATTCAAACCTATGGACGTAATAGTCGCCTACCGTGGTGGACAACATCAAAAGCGCAATTCGTCACGTCGCACGCAACGCGCCATGGCGCACTAAGCAGCTCAGAGCTGCCGAGTCTAGATCAAAAGGATCCAGCAACGGACAAACTGTCTCTGTCTCTGTTCTTGACTGTATATAAGCTGACCCTCACGCATCTACATTCATATAACCTATACGGTTAAACCATAGGCGACCGAATTGCAACTCTTCACAATCTGAACATTTCCTTGAAGAGAAAAGTTCTTTTAAGAACTGAACGTCACTTCCTTGACGCGAAAAGAACTGAAAGATGCCTCGAAAGAAGAAATTCTGTAAACTAGCAGAGTCTCGGCTTGGCATAGCAAGAAAGCACACAGAGGAGAAGTTTTCCGTCCTTCCTTCCAGTTCAGTCAGTCCATTAAAAAATGGACATGTGCTACATCTATACCTGACATTTGGGAACAGCCGTACTGAGACTGAGCGACAGTTGGAGGCGCGTTTTGCAACAGCTCCTGGTCATTCTTTAAATTGTGATATCAAAAGACTAGTGTCACAGACTCTAGATAAATTTAGAAAGTTGAGTGACCACAAAGAGTTTGAAAAATTCTCCTCTGTTTGTGATGAGGAGTTCTCTCATCTGGTTTATTCTACTGAACAAGATGACCCACATCCTGAGCCTGGGAAAGAGATGCCAAGGACGAGTGGTACTCCCAGCTGCATGGAAGATACCAGACAAGAGCCAGATGAAGAGAAACACAGTCACCCTACACCCACCACTCCCATTGCTTGTGTTCTTCAACAGTCACCAGTACCATCCTCCAGTGTGTCCACACGAAGTCATAACACACCGCTTACTCCAAGAAAATTACGATTAAAAAGGCAGCAGCTGTTTGTGTCCCATTCAAGTGCCAAGGTAAAGCATGAACTGAAAGGTGAAATCAAAGAATTAAAGAAAAAATTGAACACATGGGATTTTGATGGTGAACTTCAGACATATAATGGGGAAAACTGAGAAATCATGGGAGAGTAAAAGGAAGGGAAAATTGTACAAAATTGCATATTGGACTGAAGACCAAGAATACAATGATGCACAGGATACTGATGTTTCTGTTTATTCTGCAGCCACTGATTTGTTACTGGGAGAACTAGTTATTTCTGATTGAAAAATGTTGTATAGACTACTCACCTGACTGTATATTGCTGAATATATTTTTCTGGGATAATGTTGCTGTACATAGCTGATCATACATTATTGATTATGTGTTTCTTTACTTTTCAATAAACCTTTCTTGAATTTCTTGATTGCAAGGCACTTGATATATTCTCACATCTCTTGCCATCAGACTGGTGTTGATAAAATTTCCGCCCCTTTATTAGCTAATAATTTTTTAACTAATAAAGATATGTAAACTGATGTTATGTTGAATAAGATCATGAATATCATAGCAGAGACCCTATTCTCAATGTCCTGAAAATTTCATTGAATTATCTTGAAAAACTAGAAAGTTATGGCTAATTCATTTCCCGGATCACACTATTTTGGCCTAGTCAATGCAAAACAGAGGGACAAATTAATTAATTTTCATTGGACTAAAATCGACATAACTTTCTTATTTCTTAACATATTTTGACAATCTTGGTGTAGTTTTGTTTCATTTATTAAGCTCTATCATAATGAAAAAAATCAATTCAATTCTAAAATAGTTATTTTCTTTGTCACATACCTACCTGGTCGGGGCGTGACAAGGGCGTGAAAATTCTACCCATTCAACTATTTAAGTATTCGATTTCACGATGCAGTTTTTTTTCCCCGTCTTAATGTAAATTTCATGATGGCATATCTGTACAGAGTCTGTTGTTTATGTCTGACTTATTCTGGTTATGTATTCTGTGATTCAAACAATAATAAAACCTCAGGCATAAAGATCCTTACCTCTGCAGGACATCTATGTTGACAAAATAACTGTTCTACTGGAATTGTAAGATCCACTTAATTAGAAAATCCACTGACCAGCTTTGATAATTGAACTATGGTTGACTTGGGTATAAATCTTGCAATTTGTGACACATTTGATTATGGTATTCATCAACACATTGAACTAATTTGTACATAAATATCAGATTTTAAAAAGCCCATGTCAATAACTCAAATATATGCTTTAAAAATGGTAGATGAATGTGGATACATTAAATAGTATAAAATTTTTAATGTGAGTCTAAATTCCTTTCTTTCTATGTAACAGTTGTGAAGAAGCAAGCTCAAGGGGGTGAGGATGAACTCAAGCACATGCGTCAGGAAGTCAGCCAGCTGGCAGAGAACACGGCCCAGGCTCTCAAACGCAATGTCTACAAAAATTACTCCACCTTCATCGAAACCGCAAAAGAAATATCAAGTGAGGATGTGATCACAAATTTGTATTCTTAGGGTTTTCTCCCCCATTAATTGAGTATAAAACTGGCTAATTACCAATAACCAATTTGTTTTCTGCTGGTTTTTGAAACAATGATAGGCTTAGAGAAGCACTAGAGTAAATATTAAATTGTGTAATAATATTTGGCTGGCTTGCCAAAAATGTTCATCTGAACCACTATTGCTTTTCTTCCATGTTATATAATTTACATTGCTTCTCTTTAACTGGCAATAAGTAAGATTCTGACCACTTAAAGAAAGAAAAATATATATATTTATTTGCAGCTTATTTGAAGTTGATGATCCCATTACAATAACACCTTGAGTATGGGTGCTTGTAGATACAGAGCAATTAAATACAATGTGTTTATGTGCAGTTCTTGAAGGGGAGATGTACCAGCTTAGCCACATGTTGACAGATCAGAAGAGTGTCATGAACTCTATGCAGGAAATGTCAATCACAGGCTACAATGGTAATCCTCAGAGAGGACCTTATTTAGTTTTCCACCTTGTTTCTCTTATTTACTAAAATTGTATTTTATGAAAAATGTAGAATTTTTAAACTGCCCCTCTCCATCCCAAAACCTCTGCTTAGCAATCTGTACTGATCTAGCCAATACAAGATGGTTCTGGAAGATACTTTGGTCACATGAGGCTTCTCAAATCCTATCGCCCTACAGACGGGGCTAGAAAATTTCAACATCAGGCTAGCGCTCCATTCAATCTGTTATGTCCATCAAGCGCAGTCGAATTCACCCCATGTACAATTATAGGTCAACCTAACGCAAGCTGCTTTCACTGCTTGAATTGTAACGCTTTTCTTAACCTTTCTATGGGTCGATTAAAACTGTGTAAAATAGCAATTAGGTGGGTTGTACCATGTGACATAACCATAACAACAGTCAAAGACAGTGAACTGTCCGTTTCACATTCGTGTGTTGGTTGCATGGAATTGGAATGGTTGAGGAAGGGCATATACATATATATTTATTCATAATAATTTATATATATATATTTTATGTATATCTGGACTAGCATAAACATACTTTGGGCCAGTGGTTTTTTAAGCTCTGTCAGTCCCTGGATTAGTGAGCATTCAAGAAACCCTGAATCAGCAGTCAATAAAAGTTTTCAGTTTGATTACCATATATTCCTGCCATTGATATGCTTTCATTATGTAGTGGTGCATAATATTCTCAAGAACTCCATCTCCTTATCCCTCTCTTGTTTGCCCTGTTACCAATCGCTCAAAAGCCAAATCTCCCTCTCTATCATTTGCAGTGTGTGATGTCATGTTGTTTGGTTTGTACAGTGGACGGAGCCGAGGATGGAGTTGAAGAAGCTGGAGAAGACGATGCTCAGAACTCTCATCTTGCCTTCCTGCTGGAGAGAGTCGAGGGATGCTCAGTTAGTTCATAAGCTTTTCCAGGAGGATAGAGTCATATTAATGTGATCCAATATAAGTAAAGTAGAGATTATTGAAGATGAGGTTTGATTTATCCTTGTCAATTGCTGGTTTTATCAATCATGCTATAACATGCAATGAATCTATTGTCCCTTATAAAATCTAGCATTTTAATTGTCCCTTCTCCTATCCAATTAATCAACTTCAAAATCTCAAAATCACCTTAGTGTGGCATATATACATATTCTTCTCAATTTCTACAACTATCTTAGGTTCTTATATATATATTAATCTTTGATATTAATCAACAAGATAGCACAAAAGCTCTTTATAATGTTCAGTGCTTCTATGATATATCCTTCTGTTATCATCTCTGATCCTGCTAAGTAACCCCTATCAAAAGGCTCAATGACACTATTATACTTCCATCAAAGTAGCTTGGGTTTGCTAACATGTGGAGTTACTGGGTTTGTGCCAAGTAAGCACTGGCACAACAGACCCACCGTTTAAGCATTATATTTTTCTCATCCAGCACTGTCGCAATATCACAGCGTTGTTCGATGCAATATAAAAACCTGTGTGTGTCATTTCTTGATGTGACAGAGTGTGACAGAGGTGCGTGGAAGACACCTTGTCCATGATGGTGATCTGATTGAGATAGATCCTGAGTCATTTACGACATTGCAGAAAGTTCATGCATTTCTCCTCAACGATAGCCTCATGCTCACAACATGGCTGCCACAAAGGTCAGAGGTCGAGTGGTTCTTTGATTCTGAATTAGATAGCTGACAGATAATGTATTGGCGAATGTTATCATTTGAGCATAGCTAATGTGTGAAGACTTTGTTGTGTCTTTCAGAGGTATATAATTGTAACACTTGGCAAATTGAAAGAAATATTATTTAATCATTGTTTTGCAAAGGTGTTCATTTCATGTGATGTTTTTCTACTTGTCATTGTGTGAAATTACTCCATAGCATGCTTCAACAATTCATGAAACACATATAAGTGATGTTATTAACTTGAAAACACAAGATATGTTATTAAGCGTGTTCATTTCAGGAGGGGAACCGTCAAGTATCGCCTTCAGAGCTTATACGAATTAGACTCACTTGTTGTCGTCAACGCCAAAGATATGGCTGGTGTCAAAAACGCATTCAAGATCCTCATGTTCCCAGAGTCACGCATGTTCCAGGCGGAAACACCCAAGGCCAAAGTATGTAACCGGGGTTTGTTTTAATTCTTAGTATATGAAAGTGTGTTTGTGGTGTGATGATGATCTTTTTCAAGATATAATGCATGATCTTGGTGACGAATGACCTTGAGTTCACAGAGCAGTTATATCGGACAAATATTAAGCTTACACTTGTGTAGTCTATTATATTTCTATGGTGCCATGTTTGACTTTATGTTGGGGCATAGTAATTACTAAGACTGAAGTTCAAATCCAACAGATGGATGCTGTACATTACAACCCCAATGTCTCATTTCTTGAAGTTGAATATGTTTTATCCTTTGTGGTATGAAGCGACAGTGGCTTGACATTATTGAAGATACTTGGAAGAAGAAGAAGTCGTTAGCGGAGTCCCAAAGGAAAGAAACGACAACCACACCCAGCGGAGAACGAGGGGACAGCTTCTCACCCATCAACCGTAAGTTGTACATTTGTCTAGCTTTTGTCATGGCAGATTTTTATCTAACAATTGCTTTATGTGTTTAGATCTGACATTTACCAAATAACTGTTTTGCTGGTAAATATTTACTTGTTGAAGTGAAAACAGTGTTCTGGTCTGATCTACGGTGGCAAGATATTGAGGAAATGTTTTGTGTTGCGTTGGTTTCGTGTAAATGTTGAATGTATACCAACAGTTGGTGTTGATATCCTCTGATATGTACTTGTGTCGCCTATAGGTAAATAATCCCCGCTGTGCTAACCTCCACTTATATTCTATCGCATCTTATCCTATCTCTGTTCCTACAACCACCTCCGATCTCATGTTTAAAAAAAATCTGAACTACGTCCAGCTTATCTCCTTCATTTTACTCTGTCCTATTTGGTTTTATCCCCTCTGATCTTATCTGATCTCATCCTTAGTATCTTACCCTATCTTATCTGATCCATCCTATCTGATCTGATCCATTCTATTTGATCCTATCCTATTTGATCCTCTTTCATCCTATGTCATCTCTTGTCACAGCGTTTGGACTGGATGTTGAGGGCGGCCTCTTGGAGGACAGCTCCCCTTCTCACTCCCTCCATGCGGAGACGGAGCTACTTCACGCTGAATGGCTACAGGAGGTACCAGAGGACCTCGATGTGGCTATAGCTCAGCGTGACTTTGAGGGTGCAGTGGACCTCGTTGAAAGAGGTACTTGACATTGCTTGATTCTGACTCATTATTAATTGATGTTGATTGTGGTATTGAAGGCATTGATGAAACTTTTTCAGACATTGATATTACTTTTTGGACTTAATTATTGTATAATCAGACACAGACATTGATGTTGAGAGATTTTGTGATATCAGTTGTTGATATTGTTTGTCAAGATATTGTGATGTAATACATTGATATTGCTCCAGACATTTATACTGACATAACACACATGATGTCACATGGAATATTTTAGGTGTCATTAAATATTGATAAGAATCTGAATATATGTGTCATTTGCAGTTAACCAATACCTGGAGAGCTTACCCAAAGGCCAAGCTGTGCGGGAATACAAGTCAGCCTTTATCCTCTCAATTGGTCTTTGTCTTGCGTTAGGGTAGATGGTTGACATTCTTATATCAGCAACAAGATTGTTTCATCTGGGCACTTGAGGACTGAATCAGTTATAACAATCTCTCCAGTGCATCATCTTTGTAATATGATGTATATCAAGTAAACCCTTTCAACCCCCAAACTTTAATGTAATTTTCATACATTATTTGGCCATCCTCTACACGTTATGACACCACACATCACTTAAATCACGTTATGATTCCTGTCCATGCAGAGCACGTATAGAACACAGGGTGAAACAGTTAACGGAGGTGCTGAAGCAGGAGCTACAGGTGTCACCGGAGCGATCCATCAGGGGCGGTCCCAGAGCCGCTCGTAGAGCTGTCACTCAACTCATACGACTGGCCAAGTCCTCACAAGTATAACAGATCTACTTTGCTGACAGGCTCTTTCTATAATATCTACCCAACTTGATTTTTATATTAACATTTCCTCCGTTTTACAGATTTACGTCTAAACATTTGTCCATATATATGAACAATGAAGATTTAAACATACAAAAACTAAAATCTTAGATATTCGTGTTTTACCTGCAGTTCAAGTATGGTATTGAAATGAACCTTGCAGTCCCTATTCCATACCATTAATGCCTTTACCATTCTTTACCCGAAATTCCTTTACCATTAATTACCTAACCTCTAATAAGCCTTATTTACCTTACAGTGCTGTACGTTAAATTCCCTTATCTTACATTGAATTACTGTGCCTTTAATTCATTTAGTGTACAGTGCCTTTGATTAACTTACTGTTGCTTACCCAATCTTCACCAGAGCGTTTTTTCTGTGAAGGCATGCTAATGAGGATTGTGAGATTGCCACTGAAGAGGATTGTGTTGACATATTATTAAATTTAATGTTGCTAGATATGCTCCAGAAAATGGCTAGTTATAGCATGGAATGTCTTCAAGTGCCATTCCATGGGTTTCTCTCATACTTAAACATGCCCCCTAGCTTCCAAAAGTCATTCTATGCTATTTCTCTTGTTGGTGGATAGTGTTTTTATATAAATCTGACAATGTCACCAATGATTAGGAGTGAAACTTCAGTAGAAATGACATGGAAATCTGTAATGATATGATAAATTTACTATGACATTACACCTCTTTAGAGTCCTTTACTCAGTTCAAGTATTGGATGATCTGTGATGATGGAAAGGAATGTCTGATCAAAATATGAATGAGGAAAATATTTATAACCTTTACATGTTGTGTAAGGATGTTTTATTACTGATATGGGTGTTTGAGTATAGGCTACTCACTGTTTGTATGGAATTGCAGGATGTGTGTGAGCACGTGTAAGCTTAATTTGCAGTGTGGTGAATGAACAGCCTGATGTTTTATCAAAGCTTACATGGGTTGATTACATTATCGTCTGTAAGTTTGTGTGGTCAAAAATATAACATGGCTTAATAAACCCACTTTCTTTCAATACTTGTAAGTTCCTATTCAGCTGATGCACTTTTAATTAAAATTGTTTTGTACATAGGTTCACACCCTAATACAGTTACTTCTTTTAAACTCAGTAAATTTAAAATCAAAAACACTACTTCTGGCCCCGGGAAAGAAGTTATGTGACTTCAAGAAATAATATTTCCTTGAAATGGCGAGAGACATATCTTCGATCGTATGGAGAAAGAGACAGGATTGAATCATGCACGTTATGATAACATGACTGCAGCGTACACTGACTTCATAAACAGTCTGTCACAATAAAATATGCGATTGAAACCAAAGAGCTTACAGCAACGACTAGAGATGCTTCGAGCATGCAATTAAGTGAAACACATGCCTATCATCAAGCACATTGAACTGTATATCCAACATCTAAGGACAACGCAGTGCTCTGCTCGCAGGGGTATTTTCATTATTTGTTTTGTGGGACGAAGGCGCGAGTGAGCCCGTATAATTAATTGGGTGCCTGCGCTTTAAGTGTGGCTATAAGCTCTTTGTTTGAAACCATAGGCGACCGGTTATCGATGCCAAGCCTCCGAGCCTCGGCCCGCGAAAGATTGGCATTGGGAACCGAGTGCCAGTAATAGACAGATTAAAACATTCATATACATTATGTTTCTTAATTTGCTTGATTATTCTTCAAATATACACAGTCGAGTAATAAGCTCGTAAATGAAAAAAAACCCACACCTAGCTGCTTCAGTCTCACCACACACACACACAAAAAGTTATTTAAATGGGTTGCCTATTTCGATGCACTCATTTCCTACGGGCAACTACCCCATGCCTTAACCGTGATCTTGGCTTATCTTATGATGATCTAGGCAAGGCACTTGCTCCTGATATTTTTATGATCTAATGCCACGGATGTGAGAGATGTGACCACGCTCATACAGTGCAATCAAACACCAGGGCTATTCCTCCTTACAGGAGATAAGACTCTGTTTGGATGTGCTGAACAGATCAGTGAGTTTGTTTCATTCATCATGGTGCTGAACACCACGATGGTGCTAAACTCCGCCTCTGACAGCGCCGCGCTATTTACTACTTTCGATCTCTCACATCCGCGCTGGCTACGCTGGCATCGGATCATCAAAACACCAGGGGCGAGTGCCTTGCCTAATGTATGATCATAATGGCTATCACCAAGCGCATAAAAACGCACTGCATGATATTGATTGTCAGAGGGATCACATGACGATCAAGCACTTTAGTGTGCAATGCAGTTACAAATAAATATTTTAGGTGCATAGTTATGTCGATTAACAACAAGGTCACTGTCATTAATCAGTGCTTAGGTTTGGAAGATGGGTCACGCGCTTATCCCTGGATATCGATTGAAACCGAAAGACCGCATCGAAGTCACATGACCAACATCATGTGATGGTTGTTTTCCAATATTCATGTGACTGTTTCGATTTCTTGTTGTTTCGCTTAACGACTTTCACCTCTTCTTTGGTAGTCGGAATTTTTCACAGCTTGGCTGGTTGTTTCACAGAGAGAAGCCGACAATGTTTTCTAAGATTCTCTTGACACTTTGTGTGTGCTTTGCATACGGAAAATATGAACCGAACTGGGATTCGCTCGACAAGAGACCTCTCCCCGGTTGGTACGATGAAGCGAAGTTCGGCATCTTCATTCATTGGGGGGTATTTTCGGTTCCAAGCTTCGGCTCAGAATGGTTTTGGCACAGTTGGAATGCAGGCAACCTCGACTATGTAAACTTCATGAAGAAGAACTATCGCCCTGACTGGACATATGCTGACTTTGCGAATCAGTTTACTGCAGAATTCTACAACCCGGACCAATGGGCGGATATGTTCAAGGCATCTGGAGCAAAGTAGGTGACTTAAACAGGTTAATTGATTTTTGCATACCTGTTTTACAAATGATAGCGCATTAGCAGTCCTACAAAGGTAAGTATAGCCTATAGGGTTTAATGGCACACCAACAATCCTGTGTTATATGGTGCACCTACAAAGCCAAAGGCTACAGGGTAGGGCTTTTGATACTAATGATATACCTTTGACATTTGTCACTTGGCTTCTTGCTTTCCCACCATACTTAAACATATAATGATTCATTTGAATATAATATATAAGCCAGAAAGTTTCATAGCATTTGTTTTTAAATGCATGTTTGCTAGGAAATCATGTTTACTGTATTTATACATTATTTATTAATAAGTCCGAGTCAGTTATGTTTTCAGCTATATGTTTATAACGGTCAATGTGTAATATATCTTTATTGCTCGTCCTTTCCTAAAGAAATATTAGCTTGTCTCGCTGGTATATAAGTCACTGCATTTTCATTCATGCCCCCTCAGTATTCATCTTTCCTTGTTGTGTTTATATTAGCATATGTTGTTGATCTTTCTTGCTTCAATGATTTCATGTCATTTTATTTCCTTCAGATATATTGTGCTAACAAGCAAGCACCATGAGGGGTTTACCAACTGGCCATCCCACGTGTCTTGGAACTGGAACTCAATGGCTGTAGGACCAAAGCGGGATCTAGTTGGTAAGACTTACTGTTTTTAACCCCTAGCCAAGACTACATGTTACAATTTACACACTGCACTAGCCAACATATTGCTTTGACAGATTGATTATTGTCTGCATAAACTGTAGAAATAGAAGCATATAATGTATTAATAGAAGCAATTCTTTTTTAGAACCTAGCTTATAGAATACAAGAGGAGCCTTTCATATACCTTTGCTGCACCATCTACCTGTCTAGCCATATGTTTGTTAACTTTAGATGGAATTGTTTTTAAACTTGGCAGAAGTGCACCATTTGTACATCATCTCCTTGCAAACTAAAAATCAGCTCTTCACGACTTTTGACCAGGAGTTATTGACAGAAAATAAAACAACTCTATAGTTCAGTGTTAACCCTATGGGCAATTTAAAGTAAGGTGTATCCAAACAATTTATTTATTGCCAAATATTAAGTCTGGTGGGACCAGTCATGGGTGACCTTTACCTCATCCACAAGGACCCCTCAAATCTGGAAGTAGACAATCTGATCAATTCAAGCATTCCACGCATGTGGTTAAATTTCTTGGCCAATATTCAGCTTAATGGATAAATATATGATGAAAAATAACACATTATAAAGATATAATTAATCCCTTGGTTTTGGGTTGTTATTGTCAGGTGATCTAGCCAACTCCATCAGAAACCGGACCGACCTTCATTTCGGACTCTACCACTCCCTCTTTGAATGGTTCAATCCCATGTATCTAGATGATTCTCAAGGTGGCTTCAAAACACAGACATTTGTTGAGGTAAAGTGAAATAAGAAAACATTTGATTGAGTTTCTAACCTGCCCATACATTAAAGTTAAATGGTAAATATATATATATATATATATATATATATAGATATATATATATATATATATATATATATATATATATATATATATATATGTATATATATATATATATATATATATATATATATATATATATATATATATATATATATATATATATATATGCAGACCAGAGTGAGATGTGAGGCTGGCTTATTTTGTATAGTTGTTGGCGGTTAGGGATTATATGAGTGTAGTCTTTGTGATATCTAAGAGTCTTGCTTTGTTAAAGTGACCGTTGAAGAGTTAGCATCTGGCATCTCCTACCCAAGTTAATAGGTCATCTGTGCTTTGGATATAAAATAAGTTACCCTGTCTCTATCTACTCACTTAGCACAGCAGCAGCAGCCACAACACCTCAACAGTTTAAAACTTGCTACTGTTCATGGTTTTACTACTTTTGTCGGATTGGAGGGTCTGTTCAGCTTTGCTTTCCCCAGAGTGTGGAATTGCTTATTGGCATTCAGTATTTATTTGCCAAAAGGGGAATATTAGGTAGGAATGATTTCCTACGGGCAACTACCCCATGCCTTAACCGTGATCTTGGCTTATCTTATGATGATCTAGGCAAGGCACTCGCTCCTGATATTTTTATGATCTAATGCCACGGATGTGAGAGATGTGACCACGCTCATACAGTGCAATCAAACACCACCAGGGCTATTCCTCCTTACAGGAGATAAGACTCTGTTTGGATGTGCTGAACAGATCAGTGAGTTTGTTTCATTCATCATGGTGCTGAACACCACGATGGTGCTAAACTCCGCCTCTGACAGCGCCGCGCTATTTACTACTTTCGATCTCTCACATCCGCGCTGGCTACGCTGGCATCGGATCATCAAAACACCAGGGGCGAGTGCCTTGCCTAATGTATGATCATAATGGCTATCACCAAGCGCATAAAAACGCACTGCATGATATTGATTGTCAGAGGGATCACATGACGATCAAGCACTTTAGTGTGCAATGCAGTTACAAATAAATATTTTAGGTGCATAGTTATGTCGATTAACAACAAGGTCACTGTCATTAATCAGTGCTTAGGTTTGGAAGATGGGTCACGCGCTTATCCCTGGATATCGATTGAAACCGAAAGACCGCATCGAAGTCACATGACCAACATCATGTGATGGTTGTTTTCCAATATTCATGTGACTGTTTCGATTTCTTGTTGTTTCGCTTAACGACTTTCACCTCTTCTTTGGTAGTCGGAATTTTTCACAGCTTGGCTGGTTGTTTCACAGAGAAGCCGACAATGTTTTCTAAGATTCTCTTGACACTTTGTGTGTGCTTTGCATACGGAAAATATGAACCGAACTGGGATTCGCTCGACAAGAGACCTCTCCCCGGTTGGTACGATGAAGCGAAGTTCGGCATCTTCATTCATTGGGGGGTATTTTCGGTTCCAAGCTTCGGCTCAGAATGGTTTTGGCACAGTTGGAATGCAGGCAACCTCGACTATGTAAACTTCATGAAGAAGAACTATCGCCCTGACTGGACATATGCTGACTTTGCGAATCAGTTTACTGCAGAATTCTACAACCCGGACCAATGGGCGGATATGTTCAAGGCATCTGGAGCAAAGTAGGTGACTTAAACAGGTTAATTGATTTTTGCATACCTGTTTTACAAATGATAGCGCATTAGCAGTCCTACAAAGGTAAGTATAGCCTATAGGGTTTAATGGCACACCAACAATCCTGTGTTATATGGTGCACCTACAAAGCCAAAGGCTACAGGGTAGGGCTTTTGATACTAATGATATACCTTTGACATTTGTCACTTGGCTTCTTGCTTTCCCACCATACTTAAACATATAATGATTCATTTGAATATAATATATAAGCCAGAAAGTTTCATAGCATTTGTTTTTAAATGCATGTTTGCTAGGAAATCATGTTTACTGTATTTATACATTATTTATTAATAAGTCCGAGTCAGTTATGTTTTCAGCTATATGTTTATAACGGTCAATGTGTAATATATCTTTATTGCTCGTCCTTTCCTAAAGAAATATTAGCTTGTCTCGCTGGTATATAAGTCACTGCATTTTCATTCATGCCCCCTCAGTATTCATCTTTCCTTGTTGTGTTTATATTAGCATATGTTGTTGATCTTTCTTGCTTCAATGATTTCATGTCATTTTATTTCCTTCAGATATATTGTGCTAACAAGCAAGCACCATGAGGGGTTTACCAACTGGCCATCCCACGTGTCTTGGAACTGGAACTCAATGGCTGTAGGACCAAAGCGGGATCTAGTTGGTAAGACTTACTGTTTTTAACCCCTAGCCAAGACTACATGTTACAATTTACACACTGCACTAGCCAACATATTGCTTTGACAGATTGATTATTGTCTGCATAAACTGTAGAAATAGAAGCATATAATGTATTAATAGAAGCAATTCTTTTTTAGAACCTAGCTTATAGAATACAAGAGGAGCCTTTCATATACCTTTGCTGCACCATCTACCTGTCTAGCCATATGTTTGTTAACTTTAGATGGAATTGTTTTTAAACTTGGCAGAAGTGCACCATTTGTACATCATCTCCTTGCAAACTAAAAATCAGCTCTTCACGACTTTTGACCAGGAGTTATTGACAGAAAATAAAACAACTCTATAGTTCAGTGTTAACCCTATGGGCAATTTAAAGTAAGGTGTATCCAAACAATTTATTTATTGCCAAATATTAAGTCTGGTGGGACCAGTCATGGGTGACCTTTACCTCATCCACAAGGACCCCTCAAATCTGGAAGTAGACAATCTGATCAATTCAAGCATTCCA
Source organism: Urechis unicinctus (assembly GCA_034190875.2). NCBI lineage: Eukaryota > Metazoa > Annelida > Polychaeta > Xenopneusta > Urechidae > Urechis > Urechis unicinctus. The sequence goes on along the minus strand of CM067344.1, from coordinate 48,163,646 downwards.
CGCATGTGGTTAAATTTCTTGGCCAATATTCAGCTTAATGGATAAATATATGATGAAAATAACACATTATAAAGATATAATTAATCCCTTGGTTTTGGGTTGTTATTGTCAGGTGATCTAGCCAACTCCATCAGAAACCGGACCGACCTTCATTTCGGACTCTACCACTCCCTCTTTGAATGGTTCAATCCCATGTATCTAGATGATTCTCAAGGTGGCTTCAAAACACAGACATTTGTTGAGGTAAAGTGAAATAAGAAAACATTTGATTGAGTTTCTAACCTGCCCATACATTAAAGTTAAATGGTATATATATATATATATATATATATATATATATATATATATATATATATATATATATATATATATATATATATATATATATATATATATATATATATATATATATATATATATATATATATATATATATATGCAGACCAGAGTGAGATGTGAGGCTGGCTTATTTTATAGTTGTTGGCGGTTAGGGATTATATGAGTGTAGTCTTTGTGATATCTAAGAGTCTTGCTTGTTAAAGTGACCGTTGAAGAGTTAGCATCTGGCATCTCCTACCCAAGTTAATAGGTCATCTGTGCTTTGGATATAAAATAAGTTACCCTGTCTCTATCTACTCACTTAGCACAGCAGCAGCAGCCACAACACCTCAACAGTTTAAAACTTGCTACTGTTCATGGTTTTACTACTTTTGTCGGATTGGAGGGTCTGTTCAGCTTTGCTTTCCCCAGAGTGTGGAATTGCTTATTGGCATTCAGTATTTATTTGCCAAAAGGGGAATATTAGGTAGGAATGACCCTAAATCATGTCCCCCTTTGCATCATAGTATTAGAAGTATTAGAATTTATTGAAAAAATAGTGAGCAATATGTGGGATGTGTAAGCTCACGCCTCCCTCCCCTGCCAGCCATCAGTGGCCGAGTACTTACTGCTAGCGAACTGTGAACTCGGAAGGTGTGAGCATTGGGGGCTTCTTTGTGGGGATGGGCAAACGCTAACTTGGAGGCTGTGTTTGCATACATACACACACACACACACACACACACACACACACACACACACACACACACACACACACACACACACACACACACACACACACACACACATATATATGACAGGATGGGGCCAATGGCCTGCTTCCAGAAATTCCTAGATTAATCTCTGTAGCATGTTTGTGTTCCAGCGAAAAACCATGCCAGAACTGTATGAATTAGTTGAGAACTATAAACCTGAAGTGATCTGGTCTGATGGAGACAATGGTCCAGACACATACTGGAATAGCACCACTTTCATTGCCTGGCTCTACAATGAAAGGTGAATTTGTGATGTGTGATGAAAAGAATGATTTTTACAAGCACTGTTGCATAAGATGGGATGGGTAGCCATGGCATGACAACCAATTTCCTCATACATTCCGTGGTTTGTTGCATTTACTTGCACGCACTTCTATAATATGTATAGTGTTTGTAGTGCAACCTAAGAATATTTACTAATCCATTCAAAGATCTGAAGAAACATTAACATCATAAATAAATCTATGCCTTAGATATTATTACAGCTGATGTTTCTCCCAGTTAGTTATTATCAACCTGTTATTTGCATAAATTACACCATTGCATGTGATAAAGTTATTATAATTCATCAGTTTCAAATTATTTTACCCAAAAAACATTTTTATGCTTGGTTGATAATGCAGCCCAGTCAAAGATACAGTTGTGGTGAATGATCGATGGGGCTCTGGCATTGGCTGTCACCATGGTGACTTCTATACCTGTTCTGATAGATTCAACCCAGGTAAAGTATGAGTAGATTCTTAAGTCATTGTTATAACTGCTAACCACTATGTCCATTATTTATGCCGTTTGAAATTTTACTTTTGCAGGTCATCTTCTGCCTCATAAGTGGGAGAATTGTATGACAATCGATAAAGGCTCCTGGGGCTATCGCAGAAACACCGACCTTTCTTCCTACATGGATGCAAAATCACTCGTTGAAACATTGATTGAAACAGTCAGGTACTTTGGTTCCTTCTACGATTGTGTTAATCCAATTGTTCCAGATTTTAAGAATTATCAGTTGGTAATTGGTCTGAAAGAAGACCTATTAATTATTTAACACTCTTTAATTGTTTTGGTGTCTGTGCAGTTGTGGGGGCAATTTACTGATGAACGTGGGACCGACCCATGATGGTAGAATTCTACCAATCTTTGAGGAGCGTCTCCGTGAGATGGGCAGTTGGCTACAAGTCAATGGTGAAGCCATATACGCCTCCAAACCATGGGCACACCAGAATGACACTGTAACTAAGAGAGTGTGGTAAGTGTGGTTAGCTTCATGCATCACAGAGTAATAATAATAATGATGTCATTCATTTTGGGAGCACAATATCATATGCATTTCTATGTGTTTAGTTTATATACAATTGTTTCTTGACAAACAATTGGGTAATTAACATCATCTGTAGATTATGGTGAAACATTGATTAAATAAATGCATGAATTGCAATGCATAAGCAGATTTATTAAAAAGATTTGGCCAAAATAATATTAAAGATTGGCTGTGTTTATAAATCCATATTAAATAGTTCATTATTGTATATTCAATCAACTGTCATAACTGGTTGATTTGGCAGATCGTATAAGTGTTATGTTATATGTTATTTACCTTTTAAACAGAATTGTTGCCGTCTATTTTTAGGTACACCATGAAGGATGATGCAGTGTATGCCTTTGCTCTTGACTGGCCTGTAAACAACACTTTGCTATTGGGGGCACCAGTCACAAGCTCCAACACAGAGGTCACTCTGCTAGGATACAAAGGTGGACCCTTGAAATGGGCACCAAGGAAGCCCACCCCTGGTATAATGATACAGATCCCACCTATTGGCTTCAATGAAATGCCATGCAACTGGGCCTGGGTGTTCAAGCTGACTAATGTTCGCGGTGGGGAGAAAGTGCCAAGAGTCATACCGGATTGGATGGTTATGGACAATCACTTATAAGATGGGAAGAGATAATGATTGAATATTTCTTTAGTATCAGTACAGTTACCAGGGTTGAACCTTTATTGACATTCCATTTAGTCCAGGTGTTAGATATCAAATATATTAATATGAAAGAAGCTTTGCTTTGACTAATTATATCAATGTGTCAAATATTGGGAATTGATATGGTAAGGTTTTAGGATAACGGAAATTGGGACATGATGATTTCCTACCGTTAGAGGCAGCAAGTACAGGTTGGTCACACTGGAGCAGGGGTGAGTTCAAACACAGCAGAGGCAAGTTTAGGCGTGATATTTGGAAAATTTCCAGGACAATCTGGAAGAAAGTTGCATATGAGTATAGCTTTTTGTTGTATGACATGCCCTGGCAATTTTAGCCTCTATCTGGAGGGTGTGTGATTGATGGTATCAGTGATTGATGATGAAGCTTGAATGAATCTTGGTTGAGAACCAAATATTTTCTATTCGATCTTTGAGATGTATATCTCATATTTTGTTAGATTATGTGTATTTCTCCCAGAAATGTTGTTAATTATATATCATGTTATATTTCTTGTTATTCATGCCAAACTGATGATAATATAATCAAATATTATTTACAATTTACAAATATGCTAGTTTTCTTGAAATATTTGGTTTATCAATGTATTGAATGCCCAATTTTTTGTAATAGAAATCGTATTGCATTATGGCTTCTTGATTTAGCACAATTGCTACATTTAAAAATAGCAACCATTTTAAAAATAGAACATTGTTAATACCATTATGATTTTCATAAAGCCTGGCTGTCATGTCATGTTTCAATCATTTGATATATTTAGACCTGGTACAATCGGTTTGTTTGTTACCCTCGTTTTCTTTGCATGTCAGCCCTACATACACAGATGTAGCCCTACAAGATGTGGGAGTAGACATATTAACTTAGCCGTGCACAACGTCTTATTGGTATTTCACATCATAATTATTGTCTATGTTGCTCGTTAGGCTAGGCAGCCTGGGATAAATTTTGCTTTGGAAAATAATAAAATAGACTGGTTCATTAGGTCTAGTTGATTTTTTATTTGGCTGAAATACTAAGCAAACAAACTTCACTTGCTCTGTTAGCGTGCCTAAGTAGCTCTTTCGAACTAAGTACGGCCTATGGGAGAGATGCATGCACTCCCTCGACAAGATGATAAAACCTGACGTTGGGCTATGCGTAAGTCACTAAGTACTGTTTTACTACTTTCGATCTCTCGTGTCCCATTGTTGAATACAGGTAGTTTCGTACACAGGTTGTTTCGTACACACTATTTACGGTTTCTTCGTACACGCGAGATTGGTTGTTTCGTACACGCAATATCAAAAGCAGTTGTTCCTTATGTAGCATGTTTGTTCTATTTACAATTGTTCTTCATGGAATGTGGAACCGCTGTTAGACAATGAAATTATGGCGACATAAAACAAAAACAAAAATTACCTGTAAATTCACTGACTGTTTGTGTGGATGCAAATCATTTTAGCGTAACATCAATTTGAAAATTAAAAAAATAAATATGGCCAAAAATGGCATCAAAGTCAAAAGCTAAGGGTGGCTAGACTTTACTGTCTGGAACTGTAGATTTCTCCCCCGTCTGTGCGTAACATTCCTTCAAGCCTGGCTACGCCCCTGGTGTGTGTGTGTGTTTGTGTGTGTGTGCGTGTGTACGTGTGTGTGTAAATAAAAAATGACAGAGACTGTGTATAGATAAGTATATATAAGTAACACATTATTTTGCTTTCTGCATAAAATTACTAACGATGTACGTTTTGAAGGGTTAGATCTGTGTGAAGCCCATATTACTGTACTATGAATTTTGCATTCAATAAATTCATTATTTTAACTGGAATTGATTAAATTTTATGCGGTGAACCCCAAAGGATAGATCTGAAAGGTTTGTTTTAATAAATCTCCTACTATAAAATTACAACTGCTGTATTTTATAAGTCATTCATTTAATTTTTAGTCTTCGCATTAATTGCATGGCCGAATTGACATGTGGCCGACTTAACTCCTGGCCGAGTTGTCCCGTGGCTGGTACATGGCCGAGTTGACCTTCCTCGCCAGGTAAGACGTAACATCTGGATAACTCATGATAAATTCATAAAAATGACCTACGACACTGATATTACACAACACGACGTCATAATTCGAAAAAGATAACAATAACAATCATATGAGCAGACACCTCGTATTCAGTGTTCGAAACGACTCCCATCTGTGTACGAAACGACCTGTGTACGAAACGCCTCCCCATCCTGAGTATGAAACAACCATCGGTGTACGAAACGACCTGTGTACGAAACGCGGGTGTACGAAACTACCGCACACCCCATTGTTCATGGGATATCAGATAGTCAACCACCAGGGGCGGGGTAGTGTAACTTGAGTATAGCCCTACTTCAAATAAATCACAACCACTGGTACTGTCATCAAAAAGGAAACGCAGTTGCTATGTGTTGCAGCCGTACAAATAGCATCACAACTAGGGCAAGGAAGAAAGGAAAACTCTCGGTCATGTGATCAAAACCATGTGACGGTTGCTGTGCAATGTCATGTGATAGCCTCGATTTATTTTAAAATCGATCGCTGTTTATCAGTTTATTGTGACCACTCGTGGTTCTTTGGCAAATCTGGTCAAAGTTGACATTGTTTACCCCTCAACAACACCGAGGAGAAGCCGACAATGTTGTTGAAGCTTCTGTTGGCACTTTGTATGTGCTTTGCGTACGGTAATTATGAACCGAACTGGGATTCGCTCGACAAGAGACCTCTCCCCGGTTGGTACGATGAAGCGAAGTTTGGCATCTTCATTCATTGGGGGGTATTTTCGGTACCAAGCTTTGGCTCAGAGTGGTTTTGGAACCGTTGGAAATCTGGAAGGCCCGACTATGTGAGTTTCATGAAGAAGAACTATCGCCCTGACTGGACCTATGCTGACTTTGCAAATCAGTTTACTGCAGAATTCTACAACCCGGACCAATGGGCGGATATGTTCAAGGCATCTGGAGCAAAGTAGGTGACTTAACTGGTTAATTGATATATACCTTTTTCACACAGTTGATAACAGCATATTATTCTACAGGTTAGACATGGGCTGTTGATACTACAATACATTTGACATTTGTCACTCAGCTTCTTGGCTTAACCTTTGCCTTGCTTAAACATATAATATGTAAGGCATATCAAAATCGTCGAATCGGTGTATAATGTGATTACTTAAATAATCACTTGTCTGATGTACAATCAGCTGGACTTGCCAAACCTCTGTTTGAAAACAATTCCCATTTCTGTATTTATATATGGATTGTCATCAAGAATATGGATAAGTTTACCACCTACTTCTCTGATACCATGTCGCTTCATTCCTGTAGATATGTTGTGCTGACAAGCAAGCACCATGAGGGATTTACTAACTGGCCATCCCATGTGTCTTGGAACTGGAACTCAATGGCCGTAGGACCAAAGCGGGATCTAGTCGGCAAGTGAACCTGTTTTTAACTTATATTACAATTTACCCATTGCATTATGAAATAGATGTTACTGAAATATGATTGAATATAATGTGAATATATAAGCAATTGTTTTATTAGCTTGGCTCTTAATGGAGCTTTGGATATACCTTTGCCCCAGCATCTGTCCTTCTGTTTTCCCCCCTGAACGTCCATTCATAAACTTTTGAAGGCTGCTAGCAGAGCCACATCATGCATCAACCTATCTCATGTTTTAGCAAACCTCTTGTATGCTTTAATTGTTGGTTAATTGTGGTTGTTATTGGCAGGTGATCTGGCCAACTCTATCAGAAATCGGACTGACATCCATTTTGGACTCTACCACTCCCTCTTTGAATGGTTCAATCCCATGTATCTAGATGATGTCAGGAATGGCTTCCACACCCAGACATTTGTAGAGGTATATTCAGCAAAGAAGAAAAAATATTGAGTTTTACACATGCTCTATCTGTAGTATACAATGTCAATGTATATGAAGGTGGAGTAGACCAAGGAAAGTATCCTGATTGCCCTTCATGCCAAAACATGCCTCTGTTGCAGCGGAAAACTATGCCTGAACTATATGAATTAGTTCAAAACTATAAGCCAGAAGTAATTTGGTCGGATGGACCGCGTGGTCCAGACACATACTGGAATAGCACCCACTTCCTTGCCTGGCTCTACAACGAAAGGTGATTGATATAGTTTTAACATTAATGTTGTAAATAAGGTCATCAATAGCACATTCTAAATGTGTACAATTTATTTCACAGCCCTGTGAAAGATACAGTTGTTGTGAATGATCGATGGGGCGATTCCACTGGCTGTCACCATGGAGGCTTCTATACATGCCATGACAGATTCAACCCTGGTAATATAAGATTTACTATGCAATATTGTGTATAAGGCACACCCATGTACAAGTTGAAACCCACTTTGAGACAAAAATTTTTTAATGGTAAATGACATGGTAGATGACATTGCTGAATGTTGGTAACAAGCCATTGAACCTGCTAAAAATTGTCAGATCATTACATTTATTATGTGACCCCTCCAAAAGTAACTGGCTGACAGACCAATTAACATGCTGTTACATGCTGGGAAATAAGCAAAAAGACTAAACACTTGATCCTATATTTGCACAAACCCTGCATTGATTTTCTGTTAGGCATGTGTGTCTAATGAGCTGGTAGACCAAACAAACTTGGGAACTAAACCCTGTGCTGCGATTATGACAGGCTGTAATATACTCCCGTACAAGATTATTCACTCCATATGCTATTTCTGCCTCCTCTTTGTGTTTGTACATGGCGTTGCTGTGAACCGACAGTCACCTGTCTGGCAGCATGAATTGGCTTTATGCATCTGGGTCCAAGACATGGTGCAGATGTCGTTATAGTGTTGAGCGCCATCTGACATGACACTTATCTACGAACAATGGCATAAAGACTGAATAACATACCACCCTCCCCCACCCCACTAAGAGTATATGATTTTACACAGAAAATGATTTTTGCAGGTTACCTCTTCCCTCACAAGTGGGAGAATTGTATGACAATCGATAAAGGCTCCTGGGGCTATCGCAGAAACACTGACCTTTCCTCATATTTGAATGCAAAGGCACTTGTTGATACTTTGATTGAAACAGTCAGGTACTTTCTATTATTCCTTAAACAATTTCTGTGATTGAAAGATAACTTGATTTAGTATTATGTTATATCTAAAACATCCTTTTGAAACTAACATTGTCAAGTTGTTTTGTTGTTTGATCAGTTGTGGGGGCAACTTGCTGATGAACGTAGGACCGACCCATGACGGTAGAATCCTACCAATCTTTGAGGAGCGTCTCCGTGAAGTGGGCAGCTGGTTACAAGTCAATGGTGAAGCCATATACGCATCCAAACCATGGACACACCAGAATGACACTGTAACCAAGAGAGTGTGGTAAGTATTGAGGCATTCTGATATGCATAGAGATGTTCTTTGCATTGAGGAACTGGTTGCCTGTTATATGGAAATTAATCAAATACATGAATGCCAATCCATATTCATACGAGTTATTTTGCAGAATAATGAGTGCCATATTTAAGGTTTCATCATTGTATATTTAATGAAAAAAGCTGTTTGATTTAGCATAAGTGCTATGTTTACATGCTATCATAATTACAAATTCAATCATAAAAATGAACTCTTTTACAGGTACACTATGAAGAATGGTGCAGTCTATGCCTTTGCTCTTGATTGGCCTGTAAACAACACTTTCTTCCTGGGGGCACCAGTCACAAGCTCCAACACAGAGGTCACTCTACTCGGTTACAAAGGTGGACCCTTGAAATGGGCGCCAAGGAAGCCCACCCCTGGTATGATGATACAGATCCCACCTATTGGATTCAATGAAATGCCATGCAACTGGGCCTGGGTGTTCAAGCTGACTAATGTTCATGGTGGGGAGAAGGTACGGAGAGTCGTGCCAAGTTGGATGGTGATGGACAATCACTTATAAGATGTGTATATAATTAAATAACTGGTTTTATCAGGGTGGTCATTTTTTTTTACATTCCACTTACAGAGGGTTTTGGAAATATTGTACCTGTAACTGGTATTGTAACACATGGAAATTGGTGATGTAACCAGCATTCATTTGTGGAAACCATCATGTTGTGAATTGTTACATAATACCATGTTCAATTTATGGGTTAAGAATAATTAGGACACCATATCCTGACATCCCACTTATTCAGAGTGTTGGAATTATCTGATAATGACTAGTGATATTGTTAGCCTCAAGTGCCTGTAAAATATCGATATCTGATTTTTTAACAGACACCACCACAGTGTTACAAACAATGTCAGGTTCAATTCAATTTAGGGTTAAAAAATTTGATGTAAGAGGACATTCCACCCATACAGGGTGTTGGAAATATCTGAAAATATCCTTGGTGATATGATTTTTTTTGGATTCCATTCCATACAAATATTGGGTGTCTGTTGAAGTTTAGTTTATAATAGTTGGGACAGTATATCCTGATGATTCACTTAAAGGAAGCTTGTTCATGTTGGAGAGAAGTTGAAACATCTCCAGGAATACAGCTGACGAGTAACTTACATACGAATACAGCCTCCTGTTTAATTATCTGCCCAGGCGACTTGGCCACTCCCCTTGGAGGAATACCCCTCAGTCTGGAGCTTAACAATATATACCCAAACTGAGTGGTTTCAGTGATCATTGCTAGAACTTTTAGGGACCCAAGTATATAATGCAGATTTTCTTTTTGAGAAACATATATATTCACTTTGATTTTATATTCATTTGTTTAGTAATTCTTTTTCTCTAAAACGTTGTTAATAATATGTTTCGTTGCTTGAAATTGAGCAGCACCTCAAAGCTTTCCAAATATTGTCATGTGCCGTCAAAGCCTGATCAGCCTCAGAAAAATCTAGCCTGAGTCCCGCCAAACAACGGACGAAAAATAGGTACATACACTGCTTGTATAGCGAGACTCAACTCTTTGTGTAGATCCCGTGTCATGAAACTTTTGTTAAACAACCAATTTTGACTGCACATTGCAACACTCGCTGACAATTATAACCCATACTAAGCTAGGTTCATACAGAAATATTTGTATAGCGCAGACTTCGTCATACATTATGTGTAGATCCCAAATTGTTTTCTTTACGATCGTTCCCATTCACGTCATTCTTCACAAATAGCCCTTCAAGACAATTTTATATTACTGTTCGACTGGAGCCACACTAGTTGCAGCCTGTGCAACATTATCAACGGCTCAAATTTCTCCAAGCCTGGCTACGCACAAGCTGATAACCAAAAGCAAAAGCCAATAATGTTCGCCATTTGGTCATAGCGCCCCGAATGTTTGATCAATAATGACAACGTTTCAGTAAAGAAGTCGAATGACAGACAAGTATGGACTTCTTTGAAAGGAAGTCATTATGATGACATTGTCTTCGTAACCATGCTGAGCTATTTGTGGTCACTCCCAAACGATACTTACTTCTCAGATAGCCCCGGTCGGACGGTAATATAATATATACGTCAATAAGACGTCATGCACGGCTACTTTCAGAGTGCCACTCACATCAGTAGGACCGGTTCTACACGGCTTTAAGACAGAATTGTATTAAAAGTGTCAATCAAAAATTGTTTTTAATCATATTCTGGTGCATATATATATATATATATATATATATATATATATATATATATATATATATATATATATATATATATATATATATATATATATATATATATATATATATATATAATATAATTCATACTTTTACAGTGTAATTAAAAATATCAAAGTGTGGACAGACAATACATCTACACAACAACCAGCCCACCTATATCTTCAACATTATACTTTTACATAAGGTAGCAATCTCATAGGTGGGATTCTGGGGAGAGTTATGCCGTTGCCAGAATTACCAACCAATATTTCTGATTCTATGGCAAGTTCTAATTACCCTTACTGTACATACTGTTAATACATGTGACAAACTTCATCTTTTCTAAATGCTAAAACAGCATATGCATCAGAATTCGAAATATCCCAGGAAACTGAACCCCGCAAACAATGCAAAGTTCTGTACATCTGTATAAGGAAATGAGCTGACGCAAAATGAGTTAGAGCAATGTTAGATGACACTTTGGGATCACCATATGGCGAAGAGGAAGGAAGGACATGTATTTGGTCTGTCTTATGATGATCCTTCTCAGGGTTGGTGGCTGTGCCTCAGAAGCAGAAGCATGGTCTAACTCCATCCCTGGCACTGTTTGGTCGAAAACCATAATGTAATCACGTATTTCAGAATCTTGTTTGTAAAGAGCTACGATCTTTTACCAGTGGAAACCCTTGTCAGTAATTCCCCCTAAGAAAACTCGGTTATCAACGACGAGCTTGTTACGCTCTCTGAGAAGTAGCTAGACACCACTTCTCTCTCTGCCGTCGCAAGCAGATCTTTGTCCTCTTTGAACTGCACCACTCGACTTAGCACATTGTCGCCTCTCTGACAACTTATAAGCTCTTGTGGTAGAATTCCTGGTGAAGTACGGATAGTATTAGAATGCATTGAAACAGTCCTGAATCGTAGCACGACTAGATGGATTGTATCGCTGTTGATTCTTTCCCAGTGCTTTTTAAAACAGTATCGATGCAGCGCATGAATAGAGTATGAACAGCCAAGGATAACCTCCCAGGAACACACGGTCTTTCTACTCAAAGCATCTGGGACAGTGTTGGTGCTCCAAGGCTTAGACTTAAGATCAAAGTTGAATGACAAAAACTCTGCTGCCCATCGCCTTGGTTACTGGCATCTTATCTCGAGGATAAAGGGTTTAGATAAGTGTATATGTGAGTCGAGTGCTCGTGAAGGCGTTCCTCAGATATAGAAATGTATTATGACACTCTGAAATGTCTCTGGAGGCAGACTTTTGCTTAGCCTTCTTCCTTCTCCACCTTCGTATTTTGTATGATAGATGTATATTGCAACATTAACCGGAGCATTAAGCGTCCCTTTACATGACCTGGGTATATTGCAATACAAAATAACAACTGCGGGCGTGATAGAATATTCTTTGTGCAATAGGGTTATATGAATTGGAAATAATTGACACATTATATGGAATATGTAAATACTATAATGATAAGGTGAACACAGAGACAGAAGCGTAGTGTACTGTGACAATGTAAAATATGCAAATATGTTATAAAATTCTGGCTTGAATCATAAACTGACCTTGTTAATATATGGTTTGAAATACAGTCAAGCTCTCCTTTATGAAAAACACCTGCTGACGCCTTGGTATGGGGCATAGCGTATTGATCCCTTGTAAGGGTACAGCAACATTATTAACTAAACTATAGAGAAAGGATACTGATCCCTTTTATAATGCTATAGAATATTAGTTCATTGTTAATAGCGAATTTATAGTAGAACCACCTAACGGTCTATATAATGTGTGGCTGAAGTCAATGTGTGATCTGCCCCATTATTCTGCTCTCCAGCTGATGTCGTTTGTATGGCTGTAGTTTTGCAGCTACTTAAATGTTTAATGCATTACTTTGTAAGAGATTTTCCCTCATGTCATCACAGAAATCGTGTAAACGATGTTTCTCCACTTGAACCGGGGGGGGGGGGAGCACTTACCTTAACTCGAATAGGCGTGTGCCGCGGTACATCGAAAACTCGTACCCGTTGTACAAGTCGAAAATAGGAAAAAAGCATATCCCGTCGAACAAGATATTATGCGACTGTATAACGGTCGTACAAGATGAAAGAAAATGGCTCATACGCGTACCCCGTCGTACAAGGTATTATGCAAATGTATAATGTATAATCCGTCGAACGTCGTAGGCAGGATAACAATTGCGGATAAATCTCAAAATGTTATGAGCAGATTTCTGATTACATGCATTAACAACTTTGCGCGCTTGCACGGTGGAGCCACAGGGATTTGTATTATCAGGCCGGCCGCTATCTTCTATGTATACATAAACCATAAAGGGTTTGTATGCATAGCAGATATCGGTTAGCCGACCAATGCAAATCCCTGTGGGCTTAGCGTGTGATTCTCGGTGCGTCATATAGGTACCATTCATTGCATTTGCATTGTAAACGATCGGTGGGATTTTCCCGGGAGAAAATCTGGACATACTGCATAGGAAGAGAAATCATAACCCGCTGTACAAAACGAAGCCCCCCTTAAAACCGTCGCACTGATTAAGGCTGAAAACCCTACCCCGCCGTATGAGGCCCAATAAAACCCGTCGTACAAGTCGAGAGGCCCCAAAAAAGCCATACGCCGTCACGCGGCACATGTATACTCTCTATACAATGAATTCCACCCCCCCCACCTTCCAAGGGCTTGACACGTGGCTTGGTTATTTTGACATCACGACCAGCTCAGTGACGGTGAATTAAACCCTATGCCACCTTACTTGATACACTAATTCAGCCATTTCACAAATGAAATGTTTGTAGTTTTATGCTTTATGCTTTATGTTATGGCGGCCAGAATAACGATTGGGGCTTTTATAATGTGTCTAGCCACAGCGCGCTGCATGCTAAGTATCCTTCCCAGCCAGCTGAATTGTCAGTTTGCAAAGTTAGGAGAATGTCGCAAGCTATGTGGCTATTTGACAAGCAACAATCTTTTATTGTACATAAACAGGCCGTCAATTTATTGACATAGTACATACGACGTGTTTTGATTTTTGAATTGTAGAATACTCCATTGGGGATACCATGCGCTGTTAAGAACTTCTCTGTGATCTGGGTGAAAAGGGAAACATTTGGATGATATTCTGGAAAATGACCTCTAATATTAAGTATAATAACTTTCATAGTAGCTGTGGTTGTGCTGGTTAAGCAGAAGTGTTGCCTTAGTCAGTATAAAACATAACATAACGTTTTCCACACCTAAATACATACTGCTATGGATATGAAATGACAGAATTTTTAAAGTATGTCAAAGCTTTGGCAAGCTGACGACCGGAGACGATACAGTTAATCGTGTTAGTGCAAATAATCATACAAAGAAACCATCGTCGTTTATATAGATCCCCTGCCGATCAGAAGAAAACAAATACACTGTGTAAATATACCTATTTCTATTAACGGGATTCCCTTCACAAAGTAATTACCCACATAGTACGAATAAGGCTCCTGTTAAAATGTGGAGTTTGTGGACACAACATACCCTCGCTGGGCTATATACACAATGAAAGGCCCACTCTCTTAAAGACGCAACTCCACCCTGCGGGCCCCAGAGTTGAATGGAATATCAACTCGAATTGGCAAAGGTGCGGATATGTGTGTGCGAAGGGGTGGGGGTGGTGTTGCTTATAGGAGATATCTTTAACCTGCGAAATGTATTATACCACCTTGCCCTGCAAATGTCTCTCAAGTTCACATTGAACAGCGACCACTTATAGTTCGTGGTCATATATGGTCGTCGCATACATTGTTCACCACTCGACACCGCCAGTTGTTTCATGGTGAAGCTAACGATGCTGTTTAAGCTTCTCTTGGCACTTTGTATGTGCTTTGCATACGGGAAATATGAACCGAACTGGGGTTCGCTCGACACCAGACCTCTTCCTGGCTGGTACGATGAATCAAAGTTTGGCATATTCATTCATTGGGGAGTATTTTCGGTACCAAGCTTTGGTGGAGCGTGGTTTTGGAAATATTGGAAATCTGGAAACCCTGACTATGTGAACTTCATGAAGAAGAACTATCGCCCTGACTGGACCTATGCTGACTTCGCGAATCAGTTTACGGCGGAATTCTACAACTCGGACCAGTGGGCGGATATGTTCAAAGCATCTGGGGCAAAGTACTGAAATTACTAAGATAATTAGATTGATATTTGCCAGTTGATGAATTGTTATGATCAACAGATAAAGCTTAAGGCGAGTCTTAAAAGATGCATGTCCCTTTCTATTTTCATTCATACCAATTCAGAAATCGTATTTGATTGTTTGAAGCTATGTGCATATATTTGAAATGTCCGTACGTAATTTAACGTTATTGCTTTCATTTTGTCATGTCACTTCATTCCTGTAGATATGTTGTGCTGACGAGCAAGCACCATGAGGGATTTACCAACTGGCCATCCCACGTGTCTTGGAACTGGAACGCAATGGCCGTAGGACCAAAGCGAGATCTTGTCGGTTAGACAAACTGTTTTATACCCTGCACTTATACACCTACATTTCACAACATACCAATCGCACAAGCGAACGGATTGTTCAGATAGATTGGAGGACAAAAAGTATGATGTTAGAGTATAGCCAAACCTGCTACAATCCAGATGTTTTGAGCTTTGGTGTTTAGCAGTCCGTCCGTCTCTCTGTCTTTTCATCCGTTCCTGAACTTTTTCAGGGTATAATTATGAACATGCAGTCAATCCCTCCCATGTCCATATTTCATTTCAAACTAAACATTACCCCTGGTTAACATTTGACCTATATACAAATTATTAAAATCTTTTTGTGCAATGTTAACCTTAATGGGAACCGCTATATTGAAGCCATTAGAAAACCTATAACAATGATTCCAGGTCAAACATCATGTCCGGTTAGACCTTAGATACTTGAGAATACCAGTGATTTAGACCGTTTTTCCAAGTTTAACCCCCAATTATGGAAGCGGGATCATATACAATTAGTGGCTTATTTTATCAATGCAGCAGGGAAAAGTAATAAACATGCACTGACACATATTCAGCAGTATGCCACTGACGAGGTTCAATTACCAGGCCAATATAGCCCAAGTGAAGGGTTCTATGATCCCTTAAAGTGTGTTACAATGTTATTTCACAGATTGAGTCTTGTCATAACATTCAGTGGTAAAGGATATCGAATTCAAGATATGTTCATGGTCTATTTATCCCTTGTTTCAATTAGAACACGAACATATTTCATGGATTTGAATATGATTGAACAGTATATCAAGATATAACCAATCGTTTTAGAGGTGTTCTGATCATTTTCTCATTTTATCCGTTACTTACAGGTGATCTGGCCAACTCTATTAGAAACCGGACTGACCTTCATTTTGGACTCTACCACTCCCTTTACGAATGGTTCAATCCCATGTATTTAGATGATTCTAGAAGTGGTTTCAAGACCCAGACGTTTGTTGAGGTTAATTCCTAAAATATTAAAAGTAGAATTGCTTAAGCTATGTTCCTGTCCATTTATAAGAGTTGAATTTATTCCAAATACGTCACCACATATATTCCAGTAACAAATTATAACAACCCTGACTAGACCCTCAAAGTAGTGCAGGTTGTCTTTCATGCAATATAATATTTCAGCGAAAAACCATGCCAGAACTGTATGAATTAGTTGCGAACTATAAACCTGAAGTGATCTGGTCCGATGGGGATATCGGTCCAGACACATACTGGAATAGCACCAATTTCATTGCCTGGCTCTACAATGAAAGGTGAATAATAAATTGAATAATTGTTTCCAATAGTTTTCGCCAACACTTGCCATAGCCATGAACGGGTTCAAAATAAATGTGCCATTGTAGGTTAATAATTTTATATACTACAATCAATAAGTATTGTGAAATCAACAAACCCTTTTATTTATTATTCAGCCCGGTCAAGGACACAGTTGTGGTGAATGATCGATGGGGCTCTGGCGTAAGCTGTCACCACGGTGGCTTCTACACCTGTCGTGACAGATATAACCCTGGTAAACTAAGAGTATTTCCATCTTTGGCGTTTGTAATCCTTAATCATAAATCCATTATTTACGTAATTCATATTATGACTTTTACAGGTCATCTTTTGCCTCATAAGTGGGAGAATTGTATGACCATCGATAGAGGTGCATGGGCATATCGCAGAAATACTGATCTTGCATCTTATTTGAGTGCAAAGGAACTCGTTGATACATTGATAGAAACAGTCAGGTACTTTCTTAAAACCGATAATCCTTGACTGCAAATGTCTTATTGATAATTTCGTTGGTTATTTGTTTAACAATCTTCATAATTGCAACACTATTGAGTTGTTTTGTTGTTTGATAAGTTGTGGTGGCAACTTACTGATGAACGTAGGACCAACCCACGACGGTAGAATTCTACCAATCTTTGAGGAGCGTCTCCGTGAGATGGGTAGTTGGCTACAAGTCAATGGTGAAGCCATATACGCCTCCAAACCATGGGCACACCAGAATGACACTGTAACTAAGAGAGTGTGGTAAGTGTGGTTAGCTTCATGCATCAGAGAGTAATAATAATAATGATGTCATTCATTTTGGGAGCGCAATATCATATGCATTTATATGTGATTAGTTTATGTACAATTGTTTCTTGACAAACAGTTGGGTAATATACATCATTTGTAGATTATGGTGAAACATTGATTAAATAAATACATGAATTGCAACGCAAAAGCAGATTTATTAGAGATATTTGGTAAAAATAATATTAAAGATTGGCTGTGTTTATAAATCCATATTAAATATTTCATTATGGTTTATTTAATGCACTGTCGTATAAGTGCTATGTTATATGTAATTTACATTTTAAACAGAATCGTTGCCGTCTATTTTTAGGTACACCATGAAGGATAATGCAGTGTATGCCTTTGCTCTTGACTGGCCTGTAAACAACACTTTTATTCTGGGGGCACCAGTCACAAGCTCCAGCACAGAGGTCACTCTGTTAGGATACAAAGGTGGACCCTTGAAATGGGCACCAAGGAAGCCCACCCCTGGTATGATGATACAGATCCCACCTATTGGATTTAATGAAATGCCATGCAACTGGGCCTGGGTGTTCAAGCTGACTAATGTTAGTGGTGGGGGGAAGGTGCCGAGAGTAATACCTGATTGGATGGTGATGGACAATCACTTATAAGATGGGAAGAGATAATGCTTGAATATTTCTTTATTATCTCTACAGTTGCCAGGGTTGACCCTTTATTGACATTCCATTTAGTCCAGGTGTTAGATATCAAATATATTGATATGAAAGAAGCTTTGCTTTGACTAATTATATCGATGTGTCAAATATTGGGAATTAATATGGTAAGGTTTAGGGATAAAGGAAATTGGGACATGATGATTTCCTCCCGTTAGAAGCAGCAAGTACAGGTTGGTCGGATTGGAGCAGGGGTGAGATCAAATACATCAGAGGCAAGTTCAGGCATGATATGTGGAAGATTTCCAGGAGGATTTGTTGCATATGAATAAAGCTTTTTGTTGTATGACATGCCCTGACAATTTTAGCCTCTATCTTGAGGGTGTGTGATTGATGGTGTCAGTGATTGATGATGAAGCTTGAATGGATCTTGGCTGAGAACCAAAAATTTTCTATTCGATCTTTGAGATAAATGTATATCTCATATTTTGTTTGATTATGTGTATTTCCCCCATAAATGTTGTTAATTATATATCATGTCATATTTCTTGTTATTCTTGCCAAACTAATGATTATATAAACAAATATTATTTACAATTTACAAATATGCTAGTTTTCTTGAAATATTTGGTTTATCAATGTATCGAATGCCCATTTTTTTGTAATAGAAATCGTATTGCATATGGCTGCTTGATTGAGCACAATTGCTACATTTAAAAATAGCAACCATTTTAAATATAGAACATTGATAATACCATTATGATTTTCATAAAGCCTAGCTGTCATATGTCCTGTTTCAATCATTTGATATATTTTGACCTGGTACAACCAGTTTGTTTGTTACCTTCGTTTTCTTTGTATGTCAGCCCTACATACACAGATGTAGCCCTACAAGATGTCAGAGTAGACATATTATCTTAGCCGTGCACAACGTCTTATTGGTATATCACTTCTTAAATATTGTCTATGTTGCTCGTTAAGCTAGGCAGCCTGGGATAAATTTTGCTTTGGAAAATAATAAAATAGACTGTTTCATTAGGTATAGTTGATATTTTGTTTGGCTGAAATACTAAGCAAACAAACTTCAATTGCTCTGTTAGCGTGCCTAAGTAGCTCTTTCGAACTAAGTACGTCCTATGGGAGTGATGCATGCACTCCCTCGACAAGATGATAAAACCTGACGTTGGGCTATGCGTAAGTCACTAAGTACTGTTTTGAGTCTATTGTACTACTTTTGATCTCTCATGTACCATTGTTCATGGGATATCAGATAGTCAACCACCAGGGGCGAGGTAGTGTAACTTGAATATAGCCCTACTTCCAATAAATCACAACCACTGGTACTGTCATCAAAAAGGAAACGCAGTTGCTATGTGTTGCAGCCGTACAAATAGCATCACAACTAGGGCAAGGAAGAAAGGAAAACTCTCGGTCATGTGATCAAAACCATGTGACGGTTGCTGTGCAATGTCATGTGATAGCCTCGATTTATTTTAAAATCGATCACTGTTTATCTGTTTATTGCGACCACTCGTGGCTCTTTGGCAAATCTGGTCAAAATTTACATTGTTTACCCCTCAACAACGCCGGTTTTTTTCCAAGGAGAAGCCGACAATAATGTTGAAGCTTCTGTTGGCACTTTGTATGTGCTTTGCATACGGTAATTATAAACCGAACTGGGATTCGCTCGACAAGAGACCTCTCCCCGGTTGGTACGATGAAGCTAAGTTTGGCATCTTCATTCATTGGGGGGTATTTTCGGTACCAAGCTTTGACTCAGAGTGGTTTTGGAACCGTTGGAAATCTGGAAGGCCCGACAATGTGAGTTTCATGAAGACAAACTATCGCCCTGACTGGACCTATGCTGACTTTGCAAATCAGTTTACTGCAGAATTCTACAACCCGGACCAATGAGCGGTTATGTTCAGGGCATCTGGAGCAAAGTAGGTGACTTAACTAGATAATTGATATATACCTTTTTCCAGTTGATAATAGCATATTATTCTACAGGGTTGACATGGGCTGTTGATACTACAATACATTTGACATTTGTCCTTCAGCTTCTTGGCTTAACCTTTGCCTTGCTCATTTGAATATAATATGTAAGGCATATCAAAATCGTCGAATTGGTGTATAAATGTGATTACTTAAATAATCACTAGTCCGATGTACAATCAGCTGGACTTGCCAAACATCTGTATTTATATATGGATTGTCATCAAGAATATGGATGAGTTTACCACCTACTTCTCTGATATCATGTCACTTCATTCCTGTAGATATGTTGTGCTGACAAGCAAGCACCATGAGGGATTTACTAACTGGCCATCCCATGTGTCTTGGAACTGGAACTCAATGGCCGTAGGACCAAAGCGGGATCTAGTCGGCAAGTCAACCTGTTTTTAATTTATATTACAAATTAACCATTGGATTATGAAATAGATGTTAATGAAATATGATTGAATACAATGTGAAAATATAAGCAATTGTTTTATTAGCTTGGCTGTTCATGGAGCTTAGCATATACCTTTTGCCCAGCATCTGCCCTTCTGTCTTTCCCTCTGAACGTCCATTCATAAACTTTTGAAGGCAGCTACCAGAGCCACATCATGCATCAACCTATCTCATGTTTTAGCAAACCTCTTGTATGCTTTAATTGTTGGTTAATCGTGGTTGTTATTCTCAGGTGATCTGGCCAACTCTATCAGAAACCGGACTGACATCCATTTTGGAATCTACCACTCCCTCTTGAATGGTTCAATCCCATGTATCTAGATGATGTCAGGAGTGGCTTCTATACCCAGACATTTGTAGAGGTATATTCAGCAAAGAAGAACAAATATTGAAATAAGTGTCTCACTCATGCTCTATCTGTAGTATACAATGTCAATGTATATGAAGGTGGAGTAGAACAAAGCAAGTATCCTGATTGCCCTTCACGCCAAAACATGCCTCTGTTGCAGCGGAAAACTATGCCTGAACTATATGAATTAGTTCAAAACTATAAGCCAGAAGTAATTTGGGCGGATGGACCACGTGGTCCAGACACATACTGAAATAGCGAAAGGTGAATGATATAGTTTTAACATTAATGTTGTAAATAAGGTCATCAATAGCACATTCTAAATGTGTACAATTTATTTCACAGCCCTGTGAGAGATACAGTTGTTGTGAATGATCGATGGGGCGATTCCACTGGCTATCACCATGGAGGCTTCTATACATGCCATGACAGATTCAACCCTGGTAATATAAGATTTACTATGCAATATTGTGTATAAGGCAAACCCATGTACAAGTTGCAACCCACTTTTGTAAATAAACAATTTTCATGGGAAATGACATGGTAGATGGCCTTGCAAGGTCGGTAACAAGCCATTGAACCTGCTAAAAATTGTCAGATCATTACATTTATTATGTGACCCCTCCAAAAGTAACTGACTGACAGACCAATTAACATGCTCTTAGAAACTGGGGCATAAGCAAAAAGTCCGCTAGTTGACTGATTACTTGATCCTATATTCGCCCAAAGCCTGCATTGATTTTCTGTTAGGCGTATCTGTCCGATGAGCTGGTACACCAAACAAACTTGCAAACTAAACCCTGTGCTGCGATCACTACAGGGCTGTAATATACTCCTGTACACCATTATTCACTCGATATGCCATTTCTACTTCCTCTCTGTGTTTGTACATGGCGTTGCTTTGAACCGACAGTCACCTGTCTGGCAGCATGAATTGGCCTTATGCCTCTGTGTCCAATACATGGTTCAGATGTGGTTATAGTGTCGAGCGCCATTTGACGTGACACTTATCAACAAACAATGGCATAAAGACTGAATAACATACCACCCTCCCCCACCCCACTAAGAGTATGCAACCACTGATACGAGTGGGCACAGGCAGTCCTGGCAGTGTATGCACTCAAAAAGTGCAAAATAGCCCAGCATCACTATTGCACCACATCACGGAAAATTAGAGAGACTACAAATCAATGAGTTGTGCAAACCTGACATGTGACTTTGAGTGCAAGTTTGTTGAGACTATGGCTGATCGGGGCTATGTGCTCAGTGTTCATCCTGACGATCACAATTTTAAGAGCTCCTGGTAGTGGTATGGTTTGGTATCAATGTCAATGCCTGGATCCCGGAGTATATATCCATAAATATCTGATGTAAGATGCAACCCCTTAGAAACTGATTTTTGGATAAATTTTCAGCGACTTGTACACAATAATGCTAGTAAATTAAGAAACATAGTATTCTTTTGCCCACTATATGATTTTACAGAGAAAAGGATTTCTGCAGGTTACCTCTTCCCCCATAAGTGGGAGAATTGTATGACAATCGATAAAGTCTCCTGGGGCTATCGCAGAAACACCGACCTTTCTTCATATTTGAATGCAAAGGCACTTGTTGATACTTTGATTGAAACAGTCAGGTACTTTATATTATTCCTTAAACAATTTCTGTGATTCAAAGATTACTGGATTTAGTATTAAGTTATGTCTAAATCATCCTTTTGAAACTAACATTGTCAAGTTGTTTTGTTGTTTGATCAGTTGTGGGGGCAACTTATTGATGAACGTAGGACCAACCCACGACGGTAGAATCCTACCAATCTTTGAGGAGCGTCTCCGTGAAGTGGGCAGCTGGCTACAAGTCAATGGTGAAGCAATATACACCTCCAAATCATGGACACACCAGAATGACACTGTAACCAAGAGAGTGTGATAAGTATTGAGGCTTTCTGATATGCATTGAGATGTTCTTTGCATTGAGGAGCTGGTTGCCTGTTATATGGAAAAATTAATCAAATACATGAATGCCAATCCATATTTATACCAGTTATTTTGCAGAATAATGAGTGCCATATTTAAGGTTTCATCATTGTATATTTAATGAAAAAAGCTGGTTGATTTAGCATAAATACTATGTTTACATGCTATCATAATTACAAATTCAATCACAAAACTGACTGTGAACTCTTTTACAGGTACACCATGAAGAATGATTCAGTCTATTCCTATGCTCTTGATTGGCTTGTAAATAACACTTTCTTCCTGGGGGCACCAGTCACAAGCTCCAACACAGAGGTCACTCTGCTCGGTTACAAAGGTGGGCCTTTGAAATGGTCGCCAAGTGTTCCCACCCCTGGTATAGTCATACAGATCCCACCTATTGGATTCAATGAAATGCCATGCAACTGGGCCTGGGTGTTCAAGCTGACTAATGTTCGTGGTGGGGAGAAGATGCGGAGAGTCGTGCCAAGTTGGATGGTGATGGACAATCACTTATAAGATGTGTATATAATTATACAACTTGTTTTATCAGGGTGGTCATTTTTCTGACATTCCACTTATACAAGGTGTTGGAAATATTGTATCTGTAACTTATTACTGGTAGTGTAACACATGGAAATTGGTGATGTAACTGGCATTCCTTTTTGGAAACCATCATGTTGTGAATTGTAACACAATATCTGGTTAAATTTATGGGTTTATAATAATTAGGACACCATATCCTGACATCCCACTTATTCAGGGTGTTGTAATTATCTGATAATGACTAGTGATATTGTTAGCCTCAAGTGCCTGTAATATATCGATATCAATGTTTTTTACAGACAGCATCACAGTGTTACAAACAAGATAATGTCAGGTTCAATTCAATTTAGAGGTTAAGAATATTTAGACATAATATCCTGACATTCCACTCATACAGTGAATTGAACATATCTGAACAAATAAATATCTAAATTGGTGATATAATTTTTTTGGGATACAGATACCATCATAGTGTTAAATATTGGGTTATGTCTGAAAAAGTTTAGTTTATAATAGTTGGGACAGTATATCCTGATGATTCACTTAAAGGCATCTTGGTCATGTTGGAGTGAAGTTGAAACATCTCCAGGAATACAGCTGACGAGTAACTTACATACGAGTACAGCCTCCTGTTTAATTATCTGCCCACTCCCCTTGGAGGAATACCCCTCAGTCTGGAGATTAACAATATATCCCCAAACTGAGTGGTTTCAGTGATCAGTGTTAGAACTTTAAGGGACCCGAGTTTAGAATGCAGATTTTCTATTTTCTATTCATTTGTTTAATAATTTTTTTTTCCCGAAACGTTGTTAATTATATAAAATTATATGTGCCGTATACATTAGCCTCAGAACTTAGCCGGAGTCCCGCCAAACAACGGACGAAAAATATACTACTGCTTACAAGATCAACTTAAAAAAAAAAATGACAGCAACATACTCTCTGACGACCCATACTAGCTAGGTTCATACAGAAATACTTTTATAGCGCAGACTTCGTCATACATTTGTGTAGATTCCGTTTCACCATCGATTGCATTCCTCACAAGTAACCAATTTTACGGTGACTGCACATTGCAGCCTGTCCAACAATATCAATTATACCACACAGCTGATAAAACAAAGAAATCGTTATTGGGTCATAGCGCCCCATGTCGATCAAAAATGACAATGTTTGGTACAGAGCGTGGCGTGACAAAGATGCATTCAGATTCTGGTTATATATAACCAATTTATTATTCTTTACGATTTGTTCACAAGTTCCCATTCACCGTCACCTTATTGGTTAGCCGCGCACGACGGTAATATAAATATATACCGTCAATAATACGTCGTGCACGACTACTTATTAGTCCTTAGAGACCTTTACACTAACAGGAGCGTAGGCATCAAAGTCAAAAGCTAAGTGGGGTTAGACTTTACTTTCTTGAATTGTACATTTCTCCTCCATCTATGCGTAACATTCCTTCAAGCCTGGCTACGCCTCTGACTAGTGCTCATTTTCCAACCAAAAGCGGTTTTCAAATTGGCGAAAAGCCAGTAATGTTCATCATTTTTGAATGTCAACTTAGCGATAACCCGAGATGTTTTCGTCAGCTGGGTATGTATGAATGTTTGTAACAATTGATGTTATGCGACACAGATAGCAAAGAAGTCGAATGACAGACAAGTTTGGACTTCTTTGAAAAGCTGGTCATTATGTTGACATTGTCTTCGTGACCATGTTGAGCTTTTTGTGGTTACTCCCAAACGATACTTACTTCTCAGATAGCCCCGGTCGGACGGTAATATAATATATACGTCAATAAGACGTCATGCACGACTACTTTCTGAGTGCCACTCATATCACTAGGACCCGTTCCACGCAGCTTTAAGACAAAATTGTATTAAAAGTGTCAATCAAAATAACAATTAATCATATTCTGATGCATATAAACATAGGATAATTCATACTTTTACAGTGTCATCAAAAATTTCAAACAGAGCAATAAACTCACTAAGGGTGGACAGACAATACATCTACACAACAACCAGCCCACCTATATCCTCAGCATTATACTTTTACATAAGGTAGCCATCACACAGGTGGGATTCTGGGGAGAGTTATGCCGTTGCCAGAAGTACCAACCAATATTTCTGAATCTATGGCAAGTTCTAATTACCCTTACGGCACATACTGTTAATACGCGTGACAAACTTTATCTTTGCTAAATGCTAAAACAACATATGCATCAGAATTCGAAATATCCCAGGGAACTGAACCTCGCAAACAATGCCAAGTTCTGTTCATCTTTATAAGGAGCTGAGCTGATAAAAAATGAGTCTGAGCAAAGTAAGATGACAGTTTGGGATCATCATATGGTGAAGAGGAAGGAAGGACATGTATTTGGTCTGTCTTATGATGATCCTGTGCCTCAGAAGCAGAAGCATGGTCTCACTCCATACCCGGGGGGGGGGGGGTTCTCTCCTTGGAAAAGAGTAAGGGTGAGCCGCCATGGGAAACAAAAACCGGACCATATATATACCAAGCCAAAATGAGAAAAGGGAACCATTTGCATACCAACTCCTCTGAAAAAAGACCCATGCATATACAGATTTTTTAAAAGGGTCACAAATACATATAACGATATTAATGATCCCAAATCATATCTAGACCACCTCGAGGAGCTACAAGGGACTCATTCATATACCAAACTAACGATTCAGAATGCAAAAAGAAGTTTATTAAGCTTCGCAACTGCAAAAAAAAACACCAACGATTGTCTGGTTCGTAACGGCAAGGCAGTTAATTAAATAGCGGCCAAAAAATAAACAGATGTGTGACTCGGGCCCGCAGGCTATCAACGAGCGCCCCAGGACGTCCGGCCCATGAGGTAGACGATATTGCAGGAAACAGTGGAAGGAGAATGTACGGACCTGACCTTTCTGTTTGCTTATAATGCCATAAAACTTGTTTTTTAAACAACGCAATCACGCTGACTGATAGGGCTGGCCACCATTGACCCAATATTGAGCATCATATTGGATACCCATCACAAAACAAATATCCATTGCTATACTCGCTGTCAAAAATACATACCTGTTGGTATACCACGTCATTGCTGAAAAAACCGACCCATTGCTATACCTGTCTTCAACCTATACCTGTATACCAAAATGCCAAAAAAACTACCCAAATTGGCGGCACATCCCCACTAACCTCCATATAGTATGACCCCCCCCCCCCCCCCCCCCCCCCCCACGACTCCATCCCTGGCACTGTTTGGTCGAAAACCATAAAGTAATCACGTATTTCAGAATATTGTTTGTCAAATGCTTCGACCTTATACCAGTGGACACCCTTGTCAGTAATTCCCACGTAGAAAACTCGGTTATCCACGACGAGCTTGTTACGCTCTCTGAGAAGTAGCTAGACACCACTTCTCTCTCTGCCGTCGTAAGCAGGTCTTTGTCCTCTGTGAACTAACTGCACCACTCGACTTAGCACATTGTAGCCTCTCTGACAAGTTATAAGCTCCTGTGGTAGGATTCCTGGTGAAGTAGAGATGGTATTAGAGTGTTGAAACAGACCTGAATCGTAGCGCGGCTAGATGGATGGTATCGCTGTTGATTCTTTCGCAGTGCTTTGTAAAACAGTACTGATACAGCGCATAAATAGAGTATGAACATCCCAAAATAACCTCCCCAGAACACATGTTTTTTCTACTCAAAGCATGTTGCACAGTGATGGTGCTCCAAGGCTTATACTTAAGATCAAATTTGAATGACACAAACTCTGCTGCCCATCGCGCCTCTGTGGGTAAAGTGTTTGATCGAAGGCAACCGAGTGGGTTGTTGCTCGTGAGTACTGTGAACTCGATTATATAAGCATTAGCAGGAACTTTCACCGAGATCCCACTTGAGGGTGAATAATGCTGCTATAGTTTTCAATGTTTCTCCCTCCCTTTCTCAAGCTTCTTCTTGCTAAGCTGA
This sequence comes from Urechis unicinctus, assembly GCA_034190875.2. Taxonomy (NCBI): domain Eukaryota; kingdom Metazoa; phylum Annelida; class Polychaeta; order Xenopneusta; family Urechidae; genus Urechis; species Urechis unicinctus. The sequence goes on along the minus strand of CM067344.1, from coordinate 48,136,407 downwards.
TAACTCTTTTGTTTGTGTCCTGCTGCTGGTTTATAACAGCGCACTGGTATCTTATCGTGAAGTCGTTTCTCAGATACTGAAATGTATTATGGCACTCTGAAATGTCTCTGGAGGTAGACTTTTGCTTAGCTTTCTTCCTTCTCCACTTATTTGCAAAACCATCTGTAAATAGATTGTTGTAGGAAGCTAGATAGCTCCCACTCTGTCTTGGGTGTTTCTCACTTCTGGATAGCCCTCACTTTGTCTAAGCCAAATGTATGCCCATTAGAAGTGAGCCTATGACCAAGATCTGTTATCTTATTCTGTGCATTTGTCTGCCTCCAAGATAAGCATCACAGATGTATTCATGTTCAAGCCAATAAGTCATATATACACACACACACACACACATAGATATATATAGAGATATATATATATAGAGAGATATATATATATATATAGAGAGAGAGAGAGAGAGAGAGAGAGAGATATATAGATCTAGATATATCTCTAGAGAGAGAGAGAGAGAGAGAGAGAGAGATAGAGATATATATATTATATATTATATAAATAGGAAGATATAGAGAGACATCAGAGAGAGATATTTATAGATATATCATAAATACAAAATCTATAGAGATAGATATATCTATAGATATATTAGTATCTCTATTTATATCTGGGGAATGTATATATCTATATATCTATATATGTCTCTCTCTCTCCTCATATATCTATATATATATCTCTATGTCTCTATCTCTGGTATCTCTCTCTCTATCTATATATCTCTATATCTCTCTCTCTCTCTATCTCTCTCCCCTGTCTCTATCTAGAGATCTCTATCTCTCTCTCTCTCTCTCTCTCTCTCTCTCTCTCTATAGAGAGTCTATCTCTCTCTCTCCCTCTCTCTCTCTCTCTCTCTCTCTCTCTCTCTAGTAAAAGTAATCTCTCTAAAGAGAGATATCTATCTGTAGCGAATCTCTCCCTCTCTCTCTCTATCTCTCCTCTCTCTCTAGTCTCTATCTCTCTCTCTCTCTCTCTCTCTCTCTCTCTCTAGAGAGTCTCTCTCTCTCTCTCTCTCTCTCTCTCTCTCTCTCTCTCTCTCTCTCTCTCTCTCTCTCTCCTCTCTCTCTCTCTCTCTCTGTCTCTTTGTCCCCGTCTCTCTCTCTCTCTCTCTCTCTCTCTTCTCTCTCTCTCTCTCTCTCTCTCTCTCTCTCTCTCTCTCTCTCTCTCTCTCTCTCTATCTCTCTCTCTCTCTCTCTCCTCTATCTATATCTCTCTCTCTCTAAAGGGGATCTCTATCTCTCTTCTCTCTCTCTCTATCTTTATCTCTCTCTCGATATCTCTATCTCTCTCTTTCTCTATCTCTCTCTCTCTCTCTCTCTCTCTCTCTCTCTCTAGATCTCCTCTCTCTCTCTCTCTCTCTCTCTCTCTCTCTTTCTCTCTCTCTATCTCTATCTCTCTATCTCTCTCTCTCTGAAGAGATCTCTCTCTCTCTCTCTCTCTCTCTCTCTCTTTCTCTCTATATATCTCTCTCTCTCTCTATCTCTCTCTATCTCTATAGTCTCTCTCTATATCTCTCTCTCTCTATATATATATATCTATCTATATATATATATATCTATATATATATATATATATCCATGTCCTGGGTATATTACAATACAAAAGTTGAGTGTTTAATTTCAATGGTAAATTTCGAGCAGCAAAAAAAATGATAATGTGAACAAAGAGACAGAAGCGTAGTGTACTGTGACAATGTAACGTATGCAAATATGTTATAAAATTATGGCTTGAATCATCAATCGATCTTGTTAACAATAACATATATATTAAGATATGATGAATGGTTCGAAAAACAGTCAAGCTCTCCTTTATGAAAAACACCTACTGACGCCTTGGTATGAGGCATTGCGTATTGTGCCCTTGTAGGGTACATCAACACTAATAACTAAACTATAGAGAAAGGATACTGATCACTTTTATAATGTTATAGAATATTAGTTCATTGTTAATAGCGAATTTATAGTAGTACCACCTAACTGTGCGTATGGCCAATACGGTCCATATAATGTGTGGCCGAAGTCAATGTGTGATCTGCCTCATTATTCTGCTCTCCAGCTGATGTCGTTTGTATGGCTGTAGTTTTGCAGCTACTTAAATGCTTACTGCATCACTTTTTAAGAGATTGTCACTCAGGTCATCACAGAACTCGTGTAAACGGTCTGATGTCTGCTCTCCACTCGAACCGCTTAACACCCCGAGGAGTGGGGGGGGGGGGGCACTTGGCCTTAACTCGGATAGGGGTGTGCCGCGGGACATCGAAAACTCGTACCCGTTGTACAAGTTGAAAATGGGAAAAAAAGCATACCTCGTCGAACAAGGTATTATGCGAATGTATAACCCATCGTATAAGGTGGAAGAAAATGGCAAAAATGCGTACCCTGTCGAACAAGGTATTATGCAAATGTATAACATATAATCCGTCGTACGTCGTAGGCAGGATAACAATTGCGGATAAATCTCAAAATGTTATGAGCAGATTTCTGATAACATGTAGTAACAACTTTGCGCGCTTGCATTGTTGAGCCACAGGGATATGTATTGGCCGGCCGGGCCGCTATCTTCTATGTATACATAAACCATAAAGTGTTTGTATACATAGAAGATATCGGTTAGTCGCCAATGCAAATCCCTGTGGGCTTAGCGTGTGATTCTCGGGGCGTCACAGAGGGACCATTCATTGCATTTGAATTGTCAACGATCGGTGGGATTTTCCCGGAAGAAAATCTGGACATACTGCATGGGAAGAGAAAACATAACCCGCTGTACAAAACGAAGCCCCCCCAAAACCCGTCGTACAGATTGAAGCTGAAAAGCATACCCCCTCGTACAAGTATGAGGCCCAATAAAACCCCTCGAGAGGCCGAAAAAAACATACCCCGTCGCGCGGCACAAGTATACTACCTCTATACACTTAAATGCCACCCCCCCCCCTCCCCCAACCAGGACTTGACACGTGGTTTGGTTATTTTGACATCACGAACAGCTCGATAACGGTGAATTAAACCCTACGCCACCTTATTTGATACACTAATTCAGCCATTTCACAAATGAAATGTTTGTAGTTTTATTCTTTTATGCTTTATGTTAAGACTAACGATTGGGGCTTTTATAATGTGTCTAGCCACAGCGCGCTGCATGCTAAGTATCCTTCCCAGCCAGCTGAATTGTCAAAGTTAGGAGAATGTCGCAAGCTATGTGGCTATTTGTCAAGCAACAATCTTTTATTGTACATAAACAGGCCGTCAATTTGTGGACGTAGTGCATACGACGTGTTGATTTGTGAATTGTAGAATACTCCATTGGGGATACCATGCGCTGTTAGCCCATTGTTAAGAACTTCTCTGTGACCTGGGTAAAAAGGGAAACATTTGGGTAATATTCAGGAAAATGACCTCTAATATTAAGTATAATAACTTTCATAGTAGCTGTGGTTGTGCTGGTTAAGCAGAAGTGTTGTCTTAGTCAGTATAAAACATAACATAACGTTTTCCACACCTAAATACATACTGCTATGGATATGAAATGACAGAATTTTTGAAGTATGTCAAAGCTTTGGCAAGCTGACGACCGGAGACGATACAGTTACTCGTGTTAGTGCAACTAATCATACAAAGAAACCATCGTCGCTTATATAGATCCCCTGCCGATCAGAAGAAGGCAAATACACTGTCTAAACATACATATTTCTATTAACGGGATTCCCTCATCACCCTTCGCAAAGTAATTACCCGCATGGTAAGAATAAGGCTCCTGTTAAAATGTAGAGTTTGTAGACACAACATACCCTAGCAGGGCAATATGCGCAATAAAAGGCCCACTCTCTTAAAGACTCAACTCCACCTTGCGGGTCCCAGAGTTGAATTGAATATCAACTCGGTTTGGAAGAGGTGGTGGGGGTGGGGGTGGTGTTGCTTATAGGAGATATCTTTAACCTGCGAAATGTATTCTACCAACTTGCTTTGCAAATGTCTCTCAAGTTCACATTGAACAGCGACCATTTGTAGTTCGTGGCCATATATGGTCGTCGCATACATTGTTCACCACTCGACACCGCCAGTTGTTTCATGGTGAAGCTAACAATGCTGTTTAAGCTTCTCTTGGCACTTTGTATGTGCTTTGCATACGGGAAATATGAACCGAACTGGGGTTCGCTCGACACCAGACCTCTTCCTGGCTGGTACGATGAAGCGAAGTTTGGCATCTTCATTCATTGGGGAGTATTTTCGGTACCAAGCTTTGGTGGGGCGTGGTTTTGGAAAAATTGGAAATTTGGAAACCCCGAATATGTGAACTTCATGAAGAAGAACTATCGCCCTGACTGGACCTATGCTGACTTCGCGAATCAGTTTACGGCGGAATTCTACAATTCGGACCAGTGGGCGGATATGTTCAAAGCATCTGGGGCAAAGTACTGAAATTACTAAGATAATTAGATTGATATTTGCCAGTGTTGTTATGCAGAATAGATATAGATTAATGCGAGACTTACTGACACTTGATTAAAAGATGCATGCCTCTTTCCATTTTTATTCATACCAATTCAGAAATCGTATTTGATTGTTTGAAGCTATGTGCGTATATTTGAAATGTCCGTACGTTATTTAACATTATTGTATTCATTATGTCATGTCACTTCATTCCTGTAGATATGTTGTGCTGACGAGCAAGCACCATGAGGGATTTACCAACTGGCCATCCCACGTGTCTTGGAACTGGAACTCAATGGCCGTCGGACCAAAGCGAGATCTTGTCGGTTAGACAAACTGTTTTTTACCCCGCACTTATACACCTACATATCACAACGTACCAATCGCACAAGCGAACGGATTGTTCAGATGGATTGGAGGACATAAGGTATGATGTTAGAATATAGCCAAACCTGCTACAATCTAGATGTTTTTAGCTTTGGTGTTTAGCAGTCCGTCTGTCCCTCTGTCTTTTCATCCGTTCCTGAACTTTTCAGGGAATAATTTGTTATGAATATGCTGTCAACCCCTCCCGATGTCCATATTTCATTTGAAACTAAACATTACCCCTGGTTAACATTTGACCTATATACAAATTATTAAAATCTTTTTGTTCAATGTTATCCTTAATGGGAATTCACAACCGCTGTATTGAAGCCATTAGAGCACCTTTAACAATGATTTCAGATCAAACATCACTTCCGGTTGGATCTTAGATACTTGAGAATACCAGCGATTTAGACCGTTTTTCCAAGTTTAACCCCCAATTCTGAAGGAGGGGGGGGGTCATATACAGTTAGTGGCTGATTTTATCAATGCAGCAGGGAAAAGTAATAAACATGCACTGACACATATTCAGCAGTATGCCACTGACGAGGTTCAATTACCAGGCCAATATAGCCCAAGTGAAGGGTTCTATGATCCCTTAAAGTGTGTTACAATGTTAATTCACAGATTGAGTCTTGTCATAACATTCAGTGGTAAAGCATATCGAATTCAAGATATGCTCATGGTCTATTTATCCCTTGTTTCAATTAGAACATGAACAAATTTCATGAATTTAAATATGATTGAACAGTATTTCAAGATATAACCAATCGTTTTAGAGGTGTTCTGATCATTTTCCCATTTTATCGGTTACTTACAGGTGATCTGGCCAACTCTATTAGAAACCGGACTGACCTTCATTTTGGACTCTACCACTCCCTTTATGAATGGTTCAATCCCATGTATTTAGATGATTCTAGAAGTGGTTTCAAGACCCAGACGTTTGTTGAGGTTAATTCCTAAAATATTAAAAGTAGAATTGCTTAAGCTTTGTTCCTGCCCATTTATAAGAGTTGAATTTATTCCAAATACGTCACCACATAAATTGCAGTAACAAATTATAACAACCCTGACTAGACCCTCAAAGTAGTGCAGGTTGTCTTTCATGCAATATAATGTTTCAGAGAAAAACCATGCCAGAACTGTATGAATTAGTTGCGAACTATAAACCTGAAGTGATCTGGTCCGATGGGGATATCGGTCCAGACACATACTGGAATAGCACCAATTTCATTGCCTGGCTCTACAATGAAAGGTGAATAATAAATTGAATAATTGTTTCCAATAGTTTTTGCTAACACTTGTCATATCCATGAACGGGTTCATAATAAATGCAACATTTACTACACTATAATTAATAAGTATCAGATTGTGAAATCAACAAACCCTTTTATTTATTATTCAGCCCGGTCAAGGACACAGTTGTAGTGAATGATCGATGGGGCACTGGCGTTAGCTGTCACCACGGTGGCTTCTACACCTGTCGTGACAGATATAACCCTGGTAAACTAAGAGTATTTCCATCATTGGCGTTTTTAAATCCTTGAACATAAATCCATTATTTCCGTAATTCATATTATGACTTTTACAGGTCATCTTTTGCCTCATAAGTGGGAGAATTGTATGACCATCGATAGAGGTGCATGGGCATATCGCAGAAATACTGATCTTGCATCTTATTTGAGTGCAAAGGAACTCGTTGATACATTGATAGAAACAGTCAGGTACTTTCTTTAAACCAATAATCCTTGACTGCAAATGTGTTATTGATAATGTGGTTGGTTATTTGTTTAACAATCTTTTTGATTGCAACACTATTGAGTTGTTTTGTTGTTTGATAAGTTGTGGTGGCAACTTACTGATGAACGTAGGACCGACCCACGACGGTAGAATTCTACCAATCTTTGAGGAGCGTCTCCGTGAGATGGGCAGTTGGCTACAAGTCAATGGTGAAGCCATATACGCCTCCAAACCATGGGCACACCAGAATGACACTGTAACTAAGAGAGTGTGGTAAGTGTGGTTAGCTTCTTACATCACAGAGTAGTTTATGTACAATTGTTTCTTGACAAACAATTGGGTAACATTCATCATCTGTAGATTATGGTGAAACATTGATTAAATAAATGGATGAATTGCATTGCATAGGCAGATTTATTAGAGGGTTTTGGCTAAAATAATATTAAAGAGTGGCTGTGTTTATAAATCCATATTAAATATTTCATTATAGTATATTAAATAAACTGTCAAAACTGGTTGATTTAGCAGAAGTGCTATGTTATATGTTATTTACCCTTTAAACAGAATGGTTGCCGTCTATTTTTAGGTACACCATGAAGGATGATGCAGTGTATGCCTTTGCTCTTGATTGGCCTGTAAACAACACTTTGTTATTGGGGGCACCAGTCACAAGCTCCAACACAGAGGTCACTCTGTTAGGATACAAAGGTGGAACCTTGAAATGGGCACCAAGGAGGCCCACCCCTGGTATGATGATACAGATCCCACCTATTGGATTCAATGAAATGCCATGCAACTGGGCCTGGGTGTTCAAGCTGACTAATGTTCGTGGTGGGGAGAAAGTGCCGAGAGTAATACCTGATTGGATGGTGATGGACAATCACTTATAAAATGGGAAGAGATAATGATTGAATGTTTCTTTAGTATCTGTACCAGGGTTGAACCTTTATTGACATTCCATTTAGTCCTGGTGTTAGATATAAAATATATTGATATGAAAGAAGCTTTGCTTTAACTAATTATATCAATGTGTCAAATATTGGATATTGGAATTGATATGGTAAGGTTTAAGGATAAAGGAAATTGGGACATGATGATTTTCTCTCGTTAGAGGCAATAAGTACAGGTTGGTAACATTGGAGCAGGGGTGAGATCAAACAGCAGAGGCAAGTTCAGGCATGACATGTGGAAGATTTACAGTAGGAAAAGTTGCATATGAATAAAGCTTTTTGATGTATGACATGCCCTGACAATTTTAGCCTCTGTCTGGAGGGTGTGTGATTGATGGTGTCTGTGACTGATGATGAAGCTTGAATGGATCTCGGTTGAGAGCCAAATATTTTCTATTTGAACTTTGAGATAAATGTATATCTCATATTTTGTTAGATTATGTGTATTTCCCCCATAAATGTTGTTAATTATATATCATGTCATATTTCTTGATATCCTTGCCATACTAGTGATAATATAAACAAATGTTATTTACAATTTAAAATGAACCAAACAAATTTGCTAGTTTTCTTGAAATATTTGGTTTATCAATGTATTGAATGCCCATTGTTTGGAATAGAAATCGTATTGCATTATGGCTGCTATTTAGCACAATTGCTTTATTTAAAAATATCAACCATTTTAAATATAGAGTATTAATTGTTAATACCATTATGGTTCTCATAAAGCCTAGCTGTCATATATCCTGTTTCAATCATTTGATACAATTAGACCTGGTACAATGGGTTTGACTGTTACCTTCGTTTTCTTTGTATGTCAGCCCTACATGCACAGATGTAGCCCTACAAGATGTCAGAGTAGTCATAGTAACGTTCGACTGGGGCTAACACAGATGCAGCCTTCATCTTAGCCGTGCACGACGTTTTATTGGTATTTCACATCTTAATTATTGTCTATATTGCTCGTTAGGATAGGCAGCCTGGGATACATTTTGCTTTGGAAAATAATAAAATAGACTGGTTAATTAGGTCTAGTTGATTTTTCGTTTGGCTGAAATATTATCATTAACCAAACAAACTTCGCTTGCTCTGTCAATGTGCGTAAGCTGGTAAGTGCTGCTTTGAGTCTTTCGTACTACTCTTGATCTCTCATGTCCCATTGTTCATGGGATATCAGATAGTCAACCATCAGGGGCGAGGTAGTGTAACTTGAGTATAGCCCTACTTCCAATGAATTACAAACACTGGCACTGTCGTCAAAAAACGGAACGCACTGGCTATGCGTGTCGCAGCTGTACAAATAGGGCAAGGAAGAAAGGAAAACCTCTCGGTCATGTGACCAACATCATGTGGCGGTTGCTGTGCAATGTCATGGTGATAGCCTCGATTTATTTTAAAATGGATCACTGTTTTTCAGTTTATTGCGACCACTCGTGGTTCTTTGGCAAATCTGGTCAAAGTTTATATTGTTTACCCTTCAAGGAGAAGCCGATAATGTTGTTTGAGCTTCTGGCACTTTCCATGTGCTTTGCATACGGTAATTATGAACTGAACTGAGATTCGCTCGACAAGAGACCTCTCCCCGGTTAGTACGGTGAAGCGAAGTTTGGCATCTATATTCATTGGGGGTATTTTCGGTACCAAGCTTTGGCTCAGAGTGGTTTTGGAACCGTTGGAAATCTGGAAGGCCCGACTATGTGAGTTTCATGAAAAAGAACTATCGCTCTGACTGGACATATGAGGACTTTGCAAATCGGTTTACTGCAGAATTCTACAACCCGGACCAATAGGCGGATATGTTCAAGGCATCTGGAGCAAAGTAGGTGACTTAACAGGTTAATTGCATTATGAAATATATGTTAATTAAATATGATTAAATATAATGTTCATGGAGCTTGGCATATACCTTTGCCCCAGCATCTGTCCTTTTGTCTTTCCCTCTGAACGTCCATTCATAAACTTTTGATGGCAGCTAGTAGACCCACATCATGCCTAATTCCATCTAATTTTTTAGCAAAGCTCTTGCATGCTTTAATTTGTGGTTAATTGTGCTTGTTATTGGCAGGTGATCTGTACATGCCATGACAGATTCAACCCTGGTGATATAAGATTTACTATGCAATCTTGTGTATAAGGCACACCCATGTACAAGTGGCAACCCACTCTGGGACAATTTTTTTTAAAATGGGAAATGATATGCTAGATGGCCTTGCTGAAGGTCTGTAGCAAACAATTGAACCTGTTAAAAATTGTCAGATCATTACATTTATTATGTGACCCCTCAAAAAAAAAACTGGCTGACAGACCAATTAAGATGTATAAGATGTGTATATAATTAAATAACTGGTTTTATCAGGGTGGTCGGGTTTTTTTGACATTCCACTTATAGAGGGTTTTGGAAATATTGTATCTGTAACTGGTATTGTAACACATAGAAATTGGTGATGTAACTAGCATTCTTTTTTGGAAACCACCATGTTGTGAATTATTACATAATATCAGGTTAAATTGATGGGTTAAGAATAATTAGGACACCATATCCTGACATCCCACATATTCAGGGTGTTGGAATTATCTGATAATGACTACTGATATTGTTAGCCTCAAGTGCCTATAAAATATCGATATCAGTTGTTTTTTTACCGACATCATCACGGTGTTACAACCAGGTTAATGTCAGTTCAATTCAATTTAGAGGTTAAGACAAATTTGGACAGTTATATCATGACATTCCACTCATGCAGGGTGTTTGAAATATCTGAAAATAATACCGTAATCGGTAATATAACTTTTTTTAGATACAGATACCATCATGGTTTTAAATATTGGGAAATGTCTTGTAAAGTTTAGTCTATAATAGTTGGGACAATATATCCTGATGATTCTATAAAAGGCAGCTTGTTCGTGTTGGAGAGAAGTTGAAACATCTCCAGGAATACAGCTGACTAGTAACTTACATACGAGTACAGCCTCCTGTTTAATTATCTGCCCAGGCAACTTGGCCACTCCCCTTGGAGGAATACACCTCAGTCTGGAGCTTAACAATATATACCCAAATCTGAGTGGTATCAGTGATCATTGCTAGAACTTTTAGGGACCCGAGTTTAAAATGCAGATTTTCATTTTGAGAAATATATATATTCACTTTTATTTTATATTCATTTGTTTAATAAAGTTCCCCCCCCCCCAAACGTTGTTAATAATATATGTTTCATTGCATAAAATTGAGCAGCACCTCAAAGCTTTTACAATATTGTCATGTGCCGTGTACATCAGCCTCAAAAGCATGAGCCCCGCCAAACAACGGACGAAAAATATAGTACTGCTTACAAGATCGACTCTTGCATGAAACTTTTTTTTTGACAGCTACATATCAGAGTTACTCGCTGACAACCCATACTAGCTAGGTTCATACACAAATACTTGTATAGCGCAGACTTCGTCGTACATTTGTGTAGATCCCGTGTCACGATCGAATACATTCTTCACAAACAACAAATTTTACGGTGAATGCACGTTGCAGCCTGTGCAACAATATCAATGGCTCAACAATTATAACACACAGCTGATAAAACAAAGAAATCGTTATTGGGTCATAGCGCCCCATGTCGATCAATAATGACAATGTTTGGTACAGAGTGTGGCGTGACAAAAATATATTCAGATTCTGGTTATTTATAACCAAATTGTTATTCTTTACGGTTTGTTCACAAGTTCCCATTCACCGTCAACTTATTTACCATAGCCCTTCAAGACGTCTGAGCACATTTATATTACCGTTCGACTGGAGCTAATTTAACCATTACACTAGCTTGGGCGGAGCCAGCAATACGCACTTACGCACGTACGTGACATCAATTTAAAATGCGTAAAAAATATGACCAAAAATGGCTTCAAAGTCAAAAGCTAAGGCGGGTTAGACTTTACTGTCTGGAACTGTAGAAATCTCCCCCGTCTGTGCGTAATATTTCTCCAAGCCTGGCTACGCACCTGACTAATGCTCATTTGCCAACCAAAAGCGAAAAGCCAATAATGTTCGCCAGCTTTGAATGTCAACTTAGCAATAACCCGAGATGTTATCGCCAGCCGCGTATATATAAATGTTTGTAACAATTGATGTTATGCGACTCAGATAGAAAGAAGTCGAATGACAGACAAGTTTGGACTTCTTTGAAAAGCTTGTCATTATGATGACATTATCTTCGTAACCATGCTGAGCTATTTGTGGTCACACCCAAACGATACTGACTTCTCAGATAGCCCCGGTCAGACGGTAATATAATATATACGTCAATAAGACGTCATGCACGGCTACTTTCAGCCACTCACATCACTAGGATCGGTTCTACGCTGCTTTAAGACAGAATTGTGTTAAAAGTGTCAATCAAAAATTGTTTTGAATCATATTCTGGTGCATATATATATATATATATATATATATATATATATATATATATATATATATATATATATATATATATATATATATATATATATATATATATATATATATATATATATATATATATAATTCATACTTTTACAGTGTAATTAAGAATATCAAAGTGTGGACAGACAATACATCTACACAACAACCAGCCCACCTATATCCATAACATTATACTTTTACATAAGGTAGCAATCTCATAGGTGGGATTCTGGGCAGAGTTATGCCGTTGCCAGAATTACCAACCAATATTTCCGAATCTATGGCAAGTTCTAATTACCCTTACTGCACATACTGTTTATACATGTGACAAACTTCATCTTTTCTAAATGCTAAAACAACATATGCATTAGAATTCGAAATATCCCATGGAACTGAACCCCGAAAACAATGCAAAGTTCTGTACATCTGTATAAGGAGTCTGAGCAATGTTAGATGACACTTTGGGATCACCATATGGCGAAGAGGATGGAAGGACATGTATTTGGTCTGTCTTATGATGATCCTTCTCAGGGTTGTTGGCTGTGCCTCAGAAGCATAAGCATGGTCTCACTCCATCCCTGGCACTGTTTGGTTGAAAACCATAACGTAATCACGTATTTCAGAATATTGTTTGTAAAATGCTTCGACCTTATACCAGTGGACACCGTTGTCAGTAATTCCCACTAAGAAAACTCGGTTATCAACGACGAGGTTGTTACGCTCTCTGAGAAGTAGCTGGACACCACTTCTCTCTCTGCCGTCACAAGCAGGCACCACTCGACTTAGCACATTGTCGCCTCTCTGACAAGTTATAAGCTCCTGTGGTAGGATTCCTGGTGAAGTACAGATGGTATTAGAATGCATTGAAAGAGTCCTGAATCGTAGCGCAGCTACATGGATTGTATCGCTGTTGATTTTTTCGCAGTGCTTTTTAAAACAGTACCGATGCAGCGCATGAACAGAGTATGAACAGCCCAAGATAACCTCCCAGGAACACACGGTCTTTCTACTCGAAGCATCTGGGACAGTGTTGGTGCTCCAAGGCTTAGACTTAAGATCAAAGTTGAATGACACAAACTCTGCTGCCCATCGCGCCTCTGTGGGTTAAGTGTTTGATCGGAGTGGGTTGTTGCTCGTGAGTACTGTGAACTCGATTATTTAAGCATTAGCGGGACCTTTCACCATATCCCGCTTGAGGGTGAATGGTGCTAAAATAATTTTCAATGTTTCTCCCTCCCTTTCTCAAGCTTCTTCTTGCTAAGCTGATAACTCTTTTGTTTGTGTCCTGATGCTGGTTTATAACAGCACATAGGTCTTTAGTGACTGGCATCTTATCTCCTGTATAAAGGGTTTTGATAATTGTATATGTGGGTCGAGTGCTCGTGAAGGCGTTCCTCAGATACTGAAATGTATTATGGCACTCTGAAATGTCTCTGGAGGCAGACTTTTGCTTAGCCTTCTTCCTTCTCCACCACTTTGCAAAACCATCAGTAAATAGCTTGTCGTAGGAGGCTAGATAGCTCCCTCTCTGTCTTGACTTTGTCTAAGTCAGATGTATGCCCATTAGATGTGAAACTATGACCAAGATCTGTTATCTTACTCTGTGCATTTGTCCGGGAAGAGGACAAGCATCATATATTCTTGTTCTAGCCCCAAAATCATATGTATATATATATACCCATATATATATATATATATATATATATATATATATATATATACCATATATATATATATATATATATATATATATATATATATATATATATATTTATATATATAAATGTTCGTATATTGTATGATATATGTATATTGCCAACATTGACCGGAGCATTAAGCGTCCCTTTACATATCCTGGGTATATTACAATACAAACGTTATGTGTTTCATTTTAATTGTAAATTTCGAGTGGCAAAAAAATAACAACTGCGGGCGTATGATGTTAGAATATAGCCAAACCTATTACAATCTAGATGTTTTGAGCTTTGCTGTGTAGCAGTCCGTCCGTCTCTCTGTCTTTTCATCCGTTCCTGAACTTTTCAGGGTATAATTTGTTATGAATATGCTGTCAACCCCTCCCATGTCCATATTTCATTTGAAACTAAACATTACCCCTGGTTAACATTTGACCTATATACAAATTATTAAAATCTTTTTGTTCAATGTTATCCTTAATGGGAATTCACAACTGCTGTATTGAAGCCATTAGAGCACATATAACAATGATTTCAGATCAAACATCACTTCCGGTTGGATCTTAGATACTTGAGAATACCAGCGATTTAGACCGTTTTTCCAAGTTTAACCCCCAATTATGGAGGGGGGTGGGGGTCATATACAGTTAGTGGCTGATTTTATCAATGCAGCAGGGAAAAGTTATAAACATGCACTGACACATATCCAGCAGTATGTCACTGACGAGGTTCAATTACCAGGCCAATATAGCCCAAGTGAAGGGTTCTATGATCCCTTAAAGTGTGTTACAATGTTAATTCACAGATTGAGTCTGGCGTAAGCTGTCACCACGGTGGCTTCTACACCTGTCGTGACAGATATAACCCTGGTAAACTAAGAGTATTTCCATAATTGGCGTTTTTAAATCCTTAAACATAAATCCATTATTTCCGTAATTCATATTATGACTTTTACTTGTCATCTTTTGCCTCATAAGTGGGAGAATTGTATGACCATCGATCGTGGTGCATGGGCATATCGCAGAGATACTGATCTTGCATCTTATTTGAGTGCAAAGGAACTCGTTGATACATTGATAGAAACAGTCGGGTACTTTGTTTAAACCAATAATCCTTGCAAATGTGTTATTGATAATTTGGTTGGTTATTTGTTTAACAATCTTTTTGATTGCAACACTATTGAGTTGTTTTGTTGTTTGATAAGTTGTGGGGGCAACTTACTGATGAACGTAGGACCGACCCACGACGGTAGAATTCTACCAATCTTTGAGGAGCGTCTCCGTGAGATGGGCAGTTGGCTACAAGTCAATGGTGAAGCCATATACGCCTCCAAACCATGGGCACACCAGAATGACACTGTAACTAAGAGAGTGTGGTAAGTGTTCATGCATTATGATATGCATATATTACAGTCTCATATATATAGACTTTTTTACATACAGTATAGAAATATTGTTTAAAATGCATGAATTGCAATACTTATCCATTTATATTTGAGGAATTTTGCCATACGAAAGAGTGGTTGTTTGCTTAGTTTATGAACCCATTGAAATTTTGCATCATTTTATTTATCACTGAACTGTTGATAGTGGTTTCATTTAGCAGATTGTGCAACTTATAATCTTGATCATATCGAATTATTTGTTAATTTGGATAAGCTGCCTTTCGAACAATATCTTGCTGTCCATTTTCCAGGTACACCATGAAGGATGATGCAGTGTATCCCTTTGCTCTTGACTGGCCTGTAGACAACAATTTGCTTCTGGGGGCACCAGTCACAAGCACAAACACTGTGGTCACTCTTCTTGGTTATGAAGGTGGGTCCTTGAAATGGTCACCCGGGGAGCAGAGCGCTGGAATAGTCATACAGATCCCGCCTATTGGATTCAATGAAATGCCATGCAACTGGACCTTGGTGTTCAAGCTGACTAATGTTCGTGGTGGGCAAAAGGTGCCGAGAGTCGTGCCAGATTGGATGGTGAAGGACCATCACTTAGAGGATGCTCAGATAATTGAATATCTGTTTGTATCAGAGAGGTCCTCTTTTGATGAATCGCCACTTATACTGGTTTTTGGAAATATACTACTTGTAATTATTTGCTTATGTTGTTAGTTTTTCGTGAAATTGGTGATATATCTAGCATTTCGTTTACAGAAACCATTACCGTGTTATATGTTGGGTAATGCCAGGTTAAAGTCTAGCTTATGAGCTGACAATAGGTTGGACTATATATCCTGCTAATTCACTCAAATGCAGCTTGTTCACGTCGAAGTGGGGTTGAAATAACTCTGATTATAGCATCTTGTCTTTGCAAACTGGTATTATCCACATGAAATACAGAGCTCAGCCTTTAACTGAGTTTGATGTGTATTTGCAGTGATCATGACTGGAGCTTTTATAACTCGAAATAATTATACATAATTTACTATTCGAACAACTTGTATTATTATTTGTCTTTTCATATTCATGTGTTAGAAAAACATATTTTCACCAATGTATGCTCTATATGAACCACGCCAATATTGCATAGTCCTGCTCATAATAAATACCCTTTCAACAATTAAAATGCCAATCCAAATTATTTTATAAATTTATCTAGTGTTAAGAATTAATTGAATTCAACGAAACCCTCATATATCTCCAATACCGCAAGCTATGCAAATAAACAGCCAGGGTACTGTATTGAATTTTAAGCTGGTATTAGCAGTTCAACGCACCAATTCTAAGGTGCGCGAACGACGAACGCGAGCGTATCAATCTTTGGCGTCAAAGTCGGTGAATCCGTATGTTGAGGAAGTATCAATTTCTCCTGGTAAGTCATTTTCTGTGGTCTATTTAATGTAATAGATAAGTGGAATAATAATTGGTTCTATTGAGGTGTACCGCACGCCAGAGGTTTAATATACCTAAGCTAGGTATATAATGATGAAGGTGTGGTGAAGTGTACATCATTTTGATAAGGGGTGACATGTCCGTGTGTATAGCGCCGGATATTACTTATGATATGATATTGTTCTAGCTCATCTGACTTTTAAAGCCTTCCCCCTTTTAATTATCAGTACGACAAGTCTTAACTAGCTCAAATCATCATCTGCCCATTTTGTGAAGGAGTCGAGTAACAGCATGTGAAAACGCAAAAGTCAGAGGTTGAGGCTCTGACTGACATCCCACAAGACAAAAATATAAAAGGCAAAGAATATTCACTAACAAGAAACAACTGACCCCTGCGAAAGGGTGATTATGGATCGATGGTGCTAGAAAATCAGGGCAGTAGAGTACTGACCCCTGGTGTGTGGTTTTGAATAATAGGCCAGTAAAGTACTGACCCCTTGTGTGTGGTTTTGGATATCAGGGCAGTAAAGTATTGACCTCTTGTGTGTGGTTTTGGATATCAAGGCTGTAAAGTACTGACCCCTTGAGTGTGGATTAGGATATCAGGGCAGTAAAGTACGGACCCCCTATGTGTGGTTTAGGATATGCTTTGTGTAGTATTTTAGTGAGGAATGTAAATGCACCGGAGTGTTGTCAGATGCCAGCTGTGTAGCTCTACTGATGCGGAATAAATGAGTGTTGTAGTGGATCTGGGAAGTGATGCTAGGATAAGGCTTTGTTAGAGAAAAGATTCAAAAAGATGTCTGGTGCATGGCTTTGATTTGTTATCAAGGAAAATGGGTCCTTGGGGATTACCTCTTAAGTGTAGGTATTTGGGTAAGGCAACTACTGGGCAGTAAGTGAGTTTTGTATGTGACTTGGGAAGCTGAAGTTGGTATGTTGTGATTCACAGAATTGCTGTCATAAGGTTAAGGTAGGTTGTGTAGTAGACGATAGTGACCTGATTGACTATTTTCCCGGAGGGCCAAAGGAGAGCATTTAAATTTGGGGAAGGGGGGCTTTTGAATGGGCTCAGATTTGATTTTTTGGGATACAATAGAAGGCTTGCTTGGGGCGGATACATAATTTTTGGAAAAGAGGGGCTTTTGAGGACCATGAAACTGCAGGGAAAACCCCTTTGAAAAACTGGATAGGATGGTATGTTTTAAGGGATGATCTTTAAGGAGCTCCACGAGGGGTTTTATTTTTACAGGCGTTGGGAGTATTGTGGAAGCTGCATCTTTAGGGGGCCAGGAAGCGGGTGGCTGTGTCATTTTGAGCGTTTCTGTGGGTGGGGTTGAAATGGGTGCTGTGAGGAGGTGTGGGTGATGGTTGTGGACGGCTGTGGCGTGGGAGGAAACTTGGATGGTTTCTGTTGCACCGGTGACAGGTATGTTTGTAAATTCAGGGGGATGAGGTTGAATGGTTGCTGGAGTCTGATCCAAAAGTTGTCCCACGATTGTGACCAGACCCTTTACCGTGTCCTGGAGCAAGTGGACTTGATCAGCCAGTGTAGGTTCTTGCTCTTGAGGACCGTTAAGTAGGGCCTCTGGTTCCAAAGTTAGTGTCAAGGGTCGTGGTGATGTGGCGAGAGTGGATTTGGCGGCGAGAGGCATACACTTGGCGGGAGTCTTTTTTGTGCGAGAGGGAAGGGTTGTGGGGGTTGATGCTGCTGGCACGCTTTCCACAGAAGTGCTGGTTGTTGGGGCGTTTAAGCGGCGTTTTTTGTTTGTGATCATCTTCTGAAAATCATATATAGAGGGGGCAGGACAGTACATTGTAATATATATATATATATTTTTCACTGAATTGTATATACAATGGGCAACTGCCATGCCAAATAAATAATTGGCAACTGCAGTGCCAAATAAATAATGGGCAACTGCCGAGCCAAATAATAAAATGGGCAACTGCCGTGTGAAACATAATGCAATGGGCAACTGCCATGCCAAACATAATACAATGGGCAACTGCCGTGCCAAACATAATACAATTGGCAACTGCCGTGGCAAATATATAACACAATGGGCAACTGCCGTGCCAAATAAATACAATGGGCAACTGCTCTGTCATGGGCAACTGCCGTGCCAAATATAATACAAATATAATACAATGGGCAACTGCCCTGTCATGGGCAACTGCCGAGCCAAATAAAAAAATGGGCAACTGCCCTGTCATGGGCAACTGCCGTGCCAAATAAAACAATGGCAAACTGCCCTGTCATGGGCAACTGCTGTGCCAAATATTATACAAATATAATACAATGGGCAACTGCCGTGCCAAATATGATACAATGGGCAACTTCCCTGTCATGGACAACTGCCGTGCCAAATATAATTCAAATATAATACAATGGGCAACTGCCCTGTCATGGGCAACTGCCGTGCCAAATAAAACAATGGGCAACTGCCCTGTCATGGTCAACTGCCATGCCAAATAAACAATGGGCAATTGCCCTTTCATGGGCAACTGCCGTGCCAAATATTATACAAATATAATACAATGGGCAACTGCCGTGCCAAATATAACACAAGGGCAACTGCCGTGTCTAATATAATGCATTGGGCAACTGCCGTGCAAGATATGATACATGGGCAACTGCTGTGCAAATATAATACATGAGCAACTGTGCAAATAAATATACTGGGCAAATAGTAGGATGGTCAAGAAATGCTGGGGAGATATGGACTGTAATTGTAAACTGTAAAGTGCGCGACCTTTAAGAAAGGTAACGTATTAAAATGGCTCTCTCGATGGGTGTTTTTTTCCCCCTATAAGAGTGTTCGGATGTAGCGGTTGCATCCCAGCGGCTAGATCATTTGAGCCAAGATCAATAATAACAATGGAAGTGATTGGCTGCTAGGTTGATTTCTTAGGTGGTCGTTGAGACCAGACACAAAGCTGTGTCCCAGAATCAGACTAACTGGTTTCATGTTAAGTGATAGATTAAACTGCAAGCGAGAGAGAGAGAGAGAGAGAGAGAGAGAGAGAGAGAGAGAGAGAGAGAGAGAGAGAGAGAGAGAGAGAGAGAGAGAGAGAGAAATAGTAAATAAATAAATAAAATGAGCGAATGAGCGGGTGTTGAACTATGAAAATAAAACACATCGATCTTGCGTCAAAACTCGCCGAAGTTGTGACAAAGGTGAATTGATTTACAAAAATAAAATCGCAAATGTTAATGGGACGGTGGCATTCAATTGAGAGGAAAAGTAGAAGAAGAAAGAATGATTATAGTAATATGGGAGTAGAGGAAGGCGAGGGAAATGTAAAATTAATGCGAACAAAAACACAAGCAATGAAACCTGCGGGTGCAAAACGCGTAATCGAAAAGCGATCAGGAGAAATGTGAATAAAATCACCTGATCGGGTTATATGATGACTGGAGGAATGGTTGGTTGCAACTTGATATGTCGACGAGGTTGAGATTGAAGACGGTTTTATGGAACAAGGTGGAAAAACTGGTAGCACGAGGTTCGGAACAGAGAGCAAATCGATGTGTTGTCCATGAAATCTAATTCCGAAAGACAAAAGCACGCTGGTCACATGACCTTATCTGTGGACCTTGTCGCTGACCCTGAGCTGAAGGAAAACAAATTTGAGGAAGTGATTGGTTGCTGGGTTGATTTGTTAGGTGGTCGCTGAGACCTGACACAAAGCAGTGTCCCAGGATCAGAGCAACTGGTTTCATCTCAAGTTAAACTGCTGCAAGAGAAAGAAGTACAATTAGGGAATAAGCGGGTGCTGAACTGTGAAATAAAACGCGCCGAACTGGCGTCATAATGTTGCCGGAATTTTGACGAAAGGTGAACTAATTTAGAAAAATAAAAATCGCAAAATGTTAATGGAATGGTGGAAGAAAAAGAAGAGGAAGAAAAGAATGATTACAATGATATCGGAATAAAGGAAGATGAGGGAAATGTAAAATTAATGCGAACAAAAACACAAACAATGAAACATGCGAGTTAAAAGCGGTAAGGAGAAATGTGAGGAATAATCACCTGATCGGGTTAGATGAGGACTGGAGTATGGTTGGTTGCAACTTGATATGTTGACGAGATATTGAGGATAAAATGGTTTTGCGGAGCAAGGTAGAAACTGATAGCACGAGGTTTGGAACAGAGAGAAAATCGATGTGTTGTCGTTGAAATATAATTCCGAAAGACAAAGGCGCGCTGGTCACCTGACCCTATCCGCGCGGGACAAAATTGGGGCAGCCGCTTCCTTTCCAAAGAGGAAAGATAAGGACTGATGCGATTACGTTTACAAACTCGACTCTGCACAAAATGCAGCTGGAGCGGATTCCCGCCCCAACCTACGTTATGGTGGGGGTGTGACCCTGAAAAGTAGCCCTGGCCGGTACCATTGCCATTGGTCAATGATTTTACGAATCCACGCCCATGTGGATCGATGGGAAGACCTGTGTGGAATGGGCCGGCTTTACCTGATCCAATGAGGTGTCAGCTGATCGAGCGGTTAGGGCCACAGCACGTTCTTATCGTACACTGTTTCATGAGATGTTGATTTTTCCTGGTACTTGAATTGGTAGACAAGCCACGCATTATGCAAGGATGCCACACAAGTGCAAACAACCATCCTTGATTGTACAGAAATAGGCAATCGATTTATTGATATAGTAAACAAGATGTGGTATGATCGGTAAAAAATAAACAACATCAAAATTTATCGGATTTATGTATGTAATTCTGCGACCTCAACATTCTAGGTCATGCAATGCCAATTGTTATGTAGCACATTCATATTGGATTGTGTTAAACTTTACAAAAAGATTATGCAGCCTTAAAACTGTGCCCAACAATATTTGTGCGACAAATCCGTTGGGCTGATACTCTGAAAGATTCCGACGCTTTTATCGCCTTCTGGTTCCGGTTGCTTTTCGTAGAGCTACTTTATTTGCATGATCATTTTATTAAACATCCGTAATTCCACACATTTAACATTGTCAATGCATTGTAGGGCACAGTTTGTCCAAGGCATTCAGAGTCACATTTGCTTACTGGGTGAGATCCCATACATTTACCTCGCACCCACCCCCATACAGGCAGTTATCAGTCTTAATAGTTTTCCATAGACTAAAGGAATCTTATAAAGATTTTCCACATAAGGAATCTTATAAAGATTGTCTTTTGTTTCGTAACGCAGTATTGTACAAGCCACTCTCCTTACCGTATTTGACCTTATATCAAGGACAACAGGGCACTTTTTTTCTTTACTGTCACACAGTGGATTCACCCGAACAGCTGTTTTCTGGCAGCATCTTATTTTGTCGTGCATTTATCTCTCTGCATCCTACAATCAAGTTAAGTAGGCTCCTATTCCTATACAGGATCTTATTCTGCCATGTATTCACCTGGCTGTATGTTTTATTGTATGTAGGACAACTGGGCACTTTGTCCTTTTGGTTTCACGCAGATGATCTATACTAACAGCTGTGGTCAGTCATGATCTGATTCGTTATGTATTCACCTCCCTCAATGTTTTCTTGATTCAGGACACTGGGACTTCCTAAAACTAACGATCTGTCAGGATTCATTGTTCATTCTTCTACTGTGCTGTCTAGCACTAAAAACAACAGGGCTTCTTGTCTATTACTTGACTGATATGCTGTCACCCTCTGCCACAGTCTGACTATCTTTGCTTTATATTTCATCTACCAAACCCTATGTTTTGCCAGTTTAACAATAACATAGCATCCTTAAAATAACTCTAATGTTTTGTGTCAATCCCTAATGCCTTCTGGCAGGAGTCAAGTCACTAACAGCTATTCTGCCAGGATCTTATTATTTACTTTGCATTTACCATGCGGTATGGTTTCTTGCACTCCATAAATCAAAGCTTGTTTGTTGCTACTTTAAGGTAATGCTTTCATTCTCAGCTCATTTCTGTCTACATCTGTTTTATCATTCATTGACCACGCCGTATGTTTTTGTCAGTTCAAAACTAGATCGCCCTTTTTATCAGACATTACTGCAATTATCGCATGGCACCCTACTCTCATCCAATCAGAGATCGAGAAAAAGCTCGGTCTTTTTCCCATATCACCTCAAACGCACAGTTTGCCATGCGATAACTGCGACCGTGTCGATATATCACCGAGAGACAACTTCATTTGAGATGGTCCCTCACAGAGCACTGCTGCTCTAGCATGGCAACACTACGGAGGTTCTTAATATCACGCACACTTTACAAGTCTTAAAACGAAGGTTTTCTCAAGAGTCATTTGCTTGCCAGCCGCTAATCTGGTTGCGTAACGCTCATCGGGAAGTCACGGTATTATCCCATCTCCCCGGAATCATGCTGAGGCGCGAAATTGTAACACCTGCCGAGCCGTATCTACTGGGCTACAGTGCTGCCGAAGTCGGCGGAGCTCTGATTGCCGGAGTTGAGAAGGTTCAGCAAGTCTCACACAACAAACTATCGGAGCATATTCTAATCAAATAAACAAACTAGTATAAAAACAAAAGTATTTATCTAATCATTACTAAAACACAGGCAGCTGAGGCCGAAATGGGGGATTAACAGACTACCTCTCATATTTACAGGTCCCAGGCAGATACCTTACATAACATTATTAGGAGACAGCGTCGTGCTTGATTATCGCGTGTAGGTGCCATCGCGATAAGTATGCTCAGCGTCCTCGTGTTCTTTCCCCATATAACCCACGTGACCATGCGATAACTAACACATACCTAGCTCCGGTGTAACGGTAACATGAATTTATACCGTTACGAAGAGTTAGTCAAACACAGTCGGCGATATCTCGTTTGGACTATATCTCGCGAAGGGCTATATTTCGCACCTAGAAAATAACATATATCAAGAGCCTTTACAAAAAATAGACCTTTCGCTCCAAAAAACTTACCACCACTCGACGCTATTCTTCAATAAATGTCATCGATAGTTCGTTTCCGAACAAATCGCGATACGAAGTCTGCCATTTTGGAAACTATTAATTCTCGCGATTTCCCGCATTGCCTTAGCATCCCAAGTGGGGGGCACTTACCCTAACTCGGATAGGGGTGTGCCGCGGGACCTCGAAATCCCGTACCCGTTGAACTCGTTGAGAATGAGAAAAAGTATATTCCATCTTACAAGGTATTATGCGATTGTCTAACCCGTCGTAAAAGTCGAGATGTCGAAAAAACCACCCCCTTCGTGCGGCACATGTATACTATATCATTACACTTAAGTGCCCCCCCCCGGGCTTAGCATTAGACTTCGTCATTCTGCGCATGGGCAATGCATGTGGACTTGAACTTGTAAACAAACATGTTGCTGTGTTTCTGACTTTTTACCGCTTCCCAAATTGATCGAACTATAAATAATTACCATGGATGAAATCCCCCGCCGAAAAGGGATAAAATCGTCCGTAAAACATCATTGCATTCTATAACTCCATCACTTGTGTATGTTTTGTGCTTGGTAGTTGTCTGAATCGATCTAAAAATATTCGCATTGCGTTGTTTCGAAAAACGGTAAGACGTCTACGCAGACGTCTTGTAGGGCTAACACATACCCAGTCGCGTCTGCATTCTACTCCCATCTATTTTTCATTCCACTACCTGGCCTTATGTTTTCTAGCATGTTAACCAACTTGACAACTTTTCCATTAAATAAGTGATGCGTCTATCCAAACTACTGTGTTCTGTCATTATCTATCTGATCATTTATCTCTCATACCACATGCTTTCTTGTGGTAAAATAGCATGGCGTTTTATACATTAATCGAATGCTACTTGTCAATCCTGACAGTTAAGATTTAAATCCTAAAATGATGTGTGGACTACTTTGATTTTGCATTATCTGTTATCTTTTTCATTATGATATGTAAGCAGGAAGAACAGCCTATTTGCTTTAGGAAGTACAGCACATAGTTAATCAAGTAATCAGCTATTTGCCTATTTGTCTCATCATTCTCATAATGCTTCCTTAGTTTGCTTATATCATTATCTCGTATCAATATTGTATCATTATTATGCATTATGCATGCATGTATGTATGTATGTATGTATGTATGTATGTATGTATGTATGTATGTATGTATGTATGTATGTATGTATGTATGTATGTATGTATGTATGTATGTATGTATGTATGTATGTATGTATGTATGTATGTATGTATGTATGTATGTATGTATGTATGTATGTATGTATGTATGTATGTATGTATGTATGTATGTATGTATGTATGTATGTATGTATGTATGTATGTATGTATGTATGTATGTATGTATGTCTGTGTGTATGTATGTATGTATGTATGTATGTATGTATGTGTGTATGTATGTATGTATGTATGTATGTATGTATGTATGTATGTATGTATGTATGTATGTATGTATGTATGTATGTATGTATGTATGTATGTATGTATGTATGTATGTATGTATGTATGTATGTGTATGTATGTATGTATGTATGTATGTATGTGTATGTATGTATGTATGTATGTATGTATGTATGTATGTATGTATGTATGTATGTATGTATGTATGTATGTATGTATGTATGTATGTATGTATGTATGTATGTATGTATGTATGTATGTATGTATGTATGCATGCATATATGTTTATGTGTTTGTTTATATATAAACATGTATGTAGGTTTGTATCCATGCATGCATTGCTGCTAGAATTAGCGGGGTTGCTAGCCGTGTCTTTTGAACGGGTCAACAATCCTAATGATATATCGCGTTGTTATAAATAACTCTTTACCCATGTCCAGGTTCAATTATTTGACATATTTAGAAGAAACAAGAATTTTTTTCCTGCTTTGATTAAATGGAATATGTGCCGTTTTACTAGCATGGTTAAGGAGTTGAGCGATGAGTGGTCTTAAATCTCCACAATGTATAATACTGTCCGGCCCTGGATAGCACCTCTGGTCTTGATCTCTTTTTGGCCCGCTCAGCCTCCCATCGAATAGCAACAAAGTGCAGTTCATGGCAATATTTGTTCATAGCCTAGAATTTATAATGAAATGTCCGCTCAGGGTTAGTGGGCGTATCCCCGTAGGCGTGTCAAAACACTTGGTCAAATCGATCGTATGACAAAGATCAAAAACCGCACTGCATAAAATATTTAGAGAGCAAAGATTAAAGTTTATATTGATATCGAATCGATTCACATTAATGACACTATCATGATTCATTGCTTAAGTTTAGGCCATGCGCTTGAAGTCGATTGAGCCCTTATAAGAAAGATTTAGGTCACATGGTCATCAGCATGTGATGGTTGTTTTCCAATATCATGTGATTGCTTCGATCTATTGTTTGCAGCTTTTTGCGAGCGTCAGCATTATTCACTGATCGGTAAAAGGCTACAATGCTGTTGAAGCTTCTCTTAGCACTGTGTATGTGTTTTGCATACGGCAAATATGAACCGAACTGGGATTCGCTCGACACAAGACCTCTTCCTGGCTGGTACGATGATGCGAAGTTGGGAATCTTCATTCATTGGGGGTTATATTCGGTACCAAGCTTTGGATCGGAATGGTTTTGGACCAATTGGAAATCAGGAATCCCATACTATGTGAATTTTATGGAAAAGAACTATCGCCCTGACTGGACCTACGCTGATTTCGCCAATCAGTTTACGGCAGAATTCTACAACCCAGACCAATGGGCAGATTTATTCAAGGCATCTGGAGCAAAGTACGTGAATTATCAGGTTAACTAACTGTAGATGTTTGTCAGGTGATGAACTGTTCCACAGGATAGATATGGCTATGGGCCACACATATTGAAATACATTTATCAAATATGTCTCTCTGTCTCCTTTATCAAAACTTTCATATCATTCTTCGTTTAATCAAGGTCTTCAAAGAAATCAATTAGTCAAAAACTCCATCTCTCTGATATCATTCCTACAGATATATTGTGCTGACGAGCAAGCACCACGAGGGATTTACCAACTGGCCATCCCACGTGTCTTGGAACTGGAACTCGATGACCGTCGGACCAAAGCGGGATCTTGTCGGCAAGTCAACTGTCGGAAATCCTAGCTAGCTTACAAATTAAAATTTACTTGCTGAAAAATCCAACAAATTATTGAATGAATTAATGAATAACTAGATACAATGTTGCAATATAAGCTATCATTTAGAATGTAGTTTTTAAGGAACAACCAGAGCTTATCAAATACCTTTGCAGCCGCGTTCCGTCCGCCCGTCCGCCCATCTGCCCATCTGTATTTCCATTTGCTGGAAGCATATAACTGCACATTGTGCTTTATAAAACCCAGGCAGCCCCATATAATAAATGTGTATTCATTATGGCAATATGTAAAACTAAAATATCAGTTCTGCCCAGCCATTGATCAAGAGTTATGCATAAACATCTTTATAAAAAAATATCTTTCTCTATTCTAACCCTACGAGGAATTCAGTACTGTGTTTTAAACAATATGATGTTCAAAAATACTTTCTTTCAGTCCAAGTATGAATTGTGGTAGGTCATTGGTGAACGTGAAGATATACAAAGCCACACCAAAGAACTTATATCTACGCTAGAAAGGCACACTCTAGACAAAACATGTGAACCGTCACTTGTTAAATTTTCGGTAGAGGCCGCCTCAATCAACGAGAATTCTGCATTTCTTAAACATGAGTCTGGATGCGTCAATTCAAGAGAAGTTCGATACCAGTGCCATGTGCTTTTGCTCATGTTTTGATGGTAGCACGATGGGCGCGATGGTAATGCTCATCGCATAGCCTGTCAGAGTGAGCCCTCAAATAAGGAAGAAACATTTCAGAAACATTTAGGAGGCACACTATGTCAGTATAGCTTTTGAAATGTTACAAACCACTTTCCTTTGCTTTTTGGTATGCCACTTGTGTGATTCACCTACAAATTCTTAAACGTTCTATGGAATGTGACTAGTTTGTTTAGTCTTGCACTTAATTCTAATAGTACAAGAGCTTTGATGATAAATATTCATATATAAAATGATCATAACATTGTTTACAGATACAAACGATCCTTTAAAAATTCTTCAATCATTTGATATTTTGGTTTATAATTGGCAGGAGATCTGGCAAACTCCATTAGAAATCGGACTGACATCCATTTCGGACTCTACCACTCTCTCTTTGAATGGTTCAATCCCATGTATCTAGACGATGTCCAGAATGACTTCAAAACTCAGACTTTTGTTGAGGTAAAGTCAATTAAGAAATCCAATTGCTTGAGTTGATTACCTGTTTGTACATTCAAGTTTAATTTTATACGTATAATGCTCAACATGTAAAATACAATAGCAAATATAATGTTGGCTTGATTGACATTCGTGGATTGACATGATTATGCTCCAGCGAAAAGCCATGCCAGAGCTATATGAATTAGTTGAGAACTATAAGCCTGAAGTAATCTGGTCTGATGGGTGCAATGGTCCAGATACATATTGGAATAGCACAAATTTTCTCGCCTGGCTCTACAATGAAAGGTGAATAGAATAGAAGAGAATAGTGCATTTTGTACATACACTGCCACCTAAGATTATTAGGGGTGGGTCGCTCTGGCAAGAAAAATCAATTTGCTCACAAATTCCTTGGTTTGTGCATTTCTCGATTGAACTGATCTACAATAGATAAAATCTTTGAGTATCAAGTAAGAACATTCACTAAACCATTTGAAGATAATAACGAACCTGATTATCATTGATATATCTATGTCATAGATATTAATACACCAAGTGTGTTCCTAATCAATTATTATCAACCTGTTTTGTGAGAGGGCTTATTTGTATACATTGCACCACATCATTTCAACTGATCGATGTTGTCAAGAAAGATTATGCTTTATTGATAATGCAGCCCGGTCAAGGATACAGTTGTGGTGAATGATCGATGGGGAAGTTTCATTTCCTGTCACCATGGTGATTTCTATACGTGTCATGACAGATACAACCCAGGTAAAGTACGTTAGATTATTGTTTATTTAATGTTGCAAATACTAACTACTATGTCCAATATTTACGCCATGCATAAATTTGACTTTTGTAGGCCATCTCCTTCCTCATAAGTAAGTGGGAGAATTGCATGACCATCGATTCAAGTTCCTGGGGCTATCGCAGAGATACAGATCTTTCTTTTTATTTGGATGCTAAGACAATTATTGAAACATTGATCGAGACCGTCAGGTACTTTCTTCAGTTCCTTAAACAATCGTGCCGATCAAATCATCCAGGATTGTGGAAATTAATCAGTTGGTAATTGATGTATAATTCCATTTTTCTTAAAATGTTTTGCTGACGGATCAGTTGTGGGGGCAACTTACTGATTAACATCGGACCAACCCATGATGGTAGAATTCTACCAATCTTCGAGGAACGTCTCCGTGAAATGGGCAGCTGGCTACAAGTCAATGGTGAAGCCATATACGCCTCCAAACCATGGGCCCACCAGAATGACACTGTAACCAAGAGAGTTTGGTAAGTGCACTGTAACCTACTTACAACGTAGACTTTTTAGTAAATTATTAATTGTTTTTTGACACACATTAAGGTAATATACATCACCTTTAGATAATGTGGAAACATTGATCAGATACATGCATGAATTGCCATGCGTAAACAAATCTATTGGAGGGATGTTGCCCAAGTATAGTGTTTAAGAGTCCATATTCAAGATTACATTCAATGCATTGTGAAAGCTGTTTGAATAAGCTGATTGTAGTAAGTGTTATGTCTACATGTTATTTAACTGACAAATTCAATAACATATCATCTTTTTAACATACGCTTCGCTGCCTATTTTTCAGGTATACAACAAAGGGTGATGCAGTTTATGCTTTAGCTCTTGATTGGCCTGTAAACAATACTTTGCTGTTAGGGGCACCCGTCACCAGCTCCAATACAGAGGTCACTCTGCTAGGCTACAATGGTGGACCCATAAAATGGGCACCCAGAATACACACCCCTGGTATGGTCATACAGATCCCACATATTGGATTCAATGAAATGCCAAGCAGCTGGGCCTGGGTGTTTAAGCTGACTAATGTTCGTGGTGGGGAGAAAGTGCCGAGAGTCATACCGATTGGATGGCGATAGACAAACACTTATAAGATGCGAAAATAATACAATGATACAGTGTTTTGTGGTATCTGTGCAGTTATTGACATGCCATTTAGTCCTTGTTTAAGATATTATATGAATATATATATATATAATATATATATATATGTATATATATATATATATTTATATATATATATTTACATATGTATATATGTTTATATGTATATATATATATATATATATATATATATATATATATATATATATATATATATATATATATATATATATATATATATATATATATATATATATATATATATATATTCGCAGCAAATACAGGCTGTTTACATTAGGGCGGGGAAGAGATCTTACACAGCTGAGGTGGGTTCGTAATATTTGGGAAATTAGCAAAACGTTTGATAAGAATATAGCTTTCTGTTGTATGATATGACCTGATAATTTTACCACATCCACATTAGGATTTATGCTCTGTCTTGGATGAACATTCACTGCATGTAATGGGTGTTTGTTGTGATCGATGATGGAGCTTTAATGGGGCTTGGTTCGGAACCCAGAATGTTCTCTTTGAACTTTGCATATTCATTCGTTAGATTGTTAGATTTTAACCTAACCCATGCAAATTACATATCATATTTCTTGTAATAATCGTCGTAAATAAGTCAAAATAGCAACTTATTCGTTATTGATGAATAAAGAAGAAAAAACAATGCGTTACCCATATTGAATTCTGTGATTTATAGATTTTTTGATTAAGACACTTATCATTAAGAATAGCAATTATATCAAATCTAGAGCATTGCTAACACTAGGATTCAACTGTTACCTTCTTTAACTTTGTATGTCGTCACTACAAACACAGGTGCAGGCTAGAGGCCTGGGCTTATATATTGAGATTTGGTAATGATAAAAAAGTTATACGGATGATTTGGCTGTAATAAGGGTCGTATTTTCGCATGGGCTAAGGAGGCGGGCACGAATTGGGGAGCAGGCTTTATCTTGGAAGCAGTTTTAAACATTGGGAATAAAATACCATCACTGTTCGTAATTTACCTACATCATGTGATGGTTGCTGTCCAATATCATGTGATTACTTCGATTCGGTTTTATTTAACTACTGCCCAATATAAACACTCGTAGTTTTTTTTAGCAAATTTGGTCAAAGTCTACATTGTGTACCGACAACAAACGCCTGTTGTTTTTAGTACTAGTGTATGCATATATATATGTGTGTGTGTGTGTGTGTGTGTGTGTGTGTGTGTGTGTGTGTGTGTGTGTGTGTGTGTGTGTGTGTGTGTGTGTATGTATGTATGTTTGTATGTATGTATGTATGTATGTATGTATGTATGTATGTATGTATGTATGTATGTATGTATGTATGTATGTATGTATGTATGTATGTATGTATG
This sequence comes from Urechis unicinctus, assembly GCA_034190875.2. NCBI lineage: Eukaryota > Metazoa > Annelida > Polychaeta > Xenopneusta > Urechidae > Urechis > Urechis unicinctus. Next base: position 48,105,415 of record CM067344.1, on the reverse strand, counting down.
TATGTATGTATGTATGTATGTATGTATGTATGTATGTATGTATGTATGTATGTATGTATGTATGTATGTATGTATGTATGTATGTATGTATGTATGTATGTATGTATGTATGTATGTATGTATGTATGTATGTATGTATGCATGTATGCATGACTGTATGTATGTATTGTATGTATGTATGTATGTATGTATGTATGTATGTATGTATGTATGTATGTATGTATGTATGTATGTATGTATGTATGTATGTATGTATGTATGTATGTATGCATGCATATATGTTTATGTGTTTGTTTATATATAAACATGTATGTAGGTTTGTATCCATGCATGCATTGCTGCTAGAATTAGCGGGGTTGCTAGCCGTGTCTTTTGAACGGGTCAACAATCCTAATGATATATCGCGTTGTTATAAATAACTCTTTACCCATGTCCAGGTTCAATTATTTGACATATTTAGAAGAAACAAGAATTTTTTTCCTGCTTTGATTAAATGGAATATGTGCCGTTTTACTAGCATGGTTAAGGAGTTGAGCGATGAGTGGTCTTAAATCTCCACATTGTATAATACTGTCCGGCCCTGGATAGCACCTCTGGTCTTGATCTCTTTTTGGCCCGCTCAGCCTCCCATCGAATAGCAACAAAGTGCAGTTCATGGCTATATTTGTTCATAGCCTAGAATTTATAATGAAATGTCCGCTCAGGGTTAGTGGGCGTATCCCCGTAGGCGTGTCAAAACACTTGGTCAAATCGATCGTATGACAAAGATCAAGAACCGCACTGCATAAAATATTTAGAGAGCAAAGATTAAAGTTTATATTGATATCGAATCGATTCACATTAATGACACTATCATGATTCATTGCTTAAGTTTAGGCCATGCGCTTGAAGTCGATTGAGCCCTTATAAGAAAGATTTAGGTCACATGGTCATCAGCATGTGATGGTTGTTTTCCAATATCATGTGATTGCTTCGATCTATTGTTTGCAGCTTTTTGCGAGCGTCAGCATTATTCACTGATCGGTAAAAGGCTACAATGCTGTTGAAGCTTCTCTTAGCACTGTGTATGTGTTTTGCATACGGCAAATATGAACCGAACTGGGATTCGCTCGACACAAGACCTCTTCCTGGCTGGTACGATGATGCGAAGTTGGGAATCTTCATTCATTGGGGGTTATATTCGGTACCAAGCTTTGGATCGGAATGGTTTTGGACCAATTGGAAATCAGGAATCCCCTACTATGTGAATTTTATGGAAAAGAACTATCGCCCTGACTGGACCTACGCTGATTTCGCCAATCAGTTTACGGCAGAATTCTACAACCCAGACCAATGGGCAGATTTATTCAAGGCATCTGGAGCAAAGTACGTGAATTATCAGGTTAACTAACTGTAGATGTTTGTCAGGTGATGAACTGTTCAACAGGATAGATATGGCCATGGGCCACACATATTGAAATACATTTATCAAATCTGTCTCTCTGTCTCCTTTATCAAAACTTTCATATCATTCTTCGTTTAATCAAGGTCTTCAAAGAAATCAATTAGTCAAACACTCCATCTCTCTGATATCATTCCTACAGATATATTGTGCTGACGAGCAAGCACCACGAGGGGTTTACCAACTGGCCATCCCACGTGTCTTGGAACTGGAACTCGATGACCGTCGGACCAAAGCGGGATCTTGTCGGCAAGTCAACTGTCGGAAATCCTAGCTAGCTTACAAATTAAAATTTACTTGCTGAAAAATCCAACAAATTATTGAATGAATTAATGAATAACTAGATACAATGTTGCAATATAAGCTATCAATTAGAATGTAGTTTTTAAGGAACAACCAGAGCTTATCAAATACCTTTGCAGCCGCGTTCCGTCCGCCCGTCCGCCCATCTGCCCATCTGTATTTCCATTTGCTGGAAGCATATAACTGCACATTGTGCTTTATAGAACCCAGGAAGCCCCATATAATAAATGTGTGTTCATTATGGCAATATGTAAAACTAAAATATCAGTTCTGCCCAGCCATTGATCAAGAGTTATGCATAAACATCTTTATAAAAAAATATCTTTCTCTATTCTAACCCTACGAGGAATTCAGTACTGTGTTTTAAACAATATGATGTTCAAAAATACTTTCTTTCAGTCCAAGTATGAAGTGTGGTAGGTCATTGGTGAACGTGAAGATATACAAAGCCACACCAAAGAACTTATATCTACGCTAGAAAGGCACACTCTAGACAAAACATGTGAACCGTCACTTGTTAAATTTTCGGTAGAGGCCGCCTCAATCAATGAGAATTCTCCATTTCTTAAACATGAGCCTGGATGCGTCATTTCAAGAGAAGTTCGATACCAGTGCCATGTGCTTTTGCTCATGTTTTGATGGTAGCACGATGGGCGCGATGGTAATGCTCATCGCATAGCCTGTCAGAGTGAGCCCTCAAATAAGGAAGAAACATTTCAGAAAACATTTAGGAGGCACACTATGTCAGTATAGCTTTTGAAATGTTACAAACCACTTTCCTTTGCTTTTTGGTATGCCACTTGTGTGATTCACCTACAAATTCTTAAACGTTCTATGGAATGTGACTAGTTTGTTTAGTCTTGCACTTAATTCTAATAATACAAGAGCTTTGATGATAAATATTCATATATAAAATGATCATAACATTGTTTACAGATACAAACATGGGAGGGCAAGTTGAGCAGATACTAACGAACCTGATTTCATTGATATATCTAGTTCTATAAGATATTAATACACCAAGAAGTGAATAGTGCATCAATTATATCAACCTGTGGTGTGAGAGGGCTTATTTGTAACATTGCACCACATCATTTCACTGATCGATGTTGTCAAGAAAGATTATGCTTATTGATAATTGCCAGCCCGGTCAAGGATTACAGGTGGTGACTTCTCGATGGGGAACTTAATTTCCATGCACCATAGGTGAGTTCTATGAGTGTCATGAAAGAACAAACCCAGGTAAGTACGTAAGATATTGTGATTTAATGTTGCAAATACTAAACTACATGTCCAATATTCTCTGCCATAGCATAATTGACTTTTGTAGGCCATTCTCATCCTCATAAGTGGGAGAATTGAATGAACCTCGATTTCAAGTTCCTGGGGCTATACGCAGAGATACACATCTTGCATTTTTTTGGATGCTAAGACCATTATGAACTGATTGATCGAGACCGTCAGGTTACTTTCTTCATTCCTTAAACAATCGTGCCGATCAAATCATCCAGGATTGTGGAAATTAATAGTTGGTAATTGATGTAATAATTCCATTTTTAATAAAAATGTTTTGCTGGAAGGATAAGTTGTGGGGCATTATGATAACATCGGAACCAACCCATGTGGTAGATCTACCAATCTTCGAGGAACGTCTCCGTGACAGGGGCAATGGCCACAAGTCATGGGAAGCACATATACGCCGCCAAACCCCAGGCCCACCAGAAGGACACGGTAACCAAGAGAGTATGGGAGTGCACATGTAAACTATTAACAACGTAACTACTTAGTAAATTAGTAATGTTTTTGACACACTTAAGGTAATATACATCACCTTTAGATAATGTGGAAACATTGATGCAGATACATGCATGAATGCCATGCGTAACAAATCATTGGAGGGATTGTTGCCCAAGAATAGTGTTTTAAGAGTCCATATTCAATGAGTACATTTCAATGCATGGGAAAGCTATTTGAAACGCTGATTCGTAGTAAGTCTTATGTCTACATTTTTTTAACTGACAAATTCAATACAAATCATCTTTTTAACATTACGCTCGCTGCCTATTTTAAGGTATACAACAAGGGTGAGGCAGTGTATGCGTTAGCTCTGATTGGCCTGTAAACAATACTTGCGTTAGGGGAACCTCGTCACCGCTCCAATACAGAGGTCACTCGGCTTCGGCTACAATGGTGGACCATAAAATGGGCACCCAGAATACACACCCCTGGATGGTCATACAGATCCCACATAATTGGATCAATGAAATCCCAAGCGCTGGGCCTGGGTGTTTAAGCTGACTAATGTTCGTGGTGGGGAGAAAAAGGGCCGAGCGTCATACCGCATTGGAGGCGATAGGACACACACTTATAAGATGCGAAAATATACAATCTACCAGTCTTCGAGGAACGATCTCCGCAGAATGGACATGCCATTGTCTGTACTAAGATATTCAATATGAATATTATATATATAATATATATAGATATGTAATAGATATGTATATTTTATAGATATATTTACAATGAGTATATGTTTATAGGTATACTATATAAATATATCTATATATATATATATTATTATATATATATATATTTATATATATATAGATTTAGATATATTATAATATATATATATATATATATATATATTCGCAGCAAATACAGGCTTTACAGTAGGGGGGGAAGAGATCTACCACAGCTGAGTGGGTTCGCAATATTTGGGAAAATTTAGCAAAACGTTTGATAGAAATAGCTTTCTGTTGTATGATATGACCTTGATAATGTTACCACATTCCACATTAGGATTTATGTCGCAGTTGATGAACATTCACGGCAGGAAGGGTGTTTTGAATAAGATCGATGATGGAGCGTTAATGGGGCTGGTCGGAACCCAGAATGTTCTCTTTGAAACTTTGCATCTTCCTTGTTAGATTGTGTTCTTAGATTTTAACCTAACCATGAAAGTACATATCATATTTCTGTAATAATCGTCGTAAATAAGTCAAAATAGCAACTTATTCGTATGGATGATAAAGAAGAAAAAAAACAATGCGTTACCCATATTGAATTCTTTATATAGATTTTTGATTAAGGGACACTGATCATTAAGATAGCAAGATATAAAATCTAGAGCATTGCTAAAAATGGGATCAACGTTACCTCTTAACTTTGTATGTCGTCACACAATACACAGGTGCAGGCTAGAGGCCTGGGCTTATATATTGAGATTGGGAAGGATAAAAAAGTTATACGATGATTTGGCTACAATAGGGTGTATTTTCGCATGGGCTAAGGAGGCGGGCACGAATTGGGGAGCAGGCTTGATCGGGAGCAGTTTTAAAAAATGGGGAATAAAATTTACCACACATGTTCGAATTTACCTCATCATGTGATGCTTGCTGTCCAGATATCTGTGATTACTTCGATTCGGGGAGATTAACTACTGACAAATAGAAAACACTCGTAGTTTTTAGCAAAAATTGGTCAAAAGTCTACATTGGATACCGACAAACAAACGCTGATGGTTTTTAGCCTATGTATGCATTATATATGTGTGTTTGTGGTGGTGTGTCTGTGGCAGTGTATGTGTGTGTGCCTGTGTGGTGTGTGTGTGTGTTTAAGTATGGATATATGAATATATCTATGTATATATGTATGTAGTATATATGTATATATAATAGGGAGGTAGTATGTATATATTTAGTATGTATGTATGATGTATGTTTATATGTATGTATGTATGTAGGTAGGTGATATATCTATATAGTATGTAGTATATATATATATATATATATAGTATAATATATATATATATAAACATGTATGTAGGTTTGTATCCATGCATGCATTGCTGCTAGAATTAGCGGGGTTGCTAGCCGTGTCTTTTGAACGGGTCAACAATCCTAATGATATATCGCGTTGTTATAAATAACTCTTTACCCATGTCCAGGTTCAATTATTTGACATATTTAGAAGAAACAAGAATTTTTTCCCTGCTTTGATTAAATGGAATATGTGCCGTTTTACTAGCATGGTTAAGGAGTTGAGCGATGAGTGGTCTTAAATCTCCACATTGTATAATACTGTCCGGCCCTGGATAGCACCTCTGGTCTTGATCTCTTTTTGGCCCGCTCAGCCTCCCATCGAATAGCAACAAAGTGCAGTTCATGGCTATATTTGTTCATAGCCTAGAATTTATAATGAAATGTCCGCTCAGGGTTAGTGGGCGTATCCCCGTAGGCGTGTCAAAACACTTGGTCAAATCGATCGTATGACAAAGATCAAGAACCGCACTGCATAAAATATTTAGAGAGCAAAGATTAAAGTTTATATTGATATCGAATCGATTCACATTAATGACACTATCATGATTCATTGCTTAAGTTTAGGCCATGCGCTTGAAGTCGATTGAGCCCTTATAAGAAAGATTTAGGTCACATGGTCATCAGCATGTGATGGTTGTTTTCCAATATCATGTGATTGCTTCGATCTATTGTTTGCAGCTTTTTGCGAGCGTCAGCATTATTCACTGATCGGTAAAAGGCTACAATGCTGTTGAAGCTTCTCTTAGCACTGTGTATGTGTTTTGCATACGGCAAATATGAACCGAACTGGGATTCGCTCGACACAAGACCTCTTCCTGGCTGGTACGATGATGCGAAGTTGGGAATCTTCATTCATTGGGGGTTATATTCGGTACCAAGCTTTGGATCGGAATGGTTTTGGACCAATTGGAAATCAGGAATCCCCTACTATGTGAATTTTATGGAAAAGAACTATCGCCCTGACTGGACCTACGCTGATTTCGCCAATCAGTTTACGGCAGAATTCTACAACCCAGACCAATGGGCAGATTTATTCAAGGCATCTGGAGCAAAGTACGTGAATTATCAGGTTAACTAACTGTAGATGTTTGTCAGGTGATGAACTGTTCAACAGGATAGATATGGCCATGGGCCACACATATTGAAATACATTTATCAAATCTGTCTCTCTGTCTCCTTTATCAAAACTTTCATATCATTCTTCGTTTAATCAAGGTCTTCAAAGAAATCAATTAGTCAAACACTCCATCTCTCTGATATCATTCCTACAGATATATTGTGACGAGCAAGCACCACGAGGGGTTTACCAACTGGCCATCCCACGTGTCTTGGAACTGGAACTCGATGACCGTCGGACCAAAGCGGGATCTTGTCGGCAAGTCAACTGTCGGAAATCCTAGCTAGCTTACAAATTAAAATTTACTTGCTGAAAAATCCAACAAATTATTGAATGAATTAATGAATAACTAGATACAATGTTGCAATATAAGCTATCAATTAGAATGTAGTTTTTAAGGAACAACCAGAGCTTATCAAATACCTTTGCAGCCGCGTTCCGTCCGCCCGTCCGCCCATCTGCCCATCTGTATTTCCATTTGCTGGAAGCATATAACTGCACATTGTGCTTTATAGAACCCAGGAAGCCCCATATAATAAATGTGTGTTCATTATGGCAATATGTAAAACTAAAATATCAGTTCTGCCCAGCCATTGATCAAGAGTTATGCATAAACATCTTTATAAAAAAATATCTTTCTCTATTCTAACCCTACGAGGAATTCAGTACTGTGTTTTAAACAATATGATGTTCAAAAATACTTTCTTTCAGTCCAAGTATGAAGTGTGGTAGGTCATTGGTGAACGTGAAGATATACAAAGCCACACCAAAGAACTTATATCTACGCTAGAAAGGCACACTCTAGACAAAACATGTGAACCGTCACTTGTTAAATTTTCGGTAGAGGCCGCCTCAATCAATGAGAATTCTCCATTTCTTAAACATGAGCCTGGATGCGTCATTTCAAGAGAAGTTCGATACCAGTGCCATGTGCTTTTGCTCATGTTTTGATGGTAGCACGATGGGCGCGATGGTAATGCTCATCGCATAGCCTGTCAGAGTGAGCCCTCAAATAAGGAAGAAGAAACATTTCAGAAACATTTAGGAGGCACACTATGTCAGTATAGCTTTTGAAATGTTACAAACCACTTTCCTTTGCTTTTTGGTATGCCACTTGTGTGATTCACCTACAAATTCTTAAACGTTCTATGGAATGTGACTAGTTTGTTTTAGTCTTGCACTTAATTCTAATAATACAAGAGCTTTGATGATAAATATTCATATATAAAATGATCATAACATTGTTTACAGATACAAACGATCCTTTAAAAATTCTTCAATCATTTGATATTTTGGTTTATAATTGGCAGGAGATCTGGCAAACTCCATTAGAAATCGGACTGACATCCATTTCGGACTCTACCACTCTCTCTTTGAATGGTTCAATCCCATGTATCTAGACGATGTCCAGAATGACTTCAAAACTCAGACTTTTGTTGAGGTAAAGTCAATTAAGAAATCCAATTGCTTGAGTTGATTACCTGTTTGTACATTCAAGTTCAATTTTATACGTATAATGCTCAACATGTAAAATACAATAGCAAATATAATGTTGGCTTGATTGACATTCGTGGATTGACATGATTATGTTCCAGCGAAAAGCCATGCCAGAGCTATATGAATTAGTTGAGAACTATAAGCCTGAAGTAATCTGGTCTGATGGGTGCAATGGTCCAGATACATATTGGAATAGCACAAATTTTCTCGCCTGGCTCTACAATGAAAGGTGAATAGAATAGAAGAGAATAGTGCATTTTGTACATACACTGCCACCTAAGATTATTAGGGGTGGGTCGCTCTGGCAAGAAAATCAATTTGCTCACAAATTCCTTGGTTTGTGCATTTCTCGATTGAACTGATCTACAATAGATAAAATCTTTGAGTATCAAGTAAGAACATTCACTAAACCATTTGAAGATAATAACGAACCTGATTATCATTGATATATCTATGTCATAGATATTAATACACCAAGTGTGTTCCTAATCAATTATTATCAACCTGTTTTGTGAGAGGGCTTATTTGTATACATTGCACCACATCATTTCAACTGATCGATGTTGTCAAGAAAGATTATGCTTTATTGATAATGCAGCCCGGTCAAGGATACAGTTGTGGTGAATGATCGATGGGGAAGTTTCATTTCCTGTCACCATGGTGATTTCTATACGTGTCATGACAGATACAACCCAGGTAAAGTACGTTAGATTATTGTTTATTTAATGTTGCAAATACTAACTACTATGTCCAATATTTACGCCATGCATAATTTGACTTTTGTAGGCCATCTCCTTCCTCATAAGTGGGAGAATTGCATGACCATCGATTCAAGTTCCTGGGGCTATCGCAGAGATACAGATCTTTCTTTTTATTTGGATGCTAAGACAATTATTGAAACATTGATCGAGACCGTCAGGTACTTTCTTCAGTTCCTTAAACAATCGTGCCGATCAAATCATCCAGGATTGTGGAAATTAATCAGTTGGTAATTGATGTATAATTCCATTTTTCTTAAAATGTTTTGCTGACGGATCAGTTGTGGGGGCAACTTACTGATTAACATCGGACCAACCCATGATGGTAGAATTCTACCAATCTTCGAGGAACGTCTCCGTGAAATGGGCAGCTGGCTACAAGTCAATGGTGAAGCCATATACGCCGCCAAACCATGGGCCCACCAGAATGACACTGTAACCAAGAGAGTTTGGTAAGTGCACTGTAACCTACTTACAACGTAGACTTTTTAGTAAATTATTAATTGTTTTTTGACACACATTAAGGTAATATACATCACCTTTAGATAATGTGGAAAACATTGATCAGATACATGCATGAATTGCCATGCGTAAACAAATCTATTGGAGGGATGTTGCCCAAGTATAGTGTTTAAGAGTCCATATTCAAGATTACATTCAATGCATTGTGAAAGCTGTTTGAATAAGCTGATTGTAGTAAGTGTTATGTCTACATGTTATTTAACTGACAAATTCAATAACATATCATCTTTTTAACATACGCTTCGCTGCCTATTTTTCAGGTATACAACAAAGGGTGATGCAGTTTATGCTTTAGCTCTTGATTGGCCTGTAAACAATACTTTGCTGTTAGGGGCACCCGTCACCAGCTCCAATACAGAGGTCACTCTGCTAGGCTACAATGGTGGACCCATAAAATGGGCACCCAGAATACACACCCCTGGTATGGTCATACAGATCCCACATATTGGATTCAATGAAATGCCAAGCAGCTGGGCCTGGGTGTTTAAGCTGACTAATGTTCGTGGTGGGGAGAAAGTGCCGAGAGTCATACCGAATTGGATGGCGATAGACAAACACTTATAAGATGCGAAAATAATACAATGATACAGTGTTTTGTGGTATCTGTGCAGTTATTGACATGCCATTTAGTCCTTGTTTAAGATATTATATGAATATATATATATATAATATATATATATATGTATATATATATGTATATTTATATATATATTTACATATGTATATATGTTTATATATATATATATATATATATATATATATATATATATATATATATCTCTATATATATATATATATATATATATATATATATATATATATTCGCAGCAAATACAGGCTGTTTACATTAGGGCGGGGAAGAGATCTTACACAGCTGAGGTGGGTTCGTAATATTTGGGAAATTAGCAAAACGTTTGATAAGAATATAGCTTTCTGTTGTATGATATGACCTGATAATTTTACCACATCCACATTAGGATTTATGCTCTGTCTTGGATGAACATTCACTGCATGTAATGGGTGTTTGTTGTGATCGATGATGGAGCTTTAATGGGGCTTGGTTCGGAACCCAGAATGTTCTCTTTGAACTTTGCATATTCATTCGTTAGATTGTTAGATTTTAACCTAACCCATGCAAATTACATATCATATTTCTTGTAATAATCGTCGTAAATAAGTCAAAATAGCAACTTATTCGTTATTGATGAATAAAGAAGAAAAAACAATGCGTTACCCATATTGAATTCTGTGATTTATAGATCTTTTGATTAAGACACTTATCATTAAGAATAGCAATTATATCAAATCTAGAGCATTGCTAACACTAGGATTCAACTGTTACCTTCTTTAACTTTGTATGTCGTCACTACAAACACAGGTGCAGGCTAGAGGCCTGGGCTTATATATTGAGATTTGGTAATGATAAAAAAGTTATACGGATGATTTGGCTGTAATAAGGGTCGTATTTTCGCATGGGCTAAGGAGGCGGGCACGAATTGGGGAGCAGGCTTTATCTTGGAAGCAGTTTTAAACATTGGGAATAAAATACCATCACTGTTCGTAATTTACCTACATCATGTGATGGTTGCTGTCCAATATCATGTGATTACTTCGATTCGGTTTTATTTAACTACTGCCCAATATAAACACTCGTAGTTTTTTTTAGCAAATTTGGTCAAAGTCTACATTGTGTACCGACAACAAACGCCTGTTGTTTTTAGTACTAGTGTATGCATATATATATGTGTGTGTGTGTGTGTGTGTGTGTGTGTGTGTGTGTGTGTGTGTGTGTGTGTGTGTGTGTGTGTGTGTGTGTGTGTGTGTGTGTGTATGTATGTATGTTTGTATGTATGTATGTATGTATGTATGTATGTATGTATGTATGTATGTATGTATGTATGTATGTATGTATGTATGTATGTATGTATGTATGTATGTATGTATGTATGTATGTATGTATGTATGTATGCATATGAACGGCAATGCTGACTCTCTTGTATTATCGCCAGTTGCGCTGAAGCAATAGTCTGATATTTGTGGCAGAAGTATAACTGAAGTTAAGCTAACAGAAAGTCTAATAACGATCCCATTTCGCTATTCGAACCCTACCACTCGCACGCTACAAAATGTAGTGGCAGAGGTTGGGACACGTTATTTTTGTTGGAACCTTTTAAGAGGTTTGAAATCAGTTAGACCTTTGAGCTTGTTTAAAATCAGTTATTTACTTTTGTTGTCGTGATTGTGTCACTGCTTGTCTCAAATGTTCTCTGCTATTAACATGAGTGTTAGTAATAGTCCTATCCCTTCAGAGGGTTGGCTTGATAGATTCTCCAAAGGAGAATTAGATAGTCTTGGTGTCCTTTCACAAAGTTCAGATAGCTCTGGAATGTCACAGATGTTCAATGGGTTGGCCGGGGCTCAGGGTGGTCCATTTACCAGTGGGGATATCCATGTAACCAACATTAGACCAGCAGCTACTTTGGTTAGTGAGTGTAATGTTGTTGGTGTGGGTGGCCTATCTACCAGTACCACCAGTACTGTTACACCGCCACTGGTCCTAACTGGACCCACCTATAGTGTTGGAGCCTCTCAGGCTCAGTTTCCACCAGTTGGTGCTTAGTACCCCTGAACCAATGTGAATAGGCCAGCGGATATGAATCTGCATACATCACAATGGGCCTCTTACACCAACAACATTAGGATTACTATCTACAGTAGCTGCTGTAGAGAAACCCCGCTCCCGCCACACATATATATATTTATTTGCCTGTTCTGAATAAATGGAATATATGCCCTTTTGCTCGCACGCTGAAAGGGTCAAGGGGAATAGTGATCTTGAAACTCCACAATGCATACTACTCTCCGATTTGCGTGTGCTTTCATGCGTATGAATCATGTTTTTGGGCGTTTTCAGTTCTGGTGTGGCCAGGCAGTAATACACAAAGCGGTTTGAATGTCACGCGACAGTGGTTCGTTGTCCAGACACGTGCGATCGAATCAAAATCGAATGCATCCGAGAGCTCGGAAAATTACGATTGCGCATGTGCGGAAGATACAATTCTTCTTCCTGAAAGAAAAACTTGCAAGTATTAAAAAGTTTCTGGGGCATTATTTGTCTTTCCCAACATAATCCAAGCGCAAACTAAAAACTTGAAACGCAAGCGCCACTGAGCTGCAAGAAAGATATATAGTCGTCGTCATTTTCTCCGCTGTAACTTTATAGCTCAAGCCCCCCCCCCCCCCCCCTGACAGAATAAGGTTTCTTCTTCTCGTGTCCATTTCAAGCTGTGTTTGCTTATTCAAATATATCGATGTAGAAGTGTGGAACAAAGACGCGAATAAAACACAAGCATTGTACATGGGCAGCGCCATTTTGTACACCACGTGACCAATATTTTTGTCACATGGGGTGAATGTTGCATGCAATCAAAATGAAACGGTTGGTTGCGATCGGAATGCATGTCCAGACGTACGCGAGAATGCGGATGTTTGGTATCGGTTTCATGCGTTCACTTTGCGCACAGCTGTACCAAGAAACCGATTGCAATGCGATCTATATCGACCGTGTGGACAAGCAAAGCGATTGCAGTGCGCATTGCGTGAGATTTAAGATGCTAGTTAGGACAGGGCCTATACGTCCCATCGAATAGCGACCACTTGCAGTTCATTACCATATTTAGTCATAGCCAAGTATATATAAAATGTCGGTCAGTCGGCGTGTCCCAGAATGCGTGTCAAAATCCAGGGTCATATCGATTGAATGACAACGGTCAGGTATTCCGATGTGGAATATGTATGGAGTGTATATTTTTATATCGATTAGCAACAAAGACAATGTCAATAATCAATGGTTAAGTTTGGATGATGGGCAATGCGCTGGATATCGATTGAGCCCCTTTATGTCACATGACCGTCATCATGTGATGGTCGTTGTCAAATATCATGTGATTGCTTCGATCTATTGTTTCGTGTGACTGCTTGCTGTTTTTTGCGAGAGTCGGCGTTGATCTCTTCTAGGCTGAATCTGACAATGTTGTTCAAGCTTGTTTTGTCACTTTGTATGTGCTTTGCACACGGAAAATATGAACCGAATTGGGATTCGCTCGACACCAGGCCTCTTCCCGGGTGGTACGATGAAGCGAAGTTTGGCATTTTCATTCATTGGGGAGTATTTTCGGTACCAAGCTTCCACGGGGAGTGGTTTTGGAACGATATAGAAACAGGAAACGTCGACGCTTTGAATTTCATGAAGGAAAACTATCGCTCTGATTGGACCTATGCTGACTTTGCGAATCAGTTTACGGCAGAATTCTACAACCCAGACCAATGGGCGGATATGTTCAAGGCATCTGGGGCAAAGTAAGCATATTATAATGCTAATTAGCTGTAGAAGATTGACAGTTAATGCATGGCCACACACATTAAGATATATTTAGCATATCGGTCACAGTGCTACTTGTTATCAGCTGTGTTCTGGTTAAAACGGTCATATAATTTGTATCCATGTCTGCTCAGAAATCATATTTGCTGAATATGTTATTTGTTAATATGTTAAAAGTCATGCTTTCGTCTAACTGTTTATATATGAACTGTCAATACACAATTTATCTTTTTTTGCTTGACTTTTCCTTAACAAATATGATCTTCCGTCTCTCTGATATCATGTCACATCATTCCTGTAGATATGTTGTGCTGACGAGCAAGCACCATGAGGGATTTACCAACTGGCCATCCCATGTGTCTTGGAACTGGAACTCAATGACCGTCGGACCAAAGCGGGATCTTGTCGGCAAGTCAACTTGTTTATGATCACAAACCTAGCTTACAATTGACAGTTTACCCTTTGCAAACAGAATGCTTTAATGGATGGATAAATGATTAAATATAACATTAAAGTAAAGCCAATCCTAACATCATTTGGATTATAAAGAACTAGCAGAGCTTGTCATATATCTTTGCTGCCGCGTTGGTACGTCTTTCCGTCCACCTGTCTGGTGAGATGTTGGTAAAATATAACCTGCACATTTTGCTTTAAAAACTTTGCTACCTCATATCATAAATGTAACACTCTTTGTCGATATATCCAAGGCAGTGTAATCCGTGTGCTCACCACATAGCCAGTAAGAGTCAGCCTCAAATAAGCCCGTAGAGTGTCTGATTCATTTAGGTGGCGCACTTGGTCAATATAGCTCATGCAATGTTACAAATATACTTGACCAAGCCTTCTTGGATGCCACTCATGTGTTTAAATTACTGGACCAATGTGACGTTATTTAAGGGCAATAAAATCCGTTAAAGTGTGCTGTAGAACACAAAGTAAAATACTTGTTGATAAATTAAATCTTGGTCTAACGTTTAGAAGTAAATCATATCAAAAGCACCAGATCTTCGAGGTACATTGGCTTCTTCTTTCATTAGCAAGTGAACCCTTGTAAGTATTTTTCAATCATATGACGTTTGATTTGTTATTGTCAGGTGATTTGGCTAACTCCATTAGAAACCGGACAGACATCCATTTCGGACTCTACCATTCCCTCTTTGAATGGTTCAATCCACTGTATCTAGATGATTCTCACGGTGGCTTCAAAACTCAGACATTTGTTGAGGTAAAGTCAGATGAGAAATATAATTGAGTTTTGAACCTGCCAGTGCCTGTGCATTGAAGTATACGTTTATGCGTATGATGTTTCACTTGCAAAATACAATTGCGAATGTATAACAATTTTCAAGGAATGGCATGTTTATTTCCAGCAAAAAACCATGCCAGAACTGTATGAATTAGTTGAGAACTATAAGCCAGACGTGATCTGGTCTGATGGGGATAATGGTCCAGATACATACTGGAATAGCACCAATTTCCTCGCCTGGCTCTACAATGAAAGGTGAGGGAGATTCTTGGGTGATGGGTAGCCATGTCATATTCCTTGGTTTGCTGCATTTCAACGATTGAACATTCCTATAATGTGTAGAATCTTTATGCATAACATAACCGTACTAAACCATTTGAAGATCTTAATAACCTGTTTATAATAGATTTACCTATGTCTTAGATGTTATTACTACACAAGTTTCTTCTGGTTTATAATTATCAACCTGTTTATGATGGGCTCGTTTGCATACATTGCACCATTGCGTGCAATTTATTTATGGCAAAATATCTGCATCAAGTACATAGTCAACAATCCATATTATACTTAATTGGTATTGCAGCCCGGTCAAGGATACAGTTGTGGTGAATGATCGATGGGGCTCTGGCCTTAGTTGTCACCATGGTGACTTCTACACTTGTACTGACAAATTCAACCCAGGTAAAATAAGAGTAATATATTTATTTAGTTTGAGAGATATTTACCATCATGTTCATTATTTACGACGTTAATATTTTGACATTTGCAGGCTATCTTTTCCCTCATAAATGGGAGAGTTGCATGAGCATCGATTCTAGCACCTGGGGTTATCGCCGCGATACTGGTCTTCATTTTATCTTGGAAGCAAAGCCAATTATTGAATCATTGGTTGAAGCAGTCAGGTACTTTCTTTAGCTTCTTCAACAGATGTTGTAATCCAATCATTCCAGGATCGCAGATGCCTTGTAGCAATGTTAAAATATGTTTTCAAAATCCACTATTCTTTGCTTGATCAGCTGTGGGGGCAACTTTTTGCTAAACGTCGGACCAACCCATGATGGTAGAATTCTACCAATCTTTGAGGAGCGACTCCTTGAAATAGGCAGCTGGCTAGAAGTGAATGGTGAAGCCATATACGCCTCCAAACCATGGGCACATCAGAATGATACAGTTACTAAGAGAGTGTGGTAAGTGTCGAGCCATTCTGAGCTGCAAACATGACATATATTTTTGCGTTTTTTTTGTATGATCAATGATATGCATCTATTGCAATGCACAAGCAGATTTATTGGAGGGCTTTTGCAAACGAATGTATGTTTTTGTGGTTTTTATGGTTCTATTTTTATGATTTCATCCTTGTATATTAAATACGTTTTCAAAATAATTTATTAAACATACTGTAATTTCAACCGAATATTTGCTGACTATTTTTAGGTACACCGCAAAGAATGATGCAGTCTATGCCTTAGCTCTTGATTGGCCTGTAAACAACACTTTGCTCTTAGGGGCACCAGTTACAAGCTCCAGCACAGAAGTTACTCTGCTTGGCTACAAAGGTGGACCCATGACATGGGTGCCCAGGGAACCAACCCCTGGTATGGTCATACATATACCAAACATTGGAGTCAATGAAATGCCATGCAAGTGGGCCTGGGTGTTCAAGATGAACAATGTTGGCAGTGCATAAAAAGTGCCATGAGAATTGGATGGCGATGGACAAATCACCTAGGATGCAAGAGAATATAATGATTGTGTATTGTTTGTATATGTATATGTATATATATATATATATATATATATATATATATATATATATATATATATATATATACATATATATATATATATATATATATATATCTATATATATATATATATATATATATATATATATATATATATATATCTATATATATATATATATATATATATATATATATATATAAGTAGCTTTACTGTACACGCACAGTCATCGTGTGAAATATCGGGTATTGACATGGTAAGATTTAGGGATAAAAGAAATTAGGACCTGATGATTTCTTGTCGTTCGATGCAGCAAGTACAGATTGGTTACATTGGGGTAAGGGGTGAAACTAACACCGCTGATTTGGGTTCAGGTCGTGTTTGATGTAAAATTTTCCAGAGGACATTGTAAAATGTGCTATGTGAATATTGCTTCTTGCTATATGACCTGCCCAGTCTGAAGCTGAACATTTCCCATTGTTGTTGGTTTAAGTGATCGATGATTGATCTGTTTTGGTGCTAGGATCAGAACCCAAATGTTTCTATTTGAACTGATACAACTAGATATATTCACTATTCAGATATGGTTTTTTTTTACCCCGAACGTTAATATTTATATTTCATGTATTTTGTTATCCACGCCGTATAGCAATTATAATATAAACATTGTTACCTTATCGAATATGCATGCTAAATGCCTATTATTTGGAAACATAAATCAGATTGCAGCATCGCCGTTTGATTAACCGTTGTTGTTCGATTTATACACTTACAAAACAATTCAAAATAGCAACGATAAGAAAAAACTCTTTGCTCAACCAGATAATTTATTGACAGCTATATTCTGTCAGGATCATATTTCCTACGCATTAACCATGCGGTATGTTTGCTTGCACTCCACACTTAAAAGCTCATTTTCTTCTACTTAAAATTAATGCTTCCATCCCCAGCCAATTTTTTTTGTTACCATTCATCCACCATACAGTATGATTTTGTCAGTTCAATACTAAATGGCATTTCTTTTCCGAAATTTCGTATGGTCTATATTTAATAATTAGCAGGAATATTACAATGAGGTTGTGATGGAGAAGATATACCAAATCGAGTTAATTTAACATGTGAATTAAATTCAGCGAAGCATCCATAACCGCGCGATGGGCGCTTTAAATTAACCTTTTCGCGGCGGACTACGCATGAATGCATCGCCGGGTAAGGGATTGAAGCTGCAGCTTTGCATTGGCGTAGGGAGGGGGAACTTTCTGAATAACACAAAACCATTATATTTTTTTGACAGCAATCGATTGAAACTCCAGTATTCTCCTGCAATGGTACACTAAGTGTTATTCCATATTTTGTGAGTGCTTGTTAACTTGGCGTTATCATAACGCCAAGTTATGTCGGTCAGTCGCGTTTGTCATTATGTATGTAAAACATTTTTTGTTTCGCGATACAGGTCGCAATTTTTGATATTTTTAATTAATTTTTTTTTATTCTATTGGTAGATCATGAGGACATAGAGTTGTTTTTTTATTCACTTTCTCATCAAGTAACGGCCATATTTGGTCATAGCCTATTTATAGTTGTTTCAATGAAAAACCGACGATGTGGTTAAAGCTACTTTTGACACTTTGCTTTGCATGCGGAAAATATGAACCGAACTGGGATTCGCTCGACACCAGATCTCTACTTCGTTGGTACGATGAAGCCATGTTTAACATCTTCATTCATTTGGGGGTATTTTCGGTATTAAACTTCGGTGGAGTATGGTTTTGGAACTAATGGGAATCAGGAAGGAAATATGTCAAACATAAGTAAAACACATGATAACAACAATATGTCAATGCAAATAACTACCATATATAATCCTCCAGCTTCAAGAAATCATTATATTCTACCAAATCCATAATAGCAACCTAATGCGTGCTTTCAAGAACTTCCATGTTACATTCGTCTCTTTGCCAGATCATATTTCTCCTGCTGGAATACTAGTTTCTGTGACCTAACCACCACACACACATATGTACCAACTTCCTATAGATTGGTAAACTCCTTATTTGGTCAAGGGCGTTAAGGGCACCAGGTGCAATATCATCAGCGTTGTATTGTAATAATAGAGTCAACATCTTAGCTTATTGCCATGGTGGTCAAATGAACTGCGTACATCAGCCTCGGATTCTAGTTTGAGTCCCGAAAAACAACCGAAGAAAAACTGTTGCTGACTAGAACAACTCTTGCATGAAACCCTGATAAACTTCTTGATAGCTATATCCGAGGCCGAGATACCAAAGTAACTGACCATGAACCTATACCAGCTAGGTTCATGCTCAATAGTTTGGATGCTGGTGCTTGCTTAACAGTGTGAACTCGCCAGATTTTTGTGTCGATCCATTGTTTCACGATCGGATGCATTCTTCACATACAACCAATTTCATGGTGACTGCACACAACAGCCTGTGGAACAATATCAATGGATAGACAATCCGGTGAAATGAAGCATCAAAAGAGAAATCGTTAATGAGCCATAGCGCCACATTGAGATTATTAATAACAACGTTCGGTATATAGCAACAATTCTTGGTGTGACACGGAGACGTATTCAGCTTCCGCATACAAAAAAACATGGTTATTCACTGGGGCCATGCAAAAGCAATATAACCTTAGGTGGGTCGGGAGGGGGTTGGGGTATGTGGAAGGTGTATGGACCAAACAAATTTTGGTAATTTTTAAAATTCCCTTAATTCAGCGCCAGTTATTGGCACTAGAATATATTGAACCATTTCGTTAGAGCTCATTTTCCACCCAACAGAGTTTTAAATTGACGAAAAGCCAGCTAGGTTCGTGAGTCAAGTTTGCTAACTGGGCGAATACCACAGTTGTGTTCGTCAATTGCGTTGGTATGTATGTTTGTAACAATTTAAGTAAAACGATACAGATTGCAAACAGGTCAATTAACAGTCAGGTTTAGACAAGTTTTCCGAGCAGGTCATTATGACGTCGTTGTCCACAAGGGAATACAGAGCATCATGCCGAAATCTAAACGTAAATCCCCTTTCCTGAGTGATACCCGCATGATATGGACAGGAGCAAAGCGGCATAACGACAAAATATGGGTCAATCAAATTATTAGATATATCTTCAATAATTGTTGTTTTCTAATCATGTTGTACCTGAGAGTTAATCGCTTGATATCGATGGGAGCTCAATCAACTGATTATCAATGATTTGATCAATGATATTGTACCAAAGCCAATTAATTTTGCAGCATAATCACCATGTATCTGTTGCAGAGCCCATTTTGTTAAGTTGTTAAGAACAAAGTAACAGGTGGTAGGTTTATAAAAATACTGAAATGGTTCATTCATTAAACGAACACGTTAAATTTCGAATGGTAAATTTGATAATTAGCAGGAATACTACAACGAGTGTGTGATTATGAAGATATCATTTTGATTTAATGTGTGTGGGATTAAATATTATAATATGTACATTATTCAAAAGATTATAAAGTGGACATTATTTATATACAGCATGGGATATAATAATGGTGTTACAATAAGGTAGATATAATTTAGATAAGATAATGAAATATTGATCAATACACAATCTATGCAGTAAAATCATGACCATGATAATTAATAAATTCCTTTCACATTCATAGTTAGATATAAATAACGCGCAATACAAAGTGCTATACATGAACCCTGACAATATGTACAAAATAATGAACTAAATGGATGGATGTCATCTAAAAGGCTATAGTCAGAGTAGTCAGAGGCAGGAACCTGTATATATATATATGTATATATATATGTGTGTGTGTGTGTGTGTGTGTGTGTGTGTGTGTGTGTGTGTGTGTGTGTGTGTGTGTGTGTGTGTGTGTGTGTGTGTATGTGTGTGTATGTATGTATGTATGTATGTATGTATGTATGTATGTATGTATGTATGTATGTATGTATGTATGTATGTATGTATGTATGTATGTATGTATGTATGTATGTATGTATGTATGTATGTATGTATGTATGTTCGGAATAATGTAAGATAAATGACTTTCGATATGACATTACCTAGATAATATTTTTTTCCAAAACAGAAATATTTATTTTGCAATAATGTCCGTGTTTTTCCTGCATTGCCTGGACTGTGGAACAAACCTTCAAGCAAGCAACACGTGCTTAGCATGGGATGTTTATACTTTAGCCTAGAGCTGAACAATGTCCTTGATGGATCATTTCATAGGTTAGAGGAGGATATATAGTGGTCTTAAACCTCTATTTTATATACTACTCAGTGGTTTTTTACTTGGAGCACGCCCCTCGATCGCATGACCAACCAGATAAGATTGGTAAGATGTTTTGCTCCACATTAAACAGCTACCATTGGCAGTTCTTTGGCATGTCTTGTCTAAGCTGATTACCGCTCGACAACGCTAGCTGTTTCAAGGAAAACCAGACAAATGTTGTTAAAGCTTCTCCTGACGCTTAGCGTCTGCTTTGCATACGGAAAATATGAACCGAACTGGGATTCCCTCGACACAAGACCTCTCCCTGGCTGGTACGATGAAGCTAAATTTGGCATTTTCATTCACTGGGGAGTATTTTCTGTGCCAAGCTTCGGTGGAGCGTGGTTTTGGAAATTTTGGGAATCGGAAGTTCCCGACTATGTGAACTTCATGAAGAAGAACTATCGCCCTGACTGGACCTATGCTGACTTTGCGAGTCAGTTTACAGCAGAATTTTACAACCCTGACCAGTGGGCGGATGTGTTCAAGGCGTCAGGGGCAAAGTAAGTCAATTAAGACGGGTTTATGTTTTACCTTGATTCCAAATTTAAGTCAAGGTCATCGAAAAAATAAAAATCTTTAATTTCTCTGTCATTAATGGTCGGATTCGTAACACGTTAACACTTTCTAGTAGCCCAGCACGACGGTAATATAAATATATGCCGTCGTGAGCGTGGCTATGTGGGTCGTGCGGTGAGCGTTTTATTTCGAGTGCATGTAGCTTCTTATCAATGTTGTGTACTTACGTATCTATATAAGTCGAAAATTTAGATGAATATCCTTTGATCGACACTATTTTGGTTATCCATTGGCTCGTGATTATTTCGAAATGGTCACATGAACTTTTAGAATCACAACTTTCGTTCACGGCAACCCCCCGTTTTGGACATATGACGTCACACTACAGTTTCAGTTTCACTCGCTGCAGGTCCGGGGGGGGGGCACTTAAGTATATAGAGGTAGTATGCATGTGCCGGGGTATGTTTTTTCGGCCTCTCGACGGGTTTTGTTGGGCCTCATATTTGTAGGACGGGGTATGCTTTTGCCATTTGTACCTTGTATGACGGGTACGGGTTCTCGAGATCCCGGGGCACATCCCTACTCAGGACAAGGACAGGTGCCCCCTCCAGGCTGCGGGAATCCATAAGTGTTATCTTTTTTCAATTGTCAATGCGATATCGTTGAATACATATCCCCCCCTCTAAGGTAGGTATTGCCAAAAGATAATCATAGACAAAACGACAGATTTACTTAAATAATAAAATTCGGAAAGCAAAAGTTTGCTTGCGAAGAACCTTGTCTGCGCGTGCGAGCAGCAACCGATCTTGTCATTCAAAATAAACATGAACTTTTCAAAATTTGTCTGGCCGGATTAAATCGCCTTTGACGAAAACTCAACTTGTTAATAAACATTCATATATGTGAAAAATTATTCTTCATATGTACATTTGTGTAATTATCGTGTAAAATTGGAACTCATGTATCGTTCACCGCGTGTACGGTTACGACAATCGCACAACCACCCCAAGTCGCAAAAATTTCGACCGTTTACAAAATCGGTAATATTTGCATTATGGTAACCTTTATTAAGCCAAATTTTGTCGTTGACAGCGTCAATCGTATCTCAGAATTTCATGGATGTCGATGATATAATTCCGATGTAACTACGCATGCGCAACTCTACCATTTTCTTGTATTATCGCTCAAACTCTGCCCGTTTTTAGCTTCGGATGTATTGTAGCGTCTACCGCGCGCCATATATGGATTAAAATACGCGTCCCGTCAAAAATTAACACAGGCCATGAAAACAGCAAGGGTCACCGATTTGACTCGAGTTTTTTAATATATTATTACACATATTTATACATAGATACATACATTCATACATACATACATACATACATACGTACATACGTACATACATACATACATACATACATACATACATACATACATACATACATACATACATACATACATACATACATACATACATACATACATACATACCATACATACCATACATACATGACGTACGTCATTTTTTTTATAGTTTAACTGTCTGTTATGTAATTATCTTTGTTGTTTGGCCTTTCCTCAAGCACCATAACAAACAATTATCTTCGCTCTCTTACATATAACGTTACTTCATTCCAATAGATATGTTGTGTTGACGAGCAAGCACCATGAGGGGTTCACCAACTGGCCATCCCACGTGTCTTGGAATTGGAACTCGATGGCCGTCGGACCAAAGCGGGATCTTGTCGGTAAGTGAACCGCTATACATGTCTAGATAATACAGTTTACCCATTGCATAAGTAGAGGATTGCTTTGATGGTAAATCGTGTGAATATCATTTAATACAATGTTAACATGTAATCAAATCCTTTTATAACCTCTGCTGTTCAGCACAGCTTGTCGCATTACTTTGCTCCATACATCTGTCTAACCCTTCTTCTTAAACATTTGATGACAAATTTATACCTTCTTGCAAACTAAACTAAATTCTTCTTGCAAAAAACAGCACTGTATGACCTTAGGATAGTACATACGGGAATTGGAACAGCAGTATCTTAGCAATGTGAAGACCTTTTATGATTTCTCTAGTATAAAGAGATTATTTGAGGACTGTCACCCTTTAAACTCTACAACTGACTACAATGTAAATCAATTGTAAATCATGTCAAACACTGCGTAGGGATATCTAATTGCCTGCTGGTCCATTTAGCAAGTATACAGTTTTAATGGATTCATACTTGGTTGAATGATATTTTGATTTAAACTATCCTTTTACAATGTTCTAATCATTTGTAAATGCGGCTTTATATCTACAGGTGATCTAGCTAACTCCATCAGAAATCGGACCGACCTTCATTTTGGCCTCTACCACTCTCTCTTTGAATTTTTCAACCCTATGTATCTAGATGATTCTGCAAGTGGCTTCAAAACTCAGACATTTGTTGAGGTAAATTCAAACAGGATTAAAAGTACAAATGTATGGGTGCCATACCTACCCGCACATTCTAGTAATATTGTTTGGTAATAAAATGTTCCATGTATCAACATAAGAGAATAAGATGTTTTAGTTCGACTAGACCTGCAAAGCTGCTTGTTTGTCTTTCTTCAAAAGCATGTTTATGTTCCAGCGAAAAACAATGCCAGAATTGTATGAACTAGTTGAGAACTATAAGCCTGAAGTGATCTGGTCTGATGGAGACAATGGTCCAGACACATACTGGAATAGCACCAATTTCATTGCTTGGCTCTACAATGAAAGGTAAATTCGTAAGAAAAGAATTATTGATTTCCAAAATGTTTGTTAACAATGTCTGCCAGAAAAAAAAAATCAGGGAATAGGCAGCTATGACAGTACAACTAATCATCTCATAACTTTCTTAGAATATGGTCGTTACTGTTCTATAATGTGTGCCATATTAAATCATCACATAGGTACTGTCACTGGGGTTTCTTATGGTTGATTGTTATACGCTAGTTTTAGGATAGGACGTACCTACACACTAAAAAATCATCTCATGTTGTCAATGTATTGCAGCCCGGTCAAGGATACGGTTGTTGTAAATGACCGATGGGGTCATGGCATTGGCTGTCACCATGGTGACTTCTACACTTGTTCTGACAGATTCAACCCAGGTAAACGAATATACGATTATTTCCATCGATATCGTTTGAAACGCTAACCATTATATCCATTATTTAAAGGTAGACGTTTGCAGGTCATCTTATTCCTCATAAGTGGGAGAATTGCATGACCATCGATAAAGGTGCATGGGCATATCGCAGAAATACTGATCTTGCATCTTTTATGGATGCAAAGGAGCTCGTTGATACATTGATAGAAACAGTCAGGTACTTGATTTAGTTCCTTTAACGATTGGCTTAATCCCATTCCTTGACCTTGCCTAGCAGATAAGAGGTTTGGTTATTTGTTTTGCAATATTTTAATGCCACCATTCCTAACTTGTTTTACATCTGATAACTTGTTTTGTTGTGTGATCAGTTGTGGGGGCAACTTATTGATGAACGTAGGACCGACCCATGACGGTAGAATTCTACCAATCTTTGAGGAGCGTCTCCGTGAGATGGGTAGTTGGCTTCAAGTCAATGGTGAAGCCATATACGCCTCCAAACCATGGGCACACCAGAATGACACTGTAACCAAGAGAGTGTGGTAAGTGTTGGGGTATTGGTGTAGTTAACGGCAATAATTTTGAAAATTAGTAGCGTATGACAGCGGCAGATTATGCTCAAATATTAATTTAAGCAATGCACGGATTGCAATGCATACCCAAATTTAGAATAAGATGGATTTTGAACACAAAAAAGAACTTGCTTTTTAAGTTAATCAGCCCATTTAAAAAAAAAATTCATAACATTTGTTGAATTGTGGTTTTATTAATCTGATTCTAGTAATATCTATGTATCTATAAATTATTTTGCAAAGGTGCCTTATACACATAATATCTCTGTATATATTCCAGGTACACCATGAAGGATGATGCAGTGTATGCCTTTGCTCTCGATTGGCCTGTAAACAACACTTTGTTCCTGGGGGCACCAGTCACAAGCTCCAACACAGAGGTTACTCTGTTAGGATACAAAGGTGGACCCTTGAAATGGGCACCAAGGAGGCCCACCCCTGGTATGATGATACAGATCCCACCTATTGGATTCAATGAAATGCCATGCAACTGGGCCTGGGTGTTCAAGCTGACTAATGTTCGTGGTGGGGAGAAAGTGCCAAGAGTCATACCGGATTGGATGATTATGGACAATCACTTATAAGAAGATAATGAAGTTAGTGTTTGTCTTAGGATGGTCCTTTTTGATAACATACCACTTAGAAAGGGTGTTATAAATGTAATTACCAAGAATATTTACTAACAATATAATTTATTGTCTGTTTTTTAATAAAATATATTAGTGACATAACTTTTATAAACATCATATATGATTAAATATTAGATAATGTCAGGTAAAGTTAAGTCATCCATGAAAGGCACCAACTGTTTATTTGTTCACATTAGAGTGGGAATGAGATCGATCACAGCTGAAGCATTGGTGATTTCAAGCAGTTATAAATGAAAATATTCCAGGTAAACAGCTGAGAAGTAAGTTACATATGAGTTAGCTTTATGAAAGGCACCAACTGTTTATTTGTTCACATTAGAGTGGGAATGAGATCGATCACAGCTGAAGCAATGGTGATTTCAAGCAGTTATAAATGAAAATATTCTAGGTAAACAGCTGAGAAGTAAGTTACAAATGAGTTTAGCTTTCTGTTGAATGTCTTGCCCAAGTATCCTGGAACTGAACAATAAATACCATAGATAGGTGGTTTTATTGATTAATGACCATACTTTAAGGGGTTTTAGTTAACCCTATAATCTTCATTTGAATAGCGAATTTGACAATAAAAGTGATTCTAATCGTTGTTGATTATATATATCACACGCATCTCAAAGCGTTCATAATATTGCATCATCCTAGCATTTCAAAAGATATTGTCAAAAAAGACCGATCCCAATGCTGAAGACAAATTTTCCTCCATTGATAATAGCGAATTGAATGATAGCAAACCATTATTGTATTAAAATCCGTTGCTTATAGGACATTCATGTCGCATCATTCTCTGAAATGCACAACAACCCACGCGTATGTAGGTTCACCGATATTCAAACCTCACACACTCATGAAATCTCGTCACAAATATCGTTGAAGAAAAGCATTTAAAGTTAGTTTGCACTAAACCGCTTTATAGCGTACTTAATGGGCGACGCTTGACATCAGCCCGTTTTATACGATGTGTGCTAGTTTTGTCAACATCAAACATTCCTGAATATCTCCACTGAGATCAAACGATGTATGCATAAACGGAATGATTATAACAGGGATTACTGCTCCATTGCATTTATTGCTAAGAATCTACATTTTTTTATATGTTCTTGACTAAGTCATGTATGTCGGCACGTTAGAGCAGTTGAAGGTTCTAAGCAACATTACAGCGAAAAAATATATTGTCTGGGCAGCCTACCATTCTAGCTCTGCTCATATAATTGATGCAAGTGGCAAGCTAAAACAGTTATTCATTCCCCCAAGTATTTATTATTCAGCGACAGTTCATTCAATGGATGGAAACAACATCAACTTTATCGCAGGTAAAATGCAATATGCAGTGCTGTAATATTGTGTGTAATATATACTCACTACAACACACACAACACTTGTCATCTATATTCACTGTAGTCCAGATAACATATCATCTACACCCAGAATTAGTCAAATAACCTATCCTTGAATGCTCTGATGATAAATATCATACTAATTTGCGAAATAAACTCAAATATTGAGTCACGACTTATTCTACGCAGGGCAGGAGGCTGGAGTATTGAGGTGTAGTATTGACAGGAAGCTATAAACTCTTTGATAGAGCTCCTTGAATAAAGGGCCAGATCCTAGCTAAGAATGAAGCTGAGCAGCATGCTGCAAATGATGTGGAGCTGCCAGTGGAGCTGCCACTGACATCATTGGACAATCTACAAGATAAAGAACAAAGCCTGTCTGAGCAAGACATGAGAAGCAGTTTGGTAGAGTGAAACATTTGTTATTCTTAATCTAGTAAAATGCTTGAGTAGCTGGGAAGTGTTGGTTTAAATTTGTAAAATAGCTGGGGAACTGGTCACTAAATATATAATTTTTATTTCATTTCCCACTTCTACTTCTTCAAACATAAATTATAACCTAAAGTAAGCAAAATATAATACGTTGCCGAAAAGGATTATCCAGCGGTTTTATTGATTGGTTGAAAAGGTTTTTTTTACAACAATCCTGACAGTTTGAGTTACTTTCTGCACTTCAGTGTTGATTTTGTCTGATTCAATAGCTGAATCGCCCTTACCTCATTGGAGGTTCCAATGCTCAGGAAGTAGCCAGGAAAATACTTCAAGTGGTGTTCACCAACCAGCTGGCCTGTAAATTGAACTGGGCAGGTCGGGGAATAAAGTTTGGCCTACAGAACACAAGACTGATGAACGTAATTTTCAGTACGTCTTATATTTCAATATCAAAGAATGCTTATTTTTATGTCATGCAAAATGTCTATTTATCCAAATGCATCTACAGTGTAACATAGATTTAGCTCAGCTATCCAGCAGAGCTTATCATAAGTCTTGGCTCTGACATCTGTCTGTTTGTCAGTTCATAAATTTCGGTGGCACGTTTTGTCATTAAGCAAAGTAGTACATCCATACCATGCATAGACACTTTTCATCATTTTTGCTTCACCTCCGATTATTGAACATACATGATCTTGGTCAATGCCCCCGGGGGGGGGGGGGCACTTGGCCTTATTCTGGATAGGGGTGTGCCGCGGGACCTAAAAAACCCGTACCCGTCGTACAAGGTCAAAATTGCCAAAAAGCATGCCCCGTCGTACAAGGTATTATGCGAATGTATAACCCGTCGTACACATTAAACCTGAAAAACATACCCCGTCGTACAAGTATGAGGCAAAAAAACCCGTCGTACAAGTCGAGAGGCCGAAAAAACATACCCCGTCGCGCGGCACATATATACTACCTCTATACACTGAAGTGCCACCCCCCCCCCCCCCCCCCCCCCGGGGTCAATGCTAACCCAGTGGACAATTGTTGACCTAACATTTTATCAGGAATGCAACGTTTCAGAGATATTCATATTTCCATACACTTTACAATATAATGCTTTCAGACAGTGTCAGAAAAAACCCAGTTGGAAGAGAGATGAGCCAGCATGATTTTGGCGAAACTGTAAAAAATATGGCTGAGGTATGCCCCGGACCGCTCTGGTGGACTGGGCAGAAAGCCACTTGCAGCAGATACAGGGTCCTCAAAGACCTACTTACTGCATCCCTATGCAGACGAAATAAATCTTTTTTTATGGGCTCCTTTTTTTTCTTTTTTCTTCAAACAAGCATATTATTAAACAATGTTGTCAAACCAATCAAACATTGAAGCAACGTTGATCCATTGTTGTCAGCTAATCTAACATTGATTCTACGTTGCATGTTGTTTCAACATTGAATCAACGTTGATTCAATGAGCAAAATAACGTTGATTCATTTTTTCAATGTTGTATCAACGTTAGAGCCTGCATTGGATCAACGTGGATCAACGTTTTTTTCTGGGCATTTTTTCTATCAAGTGTACCTTTGGATTGCCAACAACAGATCTTGTCCATGTTGGATTGCCCATAATATATCTTGTTAAAGGTGGAATGCCCACAATATACCATGCCAATGTTGGATTGTCCACCACGAAGTGATACACCAGCATATAATATATCATGTCCATGATGGATTGCCCACTGTAAGGAGTTACATTGGCCAATAACATACCATGTCCATGTTGGATTGCCCACAACAGACCATGTTCATGTTGGATTGCCCACAGTTTACCATGACCATGTTAGATTGTCCACAATAGACCTTGTCCATGTTTGATTACCTACAGTATACAATGCCCATGTTGGATTGCCCACTATAGACCATATTCATGTTGCAATGCCCACTATGAGAAGTTACACAAGGACATGGTTTATTATTGACTAGTGTAACTATTTATAGTGGGCAATCCAATATGAACATGGTATTTTATGGGTTCTTGAAAATGTTCATTGGGGCAATCCAACATATGGATAGCTCGCCACACACGTTTAAAATTGGCACAACATACAATCTTGACTTGCTTGTGGCGCGGCATAACGGATTGAATCATATAGTTTAACGTTATTTTCCTAATATGGAACAGCTAAGTGCGATGTTGTATTGCCTTATTATGTTCGGACATTGTGTTCTCTCTGTTTCGTCGAAAGAGCCAGGTATAAGATAGGTAGCTAGTCAAGGTCCCCTAGCCTGATGGCTGCGGGCGCTGTTTACATGTTACTGATATTCAATAGTCTCGCCTTCAGTCTAGGCAAGCTTAATGTCTTGAACTGGACGGGCATCCCAGATTTGGGATGCTCCAATCACAAGCCGTGTCTCTCGGTCACTCTCGGGTACTTTTGAGAAGTTGTCTCTCATTGGTCAGTTCTACAAGTTCCGAAGACCTTGTCCAATCGGACGAGTGATTTTTATGAGCCGACAAGGAATTTTTATGAGCCGGGCACACATTCTACAACTGGTTCTTTTAACTGACTATTACGTAAACATACTATCGTGCAGCTAAGCATAAAAGCGCATGTTGTAGTACCAATTTGATCTTTTGAGACGCCCCATAATTCCAGAACACATTCAATGTGTTCTCATTGGACGCTGACCAATACAATGTCCATTACGTCACATAGAGCCGAGGGTGCGTATCACAAGCCAGTTTCATGAGCCAGACACGCGCAATTAAGGTCAATCCGGGTCACAACTTTTGCGTTGATTGGTCATGAAGATTAACGAACGTGTCTAATGAATATTCGGACGCGCCAGTTTTGGACCTTTTCTTGTCGTAGACTCTAGGGCGAGAAGCGTAGCGGAACCCCTAGAGTCTGGGACGCGGACTAGTAGGTAGCGGTATAAGGCGGAAAGTTTTTTCATCATTTTTGCTGACAAGGTCGTACGTGAAATTATGCCATGGACCGTGAAGAAGGAACTATAGCGTGTTGTGATACTAACGTTGTCTTGTTTGTTTGACAAAAATATTAATTATTGCTCCTTATGTAATTAATTGTATTTTACTTATTATATATTCATTGATGTGTTGAACAATTGAATTGTTCTGCTCATCCAATAATTTCTGCAACCAGGCAAACACAATATGAAGGTTACACTAATGTTACTTCTGTTAAAAAGATACATCCGAAAACAATAATGCAAAAACAAAATCTTTTAACACATCGTGTTAACCTTAAATAAATAAAACACAGAAATATTGTATTGTTAAAACATTTTATTTTGTGTAGCGAGATTCCATTGAATAATTGTATTGCCTAGCTGTGATATTCACATCTATTGTCACTATTCACTTATCGTAGCCAATGCCTTGTTTATACACGGCGTCATACGATTCATAACTTACTAACTATATTAGCCAGCACACAGCCAACGTGATAAAACCCGTTGGTTCATCATAGTTTATAATCTTGAAATTCATAGTAAAAGCTTCAACCACAAATACACCAGTTTAAGTAAAACTCCAATTCTGTAGATGCAACATTTGTCAGAAATTTTGCTTTCCTAGATTGGATGAATAAATTGAAATGGAGAAGTTGCTTTGAGATCAATTTGCACTAAATATCACTCATCCGAAAGATTTCTCAATGGTGTTATCATGATCTAAAGCAATTATTGCAAGAAAGAAATTAATTTAGCCGTTGGTATAAAATATCATAACCGAGCAATCGTAAATGTACTCGCGGTTACAAACGGCGCATCCAACGATGGGTAATGTTTGCAAATGCAGATATCATAAAATGCACAATGGGTGATTACATCATTCATCTATGTAAATATATTCGAGCATGTTTTCTAAAAGAAGAAAAAACATTAATATCATAATTTACACTATGTCTGGCTTGTGACAATAGTGAGTCATGTTTGCATGTTTGTCACGCTTGTTGGTAATATATTGATATAAAAGCCACGTTACTAGAAGCATAATAGCAAACGCGTTCATGGCACCATAAACACACTTTCTCATGTTGACAAACTATGTATACATGAAAGACAACATTTAAATGATTATTTTACATCTCAAACACAGAGCATAATATCTGTGGGAACAGTTACAGCATTACTATAGTGTAACTTTTCTGCATAAATAAATTGGGGAGGGAACTCAATTTTCAAAATAAGACCCTAAACAGACTGTTATATCCATAATTCCTCTTTATGGTAATTATTCTAATTATCTTTGGCAATTGTTGGGTTCATTATAATATATCATTATACTTACACTATTTCTGTTCTCTATAAATAGAGTAGTCTATATTAAGATAAGAGTATGCAACTATACACATGATACAATATGAATGTAAGAATGAACCATTTTAATATTTAATAATAAATCATAATGCATTATGTTTAAGAATGAATTGCACGCATGGGACTAAACCCTAGTCGCCATTTCCAATCACACAGCCAGCGGGGGTGGATCGGAAAAGTCTGTGATATCACAAGTACAAACTGGAACACATACGCAGCACCCCTTTGTGATGTCACTCTGAAAGCTTCTTTATTAATGAATTCTTTAAGGAGCAACAGGTTGTTTTCGGGAGGCACCCTATGATGACGCCTCTTCAAATAGGTCGAGTATTGGGTTGGGTCGGCGTCGTGAGTTACCTTATCTCGTGGGCGGGAATGTCTCCACGTGGCGGGCCTTTAGTGCCTGAAAACACAATAATGAACACAGAATAAGGACATCGTAGTACGGTCGTAACAGCACCAACTGGTTCTACGTGAAAGATGAAACCACAGTTAAAGGTATAATAATATGTAAACTAATAGTATACACGTAAGAGTACATGTACAATGCAAATTTGTGATGAAGTGTCTAAAACTGATTCACACCAGCAAATGTGTTTTGAAAATCAAGTATGCTTTTTTAAAACTGCAAAAAGTAACGAATGATTGGTACATCGTAAGTGAAGGCAATCTTTCAAACACACTTTTGCATGAAGCGTTGTTCGTGATCTGAAATATCTGCTCAAGTAGGCATGTTAATGTTATGACACTGTTATTGCATTAGAGTATTTCAGACCATGCATAACATACTGATTTGTAACACACTAATGATATGCAGCAATACAAAGTACCAGTTCTTGTGCATACTTTTAGTAGAATTTGTACATCCACAAAAAACATTCTAAACTTTTAACTAGAAAATATGAAATCCATGCGAACTCATATGCTGCAACATATACATCGACTTGTAGGAGAATGCAATTCAAATTATTTTAATAATGCAAATACAATTCAATGGTTTCTCAATTCTGATCACGATGAAAACCATGCTTCATTGTAATTCTCAGTGAGAGATTGACACAATATGTTGGATTAGTAACGGTTATGTTTTGTTATTGACATGAGGCAAATGATTGCCATTTGCAGGCATCAGCCATCATTTCATTTCTTCGCTGTCAGGCTACAGGCTTATACTCACTGATTGTGTACATATCCTAGTCTTAATGTGGCGGTCGATGAGCTTCAAAGTGACATACATATAATAATGTGGAATACCTGATCATGTAATAACCCTTTTCTTTTCCAGAAAATCATCAGTTAAAATGGTTAAGGGAGATTTTTAAAACAAAACAATAAACAAAAATGCATACATAAAAAGGCTCTAGTCATGGTGGCAATTTGATGGGTTGCTTCACTGTTTGAGATTTGGCAAGGAAATTCATCAACTTGGGGTTAATTGGTCATAAATAATCTTGAAATATTAGAATGTTGTATATCCCCTATTAAAACATGGCTAAATACAAGTCTTGATTTTGGATGTAACTGGAATATGGTAGTCAAACAGTTTCATTCATTCTTTATCTATTTTACCAGTAATGATAATGTATCAGATACTATGTTGTTGAATAGTTTTAACAAAATTCAATACTGTGCAATTATTTGTATGTATAGATAACTATTCACAGATTTGTGAAGTATGTACGGTATTATATTCACTATGTTAGTAAATTCTATAACTTTGATGAGAGATGTATTATGTCTACAGAGAAACTGTGTTGGTGATTGCATAGTCGAGTATACTACGTATGTTTAAAATTAAGAATTGGCTATCAAAACCAGACATAGACATAGGCAACAAAAGGATGTCAGTGAAATTGAAACATGAAGAGACAGATTAACAAAAATGTGTCACACACAAGCCTTAGATAGAAATAAAGATGTGCTTTCTATCATTAGAGAAAGTGTCAATCTTAATTTATGCAAGAAATATGGCTGCTATACGTTTCACAAATGCAAATGCTAAAACATTTAAATTTGCTGATTCCCTTTCTGCTAACTCCACAGCCATATATCTAGCACTGCTTATGGAAAAAAAATGCCAGACAAAGGAAAGTATTATAGCATTCTCAACTGACCTTGACCCATCCTGCAGCTAGGACCTATCCATCCAACTTGACATCGACACTCTCCAGAGATTGGATCACATGAAGAACCGTTGTCACAATCGCAACGGAAGGTGCAGTCAGGTCCATAGCGACCACGTCGACAAGCTGAACGTAAACAATAAATGAACTGTGTAGGTTAATAGTAAATTATATCAAAATGGAAAATTAAATCCCTAGCTATAATAATATCATGATGGTGATAGACAAGGGGGATTGTGAAGCACAGACAGGGTATTTTATGGATTTTTTGCTTAACAAAGAATATTTTTTGCTTAACATTGTATTTAAGATATTTTTTCATATTTAAAGAATTAATTCCAGCAAATGTTTATTAGGAAAGGCACAAGCTTGTTGAAAAATAACAACACAGTCAACAGCAATTTCTCCATTCTACTTGAGTAGACTTCAATCATCGGGAGATACATCTTTGATATAGATTAGGTGACGAATGGTGTTCATTCACAGAACAGAACTAAGTGAAGATGTCACTAGAGTGACCTACTTTATTCTCACATATATCTGTTTTAAAATAAAAATTCCTATAGGATGACCTATAAACTGATACTGACGTTGTTGGCAGCTTCTTCCAGTTTTTCCAGGAGGACAGTAACAGCTACCAGTGGCAGGGTCGCATCCAATTTGACCTTCACATTCACACTCGCCGAGACAGTTTACCCCATACGATCCCGCCGGACATGCTGTGAAAGAAACATAACAAGTCAATATCATTTTGATACACATTGCAATACAATCAATTTGTCTGTGTTGATTATTTCAAATTGTTGGAAGTTGCCGATGTTACATGAAGTGCCAAGTTGTCACCTTTTTCGCAGCGCTCGCCTCCATATCCATCCTTGCATATACATTGCCCATTCTCTGGATCACACTTAGCCCCGTTTGCACAATCACATTTCTCGTTACAATAGGGTCCGAAGAAACCCTGGGGACAGGCTGGAACAGCAGTCAAAGTTAGGTTGAATATGGTGTATTATTTGGCTCAAACCCACGTACTTGAAACTACTGGGTGGATTACAAATGTGTTTGGGGCTAGTGTGGACAGCTGAGCTTGAAAGACAAATTTGTGTATACAACCCCTGACCCGCAATAAACAAAAGATACGTTGTCATCCATTTTCAAATTGGGTCCTGCTAACCCCGCGATCATACATAATGTCAGTTTACCGTATGATGGGTGATAACTTACATCAGATCATATAATTAGACGAGGTTTGGAACATGATACCAGGTTATATTTATTCCTTACATAAATCACACTGTTGCCCATGCCAACCACTCATGCAGCTGCAGCAGCCCGTCACTGGATCACAGCTCTCCGAGTTCTGGCAATTACAGTTGTAAGCACAGTTTGGACCATACTTCCCAGGCTCGCATTTATCATGACATTGTGTTCCTTTGAAGCCCATGCCACAATGACAGATGCCGTTTACAGGGTCACACATTGCGTTGTCCGCGCAATCACAGGATCGTTCGCAGTCAAATCCAAACTTCCCCTCCTGACAAGCTGTGGATAGGGACATAAAATGAAAGAATGTTGTAATGACAATCTGCTGACATAGACAATAAGGCAAGCATGGATTTGTTGATTACAGCAAAACCTAAAACCATCCTTAAAGTAGAAAAACACCCAAGAAAATAGTCATGAAAGACGGCAAAGCATAGCCAATGAACTATATATCAGTTGAAAAGCAACACATCCGAAAATAACCGCAAATTTGTTCTTGATAACCAAAATTATGTCAATAAGCAGACATAACTATAGTTTATATGTAGAAGTGATGTTCAAATATGGAGGATAGGAATCCAAGCGCTGGAAGGCTACATTTATGCATTAATGTGATGATAGCCAACCAGTGTCCGGATCCCCAGGTTACAACTCACGTTGGCGGCAGTTGGGCCCCGTGTATCCGGCAGCACACCTACACTGCCCCATCACATGGTCACAAGGTGAGTCATTCATACAGGTACACAACTGGCTACAGTTGATCCCGTACCGCCCCAGGGGACACTGCGTGGAACACATCGGTCCAATGAAGCCCGAGGGACAGGTACAGCGGCCTGTCACAATGTCACATTCAGCACCGTTCTCACAGACACAGTCCTCAGCACAGTCTGGGCCATATTTCCCAACTGGACAGCCTGCATCCAGCAGAAACATAGGAATGGGGATAATTAAAAATAATATTTACTGCCTTAAGATATACCATACATTAAGACTCAAGAAAATTTGTATGTATAGTTATAATCACTATAAGTATATATGTAATATGTAACCAAACAGATATAACCATACGACGAAATGAACACCTGAATGGTAACAACATTGAATTGCAAATGTTAATATTAAGATCAGATTCAGAAACAAAGATGGATCACAAGAAAACCAACAATTTATGCTCTAGACCAGAGATAATGTTCAGTATTGGCAGGTGAGCAATGCTATTTGGGAAGACAGTGATAGAGGGGTTGACATACCTCGTACACATCTTCTGCCCAAATAACCAGCTTTACATATGCATTCCCCGGTCACATGGTCACAGATGCTGTTTGTTCCACAAGCACACACCCCTTCACAACCCCTGCCAAACGTTCCCGCAGGGCATGCTGTAAATGATAACATATATAACAATAACATCTGGCAAGAAATTTTTTATATTTGGAAATTGAAACAACAAGCAGAGGCACTTATATACATATTCAAGATTTAAAAATAATGCCAATATTTTGGTTGTCATTGATAATCTATAATTTGGGAGTAATGAAAAGGCACTTTGGATGCACTCATCTATTTTCCATCATCCGGGGAAATCTAGGTTTGAAACCTTGACCAAATCAATTACATAACGCATACCTTTCTGACAAGCTAGGCCTGTGAACCCTGGCGGACAATCACACTCCCCTGTCACGTGATTACATGGCTCCCCAGATGGACATTGACATTCTCCTTCACAGTCATGGCCGAAGAAACCAGGGAGACAGGCTAGAGACAGATAGACACAAGTCAGTTAGGACGAAATAGCCGAATCAAATCAATCCTTAGCTTAAACTAGTTAGAGTGACACTGTTTGGATCAATAGGAAATATAAAACATACAAAAAGTGCCAGTCATTAATGAGGTAACATTGTAAGGCATTTTACTTCTAATGTGATAAAAGTGGCAATAGATCTTGGGATAACACTCCTTTAGGCAGAGGTAAAATACTTTTTCAAGATCCACTTCACCGTCATAGTTTCCGAGATTTGATCCGTACATTATCTCACAGTCATTTTTCGTCATTGTAGATCTTTAACTGTGTAATGACTTACTATATTGCAGAATAAGTGATAAAGAAATACAGGTGTGTTGATTTATAATTACCTTCGTCACACCTGTGTCCTCGAAAGCCATCAGTACATGTGCACATGCCTGTCTCATGGTCACAGCTAGCTCCGTTCAGACATTGACACATCTCCTCACATCCCTCGCCATAAGAACCCTCCTGGCAACCTATAGAACAAAAAACAATTAAATATTTCTCATTCAATTAGACTCTTATGCAAAAGTGGATTGCCTGATATCAAAATGCAGACGTACATTCAGAACTTTAAAACAAAATTAACTCTTAGATGGTTTGTAGCAAATAAAAGCAATCATTAGACAAAATCCCTGATTTACCATCATACGTAACAGTGTATAACAGAGACTATTTATCATGAAACATTTAAGAACTCACGCTCATCACATTTGTTGCCTCTGTATCCAGCTCGG
The DNA here is from genome assembly GCA_034190875.2 of Urechis unicinctus. Classification (NCBI taxonomy): domain Eukaryota; kingdom Metazoa; phylum Annelida; class Polychaeta; order Xenopneusta; family Urechidae; genus Urechis; species Urechis unicinctus. Next base: position 48,067,426 of record CM067344.1, on the reverse strand, counting down.
CACAAGCAATTCCCAGTTATACGATCACATGACACTGAATGGTCACAATTGCATTGTTGCTCACAGTTGGGACCAAAATACCCGCCCCCACACTCTGTCATAAACACACAGCATTTGTATGTCATGAATTGCAGGGAATTTAAATTCTACAACATTTTCAATGCATTGCTATCATATTAACATACTGATCACCAGTGAGATAAATCACTTATAACACACATGTAAAGTCCTAAGCATGCACTCTGAACAGAAAATCAAAATTCGAGCTTGAGTGGTAAGAATATACACTGAAGTTACAAAAAATTCACTAATGTAGATGGCATGCTAAGGTATTTGAGTCACGTAAGAGTTAGGCCTTGCCCTCTATCGACCACTGACCTCTGTCACATGAAAGACCCATCCAGCCAGCTGTACAGTTGCAGTCGCCTGTGATATGATGACAGTGAGCATCATGGAGACAGGCACAGCGCTGACGACATCCTACACCGTAGACACCATCAGGGCAGGCTGCAACAAAATGAAACGTGCATTTAATCACCCCAAATCAACTTGGTACTTCAAATGAAAAAATGCTAGCGAAAAGAGGAAATTTGATGGTGATGATACACAGAGCCTTAAAACTGTTAAGCACCGTAGCGAAAAAACTGCTGTCCAACAAAATACCATTGAAATTTAGGCTCATAACCGATGATCACATTGAAGGTCCAACATGCTATCAATGCGCCACCAGGGCGGAACCACGAACATGACAAAACAGAGACATTATAATGTCAGAATAAGAAACAGGTAATAAAACAGGTGAGAACTTACTCTGATTACAGGTGAGGCCCGTCCAACCAGGTGTACAAACACAGGCCCCGGTCACCCTGTCACAGGTAGCACCGTTCTCGCAGGTACATACCTGACATGAAGACCAATAAAATGTTAATGACCTAACATCATGAAAATTTCATCATCACTGATAATATGGAAAACACCAATAGAATTAATGGTCAGTAAGAAAAGGGATATGCATTTAGATGTGTGATTTCATTGTAAATATGGAAACAAGGAAGGCTGATGATATTAATGACCATCATGACGACGACCATCATGATGACAACCATCATGATGTTGTTTATGATAATTCTGACAACGCTGATGATGATGATAAATGAGCATGATGAGATAACACAGCAGCATCAACTCACCCCTTGACAAGAAACACCCCATGTGTTATTCAAACAAGGCTGTACACATCCTCGGCCTTTCCATCCGGCAGCACACACACACGACCCATCGACATGGTCGCACCTCGCCCCATTCTCACATTCACACACACCCTGGCACTCAATCCCGTAGAAGCCGCGGGGGCAGGGTTTCTGACAGAAGATGCCTCGCCAGCCGGCTGTACACGTACATGCTCCACTGACGTGGTCACACTCTGCTTTGTGTCGGCAGCGGCAGCTTCGCTTGCACCCTGGACCATATGTTTCATCCCTGCACTCTGTGAGTTACACAAATCTCTGATTGTTACTAAATCTTACAAGGGTTAAAACAGACAACCTTTGATGCATATATGGCTCATATAAGCCCAATTAAAGATGGAACAAAATCGTGATGAAACTGCTATATGAAATGGCGTACTGCCACGACAGTTGCGTCCACGCCACCCTGGTGAGCAGATACAGCCGCCATCTACTGGGTCACACTCGGCACTGTTATGGCAGTCACAACGATCAACACAGTTGGCGCCATAAGTCCCTGGTGGGCATGCTGTGAATAACAACCACAATGTCATATTACAAATCATGCTCCTTGGAAATATGTCATGGTTGCATTTAATACAATAGGATTATTTTATTGCTTTTCTTTTAGCCTCATACAACCAAACTTTGATAACAACCCTTCTGTTGCACCATATATTTCATAACAACCCTTCCATCGCACAAATTATTTGACAACAATCCTTCTGATGCATCGTATATTAGACAATCCTTCAACTAAAGACCTCATCTAGAAATTAAACATATAGCATGACAAACATCAACTATAGATGTTGCAGGCACGTTCATTTGCCATTCAGGAATGAATAAGTCAAAGAATAATGTGGGATGACATACGTTGGTCACACATCTGCGCCATCCAGCCAGCCGTGCAGTTACAATGGCCGTTAAGAGGGCTACATGAAGCTCCGTTTTCACATTGACATTGCTGTAGACACTGTGTACCATAACGACCTTCTGGGCAAGCTACAAAACAGGACAAACATCGGCATATATAAAAAACAATGATGATTTGACTTTGGGTTCACTTTAGTGCAAGACTATATCTATTTTTTTATTTCTAGTTTGTATTTGTAGAAAACTCAAACAGTTACATTCTTTGAATAACTAACTAAAATAAGAAATAATTTTGTATCACGACTTTGGATTTTTTTTTTTTTCGTGATTGATTGCTGTGGGAAAAGAAAATGCAACATTCTCTGAAAAAAGTGCCAGTTTCAGATTCACACCATCTTGGTGTGCTGAACATAGAAGGAACCAGTTCATAATTGATGTTAACATTTGTAAATATGTAACCATATTTACTATGATATAGGTACATCTTATCTTATCTTACATATTGATAAGTAATATACATGATAAACTACAGGGACTTACGTTCGTGACATCTAGGCCCGAACCAGCCAGGCATACAGATGCATTCTCCAGACACGATATCACAGCTTTCTGCATGCTCACACTCGCATGTATTGGCACAATTCACACCCCACACTCCCTGGCCACAATCTGCACATCAGCAAATCTAGTATTTATATTGGTTCACAAATAGGAATATTCAATGGAATATTAATTCATTTTACACACCAATCAAAGAGCATTTACGATTTGGTATGAAAACGCGGGAAATCTTACAGGAGATGATTATAGTGTTTGACATTATTACCTTGGTCACAAGTCTCCCCCATCTTGCCAGCTTCACAGATACATAGACCAGTTTCTGGGTCACAAGTACTCCCACTGCAGACGCACTCATAGACGCAGTTCTTTCCGTAGCGCCCCCTTGGACAGGCTTAAGCAACAACATCAGATCCATCATAAGAATCATTCATAATTTAACAAAGACAATATTCAACGGCTACCAGATGAAAAAGGAATAGTGTAGTATGGAGTCTGGGGACTGCTTCAACATATACAATCATATTTATTCGGTGATGGTTACAGCATGGTGATTTGTAATCGAGTACCAATGTCAAGCAGCCTCAAACAAGCGGCCCATCAATTGCAAATTGAACACAAAACCATGGCAGCTCAACAATCATCAGCCATCCACAATTAACGTTCCACTCATCATTACTGACTCCTCACTGGACATACAGCAACATTTAGAAAAAAAATTGTTGGACCCTACCTTGGTCACACTCGTCACCGGTCCAGCCAGGGGGACAGTTGTGCAGACATTCTCCTGTCACGAAATCGCACGTCTGCTTGTCATTGCATTGACAGAGCTGATTACACCCCTCACCCCAGCTGCCCTGTTCACAGCGGTTCTGACATTTCCCCCCGACATAACCTGGCTTACATGTACATTTCCCTGTCTGAAATCAACAATTACCAGGTATAAGATCAGCTGAAAAACTCAAGAACAATCTATCCTTTTTCACATAAAAATCAAAATCAAATTTTGTCACATAGAGAAATTTAACATTCAAATATTGCGAAAGAAACAAACTGCATATCAATATAAATTGAAATCACATCAGATATAAGATTTGAAAAGACTCACCCTAGGATCACATTCCTCCGTATGATCTTTCTTACACCCACACGTGCTCACACAGTTTGGCCCCCATGTGTTTTTAGGACATGGTAAGTTACACAAAGGACCGAATAACCCGGGGAGACATTCACAGTAGCCGAATATACGATTACAGTAACCACTGGGGCACTGTTGTGGACAACGACGATCGCAATCTTCTCCAAAGAACCCTGGGAAAAATTAACAACATTGATGTTGTTTGAAAAGCAAAGCGGACATTGATTTCACACACATAAAAACACCAATTTCGTTAGTTTATTTGATTATGACCACCGCAATAATCAATAATAATAATTCACAAACATTAGCAATTATGATTAGGAATCCCCAAGACAACACTATCCATATAGCACAACAGATTAATCTAGCAAACTGACGCATCAAATTGATGGTTGAATTGAAAAAATTGAGTTTGCTTAGAATACCTGGCTGGCAGCCATCTTGGCATCTATCCCCGCTCATACCAGGAGGACAGCGGCATTGCCCCGTCACATGGTCACAGGTGCCCCCGTTTTGACAATTACAGATACCGTTGCATCCAAGTCCATACATACCCTGTGAATACAAGCAAAAACGATATGATAGATTGAAGTATTTGAACCAGTAGAGGTGATTGATATGCCAAAATGACAGTGATCGAGTTGGCAAGGTATGAATGATAGAAATGATGATTATGTGATGATGATGATGATGTTCTTGTTGTTGTTGATGATTATAATCATAATAATGAGTATGATTAATATAAAAAACAAACGATTAAAACCACGTAATGAATAATATATTCACATGTAACGATAGAAGTAATTACTGATACATATGTTGGCTGACCTCTGTGCAGGGCTTGTCACAAATGAGGCCTCGCCAACCTGCTGTGCATGCACATCCCTTGTTCTTGGCATTGCACACAGATCCGTGGGCACATGACGAACAGGTGTACTCACAATCTGGTCCGAAAGTCCCAGGGATACAAACTGCAACAGAAACACATGCCAGATGTGATTGTAACAACAGAATATGGGAGGATATTCATTCAAAGGTAGGTCATGAGGTAGGTCAGGTTATGATATTTAGCAAATATTGCATGCGATATAACACATGTAAACCTACCACACAATGTATAAGATACCCAAGAGTTTTGGCAGAAGATTTAACATAGTCATTCCTTTTAATAAATACATTCACTTTAACGAGAAGTATGTTAATGCGCCCTGAAGGTGAACAAACTCAGTGAAAGTAACTCCGCTTCTGAAGTGAAAATAAATGTGAATAATCAGCGTGTTGATCTCACCACCCAAAAATTGTTAAGAACGCTATCACTAACATTGATTAAAGACCACAACTACAAACCGATATCGTTGTTATGTCAAGTGGTACTATTAAGTCATGACTTTTTAATTGTTGCCCTCCTCTTGGTGTTTTGTACAGCAATTTTTCTCGTTAATTGTAGGAATGACTTGGTGTTTCTAGTATCTCTAGTTATCCATTGGAAGGCAGTTTAATTCAATAAAATTGGATGCTAGCATTGGTAAATGGCCAATATAATATATCGCTTGGAAAATCAAATTCTACAGCAGAGAAGTTTATAGTGGTAAAAAAGTCGTGATTTGCTCTTAATTCAAGTTGAGCCGTTACAAATGATCTTAGGAGGTTTAATCTCCCTAAAAAAACACCAATGCCTAGTGCTTACTATTGTGTGGGTATACTCTGGACAATCACAAAGTCAATTAAAGTCACCCAGTCCTACTACAGCCAGTACCATAAGCATATTTGGAAAAAAATACCCATGAAATTATGCGTACAGTAAAAAGTGTCCCACATCTAAGCGTCTAAAGCTAAAAAAACTACAAATATGAGAAACCGCCAGTACCACAACACGAGACACCCTTCAGAATATATATACATAGTAAAGCATGAATATATGAATGGAATAATTCACTCCTACCTGGTTTAATTACCTTAATTCCTGTAGGCATTTGAATAAAGCATCAAAGTGGCAAGTTATAAGTGTAAGCAAAAAATATATAACTGTCAAAGATACTCCATAAAGATCAACGATATGGTCATAGGTGAAAGAGGGAAAATTACTACAATATAGTAAAATGACAGCTAGCATTAGATTGCATGGTATATATATATATATATATATATATATATATATATATATATATATATATATATATATATATATATATATATATATATATACACATATATATAAGATATATATATACATATAAATAATATACATATATAAATATATATACATATATATATATGTACATATGTGTATATATGTATATATATATCTTATATATATGTATATATATATATGTGTATATATATATATATCTTATATATATGTATATATATATATATATTAAACATATATATATATATATATATATATATATATATATATATATATATATATATATATATATATATATATATATATATATATATATGCTTGAGGGCATCTAGAATACAAAGTGTGCATAGCCTTTTTATCAACTGCTATCAGTCCCCAAGCAGTGCAGTAAAACAACAAAAAAAACATGATATTTAGTCACTACATGAATACTTGAAAGTGACAAGCTTCTGTTCAATTTGCAAGAATATCAAATACTCATAGAAGTAGTGTTCAACATAAAACAGAGAATCTACTCGATTCGACTGGCTAATATATAAAAAAGCATTAGTGGAAATTATTCACCACATACCATCTACATAGTACAGAGAAAATGTTTCGTAAACAAGACATTTACAATTAAATTTCGAAGTGAATTTACCTATTTTGGCTGCAGGTTCTTGTAACTCACGGTCGATGTTGTCATCAGTAATAGCTCGAGGTGTGGTGGCATAGCGGATGGTGGGGAACACCAAACTACCATCGTCCACTGAGCAGGAAATAGGACAAACCAAGATGCAATGTGCAACGTAGAGATAATGCAAATACTAATTAATATGGCTTCTTATTTGGAATAAACATAACCATTAAATGATCTCTTATTTGGAATGCATATTACAATTAATTGACCTCATATATAGAATTCATGAAAAAATATGATCTTATATCTAAGTAACACTAACAGTAAATGAAAATTAACACACGTTGGTAATGCACATAAAAATTACATGATGCACTTAACATATGTTGTTTTATTTTTCTTACCCATGGTGCAGGCACGTCGATCCGACATGAGTCTATATCCAATGTTGCATATACAAGAGAAGGAGCCTTCTGAATTCACACAGACTTGTTCACATCCCCCGTTGTCATCTTCACACTCGTTGATATCTGGATTTGAACAAAATATGTCTCTTTCAGCATGGTCAGTAATATGGAAACGCAGCCGTTAGCATTCGTAGCATGTCAATAAAGACATCCTCCAGGGCTAACAGAGACGAAGAATGATAATGATGATGATAATAGTGCTGATGCTGAAGATGACAAGTAGGAAGGCAATGGCGATGATGATGATGATGGCGATGATGATGATGTTGAAGTTGGAGACGATGATGATGATGATGTAGACATTGGAGACAATGATGATGATGTAGACGTTGGAGACAATGATGATGATGATGTAGACATTGGAGACAATGATGATGATGATGTAGACGTTGGAGACAATGATGATGATGATGAATGCCATCACAACCATTTCATTAGCATTTGAAAAAGTACCCTTAATACCAAAATATATATTCATGGCTATAAGTCTAATTGATAAGCATGTATAAGTTAAAAAGGCACAACCCAACATTTCACACATGTAGTATTGTAAGTTCATGAACGATTATATTCAGTAAATACAATAGCAAAAACACAACATTTCACACATGTAATATTGTAAGTTCAATAGCAAAAACACAACAGCACGGAGGAATGTTTTTGTTTACCTGTACAGCGACAGCCATCCTCATGCTGCTTGAAGCCAGCATTACATCCGCAGGTGTAACTTCCAGGTGCATTAACACAACGTTGTTCACAGCAAGATGTTCCCAATTCACACTCCTCGACATCTGACAGTAGCAATAAGGAAATCACAGATAAGCTTTTGATGTGCCAATAAAATTAAGATTTTTACAGAACAGGTCTTAAAACCAAACCCACCTCATTTCACTTAAATTCCAACCAACAGATCTTAATGGCATATACAACACATTTTTAAGTATCACAGTAACAACTATGGCAGTTCCTTTTTTAAACAACATGATATTTTGTTATTCTTTTCGGTCTAGCACATTGTTTAGATCACTACACGTCTCAGACGATTCTTCACCTCGACATGATCTGGAGTCAGCTTGCAGGAAGTAACCATCATGGCACGAACATATGGGACCTCGTAACCCATGGCGACAGTTGTGAGCGCATCCCCCATTGTCTGTTTGGCAACTGTCTACCACTTCTAATTCTATCCCTGCACCAAATTAAAGACAAGGTCATTCAGTGCACTCAGAATTTGGTTTAATTTGAATCATGACTAAGTAAATTGTTTGAAGTCAGGCTGCCTGCTGATACGCACTGTAGCATGTGCGTCCATCTGTTCCCAGTTGGAAACCTGAAGTACATGCACAGACAAACGATCCCACGGTGTTGACACAGGTTTGCAGGCAGTCACCATTGTTGGATAAGCACTCGTCAATATCTGCATTTCACACAACACATATATATATATATATATATATATATATATTTTGTTTACATATGTAATGGAGTCAATGTTCAATTGATTCCAATGATGTTCAGTTCGCGATGTCTGATATCCAGAAAGCCAGTCTTAAGCTTCAGTATCAATGCCTTGCCAAATCTGCTGCATACATCTTGCTTAGTTCTGCTCAGAAGCAAGAGATCCAACAAGCTATAGGATTGTTATACATGTAACAAGTGTGTTTAGTTGGGAAACCAGGTACTGGGATTCAAGATAGTTATAAAGAGCACCATAGAAATAGACTGACACTTAGGTGTGATTTAGAGCAAGGTTAGCTCACCATCGCACGACTTCTGGTCAGTTGCTAGCATGTATCCAACATAACACTGGCACATTGGCCGGCCTCCGTAGTTCATACACTTGTGCACACATCCCCCATTGTCCATACTACATGGGTCCAATTCTGAAGAGAGTATCCATTACATGTGAACAATATACAGACATGAATATGAAAATGTGCAGTTCTGCCAAATACTCAGATTTATGTGAAATATTTATGATTAATAATGATCAAACAATTGGTATTGCACTTTTTTAGCATCAATTTAAAACAAAAGAATATTTTTACATCAATATCCTTTGGTTGTGAGACATTAGGTTAAATTCTACTCCAGAAACATGAATTTTTTATCTGCAATAATTTCAAGTATGATAAAAAATGAAAGCACATCAAATGTAGGATGGAACATAGGATACATCAATTTGTATGGTACAAAAACCATGACAATCAACATTAAGCTTGCCTTTACCTGTACATGTTTTGCCGTCAACGTCAAGTCGATGTCCAGATCGACACCGGCAGCTATGCAGCCCATTATACCCACGGACGCATATATGTTCACATCCGCCATTTTGGTAACTACATCCCCGAACGGCTGTAGCATAATCAACATCACATCATCACCAAAGGGTTAACTTGATTGTTCTGTCCTATTTGAAAGTAATTTTCAAGTCTGCCATCAAATGTCCAGAGTTGTTAACAAACACGCTTGATCATTTACTGACAATTTTTTTGTGGTAACCTCATAGAAACATTTGTCTCGGGGGGAAACTGATTTCTTTGTGTTTTAAAAACAGATGTACAATTTAATTATGTCTAGATATCTTACATGTCAAACATTTTGTGCAAAACAATGAGCTAAAAATAGACAGTGCATACCACTCTTGCCTAGCCCCACGTCCAGTAAACTAATTTACTGGGCCTCAGACGTGGGACCAACTCTTACCTAGACATAGTATATACATATATACATATGGGGTTGTAACTCGGATATATTTTTTTCTACAAAAAGATTAATTTTTTAGAATAATAGAATTTCTTCTGAGAAACTAGTTGGATTAGCTCCGGTCGAATGGTAATATAAATACTCAGACGTCTTGTAGGACTACTAGTTGGATATGTTACGAACAAAGTTTCACCTAAACTAAAGTGAACCTAGCCGTGCATGACGTCTTATTGGTATATAGTTTTAATTGACGTCCGACCGGGGCTTAAGTACACTAGATCCATAATCACTAATTAAATTAGTTGTAATTAGGTGTGAGCCTTTAAAGACGTGATTGTGTTGGTTACGCAGATACATTACTTCACGTAGATAAAAAACATTGGACAGGTTAAGTTACTAGTAAGTTAGCCGTGCACGACGTCTTATTGACGTATATATTTATATTACCGTCGTGCACGGCTACTAGTAAGTAAGAAACTATGAAATAAACCAGATTACTACAGTCCCAATCACCAATGACAATCATAATTGACTACTCTTCTAGGATAGAGAGTTGATACATATATACAAAATCATGAAAATGTGTAGTACTGGAGAAGGAAAGGGGTAAAAAGGAGAAATCGAGAGATAGACTTAAGAAATTTACAATGAACAATATGATGTAATTCGCACGACTTACCGGCTCCAGTCTCGGCTGCAGAATATAGTAGTTGGTTGTCATAAAAAAATGCGTTTTATCAAGAAAGTGGCGTTATGATAGACAGCTGCTGTATGATCATTGCAACGTTATGATCAAAGCCCACAATTATTTTTGCCAAGAGCAAAATGCAACTCCGCCTCAGCGCAACTTTATCAAGCAAACTTCAGCAACACAAAATGAATGAGCGTTAATCATTTTCAAAAAATTATTATGAAATGATCTCGTTTTAAAAACTGCTCACGTATGCATGTTTTCCCATCCGTATGAAGTCGCTCTCCTTCGGGGCACTCACAGCGGAAGCCGCCTCGTGTGTTAATGCATTCGTGTCCACAGCCACCGTTGTGCTCTTTACACTCGTCCATGTCTATTTACACGTTCAAACCAAACACCACACAATGGCCAAATAAGCCACGCTGATTAAAGGCACACACGTTGACGTTAACTAAAGACGATCACCACGAGATCTTCAAGTGACAAACATAATGTATTCTAAATCAGCTTTATCAGGTGACTACCGTTGGGTACTAACAATCCTATCAAGTGGAGAATGGCATATCCAAGAAATTCACACTCATTTACTTCATGATATAACCGACTGTCGTACACTGCCCCGGTCACTGTCAAGTTCAGTAAAAGGTGGATGATATTCACAAGACGCACGTACCCTCGCAGGATTTCGCGTCCGGGGCAAGAGAATACCCGGACGGACAGCGACACCTGTAAGATCCCGCAGTGTTGACACACTCGTGTTCACAACCGCCGTTACTCACCGCACACTCGTTCATATCTGCAAATAAATATCAAAATCTGAAGTTAAATTGTGGAGTATTTACATTGCTGTTATAAGTGAGTAGTCATTTTCTATCGAGACTCATTTGTGACTCGATGCCACGAATATGTGCGGCATTGGTACAGAACAGACCAACAGTCGATCGAGTACTACCTCCACTTGGTTCAAAAGAGTTAGTACAGATCACTAGAAACGTATTAAATCATTTCTTGAGACTTAAGTGTCGGAAGCAGCCGACCAAATAATTGACCCTCTTTGGGCTGATGTGTCGATTATAAAGTATTATCAAATGACAATATAATCCCCTTCCAATAAAGCTCGTTATAAATCACTTCATAGTTGAAAAATTACATGCATAAATAAGTTCGGTATTATTGATTGCCCTGGTGCACATCTGGATAGCGATTAATCACCAGCCCGAGAAACACCTGGCCAGTCATAATGTTTATCACATTCCTCCATTTCACATTGGCACTGCTCTGACGGAAATCTGCAAAATGTGCAGCATTCTTCCTTCCTCGATTATAACTTCCGGTCTTGCGCGGTAAAACGCACTCTCCATCGTGCATATATCAGAGAGAAAGCATGTGAAAACACATCACCCCGCAAATTAGCATTCTTTTTTTATCCTTGATAGTCTTTCATCGCAGAAGCAAGCTGCCGAACAAACTTGCAGCAGCGGTTCTCAATTTTTTGTGAACGAAACTTTCACGTCTACGATCTTGTGTACTTAGCACAGCGCTTCCAGATTTAGCATCCTTGCACCGTAAAGAAAATGTGGGCATGCTGGCACAGGTGTGTTTCCGCTTATTTCCAGGTAATTTTGTAGATCGAATCGCATGAAAGATTGTCATTCATTCGTAACACACGGCAAAAGTGCAATGGATTTTTTTTATCAAACATGTGTTACATTACGATTGACTAGTACCGGAAATGAAAGAGTTGATATAAATAGAGACGGATAGAAAATGTTTTGTGGTTGTACAGTCTTTGGGTCTTTATCAACGTCTCTTCTTGTATAATTCACTGAAACTGTTACAAGACGCACCTGGTCCATACTTGAACCTCTCTTAGTTGTGGTAATAGCTGTCGAACAGTGGGTGTTAAAATGCCTAAAATAATCAGCCCATAGAGTAGAGTTCAGTACTTCAAGTAACAGTTGATATGTTATGATGGTGGGAATCGATTAACCCTTACTTAAGTGATAACCACACTGGGCATGGAATCGACATATCCATCATTTTTGCCACAAAGGCAGACGTGGTCATTTTGAGTATTTCGGAATTGCTCTGTCCTATATGTTGACCCTTGAGGACATCCCAGTTTAGTCAATGTGAGTTGACACCTTGATTATCAGCCTTTCGTAATATATACACCCGGTGATGAAACTATATAGAAAAATCGACTTTAAACCGAACGACGAAAACGCGGAGCAGTTAATTATTTACAATGGCTTGAAAAAGAAAACAATTCTTCACTTAAGCACATGTTAAGAGATAATTACAACCTAATTATTAAAAAAAAGGTCTTTATTTGCAATTACTGCAAAAGTTTACAACTACAATGTAAACCATGGCTTCGACAGAGCTTTAAATTGACGTCAGTTTAGCGCATCAATTTCACACCACTGCGACCAAACAGGAGTAAAGATCAACTTCTTAACAATACTGACTTGGCCCTGAAGTTCAGAAATCACCAGCTAAGTGTCGTCGGCATTTATTATGACGAAAGCGTTCATTACATATGCTATGGGTTTTTTATTACTTGGTTGATGCTTAGTTATGGCATAGCACTTATTAACCAGAAGGAATTTTGTAATGTAACTGAGGAGTTGAACAAGTCGTTAAAAACTTTGTGCTCTCACTCGCACAAAGTTTTTTGTTCCCTTTGAGGGCGCGGCGCAAAACGAATCAGCAACTTGATCACGGTAATTAAAAATAATCTGTGTTCGCAGAGATTTTCCAACAAGACATGGTTTATCTTTAGTTCATCGACCATTTTGTGCCAACCTGAAGCAACAAGGTAGCACCAAGGATTCTGGACTTGTGCCAAGCGGTCTATGACACTCATGGGGCACTGGCCAAGTGCAGCAGTTATCCTCAGCTATCACCCTTTCACAGTCACCCATTTTTTTTTGCAAGCTATGTTAACTCACAATATTTCATGTCATTTCAATTTTCAGTGTGGATTGGCCGAGATAGGTATTTGGCCCATTATAGCTCATGTCGTTTGAATTAAAATTAAAACCTTCTCAAAAACGATCTTACTTTATAACTTTTTTTGGACCTATTTGCAACCCACTAACGAAGATAACTCAATACATATCATAAATGTAAAATATGAAGCAATTCTTAGTTGTTGTATTTATTCCAGCAAACACTACCATGTAACATAAGCCAACGCACTGGTGCAAAAGCAACAACCACCCTTGTCAATTTCTCTTCAGGCGTCGCTCAAATCGCCCAGGCCAGGAAAAACGCGATGTAGGTTATCTTATTGGTGCATTATCGGTGTTTTATCGCGTCGTTGGACTTGTCTCTAGCCGGTGTTGTAACCCGAGGGGGGCAACTTCCTTCTGAAGATCGCTTGCCGTCGTATTCATAGCGTCCGTGCCACGGTGTCATTTGTGCAACACTATCGCCCTTTTACATCCTAACACGACCGAGAACAAGACAGTTTGATCCAAGAGGCGATATATTTACTGATCTATGTACCACTCTATTGAATTAGAATAGGTTTTCACGCCGTAGCTAATACAACGTCGATTCGGCTTATGAGAACATGTTGCGCGTCAAGTCATTCTGGAAATTATCGCCCGCGGATAACTATTCGCTGAATGGCGCAAGTGACAGAATTCCATGATTTGAGGCTTATATTTCATAGGACGAGCATTTATCAATAACATTTACTTTAACAGCAAATTTAGAATGACATCTTATGGAGTTTTATCATTTCCATCAAATGTACATCAAATCAAAGGAAGCTCCGTTTGACGCCGAACGTGTTTACTCCACGATAACGTAACTGACACGTGCAGAGTGTACAAATATCATATGATTGGCAATACTCATTTTTTGAAAGCTGAAAAAATTTCAAAAACAATCGTGTTTACATGTACTTGTTAGCAATGGTCCAGAAGGTTCTTAAAGCCTAAAAAGAAAAAAGAAACCCAACTTGTTGTCACAAAGAATATATCAATAATTGTTCATGACATTAGTGCAATTGATTGCCCATTTTCTCCCATTCTCTTGTTATTCTGTACATAATAAGTATTCAAATGAGGAACTGAGCGATTGTGTTATGATTTGAGTGAAACTTTCTAGAAGCCCAGGTGCAGGTTTTGCGCGAACCATGAACCGTTGGTTTTAGTTTCTGAGCACGACCATCCAGTGTTGTCCTATGTTTTATCAATACCAGGAGAAGCACGGTAATATTCCGGCCTTAGTTTTTGCACTTTGAGGAGCCAAAGATCAGTTCTTGAGTTCGCTGACATTATACACGTGATGCTGACAGAGGTGTTATCGCCTAAACTGACAAAGGATTCAAAACACGGCAAGATTTCCTCATAACATAGATAAGTACACACACACTCATGGACTTTCTACACTATGGTAAATAATTGCACACTTATACTTGGTATGCTCATTAGCTGAGACGTTGTGCATGTCCTGGTAAATCTAGATTGAGGTATCGAGAAATTGGCAGATAACCTTTTTGAGCACTATCTAATCTTTGCGTAAGAGTTATTTTCTCGGTAATATTGCAAGGTAATTCTACATAAGACAATGAGGAGATACATGGGAAATAAAATATGCCGAGTCAGCATATTAACTATGCCTCCAAACTAGTAGGCTGTGTGTTCGATGAAAATCTTCAGAGAAAAGATGGCACTCCAACTTACATAATTTCCAAAGGAAAACGTTAGAGGAGAAAGAAGATTAGCAAGAATGTAACTCTTTATAGATCCACTGAAAGAGATGAAGTTTTGTGCATTGAAGGCACATTTTGTTTTGCTGACCTCTTACGCAATAATAAATGCATACAAGCCGAAAATATCTAAGCCCTTTAGGAAAACAGCGCTGACGATTGAATACCTCGAGCGACTGAATACCTTAGCGATTTTATGTGATCAAGATCGAATTAATAAAATCAAAAGCTTTTCCTGACGTTGTTATACATGAACCCGACATGAACTTTGTCGGTTTTTGTGCCCAAGCCCGCAGTGTTATTATCCCATAAACCTTCAATTGTTTGCTATGCAAATGAACCCATGATACCCTTGATGAGTAATCCAAACAGGAAATTCTGTAGATTGTATTGTACCTCCCGCTTTATCAATCAAATGGCCATTTCAACATCGCATTTCTATTTCCGGCTCCCATTACAGAAACACACAAATCACTCCCATCAACTCTACCATCCCAGGATGACACGGTGCTTAATTGGGTTTATTCAAAATGTTTTATTACAGCGTTCCACAGTTGTTAGTCAGGGGCTTTCAGCACCGGAAGTGTTTCCTTCAGATTTTCCGAAATTCAAGACTCGCTGATCGATCATAGGGTCGCGAGTTCGAGCCCCGTATTGGTGCTGTTTGGAAAATGGATAATTTAACTCGCCGTGGACAAGTAAAGTATTTTCGGTTCTAACTAAGATTTTAGGGGACATTGAAACCGAGACATTTTATGATGTTATGATTGCAACCACGCAACTTTACCATAAGTGGAACAAAACGGGGTATATTTCATATCTTCGACATCCTCACTGCGGCCATACTGACATTTAATAACTGCAGTCGGATTCAATATGAACATCAAGTTAGGCCAGTCCTGTCATATCTCTCAAACGTTGCGTGTGAAGCTATCCCGGTAATTATTACCCGCGGGTACCAATCCGCTAATGTAGCTCTGATGTGGATCTTTTTATAGATTTAAAGCCGTTAAATCGTGATTTGAATAAGAGATGCGTCCGATTACGATGACAAGTCACGACATCTTCCGTGATAGTAAAGTGTCTGAAACTTATACCAATACTGCGGTCAACATCTGTCCCGTCCCGTTTGATCCCATCAATCACGAAGCAGTGTACTGGATTGTAGTCGGCTGTATGAAAAACTATCTACGGCGATTGGAGGGACCACTTTAACTGTTGTAGCTGACGCATTTAAAGTTCCCTTCGTTAAATACACCAAGGCGTCACCATGTTTGTTTGTTTTCTGTTGTTTAGGTGGGTCGGTGTTGTTTACTTTTCTCTTCTCGTGATCCGAGTAATAATGTTATTGTTATGGTTCACTAGGTCGTAATCGGTTTTTGCCATATGTCATGCTAAATTGACTCTGGAAAAGTCATTTTAAACACAATAGATGTTCTCCTTAAAGCTTTATGAACCCAATATCTTGATTTTCTCAGAAAGTTAAAGTTAACATGCTCTTGTACATTGGTAAACAATAGACCCGAGAGCTTCCAGTGCAGAACACGACCTGTAAACAACCTATTTAGCTATCTCCAACCGCACAACCCACGAACCTGGATAAATATTTATCCAGTGACTCCTAGTAGTCCGTTTACGCTGTATAAATACACTGAAATACACCCGGAAAGTTGCCTTCCTTTCGTCACAATCAGAGTGCATATGGAACAGCTTGTCAAGTCATATGGCTCTAGAACATTTCTGTTCGTTAATGCTGAGGCATGTGGTTATACTTATAGAGTACAGTGGATTGTCCTATGTTTTATCAAAGATAGTGAAGAGAGAAAATTGTTTTCCGCCAATTACCAGTCTTAATGAGCTGTGTCGCTGTTTGACGCCATAAACAAGTGCTCAAAAGCACACATATTTCTTTACTAGGACGCATGATCCACGCTCTACACTTGGAGGGTTTTCAAAACACTGAGGTTGACATTAGATAACTTTTAACCTTCATTACTTATAAAAAAAATTCTTCCACATTCTGCGGCGAAAATTTAAAAACCTTCAAAGACCGATTTTCGACTACTGTTGGAAATATTGACCACGGCTATTTTATGACCTTGCTTATTTTGACGATACGTCAAAAATACACTTGAAATGGAAGACACAATTAGCATCAACAAAAAAAGACCCCATTGATTAAACTGAAGCATATTGCAGTAGGTGTCATGATTTCAATATAACATTTACCACGGCTTAGATCGGATTAATCATTTTGGCTTATCAATGCCACGTGTAGATGCTCATGTTAGATGCTTATATAAAATTTCAAAATAGACGCAAGCAAGAGTGCTTTCTTGTATGGCGTGGCAATCTGCTTCAGCATCTCATGAACGGTGATAACGACGAAGAACAGTGCCTTTAGCTTAATCCAGAGCTAATGCTTGCTATCTGCGAAGATATAAGTTAAGCACCAACTGGATTAAGCGCAGGTATAAACTACGGACGAAAAGTGTATCCCGCGGTTTGGTTTTTTCATTTTCCAGTGCTATGAACAACATTCCACATATCTGCCGAGCCAGTGCAATGGTATATGACTGAAAAGAGGATAGAAAAGATGGTTGGATATAACTACCAAATACTCAATTTGAGGCAGTGTTATTTCCTTCCCCGTTAATTATCAGCACTCAATGTGAAAATTTACTTTTTGTTCAACCTAGACCAATGTGAATGTTTAAATTTCGCGGCCCATTTAGGAAATGTGCGATGCCACTTACTGTGTCAATAAGCCCGACCCTGAAGCTTGTGACTAATTCAAATGATTCCTCACAAACACCACATATCTTTGACATTGAACAGGACATTTGAGGTTTGTTCCGAAAATAACCACCACTTTCTCATATCAAGCTGATGTGGTTTATACGTGAATGACGTCAGCCTTGATATGACAGCGGTAAACAGAAGAGGTGGTAAATGAGCGTCTTCTTGTACCACGTCAGATTGATTAATCACGTATGTGACCTTAAGGTGCGCTGAACCTAGACAGCGCTATGAACGTTAAGTTCACTCGCGATGATGACACACCCACCCGTGGGGGAGTTGATGATACTATGTGGACAATGTTGTCTTGGTGATCAGACTCTGGGGATGCGGCTATGCTGTTTCAGGTAAATGTGGGGAATGGAACAGTGGGGTGTCACTAAGGGGTTTATTTGTGGAGATGCCGTTATGGGGTTGTTTGCTGGGGATGTAACTATGGGGTTGTTTTCTTGGGATGTAACTATGGGGTTGTTTTATGGGGATGTAACTATGGTTTTTTTATTGGGATGTAAGTATGGGGTTGTTTTTTACTAGGTGTCACAATGTGGTTGGTGAGTGGTGGTGTTTTAGTGATGTCACTGAGATTTGTTGGGATATTTATCACGAGATGTCAGTTTGTGGTTGTTTTGAAAGAATGTCTCTTCTGTCAAAATATGGTTTCAGTAGGATTGCTGTTGGGACATGGTTGCAAGTGTTCCACATTTTATACTGCTCACACAACCCCTCACACCAACATCACCACTATATGAAGCGTCACTTACCATATTGGCATTTCGGCCCTTGGAATCCATTTCCACATGCACAAGAGCTGGCATAATCTCCCATACATTGTCCGCCATTATAGCAAGAACTCGAATCACATTGCCCTGCAACACAGTTAAATGAAATGTTAAACATTTAAAGCTTTTTATACAACTCATATGCGATAAGATTATTATAACTTGATAGTGGTGATATTGGTATCGCCTGAAAACAGTCCAGACTTCACAATTGCAATGAAACTCGTTACAATTGCTCGAAGTAGACGACAAATGAAACGCTTATTGGTTGTAGCATTTTAAGCAGTCGACCATAAGTTTTGATGGATGACTCCCAAAAAGGATGGTGACAAGCAGACGACATCCTGGGATGGTTACATTTTATGAGAACAATAGAAGATTGTTGGCTACACTTGACAACCGTCACCAAGTCGATTTCACCCGTCAATGAAAAAAAAACAGCGCTTCCTTCTAAACGAATTGATTTCACATTATGTCAGTTTCACCACAGCGTCTCACGCCCTTGTTTGCCACGAGACATGACAAAGAATTCACTGAATGCGCCCTTCGTTGGGAATGTCATTCAATGATCACGTTCTTATAGATCACCTAAAATCAAATCAGTTGTTCGTGAGGGACGCCAACCCGCATTGTAGAGGAATACATCAAATAAACCACGTCGCAGGTGTCTCTTGACAGTTGGATCCTGGGAACGAAGTGCGTACCGGGACATTATTGAGTTCGTAAGACTTGTTTTACCAGACGACTGTCTGTCGCCGAGATGCGAGACGGTTTTAGGGCTCACTTCGACTAAAAAAATAACTTCCGAGCGCTGTTAGCATCGGTACCTTCATGTACCATGGCTAATTGCTGACTTACGAGATGATCGCCCTTAGAATTGGCAGTCAGAACACAGAGAAAAAAACAGAAACATCGAAGTTCAGATCCGAGATCCGAGCATCTCAAACTAACAACTTCGCCACGCGCCAATAGCAAGTACACCATACTGTCACCAGCTAACCTCGGTACACTGAACAAGACGTGGTGAATTATCGGGTATATGTCACCAGTTGACACCAAACCACCACAACACAAGAACTTCGGCGTCGTTTTTCATGAGTGCTAAGTGATGTACCCAGTTATGACACTAACAGTGACGTTAACTATGACACTGACTGATTAACGGAATTACCCCTTCCGCCCTCTGATCTTACCCATTCAACGCTCGTGTTTTGTAAACCTTTTCCATCCAACTACTCGCCGGCTTAACCATCAACACAAAATTCATAATTTAACGCACCGAGACACAAATGGTTGAGCAACTACTGCAAAGGAAAATGAAGAATGCTCCGCCACGAGTAAGGAATATATATGTAGATGAAAATCGCGTTTTACGAACCAAGGAAATGAAGACGATATTGGAAGAGACGGGGTAAGATAGATCATATATCGAAAAGCGTAAGATGAAAACCGGACGGTACAGTGTAATCAAGAGACGATATTGCGAATCCAGGAGACGGTACAATATAATCGAAAGAGTGCATTGTATAATTAAAATACGGTTCAGTATAATCAAGAGACGGTAGAACGAAATCAAGAGATTCCTCAGTGTAAGCAAGAGACGAGAGCAGAATACGAAAGCGCCAAATAAAACCGTGGGACCCACAGCTTGAGTGTAAGTTAACCTACAGCCCAGTCGGGTCACGTTTCTACCTCACCCAACACTCTAATTGGCAATAATAACGGCATAATGGCAGCCACCATTGTCAACCTTTCTCATGCATGGGCGTGGGTAGGTGTTTGCTTTAGAATCTGTGATATTCTACCCGGGGGGGTAGGTATGATTTGTGTCAAACCAGAACGTCACCTGCAGGGAGATCTACAACCCACCTGACTTCGGCGACTTAAATAGCGATACGTTAAGGTAAGTTACCACTGCTGATGACGTGCCGAGGTCGAAATGTCACTGTCAAACACTGGTTACATTGCGGCTCAAATTTCCACTTGATGTACAGAGAGGGGGGCATCTCAATGATATCATCTCTTAAGTGCTATACATAACATTAGATACAGTGTCTACATCGCTGTCCTCATATCGCACTTGTCTTGCCAACAATCCCCTCAGGTGTAATGGATGTAAATATATATGTATATATTCTCAACTAACAGGACTACATCGATTACACCAGAGGAACGAACGTCTCTGTCGGGGCAAAACAAGATAACAGGTTCACCACATTGCAATAGAGTTCACTGTCGCGCCACGGTACAACAAGTGTCCTTCGAATGAGTTAAATGAGTGTGCGATTATGACAGGGTATCCATACAATTCACCGATTAAAACCCCTGAACCCAGATTCTGACTTACAAAGCCTTAAAGTGTCCCGCGATGCTCTTTGAACAAGAATACAAGACCTGGAGAGGAAAAAAACCGATGTGAGATAATGTTGGGTGTTATTCGTACCAAATATTGTTAATTGCTTGTGATGCGATGAGTAACCTGCCCAGGTGCGTCAGGTGTAACCATGCAAGTGAGTGAGTGCACCTCTGTATAACTGGCGTGGGTGGTCCTAACACGGTACCGACAAACGTCAAGCGTTTGATCTCTGATGGCATCATTTGTCTTTTTTTGTCAAAATGCCATCATAAGTTTGCCCTGTCATGCGCGTAGTGGACGATAAATGAGAGTCCCCTGAAGGTTTATTGTCAGCTTGCATTATCTACAAAGAATACACACCAAGTGAACCTTAGGTGTGAGGAGGGCAGACGCAATCGACTACAATTTAAACATGTTGGGATTATAATATTATCAATGGGATTAACAAATTTGCACTGCACTTGACCCCTAACAAGGTCATAAGTCTCCATGAGTATGTGAAATTTAGCGATGCACACGAGGCCAATCAACTTATGACAAGTAAATCAAAAAACAGCACACAAAAAGAGCCCTTCGCCAATTTTTGAAATCGAGATGTATTTATGAAAACCAAATGGTACAAATAATGCCCCTGGGCCATGAACGTTTCACATGGTATGTTAAAAGGGTAATGTATATTTTGCAAGCCTCCTCCAAGATGTGCTTTTTGACACCTTATTGACATTAAAGCAATGGCTCGATGTACATTTCAATCGGTCTTCATCTATCTAAGCCGAGAGGATGGCACAATATTTGCTGTAGATTTATTGCTATACTGGTCAATAAAACTATACTGTTTCCTTTTCTGAGTAGATGGTGACAGCATTCAACAGTATTGACAGTGGCTAAATAAATCGTATCTTGTAATCTTCCATTACTCCAGTATCAAATACCTGGAAATCCAAATGCCCTACGTGTGACCCCACGCATCGTCCTATGGTCGAGACGAATTTCAAAGGCTGTTATTTTAGCATTTGTCATTCTAAATCTCCATTTGGTATTCATATATAACGTGGGACGTATGCCAGAATAATAATAACGCAGCTAGGATAGGATTTAATCCAATCTTTGTGATCCATACCAAATAACAAAATAGCAGCCAAGCATGTAGGATATTGGTTCTTTATATCCATGGTTATACGCGTAAAAAATAGGCCACATTTTAATACACTTCTAGAAATGGATGATATAAGCGTGTTTTTGACCATACACAAGCGAAAAAAAATAGCTGGTATTTGATTCATATAATCGGTGTTTATTATGCGATCATAATTGCAAACAGCTATGTACACCAATAGATCTGTCCTAAAAGCGTCAGAATGTAAAACATTCAAAAGTATGAGTGCTGGGTTACAAGTAACGATTGAAACCAGATCACTTGATGTATAACTGCAGTGCTCTAATGCAGCGGTGTTATTGCCGCATACATATATACGTCATTCCATTCCATGTCCCTATCCCAATCAAGCAAATGTCTATGTTTCATGACTCATATCCATAAACAATGCAATATCTCTACTCGCCAAACATGCTTTGACAAAACCGCCATGGCAACATGGCCCCAATGTTGCGAGTGCGTTGTTATATAGCATGATACACAATATATATCTTCCCTGATAAACAGTCTATGCAAGACTGACTGGGGCCAGTCTGAATTCCCGAGGGAGACAGGGCAACTCTAGGACGTATTCATGGCACGTGTGTCAATATCTTATAACCAGCAAAAATGCTAACAAAAAGAAGTATTTTGATGTAGCTAATAAACTCAATATAAGTTGATATATTAATCACCAAAAGAATTTGACTATCTTCATTCTATATGCATTTGTTTGTGCAGTTGTTTGTATGCATATTTGACGTGAATAAGACCTGCCAAACTGATTGAAATGCAAAAAAGAGCTACGTTGCATAAACTCACAATCTATATCCATCATACTGGGTCATCTTGCCGAAAAAAGGCACATTTAGTTAAGAACGAAACTGACGATGTAGCTTCTTAACTGAAACATATTCAATTCACAGCACGCAGGATGCAGGAAAAGACAAAAAGTCATCTCTGGTTTATGTAATGGCAAATAAATAGCACTTAGGCCAATTTGTCACTCTGAAGAGGAGGTGGATTAAAACCCGGATACGTTTCTCCTTAAATGACGAGATTTGTTTATCTGCAGGTACATAAACATGTTGTAGGGGTTTCCATAAAATGTTTAGGTTGCATCATTTGAGAAGAAGCGGGTAACCAGCTATTCTTAAATGAGATAACATGGAATTCGTAGATATACTTTGTACCTGTACCATACCAAAAACTCATGATACTATAACCTTCACATACAAATAAATTATCCAGAAGGCATCTCATGCCATTCTACCCCCAAACACTCGTGTCAGGAGAAAAACTGGTCAAATATACCGATGTTTCAATGGCGTATAGGACAAGCCATTGTATTTTTCAATATGGCAGGCGGATGTTTAAAACTGAAAAACGTCACTACAATACACATACATTTTGCATGACTCAACACCCGATTTATTTTACGGGACTCCATGGACCAGCGGCTTGAAAAACCAAGTTTCTACAAAACACATTTGAGAATAGGAATATTCCTCGATTGCATACCACTATGAGTCTTAAGGGTCCGCTTGGGGAAATTGAGATACAGATATCCATTCTTTGTCGTTAAAATTAAGCAATATGCCCAGACGGTATACTGGTTATGGTCATAAATAATAGTTATACGCAATGTGTAGTCTGGATTATTTCGAGATTCGCTTTTTCTTGATATCATCTCTGCTACTAATTGATGTATTACGGCGCATATTGCAAAAAAAAAACAACAGGGAACAATTCCAGTAGAGTTTGCCAATTGTCAGTAAAATGCGAGCACTATTTGTGGCTCGGTGCGTTAGGCAAGGGTTTAGAAGAGGAAGCTAAATATTGGATTTCGACACAATCAACATGGTAGCTTGAGACCGTGCGAGAGGATTGGCACGGTTGCTTCTTATGCATACGTACTAACATCCGCGCTGCGGAACCGAGCACACCAGGTTTCGAACCCTGCCTACAGAGGTTTCATCGGACATACCTAGGTAACCAGGTCGGGCCTGCTAGAACAGGCTAAAAAATCGAGGATAGACGAGCCTCTAAGTGAACTTGCTGGTTTATAGTGGATGTCGAAAATCCAGATCTCTGTGGATACAGAAACCAGCAACCATATATATTTGTTGTTATGTGTCTGTTTGGTACAGGTGGTCTTCATTGGGAAGGCTTTGATGATGTGTTAGAATGCAAAAAATGGTATAGTTCCTTTTAACCCCAACACACTCGTGTGTTTAAAAACATGCAGACGCTTAACCCAATAACTGGTGATGTTTATAAGATATCAATGTGGTTTGGGGTGGGTTATATAAACTGCAGGTGCAGAAATTTTGTACCTTCGCACAATGGGACAGAAAAAATTGTATACACAAAAAGAACTACATTTGATTGTTTTCAGAGCCATATTGTGCCATTTTGACATCGTTAATAACAAACTTGATTGCTTTATTATCTGATAAATAGCAGAACGTAACAAATAATTACCTGGCATTATTACCTATCATACATCCTTCTCTTGTAGTTTATTTTCTTACATATGGTTGAGATGAATGAGAATAATGTTCCAGAAAATACATCGATCAAGCTTCTATTTCAGTCGAATGCCAGAAACTTGTATTGCACAAGCATGATCAATTTTAAAGGTCAAAGGGTTTATTTCTGTATTTCGTGAGTAAAGACTGTAAGAATAAATCGTTGCTACGTGGCCGCATGATAATTAACTGTCCAATATACCATATTCGACTCGAGCATACATTGAACTTTTGGTTAGTCCTTCCCTGACTTTATACACGCGCCTGATGGAAATACATCACCCACATCAGGCTGAAAGAGTACGGACGATGAATAACCTAAGCCAACCACAGCATATATATGGACAAAGATGATTTCACAATGTTTATACGTGAGGAAGCAAAGTAATGATGCTTTTGCACACGCAAAACTTTTAGTATATGGCGTCGAACAATTGCAAAAAGGTGGTAAAGTCTATATTAAAGGAAACATCTTGTTGTACATAAATCTTCTGCAGTTATGAAACACTTCAAAACAATGCTGTACATTAAGCAACAACAAGTAGACGGCCAACACAGCAAAGTTATTAAGCTTCAGTGCATCCATCCATTTTATCGTGGAAGCATCAGGCAGCTTCAACGAGGTGCAGCGAATATCGGTCAGAATCTATGACGAACTACGCCACACGCAACGCAAGAGGTGAATGTTTTTCTGTTAGGTGCCTGTTGCTTGTACGAAGCAGAATATCGATATACGAAGTAGCCTCCTCCTGTTAGGCAAAAAATGCTTTGTTGCTAATGGTGCGTAGATATGTAAGAGCATGGTACTTTGCTAGCTGCAGTGTGATGTGTAGTCGCTACACTCTCCTCTCGCACGAACCATTCTCTCATGTGGTTGAATGATCGACATGGAATAGGCTTTCCCCTTTAAATAGCAAATAGCATCTGGCATCATACCATCCAAGAAAGTAATAAGATAACAAAAAAATCCTTCTTCCGGCTTAAAAGTCAGGTTTATGACGCCATATGTCTTAGTAAAATTTAACCGGTCTTTAAAACTCCTATATAGCTAACGAACATTAGAAACAATTGTTAAACCGCCTAATCCATGTATAACGGTTATAAATACACATTTGCATGAGCCATTGAATGTCTCGGCACAACAATAACATGATAGGACATGTATAGGGCTTCTATACCCTCATAAGATGAGCATAGCATCTCACTCCCCATAACGAATGACCACATGGTTGCATTTACCACAAAGGATACAGTCTGCCTGCCTTGAGCACCATCTAAAGGCTAAATCACGTTCATCTTTCTCCCGCCCTCAGTTTATCTGTCAGATCCTATCCAACCACTTCCATTTCACGTTGTAGACCAACAATGGATCTTTATTGGATCATTAACATCTTGCAATATTGATCCCACATGCGAGACAATAACACTCACGGCGGGTTTGATCATTATTTATTATTTCCATCCCACGCGCCAGACATTGTTAGTTGATACTTATCTCCCCAAATATAGTGTCCGGGTAGGCACATGTGTACTGTAGGCGCATTGGATTCAATGCCCGCTTAATATAGAGCCCAGACAGCTACACAGATGTAATTTTTATTGTGCCAAAGCATTGGCTTTTATGCAAATACAAACGTGGAAAGAAGTGGTAGGCAATAACTGGGAGGCACAGACACAGAGGACATGCACAATGAACAAAAATAGCACGTGGCATTGGCGAGAGAAGAGGATATTTAATTCATGACAACAGATATTTTATTGTTCTGAGATGGCAAATATAAGTTGACAATCGAGAAGAACGGTGATATCGCATTTGAACTCGTTCACATACCTGAATTTAACACTTCTGTTTTGAAGGACATTGACCAATATTAATACAATTCACCTGAATTACTCCTCATGCGTCTCAGAGCCACGATATCGGCGCCTATGTTTTTCGATGCGGCAGTAGGGCCCTTTGGTCAAGGTTAGTAGGGTTGATGTCAATACCATTCCCACGGGGCAAGTTAGTGCACAAAGATGGACCCGATAACGAATGCCCAAATGGCTGCATCTGCGCATTCAATGGCGCATATAACAAGAGGACTGGAAGCTAAATTGGAAAGGGGCTTGCAACAGCTGAAGCATTGGTTGGAACAGTTGGGTTGAAGTTTGAAATATAATATCAAAGCATAAATAGAGTCTTCTGAGCGTGGTATATATATATATATATATATATATATATATATATATATATATATATATATATATATATATATATATATATATATATATATATATATATATATATATATATATATATATATATATATATATATATATATATATATATATATATATATATATATATATTATATATGTATATCTTCATATATGTGTATATCTTGGTGTAAAGGAGGTGCATAATACTAAGTTGGCTGTTAAGGACAGCGGCACGATTGCAACCAGGCGTTCGGAACCCGTTCATGTAGATCCGAGAGCTGGTTGTTGAAAGTGATGCATGGATTATATAAAAAAAATGATGTTGAAACTCACCTTTGCGCTGGCAGACTACGTAAGGGTGATGCATGTTTTTGTTGAAGCAAGGAAATAAAGCCACATGTGGTAGCCACATAACAGCGATAAATCACAGACGATGGGGCGAATGCAAGTTGAATACGAGAAGGAGAGCTATAACCGAGGCGGATCGGGGATGGGGGAGGGGTTGTTCTTCATTTATAACTATGCTTTGATATATACCTGGACTTGTAGATATATATCGAAACGTCTGCTAATTAAAAATTCCCTGTTTGACTCTTTAAGTCTTTTTCGTGAATTTATTTGTAATGTGGAATGTGTTGTGATTGAAACCTATTCAAAGGTACTCACGGAGTGAATCGGAAATGACACGTGAATTAAAGGAGGAAGTTATGTTTAAACAGCTGAAACCATATGTAGTTTCAATAAACAAAACTTACACCGATTGGAAATTGACAAAACTACGCGGTACCGCAGTTGAAGTGTTTTACGGAAGTACCATACGCAGGACGCAAAAAATTTGTGGCAAAGGTGAATTCACTCGGGTTAACTTGTTTCATGTGTGTCTGATTGAGAGTAAATTTGTTTGCAAAAGGTTCTACTTGTTGTCCACGAATATCGCATTATATGATTGTAACAATCATTGAAAAGACTGCATAAAGGCACAAATGGGATGGAAAGTTAGTGAGTAAGAATTCCTAGCTGGAATTATACTTCATTTTTGATTTGATGCCAAACCATTAGGTTGGCAGCAGGAATACGAGCTGATGTTTCCAATTATCCTGTGTGAGGAAGGCGATAAACACTTTTATTTGAGTATTTCACATTCGCCATTTTCACCGAGAACGTCACTGCGCGATATGTAGAATACATACTGCCTTTTCTGGCGAGGGTGAATTATAATAACTAGTTGATCTGGACCAGAATTTCCTAAATTAACAAACGCTTGAGCCATATTGGTTTTGAAATACTTATAGCACTCGTGTCTTTCAACAAGACCTAAGCTATGATATAATGTGTTTGGTAATCAGGGGTCGAGAGAAACCGGGAAATATTTACGATCGGGAGCTTACTCCATGAAGAACCCCATTCAAATCGAAAACAGTTGCGTCATTCGTAAATATTGGGCCAAAGCGGACATTTGTTTATGAAGTATAGTTCTTGTTTTTGCCTCGGCTAATTATTGTGCCACTTCAAAGTACATTCACAGAGAACAAGGGACATTAGTCGCCCCATCAGTTTCTCTGATGCTATTTGACAGATATGATGCATAGAAGCATGCGCCAGCTGAACAACTAAAGATACTCTCCATTGTCACTTAAGGAAATGCCAAAGCATAACATTGTACCGATGATGCTCACAGCACCGCAAACCTCACACTTAGTTAATTCGAACCTCGTGTTAGACTTGGATTTTTTACAGGGCGTTTCCTTCTTTAAGGATTCAAAATTATCATCAGTGATTGTTCGAAATTATTTAAGTAAATGGTAAAAACAGCCGACCACTTGTCATCACATAAAGAAGGTTATGTAACGAATGGTGTTGTAGCTTTGGGCCAGCTGCTGTGTCGGGAGTGCTGTCGCCATGTGTGCAGCCTCAGCAGCATCAGGTGATGACAACTTCATGACCCATGCATGGTTCGGGCTTCGATTGTTTTCAGAAGAAATGCTCGGATCTCTATGTTAGGTTTCCGATCGGGTTTTAATTATTTTCCGCAGAGGTGCTCGGAAACCTACGTTAGGTTTCCGATCAGCCTTTGTGAAGCGTTCATGAAACCGACCGGTGCTCGGCAACCTGATATCGAGCACCTGAGGTTTCCCGCGAAGTTATCAAAATGGCACTTAATTATGTCAATGGATAAATTGTCGATCGTTGTGATGTCGCTTTATTGGTGTCGATGAAGTCAAGCTGGCAACCTAAGGTCTGCGCTTCGCGACCTTTTCTGGAGCTTGTTGTAATTGCTTAGTTTATCGTGAACATCGCATCTGGCAAAATTATAGCAAGTCTGACGACCAAGTGGCGCGACTCAGGCCCAGCCAAAGAGGCGACACTAAACAGACAGTGCGACACATTTTATAGCAACTTGGAGCCTGGTGGTAAACCAGTGAAACCGCGTTTATAACGGCTCTAGTTGTGATATCGTCACCAGTCCACTCGACAGCAGTAGCCAAACAATCGGGCTCTCTCACCTGAAGTCGCTTCTTGTAATGGAAGCATAAATAACAGAGACAAACTCAAGCATCGTAAGCGCGGTTCTGTCTGTAACGGCGACCTTGAAGATGAAGACGAGAAGAGTGCTATAACTTACTCCTAAACATGGCCAGACAATGCAACGGAAGTCGCAGCGATATGTGTTTGTTTCGTGTTAATTCAACACATTGGGACTTTTCCCAAATAACATATTACATAGTTGTGGGATAGAACGGATGGGTGGGGTTTTTAGAGTGTGCAAATTATTATTTGGAGCAGATGGGCTGTTTAGGTTGACTTCATTCGACCAGTGAAATCGACAATGACGTCATACATTGGTCGAAACAAATATGAGTGAGGAAATGACAAATCGAAAAATGCGGACTAAATAGTGTCATTTCCCCCTATAATGCGGACTAAAGAGTGTCATTTCCCCCCTATAATTGTTTTCAAATGTAGTCATGGGATTGCTTCATATTCGCAATAACTCGACAATATCAACCAAGAACATGAAGCATTCTACTCACGATATTGGCAGCCTGCCTCGTTTCCTACGCGCTGCCAGCCGTTGCAGCACTTGTAACGCGTGGTGTATGCCTGTGCCATTGTATTCTGCATAGCCGTGTAATAGTATGTCCTGGAGGCAATACAATATAACAAAAATGATAATGATAATATTATTATTGAAAAGCCCAATTTAACCAGTGTATTGTCCAACATCTGAGAGGAATATAAATGTATTTATTATATCGCTATTTTTGACTGGGAGAGAAAAGAATGAATTTAATTCACATAAAATGTGAAAAGACTCAAGCTATATGTAGCTGGGACAGACATATGGGCACTGCCTTGGACATACATGTGCATGCATGGACACAGGTCAAGCTCGCCTCTCGAGGACGCATTTAAATCGTGAAAGAATGCATTTGGTTCAAATGGAAATACATTCAAATCGTATGTAAATTTACTTAATTAAGTTAAACTTTCCGATTCCATCGAGGTCCCGGTATTTGCTATCCGATACAAGTAAGTCAAAGTATTGCTTTCACTAAAATGTGATCTTGCCAATGACTTTACTAAAGTGGCCCTCAAATACTCTTCATTCGTTTAGAATTAGGTAAAGGATTGCCAAAACAAAACCTTATAAGGGACACTTTAAAAACCCGTATAGCTGATGGCTCCTGACACAAACATCGCCGGCTGAATCAACTTGGTCCCTCACTTTACATTACGTAACAAGGTGAATGGTCGACTGCAGATCACAACAAGCCACATAGCGAGCTTAAGACTCAGTGACCTTTCAACTACAGTTAATAAACTTCTTGTTCTCGCTGCTGTAAAAGGGGCGATTCGTTTGTTTTATGAGAAACTTCTTTAAGCTCTGGTTGTATCGAATACGGGGAGGGCCGCTTTGATCTCGCGTGTGGCAATAGCAGCCATTAAAATAACAGGGCCCAAGACACTTGCCTGCCCTGTTCACTTGTCGGCATTAGCTGCCATTCAATCAGTAGGAATAATCAGTCATTGGGATACATCTGCGTTTCCTCACCAGTCCATTGTTCAACGCAGCTACCCGCGTTATTAAACCTTTCCCAAGAGTCATCGAGAAACATTAGTCCTTTAAAATTCGACCCTTCCTTTCAGCCTCCTCGATTGGACGCTGGATGACCTCATATGAGAGCGTGGTGAATTAACCCCCACGACGATTCACAAATCCGACTGGATCATTGATATGCAGACCTTTTTGTGCATGCGAACCATTCAGCGTCCGCGCTTAAAGCCTCTTCGTGAAAATGTCATTCAATCGCTGTGTTGACACGATAGTACCCATAAGCGCGCTTATAAAGAATCACCCCAGTGACCTCTCTCAAAACCGATTGGGTCAAATTCTCTAAATCAGTAGGTATTCGTAGATGAGTCTTGATTTAGAAGTTCCTGAGAAATACAAGAAGGGTACCTTCATAAAAGTTCGCAGACGAAAGAAGGGTTAACACGGTGGCTGGCTTTTCACAAAACCATGCCACATGGTCATACCACCCAAAAACACTTCCCACAAGGTTCAACTCGTGGTCAAGTCGTCGAAGAAGGCATTTAACGATATCCTGTATCATCCATCTCAATAACTTGACGACAGGCCAAAAACACCCACAGAAATTCGTCGCAGGCGGGTTCATTTACCCACGTAATATGTCAATGTCATTTCATGAAATCAACAGAGATAGTAGCGTGATTTTTTAGGCTGTAATTGCGGGTTGACGCAAATAGTTGATCTCTCCGCGAGTGTTCATTGGAGCGCGATCACTCTCTTTTAACATTAAAACAGTTTATACCAACACACCTGGAAGGAACGATTAAATTTTGAAGATCATTTGCCGGTGTAAACAAATACCCATAGCACAATGAGAGTGAGCTGTGGTATGTTTTAAAGTTTTCCTGTGGTTGGACTTTGCCAATACGATTTTCAAGAAGACTTTGGCACAATAAACCAATCTCGTACCGCAGAGAGCTGGATGCGTTTAATTCCGGAACACTAATTAAAACAGACTCACAAGTTCAAACATCATGTTGAATTTGATGGCCATTGGAACAGAGAAAGTGGGGAAGATGTTTGAATAAAGCTTTATTTTCCGATGCAGCCTAGCTCATCACCTTTAACCAGCTTCAAAATTCGCCGGCGGTCGGTCGGATCCTTAAGTCAGGGCTCCGAGCAGCGGGTTCTTGGAACTATACACTTGATATTAAAATAACGTTATAGATACATAAAACACAATTATTCCCCAAAGGCTGTATTCTGCATATTGGTATACGGTGTACCAATATTCTGGTAAGTGATACGCATTGAGGTTCGAGTGCAGGACAATCTTTGCCCGATTCGTCTGCTCGCAATCAGTATTTTCACAGGAGAACCTCTTATTGACAGCCCGGCCTGGTTTTTATTCTGCTATTGTGAACTCGTCGCGTTGAGTGCGATCCGGTTCTGTGGAGCGGAAGGACGTTTACAGAGAGGAATATGAGGTGGTAGTGGGGTTGGTTGGTGGGTAGGGGGGGGGGGGGGGGGGGGGGGGGGGGGTTAAGGTGAAGGGATATTTGGAAGGTATACCAGTGGCAACTTTCAAATATAATTTAATCGACCGCGGTCAAGTTCATTTAAGGCCACTAAGTGTACTTGAAACTAAACATACATTATGGCGGTTGTCTTTGATCCGAATGGGCAAGGTAAGGTCGATGATAACTGGTCGTCTGCTTTCAAACTTAAGACTTGCGAGATTTCATTTAGTAAACAATTAAATGAATCATGCCTTGGTTATTCCGATTGTCCGGTTGATCAAGGTGGTTTGGGTCAAGGTCGTGCGTGAATACCGATAGCTCTGTAAACTGATCAGGTATCCACGGGTCTACTGTGTAGGTGGCGTTATTTAAAGTTAGATACAAGGTAAATGAGTGACTACGCGGCTACAACAAGGATCCTCTGACCCCATTGTTATAGGTTGACATGAATATTAATGAAGAGGATATGATATCGTGTCTAGTGCCAGTGAGAGGCGGGATGTTCTATTGCAGGTTATGGGGCGATGAATGCCAAACGTACAGTGACAAATTTGATATTAGACTTTAATTGTACAATTATGTTATAAAGCACCGCATACTTAAGTGTAAACGATATTGGATAATACATAAAACTACGTGCGTCACTAAACTGATAGCTGCATAGACAGCAACAAAACATGGACGATGACTACGCAGGCGCAAACGTGGTTTTTGATACAGTTTTTACGAGCCAACCCTATCTCTTGTCATCACCCTATGCATAATGCCCTACATACCTACCAGGAATTCATCCAGGGATGACCTACTCAACGGACAAACTCAAAGTTTTGAAGTGCTTAAAACTGCACCTAGTCCTAAAGTGGTGGTCTGTACTGCACCAGACAGGCTTTTAACCTTGGTGGGCCATTAGAAAACCATTCGGTCATTTCGGTGCTCAGGTAATAAGTCAGTTGAGCGAGTGAGTGATTAATGGTAGGTACTAACGTGCAGACAACAGGTGAAAGATAGGTAATCGAGGATGGTTCAGGTATTTTGGCATGCTAAGTAACAACACTTGCTTTGATTGAGTGAACATCAATAGATATATTCATTAGGTAAATGATAGCATACTCGAATAGTCTAGGAGGGGTATACTATCACTCCATATTGAAGACCGATAGCTTAACTAAAGGATGTTTAAGAAATATGAGGCTTATTATTCATAATCTGCAGGTGGATTCAGGAGATTTCACCCGAGAATGCATTGCACAGGTGAGAGTAAATGTTATGAGTGATGTAAGAAAGACATGAAAGATATCGCGGCAGACAGGTATTTCCTTAATTAATTGCCATTTCGATAGGTGTGAAAGGTCTTGTGCGTAAAAAGTACACAGTTACATAAACAACAGATCTGTGCTGTTTCGAGTCAAATAAAATGACAAAAAAATGAAACGCATATTGTTGCTGGTTACTTTAAAGCTGACAGCTGGAAAGAGGAAAATGTTTAATGGATATTCGCAGTATATACCCTTGCAAAACTTAACAGCCCACGTGGGGCTTGAAACAATAAAGTTAATGTCGTTTTTTGAGTGGTTGTGGTTAACATAGCGTTTGAATTGTACCATAGGTTGACCTGTGGACAATTATCAACATATGGACTTGGTATACAAACATATTTCGATTCCCAGAAGCAGATTTCTAAGGATTACGATGTCTAGGGCAAGGTTCAGTTATTTGCAATTCATGTCGGTTCCCAATGCGCTCGTCTGGTAATGTCGGACGCTCTATTTGTCTGAGGTGGGGGAGGCAGGAGGAGGTTGTGTGGGGCGGGGGCGGGGCGGGGCGGGGGTATTGGTGTGCGCGTTCCCACTTGGTGCCAGATTTCTGTTTGACACTATCATAAATAGAGGAAACTTTACTGAGGGAGTTTTTCGGAAAATGTATAAATAGCATAGGACACAAAAAACTGGCGAGTGTCTTTCACAAATCACATTAATTTACAGTCACCCTCGACAGTAAACTCTCCATCTGATTGTTTTTGTAAAAGGAAACGGCTCCCGTCAAGCTCTCACTTGTATAGCGACAAAGAAAACTACCTCGAAAAGAAGAGCTCACAATCTGAAGATAAGATGAGCTGATAAGTATCATCCGGACGTCTTTCGTGTTAAAGGTTAATGGTAATGTCAAAAACATGTCGTTTTCAACTCACTTAACGCAAAGATGAATAATCCGCTGATGCAATGCTTTTGAGATTTGCCGCACGATCGTTCTTTGAAAGTCGAGATGTTTTCAAGGTGTACAATGATTATTTGACAGGTGGTGAAATCACTTATCCAATGTGAAGCGGATATAGATCTGTGTATTATGAAGTAGTGAGAATGATTGCCACTTTTAGGATGTAAAAACACAAAACTGAAATCAGTAATTGCTGGTCCCGCGCGATACACCATGGCTTCTACTGGCACCAGGGCGATTATTTCCCAGAGTACCTTTCTACCCCACCATCCGGGTCCGTACCTCAAGCACTAAACAAGCGGTAACAACTGGAGCCGGCGTTAACTTTAGTGACAATCACAGGAAAAGCGGCTTGGTGGCTTACATTAACAAGACGTTATGTGCTGATAATATGGGGTCATATTTCATTTATCGTGTTGACACTTATGGGGGAGGTATTTCATATGAGAGCCCACACACCGCGGTCAGTGAAAAAAATGTTAAGCCCAATTCGCCATGAAAACATGGTTTTACTGACAAAAGAGCGAGATGAGAGGGCTGGAATTGGACAATAGGTCCTCTTACATTTCCGCGCTCACGGCAGACACCTGGAGTTTGTGTTTTACATAGGTTCAATGTACTGACGTAAAAAGGGTTCGCTAGTCTCACACTTCGACGACTCCCATCCTAACCCGCTATTCGACCCATGGCAACCTTAAGGATCCACTTTCGAATAAATGACCCTTCGCAAAACACTCAAGAATTTAATATCGCTCTTTCGTTGGTCATACCAGCGTAGTTGAGATATCTACTGTGTATAAACACTTGGTTTAATTAACGGAAGGTAAATGTGTCTGAGGACAGGTGAAACACATACAGGTAGAGTCATATCAATGCTTATCAAGGCTACACTGAAATTAGTAACTGCGTCAACGTTTGTGATAAAACTAACTGTTTGCCGCCGTATACAATAAGAAAGAATTCCATTCTACTTCTTATCACGAATGTAGAAACTTCTAGAGAGCATTATTGTTAAGTACCAAGAGGGTGGTTGATAGGGATTAGGTTTAACAGGGCTTAGGGTCATGTAATATAGTAGCATCGTGAAAAGTTGACATAATACGTCATGCCATTAGCGATTCACTCAATAAATTATTCATTTATCCATTATTAAGAAATGACATGTTTATGTATTTAATGAATTCATTGGCGCGCACATTCATTGAATCGTCCCTTTGCATTCCTTTTTTCATTTTACTCATAACCTTATCCATTCATTCAATCCATACAAATGTTTATAAAACATTCTACATACCTTCTCTCGTACCCAATGCACCAATTCCTGTAGCCACCACAGTTGGGCTTCCATACTTTCACCATGCGTGTGAAAGCCTTAACACAGGGCTTGCTCACTTGTTCTAACTCCACGTCTTGGTACGAACACACATTTGGCCTGTAACAACAACAAAAACAACAACAAAACTGTCATCATAACTTATAAATGAAAACATGAACGTGAGTTTATTTGGAAGTTTTCGGACATTTATTGACAAGAACATGAAGGGATGCTTTATATATTTAATTGTCTTTCCATTCACGAGAACCAGACGGTAATTGCACGTTTGTGTGGTTGTAAAATTTATGTAGCAGTTGTTTCGTGTTTGTTTTTTGTTGTTGCTTTTATGGCTCCAAAATACCTGCTTACGACAGCAATTGATTGCAGGAGCCACCCCGAAAAACTGCACGTGTCAGCGAAAGAGCAAATGCAGTTTTCTGCTTCGCATTATGGTGAATATTTTTGCTTGAACTCTGTGTCAGTGTGAGTCATGCGCTACCGTGAGTAAAACGAAAGTCAAAATCAGCTGATCACGAAGGTATACAAATACCTCATAGGACGTTGTTACGTCATTCACAAATGAAACATCATGCGAACGTAGGAACCCAAACTCCACCCATATAATCGGCGATAATGGGGGTGGGGTGAAGTGGGGATGGCATAAGAATGTCCCGCCATTATTTATGGTAAGCCAACCGATCCTTTGGACCAATTATTGACAATGAGCCAGTAACATGGCTACGACGAAATGCCACTTAAGGCGATTATAACAGAAAAGAAATCCCAAGGGGGTCTACTGGCTTCGGTAAGATGTCAGACACGTCGGCTCGGTTTGAATGTTTCAAGAGCACAATGAAAAGAAATGTGTTATTGGAGTAAGACCACTCGAACACGGAATTGTTCGTTTGGTTTCCTCAGTCACCATGAAAACAGCGCCAATGGAGTAAGACTTTCAAGGGTATTGTCATTGTGTTTATCAATGATCGAGGTGGAATTCACGATGGACTCCCATACTTAGCATATTAGCATCTTACCCCAAAGACTAGCCAAATATAACGTGTAGTAAATGAACTGGAAATTGTAGGCCACTTGACTTTTCAACTCGCTACACAAGAACACCCTTATACTCCATATAAGCTAGACTTATTACCACCAACAACTGATAGACAACAAACATTGCAATATTCACTCAAAGACATCAACGAAATATATTCAATATATCTTCTCTTGCGCTTTAATCCGTTACATATCTGGGGAATATTATTGACAAAACATCTCAGAGCGTCGGAAGGTGCTCATCGGGTTCTTTGTGGTTGATAATGAGAGCATAAATACATGAAATCGTCGGCAAGATACTTGAGAGTAAGTGGTGTGTGTTTAATGACTCGTGATTGTCTGTTTAAAAGTTTGGCCACATTTTGTGGGTCCACAAATGTTATATATTTAGGCTGAGTGCCATAAAATGTTACTCGATTGTCTCGAAGACTAAATGTCACTTGACCAAAAGATCGATTTGTTGGAAAAAAGGTGTTGTAATAACCAAAGATCTGAATATTGATCCAGTGAAGGGGGTGGAGATGGAGTTTAGAGAAGGTGCGGAGGATGGATGGGGAAATATAGGGTACAAATCGGCCCAGACATGGGGCTAGAAATGGGGCTAGATATGGGATTGAATGGAAACAGGGCTAAATGTGACTAGAAATGGCTCAGTGAATGAGCGCAAATATAAGCCTAAAATGGGGCTAAGAATCGAAAAAAGTTACTTAAAATGGGGGCACATTTAGACTCTGAGAAAGGGTTAAAAGTCCGGGTTCAAAGTCAAAACTGGGGTCAAAGTCGGGGTGAAAAAGAGTTCTGTTCCAAACTTTATCACCTATCGTAACAAGAAAACGTCAGTTTAGTTACCACCCTAATTAAACGTATTTACCCAACTTTTTGAAACGTACTTATCAACCACACACACTTCCGGCTAATTATAACTGCCCCACGGGAATCCGGGCGTTAACATACATTGTTCAGGTTCAGGTGGCCAAGACCTATTTATAAATCCATCAATAAATTCCACTCATTCACCTTCCGCGATCACTTTACCAATGGTAATATTTACTCGTCACTTACCTGGCGATTTCGCACTAACGAGCGTGTAATTGACGAGAAACGTTGTTCTATTCATTATTACACAGGTGTGTTGCGTTAACTGATACCAGACACAGGTAAATAACAATTCCAGGTATTGATCAACGATCGCTGATGTATTCACCAAATAAGCTACAGTAACAACAACCGGAAAAGCCATTTTGATATGGACGAAGTTGAATGATACAACTTGATCGCGTTTGCATGCCACTTTGCTTCGATATCCTTCGTATGTTATTCTAAACGATATATCCATCTATTCCCATCCCAAGCAATGATAAATGAGTCTGTAATCTACCATTTACACTTAAACAGTCGACGTATGCTCGGAAACACAAACAAGTATTTAACCGAAATAAACCCGCCCACACATCTGCACTGTTCAAACAACACAAGTGCATGGTTTTTTTTCCTGCTAAAACAGCAGATCTGCCTTCCCTCGTAGTTGATTAAGCCCAAACGCCTGGAAATTATAGAAAGCGTTGCCTTGTAAACAAGTTAGTTTGTTGTGTTTACAAACGGATTTGATTAATCAGCCAAGTAAAATACATCACGTATTTAAGCATTTGCTATCTAAGGACTACAAAGAATATCTAAGTGATCGATTTAGATCATCATGGTAGACAGACAAAATTGTTTAAACCGTATATATAATAAATATACTTGATGAGGTGGTATCTATTGTGCTCTTCAGAAATTGCCCCCCACAAATTGCAAGATTACTTCATAGAGCATCTGACTAAGTCACATAAGATTTTGAAAATAAATATATATTTTTTAACCCTCTGTACTCGGAGTATAATCTCTCACAGCATTTTGTCATCTTAAATTAACCTTGGTACTTTTTGTGTGTGACCCAGTTTTGAGCTCGGTATTTCAGGTACGTAGGCTTGTTGTTACAAGCGTCAACGAGATAAGATGGTTGTTTAAAAGATCAACTGTCATTGAATCAGGGAAATATCAAGTTTACTTCAAGTAACATTCACCTTGACCCGCTCAACAATATCATACAAGGTCATGGTAAATTCTGAGATGAAGATATCAACAGAATTTAAGCCTGAGATTGCACTTTACTCCCAAGTATACTCCATCTTAAACCAACAAAGTACTTAGCCTACTTGTGCACAATCACATGCGTCGCTGCGAACCGAAGCTAAGCGATGATACTCCGATCCCAGCTTAAACCATCCTCACACCAGCAAAACCAACACGCCATCTCGACCACCCGTCTGTAATGGAGTCGGATTACAGGTTGCGATTTGTCACTCTCGTTGCCCTCGGGCAATATGGCATCGATGACATCTCATAAATAGCTTTCTCTGAACAGCAAGAGCTACACTCAACTGTTTCAGATGAAATAAGTTGTTTTTAGTTTTTATCTGAGGGACATTTCGTTTACTATAACATTTGTACTGCAATCATTGGTATTTTTTGTCTCCAGTTAATGGTTGGGTAATATTGTAGCTACTTAAGATGTGTGTGCTCAATACACTAGTTTTGACAAATAACTTTGAGGTGATGGGCAAACCAAACAGTAAATCACATGGGCGAACTAACATTTATTGCATGCTAAGCTCAAATTACCTAGCAACCACGAGTTCGAAAAATGTATCTCAATTTAATTAAAAACTTATTTTGAATGATAGTACAGTTCACATCGGCTTTCAATGCATCGTCGTGAAAGGTTGCATTCAGGGATCACAAATGACAAGAGTTAAAGATACAAAGCTTGACAAGGGCATCCAAGTTTTGCTACCCCCAATGTTGGCGTGAGGGAGTATTTTTTTAAAGTTATATATAATACGTAGCATGATAGTAAATGTAAGGTATGGGAAGAGGACCATATCAAAAGTCGACGGTCCATAGGGGAAATAATATTGCCGTTAACGGAAGCTTATCATCCGAAGACAGGTGGGTAATGAAGTGTGATCAAAGCACCGTGATTGCCAGGTGTGAAGTCGCACCTGAAAGCACTAGACACGTCAATGAGACGTGAGATTCACACTCTTCTACTACGTGAGACTTCACAACACCCACGAATCTGCTCTCTCGATCTTAATAAAAGGGCGTTATCTTAGGTACTCCAGTTGAAACGATCCCCTCCCCTCGTGTTGGACACGCTTTCTTTAACTGATATCCATATGCAACGGACGAAGTTAGTCGCGCAGATATCGGCATTTTAGAGTTAGTGTGTTATCAGTTTTGTAAGGATGAGTGGCATCGTACATCAACTTGACCACGTCTCGTATTCCTAAAATGACCTAGCGACGCATTCCGTTCGCTGGGCGTTTCTTTCGCCTGTCATAGCGGTATGAAGACATTCTTTCAAGTCAATTTGCAAATCTTATTGAATAGCTCAGGTTTTGCGTCTGGGTGTGAAATAACGGAGATATATCGCTTTGTGGAACTAACTGGGGCTCATAACTCGCATTGTGGACGAAGACAACACCTACAAAACAGCAATTCCTCTTTACTCAGGGAAAAACTCTCTAGAGCTGACTGTCATGCGCAAACATATCAAAAAGTATACTGACACTCGTATCTCGATGTTAACGATCCGAGTATAAGGTCCACGGAATCCTCACATCGAGGTCCGGGTTCCTATGGCAATGTTCTAATATAAACTGTTTTATATATAACCCTTTAAGTCATAGGTCATTTGTTGATGACGCTGTATTACAGAGCAATATCAAACAGAGAACCTTCAGGAATAGCCAGCTCTAAAGAAGACTCAAAATCATTACTGACTTGTAAGAGCTCTGGGATTAACTTTCCATGGATCAGGCGTTGATCCGAGTCTGATAATGTTTGTACCCGATGCAACGCGATGCAATGAGGCCAAGTGTCGGGCACACGATATGCAGTAAGGCCAAGTGCCGGGCACACGATTAAACCCATCGAGGCGAGAGTGAGTCTGTGGATAGAACCACTTGTAAACGTATAAAAGTAATCTGATTTCGAGTGCGTGTGTACACAAGAGAAGGCGTAGAGGTTTCAGGAGCCGACAGATATACGATATCGTAGACAATAGCCGGTGCTCCTGAAGGGACAATAGGATTGAGGGCTTAGACGTGATTCAGATTATTGAGAAGGGATTTTAAAGGCGGGGTGGGGGTGAGGGGGGGGGGTGGAGGTAGTGGTATGCGATGTTTAGGGTGTGGGTTATGGGGGGGTATTGTGGGGTTGGAAGGGGTGGTTGGGGTGATTTCTGGGATGCCATAAACAGCTGTCACTGAACGAGGGACACCTCAGTGGAAATATTGGGAAATTCCTCATGAAGTCCCGGATTTCGCCAGTGTCATGTGACACTGAATTTGTCTACACAACTCAACACCATCTCACTACACGATATCCAATTTACCTAACCATAATTTTGTTATATAATCTCCATAGAACATTGCTCCTCAGGGTCATCAGGTAAACGGTAACAGCAAAACACTCAGCGATAGTCACCGGAATTAAGCCGTAATTTTAGTCAATGGCGCGGCTGACATCAAGCGTACCGTTTACCGGGTTTGTTTTCGTGGATCCACTTAACTATTTCCGGGCGAATGATCTTAGATCGCGAAAATCGACGAGCTATTTTAGAGTGGATGTGAGCCTGTATTGTAATTTGAGTTAAGTTGACAGAGGTAGAGTTCTGACACTATTAAGAAGCGGGTATAGAAGCTTAATATCTTCGTTGATTGTGGGAGGAGCCGGCTGGAATATATCTTTCGACAGGTGATTGTATGGGCGTATATATATATATATATCGTATTGTGACCGAGGTGATCAGATGTCCGTGTTTAGAACTATTTCGTCATAAAATACTTCCGTGAATGGCGAAGCTGTTTCCACCCCCACCCCACATAAAAACCACAAAGAGCAGTTAGTCTTGAAGTGCTGTAATCACACGTGTATTATGCGGTGTTGCAATCATGAGTATGCCAAGGAGTGTCTTAATCACATGTGCTGTAATCCCGTGAACAACATGTGGTGCTGTAATCACATGTACATCATGTAATGCTGTAATCTAATGTGCGTCATGAAGTCAAATATGGTCATCTATAAACCGCACCCCCTTTCTTCACCCACCCTACCCGATATCCAGCGCAGGGCTCCCCCGCCACCCCCTCGCTACAGACACCTCATTTAATGTATGGCCAATTAGACATCCGAAAGTAATCAATCCCCACTTATTTAAAAATTTGAAATTCGGATGCCTCAAATCAAAGAATGTCCGAGTGTCAGTGAATCACCTCTCACTTTCAAGTACTTCATAAAAGTACTTCATAAGTACTTCCGAAAGAATTGTTTTTAACGCAACCTGCAGGTTATATAGGTCTTATGATTGTCATCGGGAAGGATGAAAGGTGTTTGACACTCGGCGGACGTAACAGCCGCGCAAGTAGATACAATAGTCGAAGGAAAGGCTGATCACACCTTTAATTACAGGCATTGATTAGATTTACCTGACCAGGCGGT
This sequence comes from Urechis unicinctus, assembly GCA_034190875.2. Classification (NCBI taxonomy): domain Eukaryota; kingdom Metazoa; phylum Annelida; class Polychaeta; order Xenopneusta; family Urechidae; genus Urechis; species Urechis unicinctus. Next base: position 48,024,780 of record CM067344.1, on the reverse strand, counting down.
TTCCACGCGCTGTAGGGCAATGGAGGCCTTCTTAGGGGGTATTTTCTCATTTGGAAATTGACAATGGGGCTTAATTAGGGTGCGATCGTTTCTAAGTTTTGCTGAGCCGCGCATCGGTAAGCTGGTTTTACCGGAGAAACCGTATTACCGGTTAATTACGAAAACGATTACTGCCAAAGATCAACCTCGTTCCCTGGGCGCAGGAATTACGTCATTTCTCAGGTAAGTCTCCTGGTAGACCGGAAACGACACAATTTAAGAAGACGCTATTCTTACAAGTATAAACGAAGCTAATTCCCAGACGATGTAGCTGTTTTTGGAATTCATAGATGTTTATTACTTTAATTCTCGGTTGGTCCAAACCTCTTATTATCGAAGGGGTCATATCACCTCTATATGACCCCGCTCTACAACTCTGACCCATTTGCATCCCAACATGCCTGTGTAAACTTATCAACAGGTATTTCACAAAACTTCGTCAGTGGTGTACTATTTTACTCCACTACCATACACGTAATTAACCTAGATCAGGATCAATGATTCAGTCAGGTGTGTTGTAACTGCCGCCTTAAAGAAGCCCAGATTTGTCATCTTGATTTCAGATCAACTCTTGCAAATGGACGTCGGCTACCCCACCCTGCGCATTGAATCAACCCTAATTCAGCCGACGCAACAGCCTACCCCACTGATCCAATGATTGGCGGGACAGATAGTATCCATTGAAAGAAACCCCCATTTCCAGGTCCTATTATGGCAGGAGCGGTTACGAGCTGAAGGGCTAGGCTAAAGCAATGTTAAGGGAGGCCTAGTTATAATAGTAGGGTATGGGAGGAATTCAGGACCATAGGGCGGGTTTTTTCATGGCTTATATAGCAGACATCTGAAATGTTTACCATCTGCTGTGACCTTTTGTGGCAATTGAATGCTCGTTGGTATCCTGAGGGCGGGTCAAAATATCGTAGGCGACGTTAACCACAAGGTGAAGATTCGTTCCTAATTCGGAAAGAATCCAGAATTATTTGTATCGGTATAAATTGATTGATGTTGGCAAAAATAACAAATTCTAAATCATTAAGCTTCGAACTTATCAGCGCATTTTCAAGCTCTTTGGATCCTTATCAATGAACAATAACATAAATTGATTACCAAAATGACCTAAGCGAAAGACTATACTCACATCCCTTCTTGGAGGTCCTGTTCCTCCGCAGAGGAGACAGAGACGAGGAGGGAGGTTGTCAGCGTAACATAATAAATAAGATAATTCCACTTCGCCATAACGCCTCCAACAAGATATCCTCTTTTTGTATAACACACGAGACAAGAGATCATATGCCGCACAAATCCTGCGCTTTCAGCGCCTCGGTCGTCTGCAACTTCGTGACACAAATCTCGCCAATTTATAGCTCCAAATACTTAGCCTCCCTAAAAAAAGAAGACTCCAAGTTTTCTGGTAATCCAACATCGAAGTCAATGGCCTTAAGCCCGTTGGTCGTCAAGTTTTCCGTGGCGATTTCTCCAAGTGTTAACAGCCCAAAAAATATTTAACTTAAAAGCCAACACTCCATTCCGAAGACCTAAAAGCTTGAGGCCACCTACGGAAGAGCTATCCCCCGAGTTACGCTGTATTTCGTGCAATGCTGCAATTTGGTTGTCAGCCCAAGGGTTGCAAATGGATTCCCTTTCCAGGGTTTTCAATTTCATTAAGGCTACGAGACGTTTGTATCAGATGACGTGCTATAGTCTACGAGTAGCAAGATCGATTCCTTCCTCTGATCAGACGGCTGAGTTATTGTTGCAGCAGCCTCGAAAGCATCTCTTACGCGATTGCTTGACGGCACTTATCCACGCAGACATTTTCATCTCACCTCTCTCTCTTTCTCTTTCTAAATAACCGATCGCAACTGTGGCTTTTATAAGATAGAGAGATGAAAAGAAGTAGGAACAGTTCTCCTCAGCGGGCGTGCCGAGTGCGTCTCGCCTGCGTCCCTCTTGCCGTATGACTGACTGACGGGCTTGCGCGCGCGTCCGCGTGTGTGAGACGCCAGCCGTGACCAGCCGATTTCTCGCTGGTCCCCTTTTTGCTTCGTTCGCCTCCTGGCAGACATCTACCAGGCTATTTACAACACAAGAAACGCTGATCGTTCACTATATGAGCTTCGCTTTCTGAAGAAGCTACCTCATTTTTAAGGAAGCGTTTACCGATGCTGTATATCGATTCGAACACTTGTAGAGGGTTAGGTCCCGGGTCGTTTTGGTGCTCATATAAGTCGATTTGTCTGTCTCTTTTTCTCTGTCTCTCACTCTCTCTCACTCTTTCTCTTTCTCTCTCTCACTCTTTCTCTCTCTCGCTGACTCTCTTTATCTCTCTCTCATCGTCTCAGTGCGTTTCTATTGAAGACTGCTGTCCAAACACAACACAGAGCATTGAACTCCTTTGTCGTCTTCTATAGCTCCAGTTTGGAATCACTCCAACAAGTCAGCTCCTGCCTAAACCATTCTGGTCACCACAATGACAAAAAGCCCCATTCCAGCGATCTGCCTTAAAGAGGCGCAGGACGAAAGTTCAGAGGGGTCAGATCCAATGAGGCGAGTTCGAATATGGACAAAACCCTCGCCATATGCATACCCAAATAGGGCCCTCCTCCAAGCGTGGGTAGTTAACAGCCGACTGTCTGCTCGACGGAATGACGCATGGGTCCCAAGGTCTGCATTTATATATAAATATATATACACCAATACCTATATACATAACGAACTTGGGCTGGTAATGAAAGCCGCTGGTGGTGAGACAACATAACTCACTCACTGCTGCCACCAGCTCCTCTCTTGTAAGGCACCCACCTCCAACCAACCAACCAACCAACCAACCAATCGACCAACCAGCCAGCTATCATTCCAGCGAGAAGTTTTAAATAACGTATAAAGAATTGACCAATTGAAATCTTGCCTCAGCAGAGCCGCAGGTATGTATTCAAGGTCATGTGCGATTGGTTTGATCCCTAACCACCCCAAACCAACAACTTCACATTGACATGCCGATGTGTATCTGGCTCTCTCTGATAACAATGTTGGGATGGCCTCAATTGCTCGCAAGTGAACGTCATCCGCGCCCTTATCTCAGAGACCGGAGCCTTTTTTCACTCGAGCAATGAACAACTGATCAATGTAATATCCTGATTAATTGATATGCGTCTCCGTTAAGGATCCTTCAATTTTCACACAGCTGGCAACATATGGGATATATAATATCATAAATTCCACTCGTAAGAGTTGAGACGCATAAGACTTGTCAGAGTGATATACATGATAATTGATTCCATCTCTGGGGTATGATGTATGGACGAAAATTTTACCTGTGACACCTCAGCATTCCATTATCTCTAACTCAGCTTCTACTATACAATCTCGAATCATGCAAGTTACCGGAGCATGTGGGGGATAACAGTTTGACCTTGTGGGGTAGCTCAATGAACCTACGCCACGATATATCAATCTAAGTGCATTGTTGACACTTACAGGCTGTTGACCTCACCAATTACTGCCACACCTGTAAACGTACCTGTATGACGAGGCTATCCAACTAAACATGACTCATAACGCACCTGTAGACTGGGAGTTGATTAGCATTGAAAGGGCAGGTGTTGACCAGCTAGGTGACCCAAAACTCAATCATCATTTAACCTGGTTCAGTTATCCATGTGATTGCTTATGGTAAATCTATGCGTCAGTAAATTGATGCATCACATCGCCCTGTATTTTCATTTTCAAATCTTTCATCCCAACCCTTAACTACGACATATTTTCCGGAAGAAAATCTATTCCCCAGTCCCACCCCCACCCCGCCCCCTACAAATGGTTCCCCCATTCCTGCATACACACCACAGACTCTTACCCAGATCAACTTTTGGAGTAAAGTTGAATGGCCACGAACCTGAATAAAATGCCTGCATACCACCGACAGCGTTTAGCCTTTGTTCCTCGCTTGTCAGATGTCAGCTAATTTTAGCGAAAGCCATGTCACAAATTACGAAGATAGTTATCCCTCCCAGAGGACCAGAGTCTAGCCACTTTTACCCCATCATCGTATTTACAGGACGCTGTGTTCATGAACCAGGCTATTCGATAAGCATTAGTTGATTACTGTTTGGTGTGATATATATCTAACTAAGTTTATTCAAGAAATTGCAAAATTAGTTCAATAAATATGCGCCTGCATATTTAATTTAAAAGGGAATGAGTTCGTATTGTTTGCATTCTAACGCGGAGGAATATCTCCAGAATTGCAAATAAAATCACACTCGCTTAGTTCTTATTGCATGTAAATTATTAAATATATTATCATACTAAATCCCATCTTAAGATGGAACACTTAGCATGAATAAGCAATTATGGCTGGATGAACAAGCGAATCAATGACGGTTCTTTCGTCACAAATGTTTTCATTATTACGTTAGAGGCAACACTTCCAACGATTGCCATATAGGGCACGCGATGTTTTGATTAAATTAAGTCCCCATCCCCGGACAAATTGCGGAAAGTGCTGTTACGTATTTGTTAATGGCTAAATAATCTGTACTCATTGATATTCTTGTTGATATAACGTTATATGGATGCTGTAATAATGAATTAACACATCTATTGATGTGTCGTACAGTAACTGAAATTAATGAATAATTCACAGAGTGATGTCATACTGACGATCATCTGAGTGACCCGAGAGAGATTGAGAATTGGAGATATTTTAACACCCGAGGCTGCTGAGGGTGTTTTTACGTTAGGGTGATGCAGAAACAGCCGGATGTTGAATCTACTGATAACATTGGTATTGGATTCATGACTAGGTTGAATGGACCGCGTTTTTCTATTGCAGCTTTGTAAGAACACTTTCAGGTTGCGCTTATCACGTGACAAGTTGATCCGCTTTATCTGTGCTTCGCCTATTAAGTGGCTTATGGATGACTTGGTGAGGTACTTAATGCCTGTGATAGAAGACTGTTAAGTACCGATGGGTCCGGTTTGCGGAGGATTCGAACTGTACCTGTCTACCTGTTAGTAAGTATTTGCGCTTGTGCGTCGGCCACTCACTCACCAGTAACTAACTCACTCATTTACTCACTAAATCACTCGCTTCTTCACTCACTCAGCCCCTCACTCAATCATTCGGTCACTCACTCGCTCACTCTCTCGCCCACTCATTCGCTCGCCATTCACTCACTCACTCACTGACTGACTCATTCATCGACTCACTCACTCGCTTACTCATTAACTCACTTACTTACAAGAGGTTCACATTCAAGGAAGTGAGTTTTCCTTATTAATGGTCTGTGCGCAATGTGGAAGTCAGTTCCCCTGTTGACGACGGCAACGGTGTCCGCTTTTTCAATACAAGATTAATTTGTCATCCACGTACGTTGTCAGATCTGGATGTCAAATAAATGCCTGGGTCCGGCGTATGTTTGGAAGCCTTTCAAGCGGATTGCGTTCGGAATTATGATCCGGGTTCATGTTAAACCGCTGTTTATTAAACCACATTTTCACACTATTTCCTTAATTTTTCCATATCAATACCCTAATTAATCGACTATAATACCTCCATTAGAATTGTGAACAAGCTGATGAAATTAATTGATCAATCAAGGTATAATTTAAGCTCGATAAGTCTATATATCTGAACACATTACCAATTTGTTCTGCTCCCATATCGATCACCATCATTGGGCGATTGATCACAATTCTCCTGCGGATTATTCCTATCTCATTCAATCTCTAACAATTCTTTTCTATGTCCCTGACCGTATAACGGGGGCAAGGTCGTTCATTTATTATATTTTTGTCAAGTCATCATTTCCTCAGGGATACTTACCGATAGTGTATTTGTACGCGAGTGAAATAATGTGCGATTGCTAGGGTATACGTAGCCGTGCACGACGTTTATTAACGTCGTGCAAAGATCGTAACCGAATGCGCGTGAACGATAAATGAGTTCCAATTATACACGATAATATAGGGTATACGTAACTCTGTGTACAAGAACCAAAGTCACGAACATTGCCCTTGGGAACGTAATTAACAACATGCTTATGCTCTAAATTTGCCATAAGGTCTAAGTCTGCACTGAATAGAGCTTTGAAACCTTGGATCTTCGTGACAAGCTTATTCATCGCCTTACTAACAGAATTATGTTGATATAGATAAATCAGTGTTCGGAAACTAAACTTAGGGATCGAAGACCCCGAGTATTCCATTGTTTAACCCTTGAATTTGCGGAAGTTTTGAATTCTCTAATTTGAGTGTAGCTCCGGTGTAACGGTAACATGAATTTATACCCAGACGTCTTGTAGGGCTAATTTGAGTGTAGATTAAACAATGTCGATAAATATCTGATGCTAGAATATTCTAGGATGTAAACTGCGGTTTTTCCTTTCGAGAAATGCTGTGTAATACTATGTTACTTGAAGCGATATCCAGTCGGTTTTTCGCATGATTTCTCACCGGCTTTGATATAAAGCTGATATGATTTCAATAAGAGGCTAGACCACGAACTCATGAACTCTGCCGTCATTGTATTTCACGTTTTTTTCTATCATTTGGGGCCTTAAAAATAACAAGAGGAAATTGTCAACATCCCACGTATGTCGTTCAACTGTCATTACTTATCCCTTTCAAAAATTCCACATGGTTTGAGGCAAGTGAACAGAACGTCTGATTTTTGTACGAATTATGGACGGAAGTACATAGACGGAGAGTATATGAGTGGTAATGGAGGTGATTCAAAGGCGCTTTTGTATCCGAATGTAGAGTGAACTTGACTCAAAGAGGTGGTTCCGTGACATGGCATGCTGTGGATACTACCCGGCACAAATGGCCAATACGGAAGACCTTGTCAGTGGTTTGTTTGCATGTTTATCTAAGTACTTCAAGTGTTAATCAACAGCTTAACAAGTGTGATAGCCTGGTTAGGAAATCGCAGGAAATTCTCAAGCCTTTGTATGAATAGGCCGATCGTGACTTACACGTTTCACCTGTCAGGCACTCTTAATTAGGCAGGTGTACCGGTTCTAAGGAGTTGAGGATTGGTTATCAGGGATTGGAAGGCGGACTAATCACGCGGCGTCTTAACTCGACCAATTCTTCGTGATGATCTTGAGACCATATGTGACATGCTTCATGAACTTGACAGATGTTTGATTTGATTGATTGGTTAATAAAGTCAATATATGATGAAATATTAACCCCTTCGCAAGGTTATTTTGCTGGGGAATCTATGATCATGTTTCTCTTGTGAAATGCGTTCTGAACACATTTAATTTGGCGTAACTATTACATAATATGCTGACCTACAGGTCATACAGATCAGTGGTATATATGGCAGGGTGTGATATTTACACTGTTCTCGCGGTCGCAGTTTTCATCAACTCATTTACCCTCAAAAACCCTGATTTACTCTTTAACATGACATACATGTACCACAGTCTTTCTCTATCTAATCATGGAAATGTGATTTGAACAGATCGACGATCGTGTTATTCTCTTCCATCTGGCAGCTTGAAACATTTCGCACTGTGGATATCATTGAAACACTATTTAATGCAGGCAAGCTAAAAATTTACCTCGATCAAATAGCATAGAGTCAAATACCAAATGTCGATAATTTATTGATGGGCAGCAGCTGTTGTCATGCCGTTTAAATGACTATAGCACGTTATGATAGTTTTCCCAGTGACATGAAAACCGTTATGAACATACGCTATACGCGGCAAATCAATAGCATGGTCCGTGTGTGCCTACGCGTACATATTTACATCAGTCGGCGTCCAATATGTGGCACATTCAGAAATATGCATACGCCCTTTGGTTGATAATCGTAACAGTTTCAGCAGCATCTGACACATTACAATTTGTTCATGTGGTAAGCACTGTGATTTTTGTTTTGATGATGTACAGATTACTACGTAAATATGCATGATAGACCAGAATTGAATGCGGTGAGCGATATTCGGTGTATATTGGTGTGGTGACAAGTGCCAACTCCGTCGCTTACTCGGCGTTAACTTGTCAGCGTTGCCTGATTAGCTCTCGAGTGTCAGTTTTGGGTTTTGTTTGGGAACTGTTGATTAGTGACAACACAGAACAACACCAACCTCTAAGTAACAGGTAAACGGCATTGAAACACTAAATTAGCAATGAAACGGAAGTTGACTATATCAGTATATGTGGATCATAGTTGTAAGTAGCCCCGGTTAGCCCAACAGACCATCACAATTACCACATCAGCGATAAGATTGGTTAATTTACTCCTTAATTCATTCTTAATTATGGCCCAGGTCAGGACTTTTGGATGCATTCATCCAGCTGAAGTGACTAAGATAAGATAATTTATTAGCCCTATTCGGGAATTTGCTTTACAGTCTACAATTAACTCGTGTCTCTCTGTCATTCTCCTCGTGTCCCAGCCCCTGCTAGGCCCGTGTTTTGACTAACGGCTCTGTGAGTGCCCCAGTGTATCACACAACTCAAGACTAGTGTTGGACTGATCTCTTTATTCAATATGGACCGTCAACAACTTTGGTCTGTCCACAGGTAACTGGGCACTGATGCATGTACATCAAGCATGTGGGTCCTAGTCATAAATTGCCTTGAAAGAATGCATACTATCTAAAACTCCAAAACTTCTGCAACTTTCATCATGTGTCTGACAATCTGACTTTAGGATCTGCTTTCAAAAACCTGGTGAGATTACTACTCAGAAACTTCACACAAAGGTTATTTTGTACAAACTATATTTCTTATGTTGCTACAGCATAATTACAAACACAAAATGTCAGCTTATCTTGCTAGAATATGTTTTTATGTCCACACAAAAAAGGTACTAAAAAACAAGACTATTTTCCGTGCGCGCTAATACGCACCAACGTCGTGAATCGCCCAAAAGCAATAATGTAGAAGGGAAAAGTTAGGCATAATAAAGACAAAAGATAGGGATCTTTAACAAAAACGTGATGCGCTTGGCACGGCAGTTACAGGCTCAGATCACTGGCGGCCGCTCTGAAAAGTCCGAAATGACCAGTGGACTGGGTCGAGAACACCAGAAGCAGACCAAATTTACCAATTGCGTTTCTCTCGCTATAGAACCATACAAAGTGTCAAATTTGATGGTTATAACATTAGCTATGCTTAGTATGCTATTATTGAAAATTATTGCAGTTATTGTTTATTTGCTCATAATCAGTGAAATATCAATCTTAACAGAAGGCCCAAATCACCAGGCTAAAATCACCTAGGGCCAAAATCTCCCTGTGCCAATATCACTGGTTACCCATGGTCACCGTCCTGAAGTACAAATTATGCGCTGGGGTTTGGTTGTGTGCAGCATTTCCTTAATATGGCATCATCTGTTTCTAAGCTAGGTGAATTGCACAAGGTATTGCAGTTTTTGTTTGGCCTCAGGCACTTTGGTTAGGCCATAATGATCCAGTCAGTGGATTCCCTGTGCACTTGTAGTCTCGGTGGCATGGAGCCATCTAATTCATTGTTATATTTATCGGTATTGTATCAACGTCTGGGTTTCAATGCTACCCCAGAAGTTTTACTCAAGTCCTGAACACCGCTTCGCACAGATCAAACAAAAGCAGGTGTGAGACACAAAACACAAAATGGTTGATATTCACCCCTCATTCTCGTCTCTGATGATAATTTTCCAGCTGTTCAGACATGGCGACAGAAGTCCAATTTCAACCTTTACTAACGACCAATTTAAGGAGGATTCCTGGCCCCAAGGATTCGGTCAGCTGACTCAGGTAATTACATATCCTTTCAATGTCCACAAACCTTTAGCATAGGTAAGAGAGCTCACATAGACTGTTTATGCTCAATCACAATTGCAGGGGCTCGTAAACTCATGTGGGCTTTATGCCAAGTGATTGTTAGCACTGAAAGGAGCACAACTTTCCAGACTACCACTGTTTGAAATGATATCTGTTAATTTGAGCCCAATCGGTATATGATGTTTGTAAAATTGTGTCAGTTTTGTTTGGATTGGACATGTCAAATGAATCTTATATGGCTTGTGATGGGAACTATCAGGCAGCAGATCTCCTTGTGTGAACTCGACCATATGACCTGCTCTCTTCTCCCGCAACTCTGTGACTTCAACTGTATGATCTTGATTAGTACTCTTACCCTCACTCCATGACCTCTACACTTTGACCACTACATTATGACCTTCAATCCATGACCTCCAATCTGGCCTGTCATTTATGACCTACTCTATATCCTTCACTTTATGCCCTACATTGTGTAACGTTTGCTCCATGGCCTCTGTACTATGACCCCAACTTCATGACCTCCATCATGTGTGAGCAGCAAGGGATGCAGCAGGAGTATAAATTGGGCCGATGGTTGAGAAATCGCTACAATGGTTTCCTTAACGAGGAGTATGTCAGACAACAGGTAGGCCCTCACCTGGCTAATGTTACACCTATATTTACCTCATGCTCTTGACCCATGTGATCCCCCTATTATGATCTACCTCAGTTATTAAATAGAGGGATAATTTAGACAAAAGTACTTATGATCCACTATGATCTACTATGCTTTTAGAAACCTGGTTTGAGTCATTGTTTTGTTTTTACCAGGTGTACGTTCGTAGTACGGATTATGACCGAGCTCTGATGAGTGCCTATTCTGTTCTGGCTGGACTCTTTCCACCTCCACCTCGCGGTTATCAGCAGTGGAATCAAAACATCTCATGGCAGCCTATTCCTGTTCATACGATACCCAAAGATGAGGACTGGGTAGGTTCACTCTAAGAGTTAAAAAATGATACAAATTGATATTTCGTTGAATTATTATCGCGAATGATACAATGACATCCCAGACTAAAAAAATTGGGGCAAGTCAAAGTGATCAGAAATTTGTGTCCCTTTATGCTTGTGATAACGTCTAGATTATTTTGAAGAACTTTTTGAATTATGTTATTAATGTTTCACATTTCAAGTTGAACCATTGCGTCAAAGAAATACTTAAGTTGCCCTTCGATTGGTCAATGAAATAGAGTTCCTTTGTTTTCAGTTTCTTCTCGACCCACCCTGTCCTGTCCTTAGCGATATTTTTGAGAAACGCAACACCAGTGATGAAATAGCCATTGAAAACGAATTTAAGGTGAGTCTCAGTTGAGCTTGCCACTTTGCATGCTACAGACGGAAGGGAATGGGTAGGTAGGTCATGAGTTGGTATGAATTTAGAATGTGTGTGGTCTCTTTAAACAAATCAATTTTTCCATCAGGTTATAGTTTTGTGAAAGTTCCTTGTAGGCAGCCTATTGACGTATGTATCTGACACACTTGTGTACAAGATGCACCCGTAATTTGTCTGTGTTTTTGACAGCATGACCTGGAGGTGTTGAAAAATGAAACCGGAGACAACCTAACCAGTATCTTCGATACCCTCTATATATATGATGCTCTGCTGTGTGAGGTACAAAACCAGTCCTGCTTGAGTGTGTTTCCCCATTGCCATGATTGATAGTGTGGTGTTTTACGTAGGAGAGCTGTGGAATGGTTCTGAGGTGACAAAAGGGTTGTGACTTTAAGTCTGCTCTGTGGATGAAATTATTTTAAGTTACTGTGCCGATTCAATTATATCATTCATTGTAAACTATAATATGTTACATATTGGAAATTCAACCCCTTTCATGTCCCTTCTTTTAGTACAGTATTATCACTATTGCTGTTGCTGTTTAGTCCAACAAAGTACTACTGGTACACAGTACTATTGGTACACAAAATACTACTGGTACACAGTACTATTGGTACACAAAATACTACTGGTACACAGTACTATTGGTACACAAAATACTACTGGTACACAGTACTATTGGTACACAGTACTATTGGTACACATAATATTACTGGTACACAGTACTATTGGTACACATAATACTACTGGTACACAGTACTATTGGTACACATAATACTACTGGTACACAGTACTATTGGTACACAAACTACTACTGGTACACTTCTATGTCACCAGAAACTGAATTCCAAACCAAATCCCGATTGGTTCAGTGATGGGATGCATGACAGGTTCGTTGAGAAGGTGATTCCTGTGCAATTTCGTCGGGCAGGGTCATCTGTACAGGAGCGCCGCCTGAAGGGAGGTTTGTAATTGCTTAAACCATAACTGTTCATTCTGAACGAATAAATCTCACATAGAACTAAAAGTCAACCAGACTAATCTCTTGTCCGTCATCATCATCCCTGACTCAAACACTGTGACACATGGTCATGATACTTCCTCAGATTTTTCACTGACCTAATGCTGACTTTAGCCTAATTCACAATTCACACAAGTCCTTCAAACCATCTTTCTTGATCGGAACTCATTTCAGGAGTAATTGTGGGCCAAATTCTTCGTGATTGGAAAATCCAACTGGACAACGAAACCACCACTCCACTCAAAATGATGATCTTTTCTGCTGTGAGTTCCCACTAATTTTGTTATCATTTTTTTCCAGGATAAACAAATTAAAACATTTCCTTTTGTCAGACTATACAGATATACTATTAATTTCTACCCTATCCGTAAAAAAGATAGAAACTATATCAAATGGTGTTTTATTTCCTGGCCTCTAATCTTTCAAAAGTTGGCCCATGCATTATTTTCTATTTGTGGCTTGGTTCGTAGCATGACTCCACAGTGATAAAGCTGCTGGCTGCATTAGACGCCTTTGACTGGCACGAAATCCACTACTCTGCCTGTGTGATGGTGGAGCTTCATTACCTGGAATCCACTGGTTACTACGTGCAAGTCTTCTTCCGGAACACATCCGACAGCGTGGATGCTGTCCAGCAACATGTACGAGGTATGTATGTGAGTTATATGTAAGATAGATATGTGTGAGGTATGTATGTAGGATATTTGTGAGAGTTAGAAATGGGAACAAGGCATTTGCATGGTACATTTGAATTATGCTTGTGGGAGTTATATGTAAGAAAAAGGATGTTTAGGTGCACGTCAAGAGTTTAAGTCAGTTAAAGTATAGGCCAAGTACAGATGGAGATATATGTAAGAGAAAGGATGTGCTAGGTACATACAAAAGAGGAACGGAGTAAAAATATATACAAGGAGTTGATTAGAGATGAAAGCCAAGTTATAAGTAACGACAGCACATCCGAGGAGCATTAAAGATTGCTGCTGAGAGCAACATATGTTTACAGTTGTATTTTTTTGCTTTGCCATCTTATTAAAAAAATTCTGAGACATTTTTTTTTCAAAATATACCAGTTTCTTTGTATTTGAGTTAATGTGCTTGTGCCAACTTTAATCCTTGGCTTTTTCTAAGACAGGTTACTATTAAATCATTTTACTGTAATTATGTAAGAACCCAGAAAATACTACCTATTTAATTGACAATGCTAAATCCACGACTGATTTTGTCTTCATAATGACTATGACTGTTCCTCAGGTTGCGGTGAGATATGCACTTTGACAAACTTTTCGGAGCTGATGAAGCCAATAATTCCTGTTGATCGATTCCGCGAGTGCTATTCCTTTAGAGATACAGACAGTAAGTATTCTTTGTCTGTAATGTGATTCTTAGTTGACTATTCTGCAGGTTAAATTACTTATGTGGCAATCACATCAACTTTTTGTAGAAAGCAATGTGAAACCAAGTGTTTCATTTCTTGTACATTTCCATGCCTAAAAACCATGTTAATTTCCCTCGCAGCTTACAGCCAACAGCTGGTCATTATTGTGGTGTCTGTGATCTTCGCCTCTCTCCTCACCTCCCTGGTCTGCGGCTTTATTGCACACAGGAAATGTCATCGTCACAAAGTCAGGTCCTATGGCCAGATCAGACATCGCAGCGTCCCTGAGCAAGTGCCCATGATGCTGCATTCTGTTGGAGAGGATTCCGACCAGGATGAGGAGATGTAGTGAGGGGGATGTCTGTGCCTCGATGCTCAACCGCCATACTCAACTCACTTCAACTTAATTATATATAGCTAGAAACATATATATATATATATATATATATATATATATATATATATATATATATATATATATATATACATATATATATATATATTTATATTCTCACTTCAACTTAATTAAATGTATATATATATTATATATATATAAATGTTTGTATATATATATATTATATATATGTAATATATATATATATCTTCTCTGGTTTTGAATTCTATTGCAAAACTAATTCTTATTTTGCTTTGTTTTGGATGTGTAACTAATAGTGAAGTGGTCTGAATATACGTAAATCTGATTAGTTGAGGGTCTAAGGATGCTCAGAGTATGCCCATGAGTCAACCTACCTTTGTAAATTCCTACCTATTTGTAGAAAATTTATTAAATCTTTTGCTTTTAGTTTATAAGAGATATATGTCATGCAAATCTTCACATGATATGCAAATTGACACTTGAACATGGCGAAGAAGTTCTATAGTGTTGAGAAAGACTCCAGGAAAATATGTCTCATCTCTCTTATGAATTGTGCAATAATAGATCCCTTGTTGTTTCAATATTTATGTACCACATCAATGCATGTATTTCTGCCAAGAGCAACTCATGTCTTCCATTCCTGTGCCATTAACTGTGATTGACAACTTCATGCATTCCTGGAGACTTGATTGTTGCAGTTTTTTTCACCTGTGTATATCTAATTTCCTTAATCAACAGACAAAGACTTACCCTACACAGCTGTTTGTGTTTAAATGGCATTCAATCTCAACTAGGAGTGAATGTTGAACATGTTATTATGTGGGATCACTTAGCCACCATGCTAGTGTTCTGTTTATATCTTACCAACCGTTCTGTTGTATGTTGTGTGTTTAGTCTTTAGTGCTGACAATGTTCTAGTCATGGGAATGAAATTTCATTATAATTTGTAAATTTTAAACAAACTAAGGCTTCAATTACAATGATAATACAATGTAAAAAAATTGCTCACAATCATACTGCTCTTATATTGATTGCAGTTGTTTCTTTTAACCCATGGTTTTAATCTATATATAATATATATATATATATATATATATATATATATATATATATATATATATATATATATATATATATATATGTGTGTGTGTGTGTGTATATATATATATGTGTATATATATATACACATGAATATATGTGTATATACACCTATGTATATATATATACATATATAAATATATAATATATATTTGTGTATATATATGTATATATATATGTGTATACATATATTTAGTATATAATAATATATATATATATATATATATATATATATACATATATGTAGTATATATGTATAAAATATATATAGTTCATATGTGTGTATATATATAAAAATCATAAATTAAAAAAAAATATGTGTATTATAAATATAGATATGTATATTATGTATTATATATATATATATATATATATATATATATATATATATATATATATATATATATATATATATATATATATATATATATATATATATATATATATATATATATATATATATATATCCATATATACATAAACAGTCCATGATTGTATCAGTCAGGCTTCTTGCCAATGTACACGGTTTAGTCAAAATCTCTGGTTGTAATAATTTCCAATCTGATTATACCACCTGTGCATGTTTTCTGTCTTTTTATGCTTGTACAGTAGAATCTCTTGTAAAATTTATTCATTTATTTAAGGATCTAATGTTCTCCATTAAATGGTTATAACCTTCAATTTCAGTTTGTTTGTACAAGGGACATTAATTAATAAAGACCACCTAAAATGTACCTAATCATGATTGGGTGGAATATTGTTTTTGTTTATTTGTGAACAATGTTTGAAGACCAACTTCATTGTTTAACATGACAAACACCGTAACGTTTAACAACAAGGAAGTTACAAGAGCATCATAGTTAATCATTCCCATCTAGCTCTTTCGAACAATGTACGGGAGTGCAGCACTCCCTCGACAAGGTGAAGGAACCAGACGTCTGGCTATAGACCAGTCCGGAGTTCTGACTGCGCATGCGTCTGCTGTACGGGGTCAAAGGTGAATCCGTGAATACTGTTGCCTTGCGCGAGCGCCGCGCATTGCGACTCCGCGAGGCATGCAGCGTCCGCGATCGTTGACTTCAAATGTTTCTATGCAATTAGGTAATTAACTACTACATGCACATAATTGAAATGCATGTAACAATATTCACAAAGTTTACTTGATCTCGAGCCTTTCAAACAAATCTGTTGAGCGTCACAAGGAGCTGTTTTGCATTAATAAACTGAACGTTTTGAGTCAATCAACTGAGGTCTTGAAAACTTAATATGTTAAACGTCAAAACCGTTGCTGCTCCAGTCCTGGCCGTATGGTTCACGTCACTTTGAGTCGATCACAAGTCTTGAAAGCTCATATGTTTAACGTCAAAAGCGTTGCTGATCCCGTCCTGGCACAAAGACTTGCGTCACGTTGACGTACAACCTCAAAATAAAGCTCCAAAAGCTGTTACAGCCGCGGTTAAAGTAATTCCTCGCAAACTGAACAATGAACTTTTACATACAACGTAATGCAGTCCTTTGATGTTTATTGAGACGCTCTGGCCTATCAGCTGAGAGAATATAATCAGCACCAAATAGCACAAAATCATTCCACTCCAACTCCACGTCTGGTGTGCATTATACAAGACAATTCTGAAGAACACAAGTCAAGTGATCCACTCTAATTAAAGAATGGATCGAATTTGCGCAATTGTTGGTTGTGACATCAGGAATTATCGACTTAGTCGTTGGAAGAATACATTTTGTGAAAGCCACCAATGTAATTATGGGTCGGCTGGTTGCACTTGTCCGCACCCTTTCACTTTACACCCTTTTCCTACCAGCGTCGTGATCCACAAATGTGGGCTAAGTGGATCAAAGCTGTCAATCGTAAAAACGAAAAGACGGGTAAAAACTGGACTCCATCTGACGATGACCGCATTTGTTCGTGGCACTTTGTGGATGGACATCCTTCCGAAAAATGCCCGTGTCCAGTTAACAAGCTAGGCTATGTGACTCCCCCCGGGGGGCGGGGGTTCTTCCCTTGGAAAAGGGTAGGGGGTGAGCCGTCATGGGAAACAAAAAACGGACCATGACTATACCAAACTAGTCTGCGTCCCAGACTCCAGGGGTTCCGCTACGCTTCTAGTCCTAGGCGAGACTATAGAATATCAGTAACATGCAAACAGGGCCCGCAGCCAACAGGCTAGGGGACCTTGACTAATACCAAGCCAAAGTGAGGAAAGGGAACTATTTACATGCCAAATCCTCTGAAAAAAGACTCATTCATATACAATTTTTTTTAAAAGGGTCACCAATATATATACCAAAATTAATTATACCAAATCATATCTAGACCACCTCGAAGAGCTACAAGGGACCCATGCATATACCAAACTAACGATTCGGAATGAAAAAGTACGTTTATTAAGCTTCGCAACTGCTAAAAGAAACCGCTTTGCTGATACCGTGGTAAGTCACAACGATGCTCTGGTTCGTAACGGCAAGACTGTTAATTAAATAGCGGCCACTAAATAAACAGATGTGTGACTCGGGCCCGCAGGCTATCAACGAGCGCTCCAGGACGTCCGGCCCATGAGGTAGACGATATTGCAGGAAATAGTGGAAGGAGAATGTACGGACCTGACCTTTCTTTTTGCTTATCATGCCATAAAACTTGGAAAAAAAACATCTATTGCTATACTCATGTCAAACGTACCTATTGGTATACCAGGTCATTGCCAAAAAACCCGACCCCCCCCCCCCCCCCCCCGGGGTGACTCCAGAACCCAAAATGCGCCGCCCTCCACCGAAAGATCGACCTACGCAATACACAACTGCCAACGTGCGTGACTCTATCCCTCCGTGTTTGCCCGTTGGATGTTCTGAACTCGGAAATACGAAAATGTGAGTGAACAATGTCAAGTCTGTAGTGAATGCAGATAATTCATATACCATCACGTGCAAGTGTCAAGAAAACTGCAGGTGTATTAGATGTCTGGAAAATCAAAAAGTGGTGATGCAACTGCGGTCACAGTAAGAAGAAGCAAAGGAGGTGCAATCAAAGAAGAAGTCTGAAGACAAAACCAAGCGTTTAAAAATAACATCCGAAGTGTTGTCAACCGACTTTAAGTGTCGCAGAACACAGGCTTTCCGTCCAGACAGAGTTTCTTTGACCTTTTTCAATATTTAGAACCCAAAGTGCCAAAATTAAAGTACTGGAGTGGGGTCAAAAAAATTCTCAACTAAAGTTCCAAGAGCCTTCACTGCAACACCGAAAAGAACACTCTCCATGGCAGACATGTTTGCCGCTACGCTAACATAACATCCTAGTCTGCGAATCCTAGCCTGCGCAGAAGCCGATGCGCAAGGAGATCGCGAAAAGAAGTGGCCTAACAAGAAAGTTCTGGTTGAAATGGCGCTGATTATGATGAAACTACGACTGGACCTATCCAATGCTTTTCTTGCAGACCTGTACAACATATCTAGTGGAACGGGCTCGGCAATTATCAACACCTGGGTGAAATTCCTGGCCATTGAACTGAAGCCTCTGATTTACTGGCCTGCGCTTAAAGATGTAAGACAAGCTTTACCGTCATCTTAGTTGACAGGGGTTTCCCCACACAGAGTGACCTTCTTTTCCGTGGCGACCCCTTAGAAATCCCATCTCCCGGTCACGGTTGGGAGTAAATGACAAGAAATTGCTCATGTAGGAATTTACCTTCTTGCATGTGATACATTAAGCGTCGGTGAAAATAATACTGAACATTGTTGCGTTCTCATGCTGTTACAGCAAAAGTGTGCGTGTCAATGTTAATAAATCCTTAATTCTATTCTTATTCTCATAGCGTCAACATCTCGCCCATGGAAACGAGTTGTGAAAGCGCACTATTAATGATGGCGGATGTCAATAAGACCACCGTTTTTGTTCCTATTTTGTAAAAATAACTCGCCATTTGGAATTTTAAAAAAGAAGTCCTGGACCCGAGCGCGAGCTATGAAGATTCGCGAGTTAAAACGAAGCGAATTATCGGGGCAGAACTGTACTTATATTTATTATGAAGATTTTTGAACGATAAACTCAATAAAACCGTTGTTTAGACATGTAATTCTTTCAATTTGTGCGTGTGCTCTACGAACATTGCTACATCACTAACGATGTGTTGTGAAATAAAAATTTCTGTATAAAACAGACACATCGCTAAGCTGTTTACAATCAAACATAGAAAAAACATTCATTCAGAAAGGACGCGATAGTAGCAGATGCCAACGAGCATGAATTCACGATTACAATATAGTTACAATAGGGGGATATTTCGACATTCAATATCTATTCATTGTATATACATGAATATATATTGTTTTATACAGATATACGACATCTGCCACACTCCTACGTTTAATTATACGCACGCCCTTGAAACAACTCAATGAGGAATTGTAAAGAAGACCTCCCTTCCTACCGACCTCCCTCACAAAAGTGAGTGTTAATTGAAAAGGAACCGCCAACAAAAACTTGGTCTTATTTACCTCCAGCCACATTCCGGCCTTCAGCCCACAGGGATTTGCATTGGCCTGCCGGTCGCTATCTGCTATGTATACATAGCAGATAGCGGCCGGCAGGCCAATGCAAATCCCTGTGCTTCAGCCATTCGTAGACGACCTCTATGTCTTTGGCTATCTGCGCTCCTGCGACCATGTTTCCTTCCGGGGCATGGTCCTCTGCACATCCGGGGAAAACGGGGCTGTCAAGAACGTCGTCTCCAAGATCGCCCTGGTAGCCAGAGAAACCATCGGCGAGGATATGCCTTTCCTCCACACCGCCCAGCAGCACACCCTTTGCCTATCTGGTAGCGGCGATGTCCGCAAGACTCTCGCGAGGATCGAGAAAGACACCAACAACGAGTCCAAACAAGCTAGGGAAAGGCTCTACCCCGGAGAAGAGCCATCGGCGTTATTCGTCGCCAAGATAGCAGTCTCCGAGGTCCCAATGGAAACCCTCCAGGAACTCCTTCCAGCCTTCCAGCGCCTGGTCCATGGATATGGCATCTACTCGATCGACTACACCAGAGACCTCTCCAGCGTGCTCGTCAGGGAATCCCTAGTCGCCCACCTCCGCAGCCAAGGCTTCGCAGAACAGGGAGACATCTCCTCCGCCTTGTCCAGCGACCAGCACACCATCCTCGACAACACCGCCTCCGACGACCAAACCATAGAGCTCGCCCCGCTGCGCTGCTACACCAAAGCAGCAAAACCAGCCTCGAAGCGACTGACCCAGCTAG
The DNA here is from genome assembly GCA_034190875.2 of Urechis unicinctus. Taxonomy (NCBI): domain Eukaryota; kingdom Metazoa; phylum Annelida; class Polychaeta; order Xenopneusta; family Urechidae; genus Urechis; species Urechis unicinctus. The sequence goes on along the minus strand of CM067344.1, from coordinate 48,004,456 downwards.
ACCCAGGCGGCCCAGACATCCAACCGCTCCTTCCGCGAATGGCAACCGTCTCCTTCTGCTGGCGAGAAGCCAAATGCCAGACCATCGGCGTAGACAACTCTAGGTGGGAACTCCAGGAAGTGCCCGAGATAGCCGCCAGAAGAGAGATCTCCGCCCTGTCCACCAGGAAACGCGAAGAAGTCTTGCGCCAGATCTACAAGGCCTGCAGCGCGGAAAACTGGAGAGAACAGGCAGAGCAATGGCTCCAGCGCCACAACGCCAGAATAGCCGTCCTCTGGGAAGAGCGGAAGGAGGAGATCGAGGCCCTTGCCGCCAGGGTAGCCACCAGGACGCTCTATCTCGTGCAAGAGAAAGACACCACCAAGGTAGCCCTGGTTCCAACGGGCCGCTACAGCAATCTAGGCTACCGGACAACCGAGGGGAAGGGCTCCGTTCCCGTCGTTCTACGCAGCAGGGCCCAAGAAGGGTCGTAATCTGGGAAACCCCCCGGCTCCTTGCCATTCTACGTACTGCCGCCCAGCTCTTCGAGACAAGCGTCGACTTCCGCAATAGAACATTCGCCTGGCTCCAACTAGAAGGCCAAGACCAGCTGGAGATCGAGTTGCATCTGCAAATATCGCCGGGAGCTATATATACACCTATTTTCCCTCTGTCTATATGGGTTCTATACTATTTGCCCACAAGAATCGGTGGGAGCTTGTGGTGGGCGTGTGTGGGCATGGGTGGGCATGGGAGTGTGTGTGTATAGTATGATATTGCCTTGTATTGCCAAGGTATTGTTGTAGTAGTGTTGTAGGATTGTTTTAGTATTGTTATGGTATTGTTGTAGTATTGTTGTAGCCTAGTATAGCACTATACCGGTAGGGCTGGGTTGGGAGGACTGGTTAGGCGTGGGTAGGCGTGGATGGATGTGTGTGGGAATACCTTTTTGCCATCTGCAGAATACCTCTCCGAAGAATCAATGCAAAACCTACGTGCAGACAAGGGAAGAATCTCCTTTGCTGCCGCGAAAAAGAAGTATGGTATCGGGTCCACTAGGCTGTCGAGAATTTGGGCAACAGAGGGGCCAGCAAGCTCTATGGAGGACTCCCAGAATAGCAATCCAAATGGCCTCCACCAGCCAACCATGGCTACCCAAGAGTCTGCTAGTAGCAGTCCCAATGGGGTGCTGGCCCACCCACCAAAGTCTACTACAATGGATTTCAAAAACCCAACTACCATTCCACCCCGCGCCACGATATGGCATCACTAGTGTATACGATTTCTACTATACAATGCAAAATATAGAGAAAAAGGTGGACGATATGAAAAAGAGGTAGACACTATTGCAGAATCCGTAGAGTAGGCAATAGACGACAATTTGTCGGTCCTGGAAGACGATATAGAAGAGGTTGGAACCAGTGTAGGAACCATTGCGGACCTAGCGTCGTTTTCGACAAGATTGCAAATGGCGGGATATGCAGGATTTGCCGCATAGCTTGCATGGAAGGTCTGGAAAATTACAAAGAACCACATGGAAGCCGCATCAATTTTCCTACCAAAACCAGAACCGGCCCTCAAGCCTATCCCAAGTCGGGACATTGTACCCTGGCCTACGCTAGTTGGGTGAGACCCTTTCTACATGGAATAGGAGACAGGGCAGGCAAATAGATCACTTGGGGCAGACCGCCATTTGGAGAGGCTTTGTAGGCTATAGGGCAAACAAAAAGATCGCTTGGGGCAGATCACCTTTGGGAGAGACTTTGTAGGCTATAGGACAGACCAGGCTTATAGATCGCTTAGGGCAGACCAATGGATAGGGCAGACCAATGTATCGCTTGCTTCCTGGTTGGCTGGCAGTTGTTTGGCGGGTTGTCTGGTGGGTTGGCTGAGTTGGCTTGTTTTGTCTGTTTGGGCTAGTTTGGCTGGTTTTGTCTGTTTAAGCTGGTTTTGTTTGTTTTGGCTGGTTTGGCTTGTTTGGCTGGTTTGGTCGTTTTGGCTGGTTTTGGCTGTTGGGGTTTGTTTGTTGGAGAATCTGGAGGAAGGCTTGTTTTGGGTTGGCAGAAAAAAAGGCAACCGCCGCTTTATCTGGTCTGGCTCATATTCCGCCGTCACAGCAAAGGCATCTGGGTTGTTAGCAGACACCAGCTTATCAAGCGAGGCCAGGAGGAACTGTGCTCTGTCAATGAAGCACAACTGTCCAAGCGACAGGGAAATATATTTCTCCATGTTGTTGGGGATACAGTTGATGTTCCCCTCCACTTTGCTTATACCCTGCATCAAGAGATGGGAGTCATAGCTCCGCAGGTTATGGAACACCACAGGACCCGGAAGCTTCACTGTGAGCGCCTCAAAGTCAGCATAGATGACGTAGGGTGCAGCAAGCTGTTTCTGCCAGTTCTGGAAGGATAATATGTTCTTCCCTTCCTCAGGCATATCCACTCGCACAGCAGTTTGCCCTATCCCCATACACTCAGGCTTATGCGCCAGGAGCAGACTCTCTGAGGTATATCCATGCAGACATAGCTCACAGAAGTACTTGCGCTCTTTATGTTTGGTCTGGTCATACAGCAAGCGGTTCAGGTCTTTGATTTGCGTGTAATGAAACTTGCCTTCCTTCTCAATCAGCATGAGGTTTATACGAGTACCAGAGTGCTTACTGATGCAGTGTACGATAGTGGTCTTTCCATCCCAGCCAAAAACGTTCAAGGCTAGGTTAGCATGCTTTTCTATCTTCTCAACATGCGACACCGATGTAGGATATTCTACACCTGCACCCTCCAGCAGATCCAAAAGCCACTGAATGTTATATTTTGATGGTCGCTGTGGGTCCTCGGCTACCGGGTGCAGAGATGCTACAATAGCCATTAGAATGCAGAAGTCGTCCCAGTTCTTTACATTTATGATGGCCTGCTTAGCCACCAGCGCAGCTGGAAGTCGCAGGTAGGAGCCACCCTTCAACGGTTGGTAGTTGGCAATATCAATCCACAGAGTTGTGACCGCCTCAAACTCCCAGCCATAACCTTGGCTGGTCTGCTTCTCCAACCGCTCTTGGATATTAACAACACTCTGGTCCAGCGCAACGTCCAGGTCTTCTGAGGAGAGAACCACCTGCTGCTTATTACGCAACACAGGCTCAAAATACTCAGTGCTGTCATCATCGGCGTGCTTGGAGAGTCTTACCTTAAGGGCAAACTGACACTTGATTCTACCTAGCTCTTCCAGCTCGCCGGTCAAAACTTCATGCATCTTCCGACGCATGCCCTTAAAGAACATCATAAGGTCCGAGCTAAGGGGGTGAGAATCAGGAACGTTCATCACCCATCCATGCATATAGTTTTTAACAGCCCACTTAGTCTTCTTGAAGGCAAGACGCGCTGTGGGGACTGGGGACTGGGTTGCGGGGACTGATCTGCATGGGGCAGGGACAGGTCTGCATGGGACAGGGACTGGTCTGTGTGGGGCAGCAGTGGGTACAGGGGTGCGTGCCACCCCAGCCCTGAATCTAGCCAACATCTTGTATGTATGGTCATATTTATTACGTACTTGGAGTGCTTTGAGTTCAACCTTAGAGCGTGGATAAGGAGGCTTAAAACCGTGAATTGAAACATAATTGTTTTGGGCTTCACGTGCTCGCTGATTATATAGTCATGTTTACTATACTGTTCCATTAGTCTAAAAGGGAATTTGTTGATACACAAAAGACAACAACAATACATTGAGCGGATTTTGACCTTGTTAGCATCGCCACAAGATTTCTATTTTTATACAGTGGGGAATCCCCGTTCAGTGGCGCCGACTGGCGAGTCAGTGTCCCCAGCTATAGGCCGTTGTGAAGCAACTTTTTTCTTTTGACGAAGACGACTGTGGTTGACTTTATCAAACCCACAATCCATACACAATCCTACCTTATTATTTTGTATAGCCTTCTGACAACTCGTACAAAGACGATTAATGACACCATGTTTTATCTTATATCTGTGTAAATTACAAAACTCTTGCTCTTGCGTACAGGGCCTGTTACAGGGGTCTTTCTTCCCGAGTAATATCCATGGGCACTTATTGTCAAATACTACCATTGTTATATATATAGATCTATATTAGTCTAATTGGTAATACCGTCTGGTGGCAGCTGGGTATCGGATGGCACCACAAGCAGCTCTTCCTTTACAAAGCCACGGAGGGGTCCATCCAACAAAAAGATTTAGTGACAGAAATTCCAATCCGGTAAACGTTGAGTGACCACACAGGGTCAGTGGCCCGCCGCCGCTGGTCTTGCTCTGCCTCACCAGGCTGGTAGAGGTAGCGAACGCCAACATCAGATGGAAGCTTTTGCTGTTTGACCCCCAGAGGACGCCCTGGTACGACTGCAGAGGGCTTTTGTGCAACTAGTTTTGCCTTTATAGGATCTTTAGGTTTTTTTCCAGTCAAGCGGGTCACCTCATTATTTATCGCAGAGACTACAGCCTGCAGTCAAGAAACCCACTCGGTAGATGGTTTTCCAGTATCCTTTAACTGTACGGCATACTGGTGACCAAAGAGTCGCTCAGCCAGTGTTCGGTTAAAGCGTTCCACTATACCCTGGTCTCGATGGATATTCACACGGCCACGCCTGACTGATACTCCATGTTTTACTAACGGCTGATTCACTGCTCCCATAAACCCCCGTCCGGGGTCGACCTGAAGTAGTTTAGGCCACCCCAGCGGACCTCGCTTGTAAATCCTCTCCAGTGCACCTGCGACCTCTTTAGCCTCTTTTGCAGTCAATGGCTCAGCCGCTTAGTAGCGCAAGGCCACATCAACCACTGTTAAGGCATACTTGTACGTCCGGCGCTTCACAACGTCATGAGAAAGAAATAAGAGATCGGCTTGGTGAACCTCATTAGGAACAGGGACATCAAACTTTGGTCTGGGAATGTGTTTTGGCACTGGCAGATAGATTTGCCATATAGCTTGCTTTGTTAGCCACCCCCTGGCAACTTCCTCAGAAACCCTCACTTCTGTTGCAAGCTTCTTGATAGCTGTTATGCCTTTCCAATAGCCCTTAGGACTATAGTATATCTTCTGCATGCGACGATCCATACAAAGTAAATGCCCCAGTCTCCAAATTACCTACTTGCCAAGCCTGTATGCAACCAGCCCAGTTGCAGCGATACCCAGTATAATGAACGCCACCTCACTTCATCTGAGGGCTCGTAGAAGTCTGAAAGCTGCGGCTCAGGGCCCAGGGGGTCGAGGGTGCTATTTGTAATCAGGGAGTACTCGCGCATAGCCTCGTCTGCATCCCTAAAAGTATGCTCAGCATGTCCCTGGCGGCGCAGTTGCTTATTGATGAAGTCTAAACGCTCAGTTTTCTTCTTGGCCCATGCTGCCTGAGCAGATTGAAGCTGCTCGATTGCCATATCATGGCGTTTACGTTTCGCGTCCACTTGGCTGCCTCATAACTTAGAGAATAAAAAGTTGCTCCCAGAGAATGCAAGGGCGTTAACAAAAGTGCCTCCAACAAGCAGCGCGAGTGTGGCCATTATTTCAGTATATCAACTGGTAAGATTCCTTGTTTAATTAGCACTCCACCACCCAGAGCCATCTTAGCAAGCTTAGCATAACCTATTGAAATACCGGAAACAACTGCACCGTGCTATAGTGCGTTGACGAGCATTTTTCCATCAGTAATTGGTGTTGTCATCTTATTCCATATAAAACGGATCCTTTAAATGAGCGTTCATAGGCTTTTGTACCACAACCTGTTTAGGGTGTGAGGCTACCATCTGGTGCCTGTAGCAATACAATGCTAGTCCAAACACCCCAACGCCACCGACAACCAAAGGCACAGCCCATGTTGGCCACGCCCACCTTTCCGGAGGCTTGCTCGTTGATATTAGCTCGACAGGTTTAGGTCTAGCATCTGTAAGTGCGGCCTTAGCCTCTCGGAGCTCTCTCAGAAGCTTATTTTGATTGGCTTTTTGAGCTGCAGCACCCTTTCATCCTGCCGCAACCCTTTTAGCGTTTTTCGTAGTGGTCACTGACCTTAAACCCCTGGTGCTGTCTCTCCTTGATTCGTGTTCGTTTCTTCCATGTTAACTTACTAAATTTATTTGTCCAATTGACAGCTCTTAGTAAGCACCTGTTATAGCGTAATTAAGCACCTGTTATAGCGAAGTTAAGCACATGCTATAGCAGAGTTAAACACATACTTTAGCGAGGAAGTGTCTTCCTCTCCACTTGCCCCTATTGATTCGGTGCTTGTTTTTCCAAATTGACAGTGCTTAACTGTTGTTAAAGCCGCGGTTAATGGAGCTAAAAACATGCCATAGCGATGATATAGCTCACAAGTGTCAGTGCTTAGTGCGTGTCTAACAAACGGGTCAGTCTCGAGGTCTGTAATTAGCCTTGGCTGGTGTTCTGGTGGGATTGATAGAAACATACAAGCAATACTTGAGTAAAGCTGTAGCAATGATTGACCTAGAGTGCGCATCATGCTAGCACCTAGCCGAGCCTCGTATCTCACATACAGCTTTATGATCTCTTCGTCAGACATTGATTCAACCTGGTCAATTGGAAGACGCTCCAAACCAAGGTACTGACGGGCCTGCCCACCGGCTATGATGGCAGCAAGCCTATCTCTCTTAGAAGACATATCTACACCAGGGGTGCAACTAGGTTCCGCTCCCCCAGACTTTGTCTCCACTAAGCTAGTCGTGTCCTGTTCAAGGAGTTTATCAATAATGGTATCAGGATCCATGAATATACGTATACGCCTTCGAGCTTCAAAATAATGCACCGCTACCCAGATGAAGAAACCTAAATTGGTTACCGAGGCAGCAGCTGCTATCAGGGCCAAAATCACTTCAATCGACAGCATATGCAGTAGGTTGATCAGTCTTCAGCAGCAGTTTTGCATGCTTGGTCTTTGCTAGTAGTTGGCGTACTGTGGCAAGTTCCTCCTTTGTTGGAATTACATCATTTTCACGTAAGGCGTCTTCAAACGAGTCACGGTCCTTGGTGGGAAAGAGCACCATCGAGCGAGTCTGCTCACGTAAGTCTTTCAGCACAGAGTTGTACTTTTGGGTGAGGACCCAGACACTTTGCTGCGCATTGCGGCGGCTAAAAGCCAGTTCGGATAACATGTCTTTCTTCTTGGTTAGGGCCTTTGTTTCCGAACAGTCATCAATAATGTATAGGGTAGGCTCACCCTTAAAACAATGGTAGAAAGCCCTCAAGTGGTCATAGAGCCGCTCCCCTGGGTCAACGACGTAGACCTCTGAATCATCCCACACCCATGACCGCAACTGATAGGCCTCGTTGAAACGTATGGTAAGGCAGAGGATTACAATATGCTCAAAGGCACCGAAGAAGGGCCCTTCTAGTAGGTCGAGGAAGAATGCGGTTTTCCCACATCCTGTCTGCCCACAAACAATTGCCGAACAGGGACCATCTGGAAATGTAAACTCAGTTTTCGGTTTCATCAAAACCTTGTTAGTAGACTGTGCTGACGAACCTGCCATCTTTAATGTTAAGCTGTGCATTCATTACAATATACATATAAACGTTCAATGCGCCGGCCGCCTCTGCCTTTTTTGTGATCTGAATGGTGATACCCTCAGACGGATTCTCCACGGCCCTGCCACTACCTTGCAACTGGTCGTCATCACACGTCCTTAAGTTGAGCCACAGAGCATACTTGGTGGTTAGGTACCCTCCTAGGGACACGTCCGACAATGCCAAGTCTTTTGTAGCTATTGCTACACTGGGGTCTCGTTTACTCGTTGCTGCAAAGGCCTTCTTCACTTCATCCCACTGCTGGTAGCCACGCATGCCTTGGGCATAGAGTTGGTTTGGGATGCCCTCAATGGTCACCTCAACTTTTGTAATCTTTGGGTTGTAGAACGACTCTGTCTTCCTGGCGAATGAGGCGCTAGCTTTCTGTGACGTAGAACACGGTCATACAGAATCGAGAGCTGACCTGTGTACTGGGTGCGTATCATGCGGGCCAACTCTGGGTAACCATGTCATACTCTAGAGAGATGACATCAATTTTGTAGCTGTCGTTGAACGTGAGCTCGTACTCCAATCTGTCACTAAGAGCACTCTGGTAGAATGGCATACGGCTCTCGAGGAGTTCAAAATCAAGCGGAACATAGAACCTGTTACCATAAACATCGGCTACCGCCTCGGTCTCGTCCTTGTCTCCTGCCCCCATTCGTATCTTAGTTGTGTTTCTGTCATCTAATGTGTCAATGCCTTGATACTGGAGGCCCTGTCTCTCCTGTGCAGTCCGCCACAAGTCGTGGTAACAGTTGTACACATTGCTGTCATCAATAGACATGACCTCATTGCCAGATATCTTGATTGTCATTTTCTTGACCACGGCGCGGCCCAGGTTTTGCACAACGCTGCGGTTAGCATCAGCCGAGGTCAGTGTGATTGTCAAGGCCAGCCGTCCTGTCCCTGGGACAATGACGTCGTCTGCGCCTAGATTGGGGAAGCGAACCAGCAGTTGTTGGTTCTGGTCAATAGTGCTTGGATTGTTTGTAACGACTACAGACTGTCGCACGCCCTTTACCCCGAGCGGTTCGCGTATCCGGCGCTGTGGGTTTAGTTTGCGTCCGTAAGTACTCGTCATGTTGAATGCTTAATTACACTTATATCATTAACATAGTAACATGGAGTTTGATAACCCAGGATTTGACGACCCAGAGGAGGAAGGGGCTATGGGAGGGGAAAGGAATGAGACTAGCTTTGATGATGAGACTAACCTGATTGACAAAACTTTAGATACGTCGACTACGACTATTCCACCATGGGCTAATACTGAAATGCCTGCTGGTTTAACAGAAGATCAGGTGGGTTCCAAAGAAGAAACTGAAGTCTTAGTTACGAGGTGGGAGAAGGCAGTGTCTAAGCATGGGCTGCAGGCCACTCTTGAGTTTAGATCGTCTCAACAAGGTGACCTTTGGGTTAAGTGGGGCCGAGAATGGAAGCTTCTGACATGGAAGAACAATCCAAACAAATTGCTCTCTCCTAAGAGTATCCTAGATTACGGTGGTACGCAGCTTGCTCAGGGCTCTTGGGATAACACCTGAACTATCCACAAAGGCAGTAAAAGCCCTGCAAAGCGTTGACTAAGCTGCTGCTAAAGCGGAAGCTGCCCTTCCAGATATGTTAGAAATGAGCAGCCTTGAAGCCATGACAGAGCAAGGTGGTTTGGAAGAAACAAGCTTCATAGTGGGCGTTCATAACGCCATACAAGACCTAGGTACACAAACAGACAACGAACTACCACCCAGAGAACTTATGGGGCTTGACAAGACTATGCAGACCCAGAGGGGTGAGCTGGTCAATAACCTAGCTAAGATAACTGAGAAAGAAAGGGATATAAAATATCGGGAAGCTAAAATGGCAAGCCTGGAGGAGGAAGGGAGGAGCGGAGATCGAGCATGGAGATTCCAAGCAAATGAGCTTGCAGAGCTGCAGGACCTGAGAAGTGCCCGTGTTGAGGCTGCCTCTGCAAACCGTGAACGTCTGCAAACCCAAATTAACCGCATCAGAGAAACGATCAACAGACTTCTTAACGAGGACACAACGGTAGCTGAGCGTGTACGCACCCTGTTCCAGGAGCAGGGCATAACAATCGCCTCCATCCTCACTGGAATTGGATTGGCAATCTCGACCCGGGTAGTTGCTTTGACGGGTGGAGGGAGCACTAGTGCAACCCCGCCACCAACACCGACGCCAGCTGATAAGCCCGGTGTAAAGGAATGGATTAAAAAACAGCTGAACTCCTTGGCAAACGTCCTGAAGGGCCTAGCCGTTAAGGCAGCAGCTGCCCTTCCAGGAATCATTGGTTCCAGCGTATCATGGCTGCTTAAGTCAGCTGCAAAGGTGGCTGGTTGGATGGCAGAACATGTATGGGCCACAGCTGTGGCGGTGGGGGGAGTTATCCTCCTGATACTCCGTGACTTACTACGAAGCAAACCAATGCACAGCTATGCCTATAGTGATTCCGCCTACAATAAGAGCGGTTTTCTCATCCTCGTGCGCCCCGTGCAGACCAGTCTCGGTCATAGGGGCTGGCCTTGGAGAGGGGAGTTCCATATCTGTATCTGGCAGAGGGTCAAAGCTTCCTCTATCTGGAACCACCGGAACCGCGTTGACATCAGTATTGCTGCCGATCTGCTGCTCCTCAGTTGCGATAGTAATCAGATTGTTGTACCCAGCAACGTCTCCAATGGCGAGGCTCATATCTGATGGAGCCATGTACAGGCCCGTTCCAAACACATAATCAACCTTTGAGGAGGCATTCTGGAGGACGTTCTGATACCGTCGGATGGATGAAGGAATGTCCACTGGGGAGTTGATGGCATCCTCAACGTTGGCCTGAAATTGCTTTTGGGCATCAAAGGACGTTCCAACACCTAGTATCTCTGAGCCGGTCTGTGCCTGAGCACTAAGAATGGCCCAGACATAAGTCCTGATGCTGTCGTTAATCCATGAGATACCTGGCGATGTGAACCCTTCCGATTTTTCCAGGATGAAGGTGCTCCAGGCGATGTTTGCCCACTCTTGGTCTTGCTTTATGAAATCAATGTGCAGCTTGCCGCCCTGGAAAACAAACCCGTTGGTTGATTTCTCAAAGGTTTGCCTGACGGATTCGTAGAGGTGGGTGTTTCCATTATGAGTGATCACCCGTACCTTGTGTGTTTCGGGGTCGGTAAAGTAGATCCGCCCTAAACCCTGGTTGCCGCCTGGCATCCTCCAGTCTCTGTTTTTCGTCAACCCCAAACTCGTGGCAGAGCTGGTGGTAGATTCTCTTGTCGAAGGTATTGTTGGTAGCCGACCATGTGGCGTCATCCGGCAATGCTATTCTCATTTCGTCTTAAAGTCTCTGGGTTGTGTTGTAGACGTGGAACCTGTAGAGGTTACTTAGTGCTGGGGAATCAGATCTGAGGTGGTCCAGGGCAGAAACTCCGCAGCCGCTTGTTGCACACCATACAACAAAGTTTACCTGGTTCTGCCAGTATTACATGTGGTTGGTTATCCAGCCAACTACAAGGCTGTCGTCGCTTATGTTTGTCAGCACGTATTTATCAAACAGGTTGGAGAACTCCAAACGCATCTGTGATATTATCCAATTTTACCTGGATGAGGAGATGTGTCAGATCCTCGCGGGCAATATGGGGTAGGTATACCGGCCCGGTTTTGTACGTTTTATTCGTATTGAATGTAAAGGCTTTTTTATTCATAGTGCTATGTATCACACTCTGTGAAATGTTCAAATCGGCGACGCTGTGTCCCTGCAAAATGCTATTGACAATAGTGTAGGTGATCTATGCGTAGGTCTTAGGTCAATCACGTATACTGTGGGTTGGTATAACACTGAATCATATGTGTCAATTAGAACGAGGCAAATTTCTACAAGAGAAGAAGTGGTCGTTTTGCCCCCTGGCCTCTGGAACTTCAAACTTGTGCAGGATGAATTTACAGCTCTAGGGCTTACTTTGGAGAATAATGCTCATGATGGGACTATCGCCCTCTCAATTCCTGATGATTGGGCTATACAGTGTGGCGACGGTGTGTTAAAAATGTTGGGTCTTGATAAGCCAACTCTGGCTGGAGGATGGATTCCTTCAGGTCGTTACGATGCCCCCTGGCTCGTCAACTTCAGCGTCTTTAACCCACTTTATGTCCACCTCGATCAAGTCAGTACCACGCACAACATGCTTGATGGTGCGCCCACTACGCTTCTTGAAGTTGTGGGCCATGTGGGCGGCTCTTTCGGTGATATTATAACCACCCAGGTCCCTAATCCTGTGTCAAAACGTGTTACTGTAGGAGCTGTGAATGAGTTAAAGGTTCAGATAAGAGATAATAAGGGACGTCTATTGAACAACCACGACTTACCTATTGGTGTTGTTCTCGAATTTACAAGATGTCAATAAAAGCGAGTATTTATCGACCTAGGCAAAAAACGGCACACTCTGGTGGAGACCTTGAAATGAGAGAGAATAAAATCGTTCAGTTGGGAGACCCAGTATCACGTAACGATGCTGCTAATAAAAAGTATGTTGATGCCCAACATAGACGGCAACGCAGAGACCTGATACAAAACGTAGACTCGCAAACGAAACCCCTCATTACTATTTGGGCAGAAGTAAGTGGCGCCCTTTGCATAGGGTATAAGTGGTCGTTTGGTGATGGGGGTCAAGACTCACTAGACTTAAGTTGTGGATATACCATGACATGTGGTGGTAGGATCATTCGTATGGGGTTGTCGTCTGGTGCTGGCGCTGGTACTGATACTATAGCAGTGTTTCCTGTTATAAATGGGACAACTCAATCGGTAGGAATAAGTAAGCCTGCTGACCAACAGGCTGTTGTATTATCTTTTAACCAGCCTTTACAGTTGGAACAAGGCAACGTTATTAACTTTTATACAGGCGTTCCAAACAGAAGGGCGACTTGTACTGTAGTATCACTCCTAATTGAACTTGACTTGTAGACTTACGTATAAAGCAGCAGTATGAAACAACAACAAACGACTGCCCCGTTAAATCGGGAGCTGCCTCCATGTGGTCTAGGGCAATCCTATCGGCTGAATGAGATCAGTCTTAAGAAGCAATACCTTGAGAAAGAAATTGAAAAATATGGTGCTATGTACAAAAAAAATATAGGTGTGCAGTAAACTCAGTGGACTCTGTAGACACTGCGTTAGTGTCTGTTGGTATGTGTCTTGGCGCAAGTGGTGTAAGTATAATGTCTACAATAGTTGCTATTCCTATTGCCACAGTCTTGGGTGTTACTGGAGCCGCTTGTGGGCTACTTGGAATTGCTGGAAAATTTGTCAGTCGCTGGCTGAGTATCAAGGTGAAAAAATATGATCAGATCCGCATTCTAGCGCAGAGTAAATTGAATACTATTGCTGACATTGAATCAACAGCACTTGAAGATGGTAATATCTCTGATCATGAGTTTAAACTCGTTTTAGCTGAAGTCACAAAATATACCCATATGAAGGGCGAAATTAAGGCCAGATCTGTAAAAGTACACCAGACTGTTTCAATTGATGAAAAAAACGCGCTGATCCAACGTGGAAAAGACGAAGCATTGGAAGATATCAGACAAAAATTGGGTGCTTCTTTACCATTAAGCGGACTGCGAATGATATTGACCCGCCTCAATACAAAGAATAAACCCAGTGTGCGCAGACATCTTTGGTCTGTACCTATCTATTTTAAACAGTAGATAGTATAAGGTATAGCTTGGTAATGGAACAAGTGATTAAGTCGTTTTGTATCTCACATGACGGGATCAGACAAAAGACAACTCAGTGGGAGAATAAAAGAAAGCACTGCATTGGTGGAAGCGACTACTCAGCGGTTATTGGTCAGGACTACTTTAACAGCTATAATAAGAAGCTGACCGAGAAAACAAGCAACGAAGGTAGCCACACGAGCGCCGCCTGCCTCTGGGGCCAGGTCTTCGAGGAGGTTGCAATTGCAGTCATTGAGAGCAGATGCAACACAAATGTTTACGGAAACAACATTTACATCCACCATGGCGGGGAGGACACAGCTTACTCCCCAGACGGATTTTGTGTCCTCCCAGTCCAGTCTGGTGGTGACCTCCTCTGTCCTCCTGGGGACCCAAGTCAGGAGGAGATTGCGCTGCTCAAAATAAAGTGTCCTTACACACGTATCCCTGGGAGGATTGTCCTGCCCCAGTACAAACCTCAGATTCTGCTTGGGCTTCACCACAGTCCACCGGCGACCATCGGGGTGTTGTGGACTGTGTTTTCCGGGTGTGTGCCTATGAGGACCTGGGGAGGGCTGGAGCGTACAACTTGGAGTACCACCATAAGGACAGGAAGAAGTCAAGGAGACGGTCACTTTGGGGTACACAACCATCCCAAGACATAGATGACAAAGGGGACTACGCTGCAAACGGTAAGTTTGACACCATCTTCGACTACGACCTGGATGGGCAGGCTGACCAAGATTCCAGAAAGACCGGCTGGAGCTTTCTTCTGCTGGAATTTTTTACGATGAGAGTAACAACGATTCGCCCAGATCCCACCTTTATTGAGAAGAACAAACCTAAGGTGTCTCAGTTCATGGAGGGTGAAGAACGGGTGAAGAAGGGAACTTACAGCAACGGTCACAGATATTTCTCACTTGCTGATCTCTATGGTGACTAACTACCGGTGTGGCCCTGGAGAAGATCGGCTGGAAGGGCTGGTTGACACTGTAGTATAGAGACTGGGGAGGTGCGAGCGCACTGCAGGCTGGCTTATGTGAGTCCATTTGGAAACAGCGCTCGTACCCCCAGTCTCTATACTACTACACTTAAACCGTCAAACTAACTATAATTTAAGTTATAATAAGCTGATAAAATCTTTCATATGGCAGCGGTAACGTGACAATAAAGCATTATAACCTTCATACAAATCAGTCCAAATCCTGAAATAGAACAAAAAGCACAATAAATCTCGATTTTGGCAAGCGAACAAATGGGCTCGCCGTCAAAAATGTGGTTCCTTTCATCTCTCACTTTATATCACGCAACATATATTCAATTAATACCAACAATTATATACAAGTAACTTTACTATAACGAAGAGCGCGCATAAGCAAGAAAAGCTAGTTTAAGACGTGTCCGATTGGACTGGGATATTCCCATGCACACAAGGCTTTCAAATAAGGTTGACATTTCTACGGTCTGGGGAAACTTATAAAATATTCAAATCGACTGCTCGCGTGCGGATTATATTTAAATATCAATAAGCATTGCGACAATGCGCCACCTAGCTAGGGTGATATAGTCAACTGTACATGGTTGTTCAGAGAGACGACTTTACATGTTTCAATAGCATATAAAGTTCTATATAATGCAACGGGTGTAGCATATTTTTTTAGGGAGATGTTTCGATGATTAGGTTATATCCATTGCATATGTGACATCGGCCACACCTCAAAGTATACGTCCATCGTTATTTGACAATCATCAAGATTCATATCAACAATGGATATCTACTACGTCTCTACCTAATCCTCTGGCGTGGGGCAACCGATCTACATTGTTTGTCATCAACCTTTTGGTGTGAACTTGGGACGGATACAGGTCCATGTGGCGTTGAGGGCACGAACATATCGTCAGGGGACAAACTCTCCGCTGCCTTTTCATCTGCACGAACCATGGACAGTGCGAATCTATTCAGAGGGCTATGTTTATTTGCCCTGGGATCTGTTTTATACGTGTTTATAGTCCAGTATATTTCTGAGGGACCAAGAACGACTCTATCTGAACCACTGCGAGAAATCCTCATTAACACCAGCACCCCGCATGTCCCGCAGAACGCAGTGACCGATAGCGATCGTAAAAAATCAAATGCGCTGTCTAAGGGCAAGCCTGAACTCACACAGAATCGTTTGCTTGTAAATACGAGTCGCAATGTCCGCATAAAGAAGACGGAATCAGTTGACGATTCACCCACAGTATGGAGCTCCTTGTCCAGGAGGCAGAGTAGTTACGATGATATGAAGATACTTGTATGGTCGCGTAATATAAAGAGGTTTGGAGGAAGTTGTGATTTAATCCCAGCAGACAAGAGATGTATCTTCACCGACAACCGATCTGAATACAACAGCAGCGATATCATCATTGTGCGCATGCGTGCCATCAAACGCAGGGGAGACCTTCCTTCATTCCGATCTCCGTCACAGAAGTGGATCTTTCTTGAGAATGAACCGCCAACAAAAACGTGGTCTTATTTACCTCACCTGGATTCTAACTCAGTGAGGAAATCGTTTAATCTTACATATACATTCACTCACGATTCTAACATATCCAAGCCCCCGTGGAGATGTTTCAAGGATGAAAACATGTACCACAAACTCGCGGGGGTCAACTTTGCCGCTGGAAAGACGAAGAATGTCGCTTGGTTTGCCAGCCATTGCAAAACACCCAACAAACGAGAGGAATACGTTAAAGATTTAAGCAAATTCATAAATGTAGATATTTATGGTCGTTGTGGAACTGAAGTATGCGGAAACAGAAGTGACAGAAATATATGTGATCAATTAATTCTAAACCCCAACTATAAATTTTACCTTGCATTTGAGAACAGTTTTTGTGACGACTACGTCACAGAGAAACTACGGCGAATGATGAAGGTTAATGTAATACCAGTGGTCATGGGCTACGTCAATTACAGTAACATTTTGCCAACTAAAGCATTCATAGATGTGCGTGACTTCAAATCCCCGCAGGAATTAGCTGGTTACTTGACCATGGTTGCCAAAGACGACAAGATGTTCAACCAATACATCAGGAACAAGAACTCGTTGACATGTGGTAAACGGGAGCATACTCGGCAATGTGAATTATGCAGCTACTTACACAAACACAGGTATCAACAGCAAATTGTCCGTGATGTTGTTGATTTTTGGAGTGTCGAGAAAAAGTGTATAAGCAATCATGAGTATTGGCACGAACACAAAATGCCTGTAAACACTAATTATTGAAATTGAATACAACAAGACAAGTCCACACATAAATAATGCTAATGGAAAACCATAGCCAATCTGTTCTTGCCCATGTCATAAATCTAGACAGATAAACAATCCACATTGTCCGATTCGGAGTTGATGACCCTACGATAGGTTTCCCGCTCTCGGTGAAGAGTGTATATAAATCATTGTTTGGCAGACTGCTGCAATCACAATTATTTTAGAGCAGGCGGTGTGAGATAACTAGGAGACACAAATATGGCTGCCAATCACATTCTAGGGCCTCCGGCGTCGATGGTTATGTTGTTAGGAATGGAATGACATTGAGACAGCCCGGCAGTATTTCTTCGGAATACTACAATATTGCTACTGAACTTGATAACAAGTTCAGAAATGAAAATAACACAGATACCAAGGCTGGGTTGCTGCAGCAGCAGCAGCAGCAGTAGTAGCACCATTGTGCTAGGTAATGGCACAGAATAACTGTCATGAGCAGTCTTATTACCCTTACATTTGATGAAAAAGAAGCCCAAGAAACATTTAGATACGGGCATTCCCCAAAACGTTGTCCTTGACTAACAGATTACATTCAACACAGCAGCTCAGAACGATTAAATTGATGATGAGTTGTTCACCAGCCGACCTGTTGAAGCATGTATGGGCCACAGCACAATATGGGATCGATTGGTTAATGAAACTATAAATGTTTTGCATGAAGTGACTTGAGGGAATGACCTATTCCAGATTTCAACTAATGTATTGTGGCTACTAAGGGCTGGTGAACTATCCAATAAGCAAGACCTACAAAGAAAGTCATTAGAAGTAGATTCCGCAGAATCAAGTGAGTTCGGAACTATCAAAGACATCCTAATTTGGGATCGATTGGTTAGTGGGACAACGGAAGGTGCGCGCAGAGATTGTTGTGGGAAGTACCTGTTCCGAAACGCAACTGATGCCTTCCGTTGCTGAGGGCTAGTGAACTATCAAAGTCGTATTAGCAAGCCCTAACACTCGAATATAGTTGGATAACCTATGACATTTCCGGCCATCTGCAATACTTGTACCTGATGATTGTAAGTAGTTCTCCATATCATCTTAGTGTTTCTAGCACGGAGTTAATGACACTGGGTTCACCTTTTTTATGCGTCTTGTCTTTAGATCGACAGTTGCACGTAAGAGAAAGTCCACACTTTACCAGGATGCGCCTCAACTTGAATATGTTTCGGAAGGAGACGGCATGCTTTGAGGATATTACTTTGCCATATTGCCATTAAATTATATTTCCTGTTAAAATAGGTGATATCTGCTATATATAGATATATTATCCTTTTTTCATTCTATTTGAATGGAACAGCAAACAACATCAAGGATATTTCATATTCAACTTGACTATGACGATATATGAGGGAACGCTTTGGGGCTGTTAAATTAAACGCAAATGCCTTATATGACTGATAAGTATCATTGATGTTTATTATAGATGTGGAAATGCACATACTAATACATACATTTACTTTCTAAGAACAAAATATATATATATATATATATATATATATATATATATATATATATATATATATATATATATATATATATATATATATATATATATATATATATATATATTGTGTGTGTGTGTGTGTGTGTGTGTGTGTGTATGTTCGGGCTGGGATGAATACTGGGTTGACATCGAGAACTACTTCGGTACAAAATACACAAGTGGAAGCGACTGGAGATTCCCAGGGTTCAGTATGAAAGCTGTGATATTTCTCCGGTAGAGCGGTCTTTACGAGGCTATGAAAATGATACTCTGAATCTAGATATAACGTCCACTTCACAACCCACGCAGAATCACTTCTGTACAACATCTGGTGTTTGGAGAACTGTAAAACCACTTGTCAGCTGCCACCTATTTAGGGGTGGAAATGGATTCCCCATGTGATTGGTAGCACAATATGAACCGAAGATAGTCGACCACTCTTGCCTGCACGGCAATAGATCTACCACAATGTCTGCTTCGTACACTCTGTTATTCATTTTGCAACTCGTCAAATTTCTTCTTAAAATTGATCTTTTTGTCAAATAAGTTCATGTTGGATTGGCTGAATGTAATAAATGCAAATTCCCCAATGATTCATCTAAGACTATATTTGGGCTAAGGAATGTATCACCTATTTGTTAAAATATATTCTGACACAAATATGACTATTGTAAATACAGTCTTCATTTATACCTACCTAAGGTCTATGGTCTCTTTTTCGCATTGTACAAATCCTAGTGGCATTATTTGATAGATAGTTCATATGTTTTTGCGCAGGCAAATGGCACTAATATTTCACCTATTGTGAAAATTTTATGAATATATATTATACTCCAGCAGTAAAGGAATTAGCGGTTCGAACGCAGTTCTTTCCTCACCCCCTTGGAGCCGCCTAAGATAAGTTTGCTTTTGCTTCAACTACTAACGGGTACTAACGCTTGTTATGTAGATCTCCAGCAATATAGGTCCACAGCAGCCGACAAGTATCACCAGATATCTCGCACGTTCCTCCAATTGACTTAAGTCTAAGTCCTGTCTAAAAACGCTCAGACTGCAGATTATTCATGGAATCCTTCACCTCAAGCTTAGCATTCCGCTTCTCTTCCCCCAGATAACTCATGAGATAACCCCACATCCGTTTCTCGCCGCACATTACTGATCAGTTCATGTGTTGATGAATTAGCGGGAATGAGCCAGGGTTTGCCTATATCGAGCAGCATCCAGTTATTTCATAAGGCGCCATCTTGCACCTAGCAAGGGGTAGACTTAAGACTTTGCGACCGAAATATCATTATTGCACTTTAAGTTGCACCAAGGAGTTATATAAATAAACTATTGGTTATAACTCCTTGGTTGCACTTAATGTCATGAGAATCATTTAAGTTATCACAGACCCAAAGTAGGGTACATGGTCCAGCTACTGAGGGTGCAAGTAAAACAAGGTCATTAGCATACATTAAATGATTAATAACCTGATCACCAAAACTACAGCCAACATTGCACACATTTAAGACAAAACTAAAGTCATCTATTTAAATATTAAAGAAATAAGGTGACAGAATGCCTCCCTGTCTTTCAACATTATTTAACCCAAATTGGTTTGAAGTGCTTTTCCCCCCATCTGACACACATCATTTGACTTGAGTACCACACAACTGAAATACGTATAACATATCCAGGAACACCTCGCTCAACAAGTTTATCGAACCAAACTCTTTGCTAGCATCCAGGAAACAGGCAAACATGCTACCATTAAGCATGCTGTGAGCATCAGTGACTTATTTGAGTACATAAATGCAGAGATCAGTTCCATGTTTTGTCTTAAATCCATACAGATTAGCTTTCGTTAGTAAGATGTCAGATATACGATTGAGTAATAAAACTTCAACAGTTTTACTGAGGT
This sequence comes from Urechis unicinctus, assembly GCA_034190875.2. Classification (NCBI taxonomy): domain Eukaryota; kingdom Metazoa; phylum Annelida; class Polychaeta; order Xenopneusta; family Urechidae; genus Urechis; species Urechis unicinctus. The sequence continues at coordinate 47,984,529 of CM067344.1, read as the reverse complement.
CACTGACAAGAGCAATTGGTCTGTAATTATCTTTGGAAGGGATCTTTTGTGTCATTAATTACAGGTACAACAAAGATCATTGAGTCAGGGATGACCCCATGTACAAACAGACTAGATAAACATTTACTAAGTATGTGTATGCTTGCATTTTGTCCTTAAAATTGTTTTTAGCTGGTGAATCATCCATATGTTATAGCCCCAGTGATTCTCTAAATAACCATGTAAGTATGAAATTTCTCCGATTCGTACTCATCGAGACATAACCTCCCAGACATGACTAGAATGCTAAAGCAAAAAGGTGTTAAGGAGCCAGTCTGGACCGTTATCAGCGATGTGACGTCACACTTTGTATCGCTATGGCAGACGGTTCTATGTCCCGGTCGACTTTGAACTCCTCGAGAGACACATGCCCTTTTACGAGATCGCGCTTGACGACAGACGTTGAGTACGAGCTCACGTTCAACGACTATAATCTCGATGGGTGACACGAATGCCAGCTCAACAATCGAAGGCATCTTCCTCGCGTATGAAATGCTCACCCAGGGGCTCACCCAGCCACATTAGGATCGCATGATCCGCAACCAGCGCACAGGTCTCTTCGCAATGCTGTATGGACGAGTCCCCTGCTGGCAACTCGAAGATTACAAACGCCGAGGTGACCATTGTGGGGTTTTCCAACCAGCTGTACGCTCAGGGCATGCCCCGGCTTAGCCCTACAAGACGTCATGTTACCGTTACGACCGGAGCTAGGTAGTTGTATGAATCGATCTCAAAATTTTTACATTGCGTCGGTTTAAGAGAAAGTAAGACGTCTTGTAGGCTACGGATAATCATAGAATAGCATACAATGATGCCATATATGATAAACGTACATTTACTATAACCCGATAATTGACCATTGATAGTTACAACTATATTTCTTAATTGTGTGTGACCATATACAGTAAATAGAACCTTAACTTAATGAGGCCACGCCCAACACATTGTGCTCGTAGTTCGACGTTTAACCCCATTTAATACATGTTTTGCCATGAAAGAGGTACATTGGTTTGGACAAGAAACCGTTATGATGTTAACTTAAAAATGACGCATGCCAGAACATCAAATGAGACAAATGAAGCAGTTGGAGCCAAAGGACATAAAAAAAAATATGTCTGACTCCTAAACCAGGATACAATATGCCCTTTTCCATTCAGGTGATGCCCAAGCTCCACCAATTCCACTTAACAAACAAGAAAACACAGGTGAATTGTGCAGTCAACGACCAAACTTTCCTTGTTCCGATTTTCAAACATTTAGACAAATGACAGGCACACAATCAAGGGTATGACCGCACTCGGCTAGTTTTGATTTATCACATGAAACATTGCTAAAGGACAATAGCCCCTGCCCCTGTATGTCTAATGAACCAATCATTTGAAGCTGACCAGGAGTTTTGTGTGGTGGACCAATCGGTTGAAGTTGCCATTTTCCAGGCGGTTAGTGAGGACCGCGATGTGCAGTACGTAGTTGACTGAGAAGCCCTGCCATGGTGAAATGTGGATGAACTATTAGGGAAATGTAATTTGAAAAGGACCAATATACTTTTGATGGCTTCCATCAGCCCGACTGATTGAATGACTGAGGTAGGTTGGGATCTTGAGCGAAATTTGTTGCACTCCTTATACAGAAGAATGTGTATTACATCTGATGAGCGGGTCAAACACTTGCCCTTTGTAATGAAGGCGTTATAATCTTATGCACTTTGAGATCACCTTCACCCCCATACACTCTATGACTGTGTGTAATGGGTATCAATTGACAACAGATAGTAAGGTAAGTATGGGGTTTATCTACACATCAACACTTAAGTGTTATATGGTGCCTAGGGTTGACAATAGAACCAATATGAATAGAACCTTGTTGAAAGTTACATCACATTTCACAGACTTAATTGTAGTACCATTTTCACCCTGGACTCCAAGATAAGATAATAGCAGCTCTACTCTTGTTGTGCTGTGGGGTCACGTTTAGCAGTAGAGCCAAACACCACAAACTGCTCCTTCTACACTTCCCTCCAGGATCCCAACAGCAGACATTACTATGAAGCAGGACATCTTCCCACTTATCCGACAAATCCAGAATGATGGGTAAGGTCGCAAGTTAATACAGACAGCTCACACTTATCAAACAACTTAAGCAATATGTAATGCCCAAATTATTAAAATAATTTATTATTGCACTATGATTAAACATAAAACTAACAGATATCTGATATCACCTTCTGTTAATTACACATCTTTTTCTACAATTTGCATTTCATGCATAGTCTAAATACAAAGAATCAGAATAATTTCTCTTATGATAATTAATTACACCATTATAATCAAAACCATCATTGCAGATTGGAAATGCTACACACAAAATGAATTGATGATTGAACTTAAACAATATGGCATATAACATTTCATTTGAATTTCATTGACAGAGGGCTATTTGAAACAATCAATGACAACTTTGACAGCGCCTCCCTCTCCTGTAAGCGCTGTGTTGAAGGCATCCAAGCTGGCGGTGAGTGGAAAGTGGTGTGTAACAAGTGGCTTCACATTCACCTGCCCTGATGCCACCATAGCCAAAGCCGTTGGGTACCTGGTGAACACAATAAAAGGTCTGGTCAGTTTTCATGCATATGATTAAAGGTATATGTATTAGAACTCTGAATATCTCCTGATGTCAATGCTAGAGAACATTAATGCTTGACAAGTTTTTTCATTTGCAATGAAAATCTACAGCATGTTAAGTAAGGCCATGTATTATAGTAAACTGATTGAAAACAAGGTAATGTAATATAGTAAACAAGAGGTACATACTTCACATACATCTTTAAGATAACATTTCTCAGCATTAATAAAAAATTTTATAGTGAGAGGTATTGGCAGTAAGCAAAATTTAGGATCATGGAAACATTTCATCCAGTCTGTGCACATATAATATTGCTTATAATTATAAAACTGACATATCAAATTAACACATGGTGTTAAGCCATTGCAATTAGAGCCACAGAAGTCACATGATCGATTGATCGAAAGAAATCACAAGCAATTCAGAAATGAATCAACGCTCAACGAATCATGCCTGAATTAGGTCAGGTTTCATTCCCGTAAAAAAAAAAGGGGGATCGTCATTTGATAACTTACGTATTGGCATATCTGAAGATGCCTCGAATGTCAACTTCTCTTACAGCTGCATTAACAATTGGTAGAATGACTTTGTCTGGTCCAAGCCCTACTAAAACCAACATGCCGCCAGACTTTGTGGCCTGCAGGAACACACTATTATGTAAGCATATCCAGATAATATGTTACATGTCCTGGGGCATAGGTTGGGATGCCTAACTAAACGATTTCCCCAAATCAATTAACTATAGAATTTTATTCAATAAAAAACATCACAAATAGGTACAGCCTCCACCCAAAGTAAAGAAGTGCATTTAAGGAAGGCACCATTTGTCAGACTTACCAACCAGATGCAACAAGCAAAGCAGTAAATAAAGATTAGGTTTGTGAGGAACAACAGATGGCAGTTCAGGGAATAGCATTGTGTATGGACCACTTACAGATTGGCATAACGAAACACGCCTATTATATCTACTTCACGTGAGGAAGCGGGGAAGAGAGGAATATTGATCAGACGGGGCCCTCGACCCACAGTGGCCAACTTCCCTCCACGTTTAGTAGCCTGTATTGCCCCATCAACTTATATCAATAACTGTTATAGCAATGTAAAAAAGGAAATCCTCTTGTCTGTGGATCATTAATAAAAAGAAGAAGCGTGGACAATAACATGCATAACATTAAAAAATTATATAAAGGTACAAATATTTCAGTGTTAATTAATATTTTCATAATTCAACAAAACTGCACTAATTTACATTGTAAACGCTTTTTATAGAATACCATAGCATATTAAATCAAGTTAAAAAGGAAAGGTTTCAGAGCTAGTTGATTCTTTAATGAAAATAAAGTTTCCTTACATAAATCCCTGTCTGTATACTGGGCTCCGCTCCGCTGCATTCTATGGTGACATCAGCACAGCAACCCATCGCTGCTTCAACTTTTTTAACAACAACTTGTGGATCTCTGGAGTCAACTAAGATTGTATGGTCTGCCCCAAGGCTCTTAGCAAACTCCAGCCTGCTAGCAGATATATCTGGCACACAAAGAAGGTACCTTTAGACAATATTCAATAAGTTATTTAAACAAATCTAATCTTGTTACTTTATCTTCAAAGTTTTCATTTCTTTTTTCACTTCTGAAATTTGCATACATTTTAGAGGAATGCCTGCAAGTTAATCAATTAACTATACAAGGAATGCCTGCAAGTTAATCAATTAACTATACAAGACAGGAATGAAGTTACATGGAGTTACCTGTGATTGTAACAACAGCTGCCCCCATAGCTTTGGCCACCAACATACACACTAATCCTATGGGTCCAGCACCACAGACTAACACTTTGTTACCCAATGTGACGCCAGCTCTGCGGCAGGCATGTACACCAACAGACAAAGGTTCCAACAGCGCCCCCTCTTCAAAAGTAACATGGTCAGGGAGCCTGATTTCACAAAATTTGCAAATCATTTTACAAAGAGACAAAAAACAATATTCTGTGAATTTATAACAGCAGCCAGATAAAGTGTGTGTCCATGCGGTTTGCTGTAAATACATAGAGAAAAAAATCATTAAACTTAAAGAAAGAATTTGGTGTGGAGAATGTTTCAATCTATAAGTGGTAGAAATATGGCATATTTTACTTGAAGCAAAAGTCGGCAGCATGCACATGGAAGCGAGATAGGTTGCCATGGACCGGGGGTGTGGCTAGGAACTGCACGTCAGGACAGAGGTTGTAGCGACCCTCTTTGCAGTAATCACAAATTCGGCAAGGTACTCCTGGCTCAACTGCCACCCGATCACCTGTAATTATAGCAATTGAAACCAATTGATCCAATATTCCATCAAGCTGCTCAACAACAACAAAAATCAATGAGCAGTGGTAACAAATCTGATGAATGCTCACCAACTTTGAGGTGAGTGACTCCTTCACCGAGCTTTGTGATGGTGCCGCTAGATTCATGACCTAGCACCATGGGAGCTTTAACTATGAAGTCTCCGATAGCACCCTTTTTCCAGTAGCTTACATCAGATCCACATATCCCGACCGAATGTACGGAAATCTGTACCTCTAGAGTATATAAAGCGAGTGAGAATTGTTAATTTTGCATACAACGGCACAAACACATTGCAAATAGTGATAGTGTTATACATTGCATGCACATTTGATGCATGATGGTCAAACATGAAACTAATGTAGATGCAATAAAATAAAAGTTCCAACCTCCTGCTGCAGGTTCTGGAATAGGTCGCTCCTCCTGGTAGAAAACAACATCAAATAGCATAGTTATATTAAATATCTATTTCTAGGAGTGTTCAGTGCAATGTTTAAGTAATATAATTGCATGCCACAGTTGTTTATTGGGCAGAAACTACCAACAACTAGTTCATTAAGCAAACAATACAATCAGAGGTCATTATCTAATCAGCAGTAAGCTGAGATGACCATGTGATTAGTTGAATACTGGTCATGTGAAAGATAATAAATACCACTTGATAAAAGTCCAAGATGGGGATCAAGTTGCACTTTTCAAATATTCTCAAATGTCAATTCACTATTGCATACAGGGCATATTACTTCAAGATCAGGTGATCAGTCCATCAGAGTTTTCAATTCTTTGATTTAAGTTTAGCACTAATCATCAAACTTTATATATATACAGCTCCGGAAATTCACAGCTAACTGAGGCATTGGTAGATACACCTGCCATGTTTTCATCCCAACACCTCTGCAGCACGCTACTGATAAAGACTATCCTGCATATATTCCCACATGCAGTGCAAGTCATTATGAGGCATCCTAAATGCAATTGTGATTAAAAAAAACTGGCAAATATTTACATAAATCTTGGAGTAGAAGAATAAAAGAGTCTCTAAAATGTTTCAAAGAAATCCATCAATGGGCTAATTGTCATTGATACCTTGATGAAGCAAATTAAACAGGTAAACAAATGTTGATCATGGCTTTTTATTCTAGTATGAAGCACAGTTATGTGCTTTTGCAATAGTTTATAGTGATTGTAGCTCTCAAATATCATACAATTAGTAACAAGTCTAATAACAAGGCTCAGAATTATGATACCTGGGGATCAGGCATAGTCGAGCTCGGGCCATTGGTTTGACATTAACGTAAGCCAAGTACTATGGTATCATGGCTTCATACCAAGACCCGAGTCACACAATTAAGCAGATTATCAATTTGTAAACGGTGAAACAGATAAGTTCCAGGCTCGAAAGAACTTATGCAGGTTAGACTGTAAACTGTATGTTCTGCTGAACAGAATTATACAGAGTATCTATACTGAACAAGTCAAAAATAAATATATGGTAGGTATCATCAATACCAGTTTGGCTTGTAAATACAGGCTGATGCCCTGGGGCTAGGTCGAGTATGACAAAATAAAACTTCAATGATTCAATTCCACACTATGTTAGAATATACATAGCCCCTGTGGGACGGTAATGCAAATAAATACGTCTACTCAGACGTCTTGTAGGGCTAGAATATACACTGATAGTGACAGATGTACATGTTTTTAAACTTTAAATTTTACCCTACAATTTCATTGTTGGTCAACTAAATGATAAAAGACAATCTGCGTGGATGTTTACCGTGGCTTTATCGAGAAAATCTCGATTGAATCGCAATAAGTGACTGACAAACTGATGAAAGAGAGTCTAGTAATAGATTTAGAGAGATGACCATCGGCATCGCCCGAATTAGCTCCGGTGTAACGGTAACATGAATTTATACCTACGCAGACGTCTTGTAGGGCTACGCCCGAATCAGCTGCGAATTGGAAACACAGAATCAATGAATACTCACAAGTCTCAGATCCTCTTTTGCGTGAAGCACGGCACTAATATTTGTATCAGACATGGTTATTGAATAGTTGTCTCAATTTCCACGATTAAAAAAATTAATGACAAAGATGTGAAGCGACTTAATAAAGCGTGATTGCAACGGGACTGGTAGGCGGTTATGATCACAAGATAAGTGTTTGCCAGCTGTGCGAGAATCATAGGTGAAAGTTCAAGTTCGTTTGAAAACTGGATTTCCGTCACTTTCTGTACTAGGTGTCGCTGTGGTATCTTCAAGGCCAGATGCAGCACATCATGTGTTTGGGAACGAGGGAATCTAACATCACATGCTTCTAGAAGCTCGTCATACTAAATTCTGGTTATAAATATGTAATAATATACTGGAAACCCGTGGCGTCCGTGGATTAAAAAGATTGACCTTATCTGACATGACACACAAGTTACCTCGCCCCCACTGTCCCTAACCGGGGCCTAAGGCAAGGCAATCGCCCCTTGGTGTTTTGATGATCTGATGCCACCTTACGTCCTTAGCCTTACTGCCCTTAGGCTCTACAGTAGTAAATAGCGCGGCGCTGTCAGAGGCGGAGTTTCTTTGCCTACACTGTCCTTTGCCCTGCGCGGACGTATCATTTCATTGTAACCTGATAATGTAGACGTCCTATTGACGACCCCACGGGCCCTAGTGGTTGACGATCTGATATGCCCATACTGCGCGAAATCGAAAATAGTAAACAGCGCGTATGCTATGAGCGTCGAAATTTCTTTGCCAATCTTATTTGCTGAGTACATATATAGCCACGTCATTCATAGAAAGCCAAAAAAACTCTAAGCCATTTGAGGTTGTTGTAATATATTGTAGACAGGCAGCTTTACTTCTTTGAAAAAACCCTGAAATGCATAGGTTGAATGTGGAGGATAAAGTCTACATATTGATAAAATAGTCCAAGAAGAAAAGACAAAAAGCAGGGATGTATAATCGGTTCATCTTGCTGAGTCGCCCAGGCATCCCATAGTTGAAATTATGTGTAGACTTATGTATATAGAATGCTTGCACGAGACCCATCCTTTCTGTATGTTCCTCCAACATAGGTTGGCTTGTGATCAGCTGCACTCGAAGGCAACATATGTTTACCTTCGAAACATGCTATTTTAGGGTTTTTGATCTTCATGTTCACACTTTGGCCTTATGTAATCAAAGATCATTAACAATGTGCCTTGTGTATTGATCATAGGCTGAATACAGATATAAATATGCAATTATTTATTTTATATCTGCACAATCCAAATTAACTGTAAATCAATGAATAACTGAATAACAGAAAACAAATAGAATATTGTTAAATCACTCAAGCACCAAATTAAAACACTCTAATCACATTATGACCCATATTTCATTAATTCTAATAGAATATTACCTGGTAAATAAAAAGGACATGATAAATTCCAATGTAATTCACAGCAAAAATTTAGCTTTAATATGTTTTAACATAGTTAAACAGTAAATGATCGCAAGCTCTAAAAATTCATTGTAACTCATTATTATGCAATGGCACAAGTTAATAATATATGGATGACAAGCTGACTGCTGCATCATCCAAATGCCCATGGAAATACTGAAAGTAAAAGCAGTATATGTAGGTTTGAAACCAATATTAGTATGGATAGGTGCATAGATAGTCTTTTCTACATCGGAAATCTTGCATTTTCATAAAATTGGCTTTTAAATTAAAGTAGTTGCAATTCTTACCAAAGTTTTACTGAGTTCTAAGTTGAAACACAAGTGTGTCAGGCTTTGTAACACATCCTGAAAGGTTGCTATAGCCTGTAAATTTATCCATCATGAAAGTCATTAAATGTGCACAAGGTGTTTTCAATAGTCGTATAACAAAATCATTCAACAATTTGAGCAGCCATACGATCAATCACTCTGCAGCAACTTTTACTGGCATAAATTTGTGTTCAAAACAGGATTAATTTTGTGTAAGATATGTATCAGTGTGATCTAAAACACCTGTAAGGACCCGTCTCTTGTATTTGAGAGGCCTCCACCAACTTTGTAGCCAGGGACCATGAGACAGCTCACTGCAACATCCTCAACCAGTAACATCTGCATCAGAATGCTCAGAAAAGGATCTGCAATGAGCGCATCATTTGGCAGTGATGGGAATGATGTTACTGCAAACACAACATCACTTTATCATTTCCATGCCCTTGAGACTTGTTAACCGAAAGCAAAGGCACTCAAGTCTTAAAACGCCCCTGATTGCTAAAATATGCATACAGTATATATATATATATATATATATATATATATATATATATATATATTCGTTTTATATATATGTATATATTCAATCGAGAATCGAAAGTGTGATCAATAAGTTAGGTTTAAGTATATCATAACGTGCTGAACACTTGTTTACTCTATGAATGTAAGATTACCTGCTTCAGTGTTGAAGCAAGTCTCATATATAAGTTGCAGAGGGTGTAAATCAAAATTGAGATCCAAACGAACCACTGAGAGAATAGTCACCTTCTGCACCTGATGGCTGAAGGTGACATTCCAATCAATCACATTTAAAGCATTATGATCTATTAGTCTTGACACGCATGAAGAAATCATAATGCTTTATTACAATGTAGTATCTTATATATTGAAAGGATATGGAATATAACTTATTTCTGTTTACTTGAAAAAACTGACCTTCTCTTTATCAAATCTAGGATTTGATTGGTGACATAGTGGCATTTGTTGCCTGGTAATATAGCATTCACTACCACCAAAGAAAACTGAAACATTTGCTGTGTATGTGCAACACTAACTAACACTAACACCAACACAATGCAACACAAAGCACCTTGTGGGTCAAAGCACATACTTCAAAGCAGGACATACAAACAAGGCATTTTTTTAACACACGCAAAATGTCAAGAATAGCAATGGCTATTAATCTGCCATTTTATCACAGAACTTTTTAGAATTTTGAAAATATCATGCCACTTTAATTAATCTGAACGGATGTTTATGGGGCTTCAGGGTGCCATGTAATGTTTACTCAATTATAGAAAATATTACAAAAACAAAGCATCAACAATAACAGAAATCACATAATATAAACATTATTAATCAAATAAAAGCATAATACAGTGGATATAAATAACATTGCAGGTGCAAGATAATCTGTACAGTGAATAATACTAGACTACAAAATAACCAATAGACATCTAAGTGCAATGTGATGTAGCCACTGATCTACCTTCTTAACTAAAACCTTCATAACAACCACTTGCATAAGCATACCTGCTCATACTTGCAGTTCAATACTTGCACTGGTGAAAAATGCTGATCTACAAGATTGGGCTCCTCAGTTCTAAGACAGGCTGGAGCCAGCGTTGAGCCAAGCTGAGGTATCTCGAGGTTGTAATACTCCATCCTCATGTCTATACCAAGCAGAGCTCGACTTTATCATGAAACAAGAAACACACTTTGATGAAGAGAAGAATAGAAAAGTATTGTCGTGATGATGAATGACAAAGAAAGAGCAAGAAAGATTAACTCACCTACCAGCAGCTGCAAGGTCTGTGTAGGCTATGAAGACATTGGGTTTCAATTGTAAAAGATCAGGGTCTGGAAACTCTACCTCCAGTCTATGTGTCTTACTTTGCATTCTACATTTGCATAAATAGATAAGTCATTATGAATAAGACAAAAGCGTTCACCATAAATATGCGTCTATATTGTACATAGAACCATGTATGATGGGGGGGGGGGGGGGGGTGGGGGGGGTTGGTATTTCCAAGTTGAAAAATAGAGTTATCATTCATTCAATCAGACAATAATGAATTGTTACATAACCCCCTAGCCGTGCACGACGTTTATATATTTATATTACCGTCGTGCGCGGCTACATAACCCCATGAAGTTACTTATGAAGGAAGGAGGGTGCAGAACTAAAATTGATAAAAATTAAAATGAGAAACAGTCAAACCAAAGACAAGGCAAAGAAATGTTGATATCGACGACGTCTGTGGCATCTATCATTGTCGTTTTCAGGTATTGTCATGATTGCTCAGAATACATAAAACCGAATACCTTGTTTTGTACCTGGCCTGGAAAACCAGGCGGGATCGCGGTGCCTTGTGCTGCACAGAGCCTCAGAGGCTTTAAGTTTAAGATGCGAATGAACGGAAAATCGAAACGTAAACTTTTATGACTATGTCCCAGAAACGTGTCGATATCAACATTGCTACACGAATGATAGCTGTGGTATTCATGAACCTGCCAAATTCGCAAAACGACCATTGAAAAGTAATGCAGTGCGCTTCAGCACGGGCGATAATACATGAGATCCCATCTGAAAGGATGTAAACAATGAGCCGAGTAAGGTTACTAAGAAACGTCATGAAGTACAAGGTGCGCAAATGTCCAGGTTTCAATGGTCTCCAAACGGTCGCGGTAATATAAGCTGATCGATGACAGATGGCACACCATTATCATCATCATCATCATCATCATCATCATCATCATCATCATCATCATCATCATCACGCAGATATATAATAACACATAGTATACAGATGCTACTAGCACTGACACGACGTCATTTCTGGTCATTCCAAGGACACACTGAATAATATAATATTGCCAATAGCTTTAATTAGCATCAGCAATTGTTGTTTTCTAAATTCTTTATACCAGACCTTCAAATGTTTTACAACTGCCGGGCACTGATTGGTGATAGATAGCTAAGTCCAAACACACCATCAGTAGTATAGGGAGTAGCGGTACTGACACACCAGTCTCATATGATTATGACACACCTATCTCATATGGGTTCTGTCACACCTATCTTATAGAAGCGCTCTTTTACTCCAGAGCAACCCGACTTTCGGCTACCTTTATGTCGCGGTTCAGGCACACCTACCTCCTTTATATATACTACTGACCCTTGGACGGCTTATACAAGATATTTGCTCACCCTAGGGCCCCTCGGACCAGACCCCCAAACGGGGCCGAGGGGCTAGTTTGTTGGTAAACTAGTATGTCGTTCACAACCTGCAAACAAGGTCCTCTAGGTGTTCCATTCGCTCCATAAGATCATTGTTCTTAACCTCTAGATCTCTCACCATGTCCTGCAGTTTCACAAGGTCATCATACTTAGTCTCCATATCACTCAGATGCAAACTATTTTTTCATCTTTCATATACTCTGTATGTAATATCAACTCCTTTACACGACCCTCAAGTTCAGTAATACTGGCACACCAGTGTCATATGATTATGACACACCTATCTCATATGGTGCAACCCAGAAAACACCCAGGGTGACTCACATGAGCCAGCGAACCGCTCGCACCTCCCCCCACACCATATGAGCCCAGCCCTTCCAGCCCCTATGGTATAGGCCCACACCAGTAGTTAGTCACCGTAGAGGTTATTGAGTGATAAATATCTGCGACCGTCGCTGTAAGTTCCATTTTTCACGCGGTTGAGGTCCTGTATAAACTGGGCAACCTTAGAGTCGTTCTTCTCGATAAAGTCGGGATCGGGACGAGCGGTTATCAATCTCATCGTAAAGAGCTTCCAACAGTAGAAAGCCCCCGTCGGCCTCTCTGTGGTCCCACTCGGTCTTCCAACCAAGGACCGTGATGCTCCTGTTCCAAGCCCAGGCAACTATTAAACCTCCCGTTCGCACTATAGTCGCCGTCTTCAAGCCCCTCCACCCCCGCCCACCCCCAAGCCACCGTCTCCTTATACTTCTTCCGATCCTTGTGATACACCTGGTTATACGTCTCAGCTCTCCCCAGGTCCTCAAAGGAGCACAACCTGAAAACGCAGTCGACAAACACCCCGATGGTCGCCACCGGACTGTGGTGCAACCCCAACAGAACCTGAGGCTTATACATATTCGGAATCACCCTCCCAGGACTCCGAGTGTAGGGGCATTTTATCTCGAGCAGCACAACCTCCTCAGGATGCCCCAGACAGACAGCATCCACTCCAGCCTGCCGGATTGGGAGCACACAAAAGCCATCCGGAGAGTAGGCCGTCGCGCCGCCATCAATATAGATATTATTTCCGTAGACCTTGGTGTCGTACACCTTCTCCAATACCGCAATTGCAACCTCCTCAAAAGTCGTACCCCAGAGGCAGGGTGCGCTAAAGCGAACACCCCCGTTGCTAGTTTTTTCTGTCAGCTTCTTGCTATAGCTGCTGAAGTAGTTTTGCCCTATGATAGAGGAGTAGTCACTTCCTCCAACGCAGCCCTTCCTCATGGTCTCCCACTGGTCCGTATTTTGTTTGACTCCAGTATGATCGTTGCAGAAAGATTTTATCGCCGCCTCCATTATATCTAGCAATCCCCACACTTCAAATGGACTGTCCGGGTCATACCTTAGCAGGTCTAGGGGGCGATTCTGCCGCTTTCAAACATTTTGCTTTAATGTCACTTTTCATTTGACTATATTTCATGATCTCGACCGAAACGAGCTTAAACTCATCATCTGAGATATACCCATCTTCAAGTGCCGCCGATACAATGTCAGCAATGGTATTCAATTTGCTCTGAGCGAGAATGCGGATCTTGTCATGCTTTTTTAACTTAATGGTCAGCCGCCTACTGATGAATTTTCCAGCAATTACAAGTAGCCCACAAGCGGCTCCAGTAGCACCCAACACTGTGGCAATAGGAATGGCAACTATTGTAGACATTACACCTGCACCACTTGCGCCAAGACACATACCCACAGCAACTAAAGCAGTGTCTACAGCGTCCACTGAGTTTACTGCACACCTATATTTTTTATACATAGCACCATATTTTTCAATTTCTTTATCAAGGTATTGCTTCTTAAGACTGATCTCATTCAGCCGATAGGAGTGCCCCAGATCACATGGAGGAGGCTCCGGATTTAGCGGTGCAGTTGTTGGTTGTTGTTTCATACTGTCTTTGTATACATAAGTCTATATATCAAGTTCAATTAGGAGTGAAGCTACAGACCAAGTCGCCCCTCGGTTTTGTGTGGTTGTATAAAAGTTAATAACGTTGCCTTCTTCTAGCTGTAAAGACTGGTCTAAAGTTATTACAACAGCCCGTTGGTTAGCAGGCTTACTTATTCCTACCACTTGGTTTGTTCCATTAATAACAGGAACGACTGCTATAGGAGCAGTATCAGCACCAACACCCGAAGACAACCCCATACGAATGATCTTGCCATTACATAACATGGTATATCCACAGCTTGAGTCTTGTGAGTCTCGACCCCTAGCCCCATGGCCAAACGACCACTCATATCCTCTGCGAAGAGCACCACTTGCTTCTGCCCATATAGTAATGAGTGGTTTCGTCTTTTCATCTACGTATCGTCTCAGGTACCTGTTCTGCTGTCTATATTCAGCATCAATATACTTTTTATGAACAGCATCCTTCGGTGAAATCGGGTCTCCCAACTCAACGATTTTATTATCTCCCATTTCAAGGTCTCCAGTCATAGTACCGCCACTTTTATCCATTTTTTTTGAGTCACCAATAGATACATAGGTCTTTGTGGCATATTCCGAGAGGTCGGCGCCCTGAACAGTGCTTGACGGTTTTTGCCTAGGTCCATAAATACTCGTTTTTATTGACATCTTGTAAATTCAAGAACAACGCTAACAGGTAAGTCGTGGTTATCTAATAGCCTTCCTTTATTATCGCGTAACTGAACCTTTAACTCATGCACTGTTCCGCTAGTAACACGCTTACATACAGGATTAGTGAAGTTCGTGGTTATAATATCACCGAAAGAGCCACCCTCTAAGCCAACAACTTCAAGAAGCGTAGTGGGCGCACCATCTAGCATGTTGTGTGTGGTACTGACTTTATCGAGGTGAACATAAATTGTGTTTAAGATGCTAAAGTTGATGGGCCGGTCACCTATGTAAGTACCTGAAGGTATCCACCCCCCACTGAAGCCGTCAAGACCCAACATTGTTAACACTCCGCCTGTTATGTGCGCACCCACATTGTCTGGAACTGTTAGGGTAATAACCCCATTTACAGCATCAACCTCCAAACCGATACCTAATGGTGTAATATGCTCCTGAAGAAGGCTTAAGCTCCAGAGGCCTGGTTTTAATGCAGCATATCCTCTCTCTTCTGAATTCCTTGACCGCCATGCAATGCTCTCGTCTGATTCTAGATTGTACCAGCCCACAGTATACGTGATTGACCTTAGGCCAACACATAGATCGCCCGCAGTGTTGTCAATAGGTTTTTGCAGGGACACAGCGCCGCCGCTTTGAACATTTGACAGAGTGTGATACATAGCACTATGAATAAACAAGCCTTTAGTTTCAATAGAAAAGCTACCCCATATGGTGCAGGCGGGGTGTATCCAGCCACATATGGTGTGGGAGATAAACTAACCCGACAAACAATTCAAGTTGTTCACAATGGTGGTACATTCACAGCAAAGTTTCCTGATCTATTCAGTAACTATAAGGTGCCGCCGGTAACAGCGGACAAAGTAGTAAAAGACTGGTTGACAAATCCAATGCAGTTTTGGCAGAACCAGTTAAACTTTGCAGTGTGGTGTGCATCAGCCGGCTGCGGCGTGACCACCTCGAGGCTGGGATTCCACTCGTGAAAGCTCTCTACACCTTTCACCTTTATTACACAGTGCGTCGCCTATTAGCAGAACTGCAAGCGCCTCTACCTCAGGATCATGCCTATGACCCCTATAACAATACATATGACAAGAGGGCATATGACAGACTCTGCACTAACTTTGGTGTTCAACCAAACACAGACTGGCGTCAGAAGGCAACCGTAGCTAATAGTGGCCTTGGTATCTTATATGCACATGATGCGTATGGTTACGGGAGTGTCGTCAAGGTTGCTGGTCGAAACGTTCGTTATGACCCTACACGGATGGCCTTTGAGGCGGAAAAGGATACAAAGCCAGGTTTTGCCCACGCGAAAAACCTACAATCCTTTCAGGAGAGAATGGGTGCTGTCTTACATCTAGCACAGGGACCTGAAGCAGACGAGGCCTGGAGTACCTTCATACTGGACACGTCTGAGGGCTTTACACAGACCGGCGTTGAGCGAATTAACGACAGCATTCGGACCTATGTCTGGGCCATTCTTAGTGCTCAGGCGCAGACCCGCTCAGAGATACTAGGTGTTGGAACGTCCTTTGATGCCCAAAAACAATTTCAGGCTAACGTTGAGGATGCCATCAACTCCCCAGTGGATATTCCATCATCCATCTGACGGTATCAGAACGTCCTCCAGAATGCCTCCTCAAAGGTTGATTATGTGTTTGGAACGGGCCTGTACATGGCTCCGTCTGATATGAGCCTCGCCATTGGAGACGTTGCTGGGTACAACAATCTGATTACTATCGCAACTGAGGAGCAGCAGATCGGCAGCAATACTGATGTCAACGCGGTTCCGGTTGTTCCAGATAGAGGAAGCTTTGACCCTCCGCCAGATACAGATACAGATATGGAACTCTCCTCTCCAGGGCCCTCCCCTATGGCCGAGACCGGTCTGCGTGGGGCGCACGAGGATGAGAAAACCGCTCTTATTGTAGGCGGAATCGCTATAGGCTTAGCTGTGCTTTGGTTTGCTACGTAGTAAGTCACGGAGTATCAGGAGGATAACTCCCCCCCACCGCCACAACTGCGGCCCATACATGTTCTGCCATCCAACCAGCCACCTTTGCAGCTGACGTAAGCACCCATGATACGATGGAGCCAATTATTCCTGGAAGGGCAGCTGCTGCCTTACCGGCTAGGCCCTTCAGGACGTTTGCCAAGGAGTTCAGCTGTTTTTTAATCCATTCCTTTAAACCAGGCTTATCAGCTGGTGTCGGCGTTGGTGCCGGGGTTGGACTAGTGCTCCCTCCGCCCGTTAAAGCAACTACAAGGGTCGAGATTGCCAATCCAATCGCAGTGAGTATGGAGGCGATTGTTATACCCTGCTCCCGGAACAGGTCGCGTACACGCTCAGCTAGTGTTGTGTCCTCGTTAAGAAGTCTGTTGATCGTTTCCCTGATGCGGTTAATTTGGGTCCTAAGACGGTTACGGTTTTCAGAGGCAGCCTCAATACGGGCACTCCGCAGGTCCTGCAGCTCTGCAAGCTCATTTGCTTGGAATCTCCATGCTCGTCTATCACCCCTCCCTTCCTCCTCCAGGCTTGCCATTTTAGCTTTCCGCCGGTCTATATCCCTTTCAATCTCGGTTATCTTAGCTAGGTTATTGACCAGCTCACCCCTCTGAGTCTGCATAGCCTTGTCAAGCCCAATAAGCTCTCTGAGTGGTAGTTCGTTGTCTGTTTGTGTACCTAGGTCTTGGATGGTGTTATGAACGTCCTCTATGAATCCTGTTTCTTCCACACCACCTTGCTCTGTCACAGCTTCGAGGCTGCTCATTTCTAACTTTGGAAGTGCAGCTTCCGCTTTAGCAGCAGCTTCGTCAACGCCTTGTAGGGCTTTTACTGCCATTGTGGATAGTTCAGGGGTCACTCCAAGAGCCCGAGCAAGCGGTGTACCACCGTAATCTAGGATACTCCTAGGAGAGAGGAATTTGTTTGGATTGTTCTTCCATGTCAGAAGTTTCCATTCTCGGTCCCACTTAACCCAAAGGTCACCTTGTTGAGACGATCTAAACTCCAGAGTGGCCCGCAGCCCATGCTTAGACACTGCCTTCTCCCATCTCTTAACTAAGACTTCAGTTTCTTCTTTGGAAGCCACCTGATCTTCTGTTAACCCAGCAGGCATTTCAATAATAGCCCATGGTGGCATAGTCGAGTACGACGTATCTAAAGTTTCGTCAATCATGTTAGTCTCCTCATCATCAAAGCTAGTCTCATTCCTATCCCCTCCCATAGCCCCTTCCTCCTCTGGGTCGTCAAATGCTGGGTTATCAAACTCCATGTCTGTGTGTTAAAGATATAAGTGTAATTAAACATTCAACATGACGAGTACTTACGGACGCAAACTAAACCCACACCGCCGGATACGCGAACCCCTTGGGGTAAAGGACGTGCGACAATCTGTAGTCGTTACAAACAATCCAAGCACTATTGATCAGAACCAACAACTGCTGGTTCGCTTCCCCAATCTAGGTGCAGAAGACGTCATTGTTCCAGGGACAGCACGGCTGGCCTTTACAATCACGCTGACCTCGACTGATGTTAACCGCAGCGTTGTGCAAAACTTGGGTCGCGCCGTGGTTAAGAAAATGACAATCAAGATTTCTGGCAATGAGGTCATGTCTATTGATGACAGCGATATGTACCACTGTTACAAAGACTTGTGGCGGACAGCACAGGAGAGACAGGGCCTTCAGTACCAGGGCATTGACACATCAGATGATAGAAACGCAACTAAGATACGACTGGGGGCAGGAGACAAGGTTGATACCGAGGAAGAGGACAAGGCCGTAGCCGATGTGTATGGTAACAGGTTCTACGTTCCGCTTGATTTTGAACTCCTCGAGAGCCACATGCCATTCTACCAGAGCGCGCTTAATGACAGACTGGAATACGAGCTCACGTTCAACGACTACAACCGCGTGATTCACGCAACAGGCGACACCGCTGCAAGCTACAAAATTGATGGCATCTCGCTGGAGTATGACATGGTTACCCAAACAGAGTTAGCCCGCATGATACGCACCCAGTACACAGGTCGACTCTCGATTCTGTATGACCGTGTGCTTCGTCACAGGAAGCTTGTATACAATAAAAGAGATACACTGTGGAACATCAACCTGAACGTGCCGGCTCGCAGCATGAAGGGCATCCTACTGCTCTTTGAAGACCCGACCAATGTTTCATACGCCAGGAAAACAGAGTCGTTCTACAACCCAAAGATAACAAAGGTTGAGGTGACCATTGAGGGCATCCCCAATCAGCTCTATGCCCAGGGCATGCGTGGCTACCAGCAGTGGGACGAGGTGAAGAAGGCCTGTGGAGCAACGAGTAAACGAGACCCCAGTGTAGCAATAGCATTAAAAGACTTGGCATTGTCAGACGTGTCCCTAGGAGAGTACCTAACCACTAAGTATGCTCTGTGGCTCGACTTAAGGACGAGTGATGATGACCAGCTGCACGGTAGTGGCAGGGCTGTGGAGAATGCGTCTGAGGGCATCACCATACAGATCACGAAAAAGGCAGAGGCGGCCGGTGCATTGAACGTTTATATGTATATTGTAATGGATGCACAGCTTAACATTAAAGATGGCAGGTTCGTCAGCGCAGTCTACTAAGTTTACATTTCCAGATGGCCCCTGTTCGGCAATTGTTTGTGGGCAGACAGGATGTGGGAAAACCGCATTCATCCTCGACCTACTTGAAGGGCCCTTCTTTGGTGCCTTCGAGCATATTGTAATCCTCTGCCCTACCATACGTTTCAAAGAGGCCTATCGGACGCGGTCATGGGTGTGGGATGATTCAGAGGTGTACGTGGTTGATCCAGGGGAGTCGCTCCATGACCACCTGAGGGCTTTCTACCATTGTTTTAAGGGCGAGCCAACCCTGTACATTATTGATGACTGTTCGGCAAGAAGGCCCTAACCAAGAAGAAAGACATGTTATCCGAACTGGCCTTTAGCGGCCGCCATGCGCAGCAAAGTGTCTGGGTCCTCACCCAAAAGTACAACTCTGTGCTGAAGGACTTACGTGAGCAGACTCGCTGGATGGTGCTCTTTCACACCAAGGACCGTGACTCGTTTGAAGACGCCTTACGTGAAAATGATGTAATTCCAACAAAGGAGGAACGTGCCACAGTACGCCAACTACTAGCAAAGACCAAGCACGCAAAACTGCTGCTGAAGACTGATCAGCCTACTGCATATGCCGTCGATTGAAGTGATATTGGCCTTGATAGCAGCCGCTGCCTCAGTAATCAATTTAGGTTTCTTTATCTGGGTAGCGGTGCAGTATTTTGAAGCTCGAAGGCGTATACGTATATTCATGGATCCTGACTCGACTGGCTTAGCAGAGACAAAGTCTGGGGGAGCTGAACCTAGTTGCACCCCTAGTGTAAATATGTCTTCTAAGAGAGATAGGCTTGCTGCCGTCATAGCCGGCGGTCAGGCCCGTCAGTACCTTGGTTTGAAGGGCCTTACAATTGACCAGGTTGAATCAATGTCTGATGAAGAGATCATAAAGCTGTATGTGAAATACGAGGCTCGGCTAGGTGCCAGCATGACACGTACTCTAGGTCAGACACTGCTACAGCTGTACTCAGGTATTGCTTGTATGTTTCTACCAATCCCACCAGAAACACCCAGCCAAGGCTAATTACAGACCTCGAGACGGACCCGTTTGTTGGACACGCGCTAAGCACTGCCACTTGTGAGCTATATCATCGCTATGGTATGTTTTTAGCTCCCTTAACTGCGGCTTTAACAACAGTTAAGCACTGTCAATTTGGAAAAACAAGCACCGAAACAACAGGGGCCTGTGGAGAGGAAGACACCACTTCGGCGCTATAGTATGTGTTTAACTCCGCTATAGCATGTGCTTAACTCCGCTATAACAGGTGCTTACTAAGAGATGTCAATTGGACAAATAAATTTAGTAAGTAAACATGGAAGAAACGAACACGAATCAAGGGGAGACAACACCGGTGGAGATAACGTCAGTGACAAAAAACGCTAAAAGGGTTGCGGCAGGACGAAAGGGTGCTGCAGCTCGAAAAGCCAATCAAAATAAGCTTCTGAGAGAGCTCCGAGAGGCTAGGGCAGCGCTTACAGATGGTAGAGATGAAGCTGTGGAACCAATATCACAGCGAGCAAACCTATGGAAAGG
This sequence comes from Urechis unicinctus, assembly GCA_034190875.2. Lineage (NCBI taxonomy): Eukaryota > Metazoa > Annelida > Polychaeta > Xenopneusta > Urechidae > Urechis > Urechis unicinctus. Next base: position 47,963,754 of record CM067344.1, on the reverse strand, counting down.
TGGACGTGGTCAACATGGGCTGTGCCTTTGGTTGTCGGCGGTGTTGGCGTGTTGGCATTGTATTGCTACAGGCACCAGATGGTAGCCTCACACCCTAAACAGGTTGTGGTACAAAAGCCTCCAGACGCTCATTTAAAGGATCCGTTTTATATGGAATAAGATGACAACACCAATTACTGATGGAAAAATGCTCGTCAATGCTCTGTACCACGGTGTAGTTGTTTCCGGTATTTCAATAGGCTATGCCAAGCTTGCTAAGATGGCTCTGGGTGGTGGGGTGCCACGTCTTGATTTCACCCCACGGGACCTGGCTATGGCTGTTGCCGATGTATCACTAGCTATGGCCACAAAGGATATGCTAATTAAACAAGGAATCTTACCAGTTGATATACTGAAGTAATGGCCACACTCGCGCTACTTGTTGGGGGTGCTCTTGTTAACGCCCTTGCATTCTCTGGGAGCAACTTTTTATCCTCTAAATTACGAGGCAGCCAAGTGGACGCGGAACGTAAACGCCATGATATGGCAATCGAGCAGCTTCAATCTGCTCAGGCAGCATGGGCCAAGAAGAGAACTGAGCGCTTAGACTTCATCAATGAGCAACTGCACCGCCAGGGCCACGCCGAGCATACTTTTAAGGATGCGGACGAGGCTATGCGTGAGTACGCCTTAATTACGAATAAAACCGTCGACCCGCTGGGCTCTGAGCCGCAGCTTTCAGACTTCTACGAGCCCTCAGATGAACAGAGGGGGCGTGAGGTGGCGTTCATTATACTGGGTATGGCTGCGACTGGGCTGGTTGCATACAGGCTTGCTAAGTAGGTCATTTGGAGACTCGAACGTTTACTGTATATGGATCGTCGCATGCAAGAGATCTACTATAGTCCTAAGGGATACTGGAAAGGCATTACTGCTATCAAGAAGCTTGCGACAGAAGCGAGGGTTTCTGAGGAAGTTGCCAGGGGGTGGCTAACAAAGCAAGCTATATGGCAAATCTACCTGCCAGTGCCAAAACACATTCCCAGGCCAAAGTTTGTCCCTGTCCCCAATGAGGTTCACCAAGCCGATCTCTTATTTCTTCCTCATGACGTTGTGAAGCGCCGGACGTACAAGTATGCCCTAACATTGGTTGATGTGGCCTCGCGCTACAAAGCGGCTGAGCCATTGACTACAAAAGAGGCTAAGGAGGTCGCAGGTGCACTTGAGAGGATATACAAACGAGGACCGCTGCATTGGCCTAAACTACTTCAGGTGGACCCCGGACGGGAGTTTATGGGTGCAGCGAATCAGCTGTTAGTAACACATGGAGTATCAGTCAGGCGTGGCCGTGTGAATATCCATCGAGACCAGGGTATAGTGGAACGCTTTAACCGAACCCTTGCTGAACAACTCTTTGGTCACCAGTATGCTGTAGAGTTAAGGGATACTGGAAAACGATCGACTGAGTGGGTTTCTCGACTGCAGGCTGTAGTCTCTGCGATAAATAATGAGGTGACCCGCTTGACTGGAAAAAAACCTAAAGATGCTATAAAGGCAAAACTAGTCGCACAAAAGCCCTCGGCAGTCGTACCAGGGCGTCCTCTGGGGGTCAAAGAGCAAAAGCTTCCCTCTGATGTTGGCGTTCGCTACCTCTACCAGCCTGGTGAGGCAGAGCAAGACCACCGGCGGCGGGCCACTGACCCTGTGTGGTCACTCAATGTTTACCGGATTGGAAGCTCTGTCACTAAATCTGGTGAGCCTGTACTATACTATTTGCTGGATAGACCTCTCCGTGGCTTTGTAAAGGAGGAGTTGCTTGTGGTGCCGTCTGATACCCAGTTGCCGCCAGACGGTATTACCAATTAGACTAATAGATATCTATATATATAACAATGGTAGTATTTGACAATAAGTGCCCATGGATATTGCTCGGAAAGAAAGTCCCCTGTAACAGGCCCTGTACGCAAGAGCAAGAGTTTTGTAACTTACACAGATATAAGATAAAACATGGTGTCATTAATCGTCTTTGTTCGGGTTGTCAGAAGGGTATAAAAAATAATAAGGTAGGATTGTGCATGGATTGTGGGTTCGATAAAGTCAACCACAGTCGTCTTCGTCTTGCCCAAAAGATTGTTTCACAACGGCCTATAGCTGGGGACACGCCAGTCAGCGCCACTGAACGGGGATTCCCCACTGTATAAAAATAGAAATCTTGTGGCGCTGTCAACAACATGGTTTGACAGCTATGTGCGACGAAGCTTGGCACCTTGTCAGAGACGGGTGTTTACTGCATAGGTCAAAGTCCGCTCGCTGTATTGTTGTTGCCTTTTGTGTATCAACGAATTCCCTTTTAGACTAATGGAACTGTATAGTAAACATGACTCATAATCAGCGAGCACGTGAAGCCCAAAATGATTATGTTTCAATTCACGGTTTTAAGCCTCCTTATCCTCACTCTAAGGTTGCACTCAAAGCTCTCCAAGTGCGTAATGAATATGACCGTACATACAAGGAGATGTTTGCTAGATTAAAGGCTGGGGTGGCACGCACCCCTGTCCCCACTGCTGCCCCACGCAGACCAGTCCCTGCCCCACGCAGACCTGTCCCTGCCCCACGCATCCCCGCAACCCAGTCCCCAGTCCCCACAGCGCGTCTTGCCTTCAAGAAGACTAAGTGGGCTGTTAAAAACTATTTGCGTGGATGGGTGATGAACATTCCTGAGTCTCACCCCCTTAGCTCGGACCTTATGATGTTCTTTAAGGGCATGCGTCGGAAGATGCATAAAGTTTTGACTGGTGAGCTGGAAGAGCTAGGTGGAATCAAGTGTCAGTTTGCCCTTAAGGTAAGACTCTCCAAGCACTCAGATGATGACAGTACTGAGTATTTTGAGCCTGTATTGCGTAATAAGCAGCAGGTGGTTCTCTCCTCAGAAGATATTAACGATGAGCTGGACCAGTGCAATGCTAATATCCAAGAGCGGTTGGAGAAGTGGACCAACCAAGGTTCTGGCTGGGAGTTTCAGGCGGTCACAACTCTGTGGATTGATATTGCCAACTACCAGCCATTGAAAGGTGGCTCCTACCTGAAACTGCCGAGAAAGCTGGCGGTAAAGAAGGCAATTAGAAACGTAAAAAACACAAATGACCCACACTGCGTTCTATATTCCATTGAAGCGGCTCTGCACCCGGTTGGCATGAACCCGCAGCGACCATCGAAATATAACATTAAGCCGCTCTTAAGACTCTTAGAAGGAAAAGGCGTGGACTATCCAACACCTATCTCGCAGATTGAGAAGATAGAAAAACATGCTAAAGTAGGCGGCTTGAATGTCTTTGGCTGGGATGGAAAGGCCACCATCGTTCACCGTATCAGCAGACAGCCTGGTCCATGTATAAACCTCATGCTGATTGAGGAGGAGGGTAGGTTTCATTACACGCAGATCGAAGACCTGAACCGCCTGCTGTATGACCAGAGTAAGTACGAGCACCGCAAGTTCTTCTGCGAGCGATGCTTGCATGGATACACCACTGAGAAACTGCTCCTGGCGCACAAACCTGAGTGCATGGGTATCGGGCAGACTGCTGTGCGAGTTGACATGCCTGAGGAAGGGAAGAACATATTATCCTTCCAGAACTGGCAGAAACAGCTTGCTGCCCCCTATCTTATCTATGCCGACTTTGAGGCGCTCACAGTGAAGCTTCCGGGACCTGCGCCTAATCCTGGTAAGAGCAACACGCAGAGAACACAGGAGCATGAGCCATGTGGTTACGGCTATGTGGTTGTCCGATGTGATGGGCAGACAGAACCCCCTGTGGTTTATAGAGGAAGCGATGTTGTGGAGAAGTTCTTACAGGCTCTGCAGCAGGAGGAGCAAAAGATCAAAGCAGTTCTGTCCAAGCCTGTCCCTATGCGGATGACTCGGGAGGATAGAAGGGCACATAAGGCTGCAACTCACTGTCATGTGTGCAAGAAAAAACTGGGCTGTGACTCTGTTCGCGATCACTGCCATATAACAGGCTTGTACAGAGGGCCAGCCCATAACGTGTGTAACCTGAAACTTCGGCTGAGTCCCAAGACAACACCCATCCCTGTGGTGTTCCATAACCTGCGGGGCTACGACTCCCATCTCTTGATGCAGGGTATAAGCAAAGTGGAGGGCAATATCAACTGCATCCCAAATAACATGGAGAAGTATATCTCCCTGTCGGTCGGACAGTTGCGCTTCATTGACAGTGCACAGTTCCTCCTAGCCTCTCTTGACAAGCTTGTGTCTGCTAACAACCCAGATGCCTTTGCTGTGACGGCGGAATACGAGCCAGACCAGATGAAGCGGCGATTGCTGCTGCGTAAGGGAGTGTATCCTTATGAGTTCATGGATGGCTGGGATAAGTTTGATGCTCCACTGCCGCCGATCCATGATTTCTACAGCAAGCTCTCTGAACAGGGTATATCTGCTGCAGACTATGAACACGCCCAGAAAGTCTGGAACGCGTTCGGTTGTAAAAACATGGGGGACTACCATGACCTTTACTTACGCACGGATGTACTGCTCCTGGCCGATGTGTTTGAAACATTCCGCAAAACCTGTTTTAAGCAATACGGGTTGGATCCGGCCCACTACTATACCAGCCCCGGTTTGTCGTGGGATGCGCTTCTTAAGAGCACAGGGGTGAAACTCGAGCTTCTCACCGATTATGACAAGCACCTGTTTATTGAGAAGGGGCTGCGCGGTGGGATAAGCATGGTATCACATCGCCACGCTAAAGCGAACAACCCATACGTGGAGGGCTTTGAGCAGGATAAGCCAGCGAGCTATATCCAGTACCTCGATGCCAACAACCTGTATGGGTGGGCGATGAGCCAAGCCCTACCTACTTCGGGTATTGAGTGGGTGGAACGGCCTGAGAAGCTAGAGATCCAGGACCATCCCGATGATGCTGAAACGGGGTATATACTTGAGGTTGACTTGGAGTATCCTGCTGCGCTTCATGACGAACACAATGATTACCCCCTAGCGCCGGAGCGGCTTCTTGTGCAAAATGAGTGGTTGTCAGACTACCAGAAAGATCTCCTAGGTGCATTGGGGAGCACCGGAAATGGAGTTGAAAAGCTGGTGCCCAACCTGCGGAACAAGGAGAAGTATGTGGTACACTACAGGAACCTCAAGCTATATCTGTCTTTGGGGTTGAGACTCACCAAGATTCATCGTGCGCTTGTCTTTGACCAGAGTCCATGGATGGAGCCTTACATAAGGATGAATACAGATCTGCGCAAGGCCGCCAACAGCGACTTTGAGAAGGATCTCTATAAACTTATGAATAACTCCGTCTTTGGTAAAACGATGGAGAATCTCCGGAGGCGAGTCGACGTTAAGATTGTGCGCTCATCGGAAAAAGAAAAAATACGTGGGCTAGTTGCCAGCCCCGCCTATGCTCGACAAAAAGTGTTTGACGATGATCTAGCTGCCCTGCATATCCACAAGACTCGCTTAGTGCTGAACCGCCCGGTCTACATTGGCATGTGCATTCTGGACCTCTCCAAGCACTTGATGTATGACTTTTACTACAATACCATGAAGGCTAGATATGACAGTAATATTAACCTGCTTTACACAGACACAGACTCGCTGCTGCTTGAGATCCGTACCACTGACGTCTATGCTGATATGAGGGAGGATGGGCATCTCTTTGACACTAGTAACTTTGACCCTTCTCATGCCCTACACAGTGACAAAAACAAAATGGTTCTGGGTAAGATGAAGGATGAGTGCGCTGGCGTGCCCATCAAGGAGTACGTTGGTTTGCGCCCTAAGATGTACTCTATCCTGATGTCTGATGAGGGCGAGATAAAAAGAGCTAAGGGTGTGAAGAAGGTGGTGGTGAAGAAGCATCTACGACACGCTCAGTACGTGGAGTCACTGTTCGACCAGAAGCAGTTTCGCCACGGAATGAACATGCTCAGGAGTGACTGCCATAAAATATATGGGCTCCACGTTAACAAGGTGTCTCTCTCCCCCTTTGACTCAAAGCGGTGGATAGCTCCAGGTGGTGTAGACACTCTGGCCTATGGGCACGTGTCGATATGTTGAACATATGATAGCTGAGGTATAGAATGAGCACCGATGAACATATTGGGGTGGCCGAGCTGCAAGCAGATGTGGAACATATATGGGAGGAGAAGGTGGACCTTGAGAATGATGTGAGGGATTTGGAATCAAAGTATGAGGACCTTTTGGAGCGCGTGAGTCGTTTAGAAGAGCTTATTCCTCAGGGTCCTGGTGTAGAGGAGAAGGTGAGGGAATTGGAATCGAAGTATGAGGACCTTTTGGAGCGCGTGAGTCGTTTAGAAGAGCTTATTCCTAAGAGTCCTGTTGTAGATGGTTGACATTGCTGTCGCCCTCTTTAGTGGGCCTATACCATAGGGGCTGGAAGGGCTGGGCTCATATGGTGTGGGGGGAGGTGCGAGCGGTTCGCTGGCTCATGTGAGTCACCCTGGGTGTTTTCTGGGTTGCACCATATGAGATAGGTGTGTCATAATCATATGACACTGGTGTGCCAGTATTACTGAACTTGAGGGTCGTGTAAAAGAGTTGATATCACATACAGAGTATATGAAAGATGAAAAAATAGTTTGCATCTGAGTGATATGGAGACTAAGTATGATGACCTTGTGAAACTGCAGGACATGGTGAGAGATCTAGAGGTTAAGAACAATGATCTTATGGAGCGAATGGAACACCTAGAGGACCTTGTTTGCAGGTTGTGAACGACATACTAGTTTACCAACAAACTAGCCCCTCGGCCCCGTTTGGGGGTCTGGTCCGAGGGGCCCTAGGGTGAGCAAATATCTTGTATAAGCCGTCCAAGGGTCAGTAGTATATATAAAGGAGGTAGGTGTGCCTGAACCGCGACATAAAGGTAGCCGAAAGTCGGGTTGCTCTGGAGTAAAAGAGCGCTTCTATAAGATAGGTGTGACAGAACCCATATGAGATAGGTGTGTCATAATCATATGAGACTGGTGTGTCAGTACCGCTACTCCCTATACTACTCCATCACCACAGACGCCCCGTTCCCGATGTAAGCTGGGCTTCTGAGCGCCAATAGTCTAGATGTACACTTTTTACTAGCAGGATATCCGGCGTTGTCTGGGATATATATGACTTAAAACCCTAATCTTTGCCATGTCCCCCGGGCCATGTCCCTACCGTGATCCCCGCCATGCTGACAATCCTAATCCCCCCTGTCACTGCACAATAAATCTCACCAGGACCCTACCATTAACCCTGCCATTTACCCACCCTATTCCCTCCGTCTGCCGCCCTGACCTCACCGAAATCCCTGCCAAGACCCTACCTTGCCTATCCATCATAATCCAACCAATATTCCACTCAAGCCCACGCTGTGATTCCACCCTCATCCCTGCTGCGTTAACCGAACTTAACCCGCCATGACCCTACTTAAATCCTCGCCGTTATGATAAACATAAAATGCACGGCAATTACAACTTGCATTCTCTAAATTGCACTATACGCAGCGATGTCGTCAGCCTCTGTGCCAATTGGCTGTAGCCAATTTTGACCTTGGAGGTAAAATCCAATTTACTCGGCATGAATATTGTTCTTACAACTGAACCTTCTGGGATACTTCTCGAGTACTCGATTATGCTATGCATACAGAGCAGTCAGAGGGAAAGACATAAATTCACAAATAAGCAGTTAAGAATAATGTCATGGCCAACTTTTAAAAGCATTTAATTAATAGACATAATATTGTTATTTTTGCTATGTTCATGATTGCACTCTGCCTGCAATAAAACTAGATTTAAGGTCAACCAACAAAAATTGCAATTATTCTATCTAATTTAACGGTTATTTTAGACATAGAATCCATACGTTTTATACGTTTAAGCTTTGAGAAAAATTGTTTGGTAGCGGCTTGCGGTAACCATGTCCTTCAAAAGTGTATCAGATCGCTAGCGATGATAGATCGAGAACAGAGTATTAATATATTTACATTAAACATACATATATCACACAAATATTTGTTACTTTGATTCCGTCAAAATAATGAATAAATATTGAAAAGTTTTCTCTATTATTAATAGTGTCAATCAGGCATCATTACTGGCAGTGGGAGATGTATAACAAGGGATCTCTTTTGTTGGTAATGCGCGCTTCGGTTTGCGTGGCACTTGCCATCGACTTCAGCAGCAAACGTGGTTGACGGAAGAGTTAATAACGAAGAAAACCATTGACATAATCGCTACGATGTTTACTGCTCAGAAGTCATTTTCGCTTGTGTGCAGGAGGTGAGATCAGGCTCATTGGCCATTGTCACTTAGATTTACTTGTGATTAAGAAAGTAAAAGGGATTGTAGGGATGATCTAACCAGAGAGTCAGCTCAATGTCAGTATTATGGAAGTTCCCTGACGTTAACAGGTTAAGTTCAAGAAGTTCAAGGTTCACCATGGCACGTGTATGATTTATGTATTTACTCCTTTAAACGTTATTTTGTCAAAGCATCAAGTTCGCTTAGACTGTTAGTTGACTAGAGCGCTGTCCATCTTTTTCCATAAACCACGCCACTGCATATGAAGCGATGTAGTAAAAGTCACTAAGTGTAACGAACTATGTCCTTTATCTAGACTAGAGCTTAGAACAAGATTGCCCCGATCGGACGGCTATATTTTTATATCAGTATATAGATCCCGCGCGAATGGGTAATGTGTTTTGAATGGATCATGGGATTTAGAATATAAAAACAACATTATCAAGAGCCTGTGAACAAAGATATGGGACCACAAAAAAAGCTTAACCCCGAACGATGCGTTTCTTTAGGGAATGCCATTTAGTGTCCACCATTTTGGTAAATATTTGCTCTGCATTTGCTAGGTGTGCACCATGCTTTTTGAACAGTCATGCCTGCGTGCAGCTTCCACCGCCTAGTTTTAAAGATGAACATGTCAACATGTGATCATCGATGATGACACCATGACTGCAATCATAATGGTAGTCCATGTCAGCATCCACTGGTGATTATAGGTGCTAATTGTTCTTTACCATCAAAACATGCGATGAAACCAAATAACTTGCCAGGTTTTATGCCTTCAAGTTATCTGATTTGAATTTGTGCATTGCATTGGAATTGAATATAGTAGGACGTCTACTCAGATGTCTTGTAGGTCAAGGAACAAGGCAGAAATGGCTCCCTGATTCATCTAGAGTTGTCGCCCATTGCTTAATTAATTTATCAAATTGGCTTTTGGCCTACCATACCAAATTATATCTATGGGACCCTCTTGCCAATAACAGCACAGGCATTCAACAGCTAAATGTAAAGCTCCCAAGTTTCAAGTGTCAACATCTATGTAACCTAGACTATTATACCTTAAGCAGATATAATTATTGATAGACCTAGCAACTCAGTTGGCACATATTTGTTTCTGTTGTTGCCAGCATATTTGTTCTGTATGGTGTTGACCACTACCTAGTTGGTTATCTTCTGACCCTTGATGCTCTCAGGTTTAGCACAAGTCGCATGGTGACTGCAATTGAAAGTTATACAGCACACAATGAACCTGTATTGAGCTACAAGCAAGGCAGTGCTGAGAGGAAAGAACTGGATGAGAAACTTTCATTCTACAACTCTCAGGTCCACGATGTGCCCATTGTAGTCGGTGATGAAGAAATTAGAACGGGTGATGCTCGACACCAACTGCGAGTGAGTATAAAATAGAGATCAGGGTTTCCAGGATTAAGTCAATTTTAATAGTCGTTTACGACAGCATCTCCTAAAGAATATTCCATTACATGAATCTTAAGAAGCATTTTGTGGCGATCTTATCAATATCATGGATGTAAATGTATTTGCTTTCAATCAGATTGATCCTTGATCTGTTTCAGCCTTTCGATCACCAAAACCCATTGGCTAAGTTTTACAATGCAGATAAGGTAAAATTCTTTCTTTGTAATAATGCATCTAACTAAACTCACATTAAATACTTAAAATATAAGGACCATCTCTACATTTCAACTCTGACAGATATTAACAAAAACACCTTTCATTACTCTTGAGAGTTGTCGATCAATGACATGAAATGTTTTATGTACTTAAAGAACACACTAGAGAAGGCCATTGATGTCAGCCAGAAGGTTAGACGCGACTGGGAGAAAGTGCCTGTGCAAGAAAAGGCAGAGATATTCTTGCGAGCGGCTGACTTAATAAGCGGAAAATACCGCATGGACTTACTGGCAGCAACCATGCTTGGTCAGGTATGGAAACAATGATTATGCAACAGAAATAACCGTATATATATGATGAACTGATGAATTTATGGATTGGTGGTGAATGGGTGATGTAAATTGTTTTGGTTTTTAGGGAAAGACGATTATTCAAGCAGAGATTGACACGGCTTGTGAATTGGCAGACTTCTACCGTTTCAATGTGGAGTGGGGACTGGTACGATATGATGTTATTTTATGGATAATAGTCATATCAATAATTTTGACAGGTACCTGTACTAAGTTGGGTCAAGACATCATATCTTTATTTGCTCTTGTTTATCTGTTACAATTAAAATGTAATTATTTATAGATCTATACCACTGTGTGTGTGTGGTTGAGAGGAAAGACATATGTCATCTTATCTATATATGGCCTAGAGTGTACTTGAGACTGATAAGACAATATGCTGCTATCTGATAACAACAGCGCAGCACACTTATTACTGATAGGATATCAAACAGCTGCGAAAGAAACTCCATCTCAAGTGCGATAGTTATGTTATCAACATACTAAGGGGAGTGGATTTCTCTTGATGTTCAGTACTTATGTGACAGTTGACAAGTTATTGATATGTTATTCGAAAGCTACTCGGTTTTTACAAAATCATTGGCTTATGTTTTCATACCGATGTGACCCTTACTATGCAGCGTGATGGGGATAGAATTATCACTATTGTTTTGATTATGGGAAGCGGTAAATTCAATAATTTTTCTGGATACATGCCTCATAGTGATTCAGTGATGTCACATTAAGCTCTGCCTTCTCATGTTAACAATGTCACTTGCGGAGCTCTGTCTAAACCCTCAGACTCTCCCTGACCATGTGTACTAGACTTCATCCATGATGACCGTTTGCAACATATCCTCATCTCATTCCCTCATCTTCATGAAGCCTTTGAAAGTTGCGCATAACTCATGTGTTTCATTTCATTCTTTTTATTTAATGGGGGAATGACGTTTGAGTGATTGATCATACCGGCGCTGATTGTTAACGGATGACTGATTCTGGCAGGATCTGATCAAATGGCAGCCTCTCAGCACGTCTCAGTCGAACAACAGCTTGCATATGCGAGGTATGGAGGGTTTCTGGGCGGCCATCGCTCCATTCAACTTCACGGCTATCAGCGGTCACCTGACTGGGGCTCCCACATTCATGGTGAGTCAGTCTGGGTTGTAAGTAGGGGTGGATTGGGTGTGTGTATGATTGTTACTTTGAATGATCGAGTAGTTATCTGTCCTGAGTTACGGTAATGTATTGGTTAGTTGGTGTTTTTAAACGGCGTGATATATTTTCTAACACTTTGTAGAATACTGCAATGTGGGTGTTTTTAGGATGATGATGTTGCTTTGTGAAGGATTTATTTCAGAAAGATATTTATTCTTGATTGCTAAATGTTTGTGTTTTGTTTGATACAATTTCTCTTCAAATTTTGTAGTTTACTGCCAATGAAAGGGTAAGTATATAAATAATGGGATTTTGTTTATAACGGAATAATAACAAATGTTATAACGTTGCAACAATCAATAGTTTTGCAGATGCTTCTAATAGCTAGTTGAGTACTGTTGTTGTAGGTGTTTTCGGAGATGTATCATTGCAGCCTCTATGACCACCATGATTGTATGTTATGTATCTGTATTAAGTGCCATGATGTGTGTCAGGGTAACGTGGTGCTGTGGAAGCCGGCAGGTACTGCTGTCCTCTCCTCATACATCTGCTACAAGCTGCTGAGGGAGGCTGGCGTCCCGGCCGGTGTCATCAACTTCGTTCCATCTAATGGACGGGTGTTTGGGGATACTGTCTGTGGCTCTCCGCTCCTGGCTGGCATCAACTTCACTGGCAGCACCGGGTGAGTCACAAAGTCTGGGCACATTGAAAGTGATCTAGTGTTGGTCACACATGAAAAGTAAACTTGGTTTGCTCTGAGTGGGAGATGTTTATGTCAAATTGTATGTTGTTCATGGTTATTGAAATTGATCAAACTTTCTAAGATGAAGTGTAAATTTATCCTGGTCAACGTCCACATACATCCATCCTGTAATGACCACTCTCAATTGTTGTCGTTGCCGCTCTGGGTCGGTTGTAACTTGATATTTCTGTGGACTGATTGTAATTAGCTTGTTGGTCAATGTACACATTTGTTGCTATTTTGGTTGGTTAACTCTTGTGTACCTCGTACCATTTCTTGGTTCAGCTAGGGATGTCTGGGGGAAGGGTGTGAAGGGATTTGATCGTCATACTGTTTAACGTGAAGGTGGGCTATATTGCCCCATTTCTATTTATGCTAAGCTAGCAAGCGTATACATTATTTGCTGAAATTTACGCTCAATATTATTAATTTGTCCCAATTAACTGAAGTTGTTAGGCATTGTATTGGTTTGTTATATTTTGGAAAGGTAATTTGTTTCAAGAATCTATGCCTTAACGTATAATGATGCAGGATTAATTCTTCTGTTGCAGCACATTTGAACATCTGTGGAAGCAAGTTGGGAACAACATTGCCAACTACAAAAGCTACCCAAGATTAATCGGAGGTAGAAAATACACTTGTACACTTACTAGTCCACTTCCATCATATAACTGTACTATTATCTCAAGCCAGTCCTTTGCCTGACTTCCTCCGACTCTTCTTTGATCTTTCCAGAATGCGGAGGTAAGAATTTCCACCTCGTCCACTCGTCGGCCAACATAGACAGTGTGGTATATGGCACGGTTATGTCAGCGTTTGAGTACGGAGGACAGAAGTGCTCGGCTTGTTCTCGCATGTACGTTCCTGAGTCAAGATGGGATGAGATCCGCGATAAACTGGTCAGCGAACAGAAAAAAATCAAAGTGGGATCTCCAATGGAAGCCGATAGCTTTCTCTCAGCGGTTATCGACGGAAGTGTGAGTAATATATCTTTCAAGGCGCATGAAAGCTGCCGTTTTTTTTAAAAGTTGGCTGACCTTCACCAAAAAGTCTTGAGTGGCAGGGTTGTTATATCAAATGTATCACATTATTTGAGCACACCAAAATATATATTGTTTAATATATGATTGCCTCTTTATGCTAGTTTATGTTTCCATTTGAACGCTGTCTTTTGATTGGATATTGCAGTCCTTCAATAATATCAAAACCTACCTGGACCACGCCAAGTCTTCCTCAAATGTCAAGGTGGTGGCCGGAGGCAATTGCGATGACAGGTAGAAATAAGGATATAAACACAAAAAAGCGCTTCTTTATTATTCAAATCTTATTTAAAGGTGCTTTAATGATCATATTGTTCACACAAATACAAAACTGATACACCAAGGATCAAATGGTTGTTTTGATGGTTGTAAGCGGTGCCCTCTGAATGAAGGCGTGTCTTTCTGAATGTGTGATTCCTATGTTATCTGCAGTGAGGGATATTACATAGAACCAACCATCCTCGAAACCTCAGATCCACATGACAAGTGCATTGAAGAGGTAGGTTAAGGTCAAAGGCAATTCAATATCATCACCTTCAGTCTTTTGACCCTATAAATATCCCCCTTTCACCATTTTAAGTTCATAAGTTAGCTAAGTTGATGTACAAATGAGATACCTGTTTGTGTGTGTGTGCAGGAAATATTTGGCCCTATTTTAACGGTGTACGTTTACAAAGATGCTGAGTACAAAGACATGTATAAGCTGATAGACACGACATCCCAGTACGCACTCACCGGCTCAATCTATGCAGAGGATCAGTAAGTCCAGTGCTTATTAGGCGTCTGATAGACTTGGTCAGCCTTATAGGGGCTGTGACATTTGTAATTGTGTGACATTTGTCTGTGTTTGACCATTTTCACATCATATCAGTTTTATGCAAATATTTGTTTATGTATTTTACTGTATGTTGGGTATAGCCATGTATTATGGGTGCCAATTATAAATGTTTCATGTCCCTGGGGCTAATGACATATCTTTTGGATGTGAATGCGGATAGGAAGCCAAAGAAGGCACAAGCCATAGCATACCTTGTTAAATATAGATGTAGTGGCTCAGAACCTTGACTTAGGGAGCCGAGTGCTAGTGCCTTGATACTGCAGTCGTATCATAAGCCAGTGTGATGCCAGTTGTTAATGTATCTCTGATGATGAAGTGTGATCAGTGATATACATTGTGTGGTTTCCTCGGACAGGTCTGTTATAAAAGAAGCCGCTGATGCCCTGCGATTCAGTGCGGGCAATATGTACCTCAACGACAAATCCACCGGCTCGGTCGTTTCCCAGCAGCCTTTTGGAGGTGCAAGAAAGTCAGGTACGGCCCAGTGCCTTTAGTTCTGATAAGCACTGTTAGCGATTCCTCTAATTGGATTAGTGATTAATTGTTGTAAGTTGGTTGTGTGCTGGAATCTAAGGGACGTTGTCCAAGCATCATGTTCATACCTCACTATTGAAATATCACCCATTGAAAGCGATGACAAATCCCTGATTTAATTTAATTTGTTTTTGCCCGTGTGTGTTAGGAACGAATGACAAGGCAGGGGGGCCCCACTACTTGCTCAAATTCGCCTCGCCCCAGGCTCGTAAAGCTACATCCGTGCCTGCATCTGGATGGAGGTACCCCTACATGAATTAAGTCTCCATTCTGCTGCTCCCTGGTGGAAACTCAGCGGGGAGATTGGTAGGGCAGCTGGATTGGATTATAAGGCCAGTGGAAATTGTGATGACTTAAGCTCCCAGTCGGTATGTGGTAACTATGCTCATTAATGATGGGGGTTTATCTTGTAATGATCCTGGACTTGCATATCCATTTTATGTGTTGTGGCCAGATTCAGCTGTTATGAAAATGTTAATGTATGTGGTTATTTTAACCACAAGTTAGAATTACTGTGGTTATATTACACAGGAATGATCATGTAGCTTAATCAGTTCAGGTAATAAAAATATAATGTCAGTATTTGATAAATAAGTGTCAAAAAAGCCTAAAACTAGTTGTAGGTCGTTGCAATTACTAAATGCAAAGATTGGGTATCTATGTGTTATTTATGCTCCGGACAATTGTTCTACTTCAGTGTTAACCGAGTGCTATAAGGAGTGTATTTAAATCTGTGTTTGTTTTGGTTTCTTTCTATTGTTGTTGTATTAGATGGCTTGTAATCAGCTGATGTGGAATTTTAGTGGTTATATTTTTGGGTTTTTTTTAGAGAGATCGGTGGCAATTTACTGTTAGCCGTTAGCATGATTTGCCGAAGCAATACGTTTGTTTAGATCTGTTGGTTTCTGTCTTGTTGTATACTTAAACTTGCTCTTTTCGGTTTTGAATGATCTTTTACTCTTTGCACTGTAACTACTGTCACTTCATAGAATGCGAGTCACCTGTTTTTTTGGTGATGATGATGATGATGTAAGAGAACGTTATGATCTGTTGCATAATGAACTGACCAGTATTCCATAACCCAGTAAGTGTTGAGTGGGCAAGGTAAGATGGCATAGCATTAGTCTCCCTTCCTGGGGCATTAACATGATAAGTGCTATTATTTAGTCTTATTTTACTGCTAATGTGCTATGAGTTGCATTTTCAAATGATGGATCTGAATATTACAGTCAATAACTTAGTCTTTACCAAGCCCTAGTGAAATTTCATTTTTTTGCAGAGGAAAACTATTGATGAAAAATGAATAAATTTGTAAAACAAATGAATGAATTCTATGGTTGGATTTGCTAATGAAATATGTGGGCATACTACCACATAAACCTCTGCTAGGGTATGGGTAGGGTGGTTATAACCCAGCATGGTGAATCAGCCAATTATGTGCAAGTTATGACTAAGTACTATTAAACTTTTAAAGTGCTAATTTAATTTGTCATGCATATCTACTGCACTCTTAATATGAGAGGAATTAACTGATGAACTGATGGATATTAATTATTATCATAAGAGACATTATTTATGATCCACCCTGGCCTTTAGTTATGAACCACCTAGGCCTTCATGCAATTTAAACATCTGCTAAAATAGTATGTTTCTGATCTAGTAATGGTTTAATATAGTTCCATATTACAATACATAATACGTTATAATTCATTGAAAAAGTACAGTGGAATACAAGAACTGCATCTTTTCACATCTCAATGAAAACAAACACAGGAATGGAGAGCTTCTCACAATCTTTATCCCCCTTTCATTGTACACCTGTTCAGTCAGTAATGGGTGGAGAAACTTACAAATCCACAAATCAAACCTTTGTGACAACTTCAAAACAGACAGGTTTGTCGAATAAAATGGATTTGCTTGATGGAAATACAAGAAACAGATAAAACACTGAAGGAATGATGAAACATTTCTTGACTTAAAAAATGGGGATATAAGACAGAGGTAGATAGACGATTCAGCATCCCTAAGGAATGTCTCCTTATTAACATAAAGAGAAATTTGACTGGAAACATGTTTTATGTGGGATCTCTTATTCGTTACAAGACAAATTGGAACGAGTTCCTGCTGCTCTCACGACTCCCGTGATAAGAGACAAAATGGCAAAAATACGCCAAAAATCCACATTCAAAGTAGGGACAATACCAATGAAACTTTTTTTTTAAGTTCCAATATCAATGAGATGAAAAAGTTGCTAACATCTATTGGAAAAGGTTGTATCAGACTTAAAAGGGATGAATAAATATTTACAGACTCCATGAATACTGGTACATCCGTCTACCAAATACAAGAAAGAGAAAAACACATGACGTGAAAAGAGGACTCAGAATGGAATAAAATACCTGCGAAATTGCTATGTCGTCTGCATTCAAATGTAAGAAACATACATTCCAAATATTTTTGACAAGGTCAGCCTTATGATCTTACACCAGCCATATATAAATATATATAAATATATATGCTAATTCAACAAAACAAACTAGGTTGTACAGTAACTGCGATAAATTGCAAAGGATTGGATAACGTAACTGGTTCAACACCAAATGAACGTATGATGTACAATGGGAGATTGCTGAAACATTACATACCATGCACTGCCTTATGAAATGTTGTTTTGATAACATCAATGTAATTATTTGGCAACAAATTGGTTGATTAAAGATATTTCCATGAAAATGACAATACAACTTAAGTTAGACGGATTTCTTGAAAAGGGCCTATTTCAAGGTAAAGAAGTCCTTAATTGATGGAGTCATTTCGTATCTACAAAGATAATATATTCTTAAACTGGTGTGCGTTTTTAACAATAAATTACACTAACAATGCCTTCAAAATTAACATGGCCGCGACTCAAAATCCCAACCGTAAATCAATCGACTCGTTGATTAATAAATGTTCTTAATATGCTACAGGGTTGAAAGTGTGAATAAAACAATTAACAATTCAATGTTATAATTACCATGCTCAAGGCCCTTAAAAAAGGAAGATATAATTTGCATAGATGGGCCGATTACTTGACTTGAATTCTAAGAGACTAGTACTTGTTCCACCCAAGACAGTCCACATAAACGGCTGATTACATTAAATGAGCTATAGGTTGAATATCCTTCAATTGTAGTTTGATTCCGTGCTTTTGTTTCTCTTTCTTTAATTGCATTGTTAACATTAGATGGTGCTGAGCTAGAGAACAATGATGGCCGGTCTGTGAACATGATTACAACGAGTCACTAATGAAGGATGATACAGACTCAATCCACCGCAGCATGGAATGCAGCTGCTAAAGTATTGCACCAAAAATATACCAAATGATTTTCCTTGCAAACAATACTTATGTTATGGATTAAATAATGTTTCACTATTCTACCAAAGAGAACAATGTCATACAGCAATACAAAAATAGATTCAATGACATTGAACAGAGTCAAGGATGAGATAATTGGAAATGCTGGAGCTTACAAAGGGACAGCAGGTTGTCGCACCAAAGTGCAATAGGTAAGTAGTGTATAGAATCACTATACAACTACTCCTAGCCTTCGTTGGGTGTGGTCTTAACTATGGCGGTTACGGGTGCTCAAGCATGACTAGATTACACAGGGATTTCTTATTACATTCCTAATCGTCAATACAACAGCTGTGTTAATCCTAGCTTTGTTGTATATCTCACATCGGTTCGGCAGCCTGTAAGCAATGGATGGCTGCGCCCCATGAACAAGCTCAAGGATGAAACATTATCTGCAGGATAAGGTAACCAAGGCAACCCATGACATTTTCAAACGACTTACAAACATCAACGGGATCCATCGACTTGGCTTGTATAAATGAATCGTAGGAGAGTTGAGGAAAGCACTCCATGGGAGTGAGAGGGATATGGCTATGGAGCATCTCAGAGATAACAACATACTAAAGTGAGATAGCTGCCATCAATTCTACTCTACACAGCTGGCCATTAACAAACGACGGTGGCTTTATTGGCTGCACATTTGCACTTCATCTGCAAGAATCCTTGCCACTGCTCAGGTGTACTGGTTAATATGCTAGCTGTTGATGTAACAAGGTGAAGTTAACACAATCTAAGTAGAAGCACCATCAAAATAAATACCGGCCTTATAACATGCACAAGAATCATACAAACCCAGACTATAAGCATTTTACCAGCTATTCTCAGAGCCATTCATACAAGACTAGGAAACTGCCAGAGTCAGCTAATCGTGACAAGTATGTTTTTCCGTAAATCCAAGTTTACCACTAACTTAAGCAAGGATTGTAAATCGATTAGATCTAACTCTTTTGTGACAACAATTTGACAAAGCTTCTGTCAGTGTTGGTAAATGCAGAGAAGATATGCATCAGTACAGTTCAAATCAGCCTAAATTATGACATGAGCAAGTTAGCTTGAGTAAGGGATCATTCATTACTTCATCAGTGTGTCAGAAGACATCATATTAATCGCTTGACAGGATGTCCACATTCGTCTCAAGTAC
This sequence comes from Urechis unicinctus, assembly GCA_034190875.2. NCBI lineage: Eukaryota > Metazoa > Annelida > Polychaeta > Xenopneusta > Urechidae > Urechis > Urechis unicinctus. The sequence goes on along the minus strand of CM067344.1, from coordinate 47,944,636 downwards.
TGTCAAGATTCATGCTCTTACGTCTCATGTCTGAAACGATCTCTCCCATCAAGCCGGGAATATTGAAGTGGGCCATTGTAAGTCTGGCCTCTCATAATATCAACACAAACACTCAACATCAACAACATCGCTAACAACGAGGAAGGAATCAAGCGATACGCAGAATGGAGTATATCACAGAAAGAGAGAGAGAGCCTCGGTTGAAGAGAAGCTCAAGATTAAAGAAGTCAATCCAAATGTGCACCCATATATATAAATATATATATATATATATATATATATATATATATATATATATATATATATATATATATATATATATATACCCCGTATATATAAACATATATATATACAGTCAATTATGGACGCGTGGCCCTTAGACACACGCAAGTCTACTTGAGCAGAGTCTGGTCGGCAGAGGACGTCAGCAGTGCTTGTTATCTTGCTCAGTCCAACAATCACCAACTCAAACCTGGTCTTGCAGGTATCTTCCATATTTTGAGATAAATTGGTATGGATGAGTTATTCTTGTCTGAATTAACTGAAGATCTTTAGAAAAATAAGATCCCAAAAGTCACCCAAGTCATCGTTAGATTAATGATCCATTGTGACTCTTGAAGCTTTGATTAGAAGTCATTTCCAGTGAGAATCCATTACGGACTGCTGAGAGTATGCGAGTGAAACCAGCTGGTGGAATGAACATTATTCCACCAGGGGTCATGGCTTCCTGTCACCTCAAGGTCAGGTCCAGTTTATCTGCACTTGGTGACCCCGTGTCCTCACATTTTCTCCGCTCCGAGGGACCGTCATCGTGATTGGCCGAGTCAGATGGACTAGAAGAAATGGTTGTTTCGTCGTGATCCCCCTCCACTGAACCTCTTGATTCCATACTGCAAACAACATAACCAATTTCATAAATCATGTTCAAAGAAAACTATTAATGTAACATAACAAAAAAAGTATTCACTCCAAATCCTCTCTCCAACTGTTCACAAATCAACTGTACACTGATTCTTATGAACAGCATTGATGACATACAGTATAATAATACAGTTATTAGATCTCCACAGCTGTTTCCATACACAATCAGTTTGTACCTGAAAAAATTGACTGTAGAATGACCTGTATCAGGTTGATTAGCGCAAAAATCTTGAGTATAAGACTCTCCTCTCCAACACCAACTTTTAATATTAACTGATCTTAAAAGAAAAGTCTACGTTTAATATATGACATTTTATGCTAATATGGTACCAGGTGCTGGTCCAGATAAGGGTGTTTGATCAAATGTGTTTGGAATAGTGTGTTTGGTGTAGTGTGTTTTATTTATGTAGTGTGTTTGGTGTAATGTATTTGATGTAGTGTGTTTGGTGTAATGTATTTGATGTTGTGTGTTTAATGCAGTGTGTTTTATGTAGTGTTTGATGTAATGTATTTGATGTTTTGTGTTTAATGCAGTGTGTTTTATGTAGTGTTTGATGTAATGTATTTGATGTAGTGTGTTTAATGCAGTGTGTTTTATGTAGTGTTTGATGTAGTGTTTAATGTAGTGTGTTTGATGTAGTGTGCTTGATGTAGTATGTATGATGTAGTGTGTTTAATGCAGTGTTTTATGTAGTGTTTGATGTAGTGTGTTTAATGTAGTGTGTTTGATGTAGTGTGCTTGATATAGTATGTTTGATGTAGTGTGTTTAATGCAGTGTGTTTGGTGTAGTGTATGGGCTGTTAAGAGAACTAACTCTTGTAACATTAGCCCAATTAAGGAAGGCTAAATCAGGCTTTAAACAACCTAAATTGATACCAGCACAGATCAGCACTAACACAGATGCCAGCACAAACCAGCACAAACATTCAACCAAACACTGTGACCATCAACAGCACTAAGAGTAAACTAACATAGTGACAAACACAGAGCATAAACTTCCTCAATGAACACCAAAGGTAAATCTACAATTAACCGCTTCACTTGACAATAACAACAAAGCTTACACTGACTTATGTTCATAGCAACAGTAATAAAATAGAAAAATAGTTTTCAGATAAATACTGCCTTGTCATAATCACAGAAGGTGGAGAGAGTAACAAGATCCACAAATAAAAACATATACGTGAGATATATATATATATATATATATATATATATATATATATATATATATATATATATATATATATATATATATATATATGTGTGTGTGTGTGTGTGTGTGTGTGTGTGTGTGTGTGTGTGTGTGTGTGTGTGTGTGTGTGTGTGTGTGTGTGTGTGTGTGTGTGTTTGTGAGCACATTTGTATGAGTTATAGATGTATATGTATGAGCTGAACTGTACAATCAAAGATTATAATCAACAAATTAATTGTTTAGCAGTGACACAAAGAAGTTAAAATATACATGTTGTTACACCCAAGCAGACACAAGATGCAAACCGCAGAAGAAAACACTGTAGAGGATGTGTAGAAAGATGAGTGATGCTTGTTGCTGTGTTACCCAACTCACCCTCAGAGAAGGCATCAAAGTCCAAAGGCTAATGCAGCATGATGACATTAAATGGCAAAGAATGTTAAAATAGGAACAAACTGGCCGGGCTACAATTCAAGGCCGCACAGCCAATTGATATGCATGCTAAAACAGCTAGTATAAATACATGGGGCTTGTGTGCACACCTGAGTGTACCACACATGTGTGTTCAGGTGGGTTAATTAGACAGGAGACCACATGCAGCTCGTCAAGATGATGCGGAACAACCAACAACCAATGAAGCCCCTGTCACCAGATTATTGCGCGCAACAGAGAGAGACAGAGACAGAGACAGATTGTTGATTTACAGAGAGTAGGAGCAAGACTGTTTGATGGCTAATTCAGGGGGGGTGGGGGGCTAGTTACCATGCTATTTTTAGTAGGCAGCAAACATGTCTTCCATGCTGTAAACAGAAACACATCACAATGGCATACAGCGGTGTGTGTCCAACCCCTTGTCTGTAAATGACACAAGCCTTACACAATCACCCCCCTTACCTATCCCCTTCCACAAATACATAAGGAAGGTCATTTAGGATGATTGTAAAGAATGTGCTGGCCATGTGGCAGGGTTTGTAGTGGTGACTGACAGTGGACTTTTTGTTATGAGGCTCTTCTCTCCAATGGCATTCCAGAATTGCATCACTTGTACAGCACAACAATTTATGCTTACATTTGAAATATGCTGGTTCACATACTTGCTTAATATTGAGTAGTGCCAAGTCAACTGTCACTTACATCCAGTGTGTATGTGCATAAATTAGGATTACATGACTACTACTATGGTGGCATAGCACCCTGATTAAAGTCTACACATTCATACAAATATTGTGCTCAAAGTTTCGATTGTGAGGGTTTTGTGGAATTGCACTTAACTTAACGTAGAGTGGAGCTCCCCATTAAAAATATGGGCAGGCACTAATTATGTGCAAATGTACTGGCAGGGCAACTGTATGAGATGAAATGGAGCAGTAGCCTTAATAAGAAGCAAACGCGGGAGGGGGCACTCTTTAAAAGTGAATTGGGTGTATGGATGGGGGTACCCTCCCCACCGAGACACAAATATGCAATGGGGGCACTCTTTGGGTTAAAACTACACGGGGCAATGATCATCAAAGGAGCAGCTTGGGAGGGGGCACTCGCCGAACTATAACAAGTTGTGTGAGAGGGGGCACTCACCTGGCTGTGGTCCCATCCATCATCTCCTGCACCTTGCTGGCCACTCCCTGTTCCCCTCGCTTCCTCTGGTAGTGACTCCTGCAGCATACCAGACAAGAACCATCCAACAACCGCAACCACAAAACCACCATACCAAACCCTCTCACTATTAAAACCTTCAACTTATCTTAATTTACAACATAAAGCATACTGAATAGTGATGCTGAAAATATCTGAAAATGACTAATTTGAGATTGTCTTATACAAATTGATTGCACCCAATTAATGACAGAAATCAAAACCTGAACTGAAACCCAAACAGTGTATTACTCTTAACACAACCAATTAATGTAATTTCACATTTACAGCTTCATTTCGAACTTAGTTTAACCTATGTACAGAGACTTGACACGGGGGTAAAGTGCTTGGTGCCAGACTAACCTGAACCGCTGTTGAATGATAACTGCAGCACTGTGACTCTTCTTGAAGCGTTCCTGCTCTTTATAAGCTCGGTAACGATTCTGTATGATGGTGGCTGCCTCGCGGCTCTTACGAAAACGTTTCTGTGCGTAATACGTCCTGAACTGGCTTTGAATGAGAACTGCTGCTTGCGTCATCTTCTTGTAGTATAAATACTGAAAGAGAGGATGTATAGCCACCTTCTTACACTGTCAATAAGAAATTCACGAACTATTGCTATAGTAACAATGCATGCAAACTTGAAATGAAAAGAGATATTGCAGAATTGACAGGACATGGCTACCCGAGATAGCATGATGCTATGTCAGACAGTGTGTGTGTGTATGTGTGTGTGTGTGTGTGTGTGTGTGTGTGTGTGTGTGTGTGTGTGTGTGTGTGTGTGTGTGTGTGTGTGTGTGTGTGTGTGTGTGTGTGTGTGCGCACCCTCTCACCTGCTTGTACCGACGGTAGTAGCTTTGTATAAGAATGGCGGCTTCCATCTGTCTCTGTTTTTGTTCCTTCTTGTCTTTGTAGCGACGGTAGAAGTTCTGAATGATCTGAGCTGCATGGTATAACCGCCTCTGTTCCTCATCTACAGCCAAACAAACTCACAATGACAAGGCAGCTATCAGTCAGCAAAGCAATTAAAGATGCGTTTGGCAAATGGTCTAAATGAAAAAAGCAGTGACTTACCGGAGAGAGTCAGTTTGGAGAAATCCTTCTCCATATAGAAGGCCGGTGCATTGAAATACTCAGTGAAGTCAGCAGTGGTTGGAGGCGGAGAATCAAAGTTGAAGCTGTATGGACTGTGCAAACAAGAGGAGGCTGGGCTGAGGGATGAAGTGGGTGTGCCCAAGTCACCATAGCTACAATCACCGCTGAAAAAGAAAAACATTACCTTACAAGGCAAGTATATGGTTTAATGGCACACAAACAAGTGTTTCATGGTACCCAGAAGTACCTCACAATATGTATTGAAAGAAAATAAATAACCAGATTAATCATAATTATATTATATGACAAAATGACAGATTAATGAGGCTAACATGAAGATAAATTGCTTCCATCATTGGTACACCACATACCGATATTCATCAAATGACATTCCGTCGAGTGGTGTGGAGATACCAGAGTCCTCCTGAGGAGCACTATTGGTTGGCGGGGTGGCAGCCGCTGTGCTGCAGGCGCTGCTGAACGACCCATACGAGCTGCTACGATCCCGTCGCGATAAAAATTCAAACGAAAACAGCTCGTCACACAGTCCTGGCGAAGCCTTGATGCGCTCGGGCATGGCCGCAATGATCTGGTTGGCGAGGGTCACCATCTGATAATGACTCACCTCATCCATACTGCTCTCATCTGTGAGGGACATGAAGCGATAAAATAAGACGTCAAAGCTCTATAAACTGAGGTCATGCTGCTATATGAAGATAAATGGGATCATTAGGATTAATGCAGTAAATGTCGATGCCCACAAATCATGGCAGGTTTCTCATCCCCTTCCCATCACCATCAATATACCTGTATAAAACTAAACCTGCCAAAATAATATCACAAAAAATATATTTCATCATGCACTGATGATATCCGACATCAAATATTATTGTCCAATAAAATCCACTTCCACTGCTCACAGCATCTTGCAAAACCTAAAACCTCCTGTCTCCACATGGTAGCTTTGGCTAAGTTGAAGGTGCTGTATTGCAAAGTGAGATTGATGATATACTATATTGAACATGATTCTGTAATAAAATCTGAACATGTGGCCGAGGAAGCTCGATCCTCTCACAGCATGAGTTGTATCACATCAACAACCCCATAAAGTAACTTTTAGATTAAACCCTGAAAGCTCATGGAGTTGGAGGGGATAAAACCATTCATATGGTTATACTGGGGTCACACAGCTTGTGGTAAGATAGAGAATCACATTTAGATTTTTATAAACCAAAGATGCATTGATAGATTTGCTATACCAGGAACTGAGATGAAATCATCAATGCAAAAAAGCAGGGAGATCATATGGATGTTGGTAAAAAGAAACAAAACAAGGCAATAACATTCCTGGCTATGTAGCAGTTATAACAACATGGGAGGTGTGGGATGAAGTGCTTACCAGCATACACATCCACAGGGGAGATATCATCAATGTCTACCACGGGACTCTGTCTGTCGGGGGAATCTGAGAGACATACCAGACAGGAATGAGTTTATATAAGCAAAGATCAAAGAATTGAAAGGCCTACGTTGGAAGTGAATTTGTTTCAAAAGTTTGGACAAACTGGTTTCAAATCGTACTTGATCCATAAATTCCAGATTTTGTGGGGGGTCACTCATTGTTTAGACAGAAAAACATTTCTAGATGTCAGTTCCCCTTTAATGAGATGAGAAATCATGATGTGGAGTGACTCACCTGTTTCCATTGCCATGGAGGTGTGATGCAGTTCATCAAGAGAGCTGGAATCCAGGAGCAAACTCATGTCGAAATGTCCAAACATGACAGGAGAGTTGAGATCACGAACAGACATAGAGATCATAGGATCACCCAGAGTGGGTTGCAGAGAAGCCCCACTGGTAGTGCCTAAATGAGGGTCTGAACAGGAGGGTCTGAGAGAAGAGGGGGAGGTCATGGAGGGTAAGTCTGGAGGTTCTGTTTGACTGCGCTCGCTGGGCCGCTTGAATATGGGCGGTCGTGTCATATCTGTGTCTGTCTTGGAGCATTTGAATGTGGAGTTAGGTGGTAGGTCCCCGGTAGGCTGTGTGATTGGGTAGTCGGGAAGGACCTCCACTGAGGTTCGCTTCATGAGGCGGAGACGCCGAGCAGTGCCCGAGTCGCAGGAGGGCATCCCACAGAGAAAATCGCTGCTCCATGCAGGAGGTTGGAGCTCTGGTTGCTGGGCAACAGAGGCTGTGAATTGAGGGGGAGAGGGAATGTCCACAGTGAGATCAGTGATGTCTTGAGTGTACCCTACATGAGAGGTAGAGTGAGGAGTGCTCGCTGACACGAGAGGGGCTGATAAAGTGGTCGTAGTGATGGTGTTGGCAGGATGGATGAAAAGCGGAATAGGATGCGGAGACGAGATCGTGCGTTCCAGACACTGTGTCTCATTCATCCCAGCTGAATTAGGCTCTGTCACAGGAGTTAGTAGCATCCCAGTGGATGTCTGCACAAGAGTCACCTTCACAGGCTGTGATTGGCTTACCACCCCCTCCATGCCCCGCCCACTAGCCACCCCCACATCCGAATTCCCGCCCACACCACTGTTCTTATCACCGACAGCTGCTATCATTTCTTTCCTAGCCAAGTCCAGTTTTTCCAACACTTCTGCCACATTAAGGTTACCCATGAGTCGGCCAACAGACACTGGTAACAATCCATGTTTGTTACATACACCCAGACTGGAATTGTCTTGCTGATAAAGCATGATAGCCAACTCAAAGTTACCCCGAGCACATGCCCACATCTGTACAAACAGACACAGGCATTGGTTCAGATGGTTACCAGCTGAAGGACATCACAAAACTACGGTAATATGACCTGGGTCAGACATCACAAAATAGGTAATATGACCTGGGTCAGACATCACAAACCTACGGTTATATGACCTGGGTCAGACATCACAAACCTACGGTTATATGACCTGGGTCAGACATCACAACACTACAGTTATATGATTGAAGCCAGACACGATTGTGACCAAGACTCACCAGAGGAGTACACATGGCTTCATCGGTCACCAGAGGGTTCATTTCTTGTTCCATCACGGCACTGCTGTTGTGAGTTCTAAAGCCAAACAACATGAACATGTATTTACATCCAATTAATTACAACACCCCCCCCCCCCCCACCACCACCAAACTAACACAAACAGTCTCACATTCAGATAAATATTACAGCCATTGCTACAATATTCTGCAGTGGGTTCTGTCCCACACATCCTGATATGTCAACTTAATACATAACCTCCAAAAAACCATCGAACAATTAGGAAGTTCCTACCCATCATATAACAATCAGAGTAATTACACATCCAGGAGAAATCACAAACATCAGAGCCTTGCTAACACTACTCACTTCCACTCGGTCAGTACAGGCAGCAGCTTTGTGTAACCAAGAGCTGCCACCAGGTGGAGTAAAGTGTGTTTGGCACGGTCACTGGGTGCAATGAGGTCAGTGGACACCCAGCTCAGCTTGCTCAGGCTCTGACAATACTCGACCATGCGCGACTCGAACGCAGGTGTCATGCTACCAATGTGATCGCACTTCATCTGCAAATAATGCCAAAGGTTAATTGAGGTTTGATATCATGTCAATACTGTATTACAGTAGCTGTAACCTGAGAGCAGCTTAGAACCAGCAGATGGTATTCCTGTGAGATGGAGACTTAGGGGGAGAGGTTGTAAGACTTAATCAGTGGAAGATGATGAAGGCAATTAATGAGTTTATTCATTGTTAGACCTCATTAGACATAATCCAAGTATATGCAAATGTAAGCCAACATTCCCCCTCCCCCACCCATCACCCCTCCTGAGACATTAACATGAGCCAATAGGAGCTCCATCCCATTGTTACTTTGCCCAGTGCCCCGCCTCCGTACCTGTGATGGAGGCTGGTTGGCACCCGTCATGTGACCAGCAGTGGCCAGTCTCTTCTCCATCTTCTCTAGCTTTCCAAGCAGACTCAACTTGAGCTGCTCTTCTGTAACCGCATCACACACAGTGGTTATCACTCAACAGGTGACCAGGTTTCATTTAGAAAGAAAAACACACCCCCCCCCCCACCTCGATGGGACACTACTATACATACACAGCTATGTGATATCAATAATTCATGCTTTATCATGCCATGATACTAAACTATCAACAATCAATATTCCATTGTTATCACAGCACAATACACATCGCAAGCCCTGATAATTTCAATAATTTAGACAATTCTAGACAATATTAATAATTCATAAATCTTTATAATTCTCCTGTAACCTATCCTATGTAAGATATATACCAGGTATGCTGAACCATTCTGTGAGTTGGTCCTTAACTGACACCTGGCGCAGCTTGTACTCAAAGGCACACGAGTTGGAGATGACGTATCCCTCACAGGCAACTTGCATTGTTACCAGTCCTGGGGAGTGCCCTGTACCATGCCAGATTGACCACATATTATGCACATGCTTGGGCAAAGCACATTAAAATCATAATTTTTCTATCATCTATTGAGAGTTCATGACTACTATATTTTGAATGATTGATCTTTGATTGGTATTTGTGACATATATATACTAAGTTGATATGAGTTCAGTTTTTGAGCTGCTTCTGGGAAATAATATCCATTGGTTTTTCTTGCATTATTGTAACAAATATGTTGAAGTATTATTGATCAGACACAGGTGTGTGATGAGTACACCTGTATAGTTCACCTGGGCAGAAGCAACGCAGTACGCCACTCTGTACCAGTGTACTGGGTACTGGTACGTCATCAAACAGAATGGTGTAGGGAGAAGTGGTCGAGTACCAGGGCCCGATCACCAGGATCTTGGTGCCCCCCTGCCAGGCCACGCACATTATAGTGGATTGGTAAGTAATGAAATGACTGATATCTAAGCAACAAAGACACATCTTTTACTTATTGCTTCAAAACAATTACCTTTCAATTTGAATTCACCAATGTACACATACACCTCACCTCTGAGAAAGCCCAGTCTGGGGAAAAGTCTGTTATATTAGCGATGCCCATACGAGATTCAGGTTTCTCATTGCGCCCACAGCTGACACAGCCAGGGGGCAGCACTGAACCCTGGTCAGCTTTTACGCCAACCGAACTTGTCTCTGATCGACTTAAGCTACTGGAATTAATCGCCAAATCGGCGGGACAGTCAAAGTCAGGAATATTGAGGATGTCAAAGGAGTCCTCGAGATAGAGATCATTGATGGTGGAAGGGTCCACGTTAGAAGGGGGCAGGGTAGACAGGGGGAAAGAGTCACTGTGACCTGAATTGCTGGTGCTTGTCAGATCCATAGCGTTCAAGGTCGTATTGACAGAGGTCACCGGAATATTAGTATGCATTGGATGGAGGGTGTCGGGCAAGAAAGCCGGCATTGAGGTTTTGTCCATTGGCAGAGATTCGGCCAGGCTGGTTATGCTGTGTGTATGAGTGGTGAACGAATGAGAGAGGCTGGGTGAAGAGCTGGTTTCCATGTCAAGGTGATCTTCAACCAGAGATGGTTTGACGTCAAGAGTATTGCTACTGTTCAAAGTGATAGTTTGTCTGTGGTCGAGATTAGCTGCAGTTGGAATTGACTTGTTGATGTCGTTGACTCCTGTATCAGACTGGCCAGCTATGTTGATCCCAGCATCTTTGTTATCCATGCTCTGTAGCACAGAGTCTGTGGATGAAGTGACGGTGTGAGTGGGCTGTGGCTGAATCAGACCGGACCCTGCCGTATGATTATTGATGATGGAGATGGGGGTCCCGGTCTGGCTGCTGAGGATAATCAACCCATTGCTCCCCTGTAGCTGCGACAGGTTGAGAATCAGAGGCTGGGATGAAGCGTTAGTGCGTACACCTGCGCTGACAGGTGTGGAATTAATCAACAGGTTGGTGCTGCTTGCACCTGCCATGGTGATGCCTGTGTGTGGTGCCAGTTTGCTGGGTTGTAGTAGGGACATCATGCGTTGTGGTGCTGCCCCTCCACTGTTACGTGGAGAGATGTGCTTATTGCTGCAGTGGCTGCTGCTGCTGCTGCTGTTGCTGATGCTACGGGAGGCCTTGCTCTGCCGAGCGTTTACCAATTTCTTAACCACTTCCTTCAGCATTTCTTCTGTCTGTCTCACACACACATACAAACATAATCCCAGTCCCTGGCAATGACAATATGGAACATTGCAGACTTAATTATGATAAGTCTAAATACATGAGGCCTGCATCTGTTACATCATAAATACAGAATTGCCATAAATACAGTTAGGTCAGAGAGAGTGACAAATTGGCTCACCAGCTGCTCTGAGAGGTTACTGCCTTCTGACTGCTTCACTCCCACAACTACATACAACACATGTCACAGTACATGTACATATAATATATATATATATATATATATATATATATATATATATATATATATATATATATATATATATATATATATATATATATATATATATATATATATATATATATATATATGAATATACCTGAGATTGGAAGAATTACAATTAGAATTTAACAGCTAGTATATCACATACAATATGCCCAGGTCATATCCCTACAAGGAAAATATCACCAGTTTCAATATTGTAAAATTGTCCCCAGCTCCCATGATAGAAGACTTGTTTGTTAGCCATCAGATGATAAGGAATGAGCCTGAGAACCTACACATGGGTCGTAGCTGGGCCAGTAGGTCTTCCTCTCCCCAGTCACGCTCCTCAGCCGTAGACAAGCCACTTAGTAAGGGAGGCATCATAGAGGGCTTGTTGCTGTCCTCAACTAGAGGCACGTTCAGGTAGTGAACTAACACCATATCCTGGTCCTGTCACACAAACAACATGGCCTGTCACATACAGAACAGGGCTTGTCATACATACATCACCTGTCACACAAACAACATGGCCTGTCACATACAGAACAGGGCTTGTCATACATACATCACCTGTCATACATAGAACATGGCCTGTCACATACAGAACAGGGCTTGTCATACATACATCACCTGTCACACAAACAACATGGCCTGTCACATACAGAACAGGGCTTGTCATACATACATCACCTGTCATACATAGAGCATGGCCTGTCACATACAGAACAGGGCAGGGCTTGTCATACATACATCACCTGTCACACAAACAACATGGCCTGTCACATACAGAACAGGGGCTTGTCATACATACATCATCTGTCATACATAGAACATGGCCTGTCACATACAGAACAGGGCTTGTCATACATACATCACCTGTCACACAAACAACATGGCCTGTCACATACAGAACAGGGCTTGTCATACATACATCATCTGTCATACATAGAACATGGCCTGTCACATACAGAACAGGGCTTGTCATACATACATCACCTGTCACACATAGAACATGGCCTGTCACATACAGAACAGGGCTTGTCATACATACATCACCTGTCATACATAGAACATGGCCTGTCACATACAGAACAGGGCTTGTCATACATACATCACCAACTGTCATACATAGAACTGTCACATACAGAACAGGGCTTGTCATACATACATCACCTGTCACACATAGAACATGGTCTGTCACATTTAAAACATGCCCTGTCACTCACAAAACATGGCTGGCCATTCAATCCAGGCCTGGTCATACAAACATCACCTGTCACACATAGAACATGACCTGACACATGTAACATGGCACACACAGAACATGGTCTGTCATACATAGAACATGACCTGACACATGTAACATGGCACACACAGAACATGGTCTGTCACACATAGAACATGACCTGACACATGTAACATGGCACACACAGAACATGGTCTGTCATACATAGAACATGAGCTGACACATGTAACATGGCACACACAGAACATGGTCTGTCATACATAGAACATGACCTGACACATACATGTAACATGGCACACACAGAACATGGTCTGTCATACATAGAACATGACATGACACATGTAACATGGCACACACAGAACATGGTCTGTCATACATAAAATATTTGAGCATAATCCTATCCGTGGTCAAAGAGAGGCATCAATGACATGACCAGGTCATTTAGTAAGATGAGGTGCATGAGAGACCTGCAGTAGCCAGTAGCACCGGCGGTGGAATGTGGGTAAGACAGCCGAATGGACGTAGCAGCCGTAGATGCACTCAACGCCCTGCACCTTGAGCTTCATGTGGTCCTCGCGTGTCGTCTTGCCATCCTTACGCTTCTTCCACACGTAGCCGTCTTTTCTGTACCGCACCTTGTTACGGTTGTACAGCAACATGCTGCCACTTGGGGGTCTGGGGGGTACACAAACAAGGGAGGACTGCAGGTAATATATGTATAACTGGATGCTTTATGCACACGTTCCCTGGCCTGGTAATTAAGTGTATGGATGTTTTAGGTTAAGTATTTCTTTTACCAAAGAATACCGTAGTTCCACTGCTAAATGCTGTGGAGCCAAAATGTATTTATGCCATCACAAAGTCCAAGAGTATATTCTATATAACTTCATTGATAGTTGTTGAGACGAATAATGTTTAAAAAAGTAAAGGGTTTAGCATTGCACACTGATATGAAAGCTGTCTGAGCAATAAATACATATAAAAGATAGCACTCTCAATATAAACTTTTATTTTATCCCCTGTTAAATAAAAAAGAAAAGAACGAAGATATAAATTAGGTGAACGATTGTATGATAACAGAAACTATGTGAACACGCCACCTGGTGGCAGCGTGCTGCTTTGTCATAGTATCTTTTAAAACCACATGGAATTTTCTGATTTATACGGGGGCTTGGTCACCTTCACCAATCAGAAGACTCCCTGGAGTCCCCTCAAAAAAGGTGATTCTTTGAGTAAGTAGACCATATCCTGCAAGAGCTCTTTAAGTAACAGCTTATTGCCATTCTTCACAAGCTCCTAAACTCCTTTGTGTATGCATACCAATAATAAAATCTTGAATATTCTTGGAATTGGGCCTCTTTTAACATCTAGTTCAGTCACATGAATGTTTTTTTCAGGCAGAGAGCGATATATATTTTCAAGAACATTTCTAAAAGACGACACATTGAACTCGCTGCCTCACCCCCAAAGAGCTCCATGCCAGCCCATTGTCAATATCAAGCTAACTGTCTTCTGCCACATAATAAGCCTGAAGCAACCATTCAGGGCTGAATACAAGTAGCTGTCAGTATGTCGATACCTTGTTTAAGCAGTTGGGGCAGAATACAAGTAGCTGCCAGTATGTTGACACCTTGTTTAAGCATTCAGGGCTGAATACAAGTAGCTGTCAGTATGTTGACACCTTGTTCAAGCATTCAGGGCTGAATACAAGTAGCTGTCAGTATGTTGACACCTTGTTTAAGCAGTTGGGGCTGAATACAAGTAACTGTCAGTATGTTGACACCTTGTTTAAGCATTCAGGGCTGAATACAAGTAGCTGTCAGTATGTTGACACCTTGTTTAAGCAGTTGGGGCTGAATACAAGTAGCTGTCAGTATGCTGACACCTTGTTAAAGCATTCCGGGCTGAATACAAGTAGCTGTCAGTATGTTGACACCTTGTTTAAGCATTCAGGGCTGAATACAAGTAGCTGTCAGTATGTTGACACCTTGTTTAAGCATTCAGGGCTGAATACAAGTAGCTGTCAGTATGTTGACACCTTGTTTAAGCATTCAGGGCTGAATACAAGTAGCTGTCAGTATGTTGACACCTTGTTTAAGCAGTTAGGGCTGAATACAAGTAGCTGTCAGTATGTTGACACCTTGTTTAAGCATTCCGGGCTGAATACAAGTAGCTGTCAGTATGTTGACACCTTGTTTAAGCAGTTGGGGCTGAATACAAGTAGCTGTCAGTATGCTGACACCTTGTTTAAGCATTCCGGGCTAAATACAAGTAGCTGTCAAGTGTGTTGACATCTTGTTCAACCAGTCAAGGCTGCATACAAGTAGCTGTCAGTGTGTTTGACATCTTGTACAACCAGTCAGGGCTGGATACAAGTAGCTGTCAGTGTGTTGACATCTTGTACAACCAGTCAGGGCTGGATACAAGTAGCTGTCAGTGTGTTGACATCTTGTTCAACCAGTCAAGGATGCATACAAGTAGCTGTCAGTGTGTTGACATCTTGTTCAACCAGTCAGGGCTAATTACAAGTAGCTATCAGTGTGTTGACATCTTGTTCAACCAGTCAGGGCTGAATACAAGTAGCTGTCAGTGTGTTGACACCTTGTTAAACCAGTCAGGGCTGAATACAAGTAGCTGTCAGTGTGTTGACACCTTGTTAAACCAGTCAGGGCTGAATACAAGTAGCTGTCAGTGTGTTGACATCTTGTTCAACCAGTCAGGGCTGAATACAAGTAGCTGTCAGTGTGTTGACATCTTGTTCAACCAGTCAGGGCTAATTACAAGTAGCTATCAGTGTGTTGACACCTTGTTAAACCAGTCAGGGCTGAATACAAGTAGCTGTCAGTGTGTTGACATCTTGTTCAACCAGTCAGGGCTAATTACAAGTAGCTATCAGTGTGTTGACATCTTGTTCAACCAGCTGGGACTGAATACAAGTAGATGTCAGGGTGTTGACATCTTGTTCAACCAGTTGGGGCTGAATACAAGTAGATGTCAGGGTGTTGACACCTCATTCAACCAGTTGGGACGGTAGGGTTACTGCTTCTCTAAACCACAAGTGTCATTGATTAAATGTATGTTCAGTGATAAGGTCTCGCAGCTTAACACAGAGGCCATGAGATGGGCGCATGACCATGGAAGCAATGCCCATAAACATTATGAAGAAACCATGCAAAAAGATGACAGGAACCCAATAATTTGTAAATGTGGTTTCTTCGTAGACGTTAATATTCATTGGTGCTTCACCAGACAGCATGATCAGCTGCGAGTGCTGCCCAGTTTCTGCTGCTGTGGAGGTAATTTTAGAAAAACCCTCCACCACAGCCACCAGTATGTCTTCATATATAAGCTATCAGGGTAGAGGGGCATTTTAAGACTCAAGGGCCTTAATTGCACCCAGATAAGCAGAGCTTTGGATTTCATAACAAGGGAAATGAAACTGCAGAAATGCTGACAAGCCCAGCAGGTGTGCGCAACACAGACGAGATCATTAGCACAACTCACCTGACTTGCACCTCTGTACACTCCCATTTAGCATGGTTCTCCACCGCCAGCAATACGGCAGCCACTTCCTAGAGGAAATCAAATCAAATCACATATTGAGTGCAGGTTATAACACCAGGGCTTTACGGCCAGCCAACCGTGTTGGTTGGTGGGTATTTAGCCATCACTGAGGGTCTATGACTCACAGGGCAACAGCAGGCAGATTACCAACACGTTGAGGCCTGGGCAGGCAATTACACAGAATTAGATACACAACTGGGCTGCTTTTGCTAATGACTGGGCTCAATTACCAATGCTGATTCATAGCTCTATGTTCTAAATGAGAGACAATGAATGACATTACGAGTGGGTCAAGTGACTTCCTCACTTACTTCATTGGTGTTCCACTTGTGTCTCTCCTTGGGGAATTCTGTTGCCTTGGTGATGGAGAACATTTGTAAAGCCGAGTTGATCTGCCCTTCCTCTGTTTCCTCATCTGTTACACATATAGACAATGTGAATATGTCAATGAAAGTCGATGGGTAAAAACAAGATGAAAGTCTCATCTTGACATAGGTAGAGTGCAAAAGCAAACCTCATCCTAACAGGGTCATTAAGTGTATACAACAGGTGGTCACATACATACAGGGTCACAAACAGGGGTCACATCCATACAGGGGCTAATGGGTGCAAACAACAGGTGATCACACCCACACATGGGTCACCAGGTGAAAACAACAGGTGAACACATGTAAACACAGGGAGTTGTAAAAACTAAAGTCTCATCTTGACATAGGTGCAAAAGCAAACAGGTGATCACACATACATACAGGGTCATTAAGTGCAAACAACAGGTGGTCACATTCATACAGGGTCATTAAGTGCAAACAGGTGGTCACATCCATACAGGGGCTAATGGTTGCAAACAACAGGTGATCACACCCACACATGGGTCACCAGGTGAAAACAACAGGTGAACACAACAGGTGTAAACGACAGGTGAACACATCCTTACATGAGTTACATCCAGTGGCCGGATTCTAAAAGGGGTTAACTTTACTATGTTACACTGGATGTTAACAGCATCCCTTGTTGCAAAAAAAAGAGGTAAAGTTAATATCACATGGAATGACAAATGGAGAGGGGTCATTCAGAGCAAATTAGTGGACGATAAAACATTTCACAATACAAATCTGGATGTTATTGCCCCATTCTGAGGGCCATATCAAAGATCTTGTTATAACAATATCGTTGGCCATATCCACAAGATCAAACACTTCAACACAGTGCACCCCAAATTGTTTCTAGGTAAAAGATACCTCTCACTCCATTGCCACATTGTTTCAGAGGTGAAAAGTGTAGGTGCTCTTCATTATACCATATCTGAATACACTCGCTCATCGCGCAATCACCAAGTGCAAGTGGCGGAGAAATACCTTACATTTACCGATTTACGCCCCATATGCACATCAAGCACTGATAGCTCACCTAGCGATTGTGTATATATAAGCCAAGCCAAGGCGGAGAGCTGCCAAATAACGCAGCTACGGAGGCCGGGAATTGGGGCGGAAGAGTGGGGGTGGGGTGTGTGTTGAAGGGCTTGCTGTAGATGATAAACGAGTCGGATGGGGGTGTTAGTGGGGGTGGCGGGAAGGGGTGATTGGTATCAGGACATAAACTGCAAGACAAAACAGACTGCCAACCTTTAGAGCATCACAGATAATCTACCCTGAGCAGTCTGTTACAACAGCACCTTAGATCCACAGGTCCTGTAAGCCATCCTTTGTTGGGGGTGGGGGGAGTGGACTTTTAACTGACAAAGACCTGCACAGGGAAAATATCCTGGTGGGCGTAAGTCAATAGACTACAAAGAAAGATGACAGACAAAGGTCTTCTTAGAGTCGTTGTGGTGCGATCATAGAAGTCATAGCAGTGATGGTGTGGACCGTAGTGCCTGTACTCGCGTGACCTCTGTAAGCCTGTACTCGCGTGACCTCTGTAAGCCTGTACTCGCGTGACCTCTGTAAGCCTGTACTCGCCTGACCTCTGTAAGCCTGTACTCGCGTGACCTCAGTAAGCCTGAACTCGCGTGACCTCTGTAAGCCTGTACTTGCGTGACCACTGTAAGCCTGTACTCGAGTGAGCCAACGTTACAAGCTGCACTATTTCACAACTGGGTATTCCGGTGGCGCCTGATAATATATCGATAAAAACTAAACACTGTGTGAATGGAACACTCAGACACTCCCGTATTACAACAGTATGTCATAACCTCTTTTCCGTCCTCCAATAAACCACAGGGTCGCCTATCAAACAGACGAGGATCACTGAAAAAAAGCGTCTATCATAAACTCCACAACTCTTCTACAGTTTAATGGCAACATTTTAAAAATCCGTTGAGTTGAGTTGAGAGGCCCTCATGGTTAAGGAGGGAGTCGGTGGAAGTTCAACCTCCATTACTAAACTTATCCACAGTTTCAGCATGACTAACAAACTAGATAACATCAGTTATTGATACGGGCGCTTGGGGTAGGTCATTATGATCCAACCACGTTCATACGCACGCAGTAGTATTATACAGTACCATTATAATACTGCTGCATGCGAGCTCGATGGTATGAACATAACGGCATACCCCACGCACCTGCGCTCATTGATATTACTATGTTAGGAAACTGGATCAACAACAGTGGGTCATTTAAAATTTATAGAATTTGTTAGGGCGATTAATCAGTGCCTCTGTTCGGGTGGGAGAGGAGGCACTCCTGGTCTAAATTGACTCATCAATAATTCACCTAACTTTAAATGAACCCCCAGCTTAATAACTGAAAAAAAAGCAGGTGTTTTTTTCCTGAGGTATGAATATTATTGGAGCAAATGGTGTAACAGTATGTTGAGTCATATATTCTGGTTGATATAATCGGAGATTTATGACTGCATTACTACTCCATATATTTCCCACATAAGGTTAAGTCTAACAGGACACAGAACTGGTTCCATGGACATATTGCTCTGACTCAATAAAGTCATACATATAGATGCATAACTCATAATTGAAATATTTGAAGGACAAACTGTTATCAACCAAAATGCTATTAAGGAAAGCCCCTAAAAACATTATGGACTGACACTGTAATAGCAGCACTTGGGCTGGGCCATTATGATTCTAGCATGGAGCTCATATGTAGTGGTATAATGAGAACTTCTAGATTTATACTACAGTATGCGAGCTTGATGGTAGGATCATACTGGCCCAGCGCAAACGCCTGTGATATGTGACGTAGGGCTTACTTTCAGGCTGGGTGATCTGTGCTGATGTTGCCTTCATTTGAGATGCACTGACAGGCAAGAGACTCGTCCACGCCTGTCCTAACTGCTGCATCACACCTGAAAACACACCAGGAATGATTACAGGTAAACCGCTGGCAATGACCATCTCCTGAATGTCAGGCTCAAATCTACATCGCCAGGAGTATGACATTTAAGTCAGATATTTCCTGCTGAGCAATTGCCTAAACGGTCCACGGGTAAACGTTATATATTTGTCAGTTCAAATAAAGTCAAAAGGTGAGTTGCAACAAAGTCGGCGGCACCGTGTCTTTAAGTCTATGGCAGTGCGTCTTTTAGTAATGCATTACGTCTATTGGTCTCTTGTAATGTATCATGTCTATTGGTCTGCTGTAATGCATTACGTCTATTGGTCAATCATCAGGTCTATTGGTCTGCAGTAATGCACGTCTATTGGTTAGCAGAAATGCATCAGGTCTATTAGTCTGCAGTAATGCATGTCTATTGGTCTGCAGTAATGCATATCACGTCTATTGGTCTGCTGTAATGCATCACGTCTATTGGTCTCTTGTAATGTATCTATTGGTCTGCTGTAATGCATCACGTCTAGAAGTTTTTCCCTTGTCAATAAGCTGACTGCATCACATATATAAGTCGACTGCATTATATATACAAATCGACTTCATCACATATATAAGTGATCTGCAATACATCTATAAGTTGACTTCACCACATATATACAAGTCCATCATACCGAGGACGACCCATCGATCACCTTAATCCTATCCAAGCATTGATGTTGGCAACACATCGCTCGCAGACCGACCTTTATATAACTCATCCAGCCATGTCAACCACGAGCAATTTGGTGGTAAGGATGGTTGGGGAGCGTGGCGACGCGATCATGAAAGCCGCCCCTTATAATTCAATATGAAGTTTGCATTGGCTTAATTTCCGAGCTGGACAACCACGTTAGGGGGGGGGGGGGGGGGGTAAGTTGATACACTCATTGACGGTCAAGAGGACATCTCGATACTGTCGGCCTGTCTGTCAGTGGGTGCGTGAGTGGGTGGGTTGACACAGAGTATCGCTCAGGCACTCAAGTCTGAAAACGCCCCTTACCCGAATTCTTGAGACCGATGCTTCACTCCATAGGCACTCGAGTCTAAAAATACCTTTGCCAAATGCTTCACTTCACAGGCACTCGAGCCTTAAATGCCCCTTTCCCGAATCCTTTGACAATTGCTACACTCCACAGGCACTCAAATAATAAAAAACCGCTTCGCTCAACGAATACTTTCCAAACAAGTGGCTAATTACGTTCGGCGGTTTACGACACGAGTGCCTGTGCTCCACTCCAAACCCGCTCGAGACCCTATAAATCCCACGAGACATCCTACACCCGCAATTATCAACATAACTGTCATGGTAGAAAATCCCCGAACGCTGCCAAAAAAACCCACAACACACAAACATAATCACGTTGCGTGCAGAATAAAACGGCCACGGGCGAATCTAAACGACCGGGCGTATGATATCCACGAATTAGCAATTGTAAGCCCATTCCGCTCCATGGAGCTATCTTCCCTGGAGGAGATTAGAGAAGGGGACGGGGATAGTAATGAGAGCCGCGCCATACATCTCCGGGATGCGACATGACGAATTATCACGGCCCATCACGGATAATTAGGATAAGGACGTCACAGGGCTCTCTGCTTGCCGAAAGCAGTAATAGCAGCCAGGGTTCCATGGCTGCCTGGTCTGCAGGGCAACAATGGATTTGTTGTATTGAGATAAACAGCACTTCTCGCGGGAGTAAACCGCGTGGGATTTTCACTTTGGCTTGAGAAGTTGTGACTGTGATGAAACCGCTAAATGATACCATTCGATGCAAATGAAATAGCAAAAGCTGACTAAAAGGAGCGAGTTCGTTGTAAGCTGAGCTATATACAACCTCTTTGACTGATGGGTTGCCAAGACAACATGATCGATTGAAGACGATTCAATGATTTAGACATTAGAAGCATGCTAAGCTTGACCGCATTCATAGGCATTCATAACCACAATGTATGCACACGAACCCGGGGCAATATACGCATAGCATCTCAACGCAATAAGTTAAATACGCGACACGCCCTTCACCCGACATTGTAACATGAACAGCAAGCAGTTGGTAGGTCATAGTTACAATAGAACTCGGATACAAGAGAGGGTGGCACGTCACATTTTCAAGAGAAATCGCCTACAACAGCGGGAAGCATGTCTTAGTTACAATATAACTCAGCTACAACAGCTAGAGGCAGGTTTTAGTTACAATAGAACTCAGCTACAACAGCGAGTGGCATGTTTTAGTTACAATAGAACTCAGCTACAACAGCGAGTGGCAAGAGCAAGTAAATGAGAAACCAAAACTTTGAGAAACCTACAAACAACAGAAATGTCGAGTTAACCAACACAGTATAAACGCAATAATGGACGAAAAAACATCATGCTATTACACACGTACATCTTCAGGTAACAACAACACTAAATGGAAACAGAAAAACAGAAATATTCAGCAGCAGAAACTCCATTCAGTCACATCAGTGAATAGGACAGCAACAGCGGCGCATAAACAAATTATACCAAAGGCGAGTATATAGTTCCGCGACGAAGACAAGGCGGCCACTTACGAGGATGTGATGGCAGACGCGAAGAGAAGTGAGACAAGTAAGGTAAGTAGATCTCGGAGAGATAGCAGCGTACAGTAGCCCCACAAGACTCATTCTCAAGGCGGTCATTATGTGAAGAAGTGGTATTTTCATCTGATTACGAATACCCCCATCCCCCTTAGACGCGCCAGTTCGTATCAGATGGCTACCGTTGGTGATCGTGGCATGGAACTCGTATTTTGGTGCCCGGCGTCCGACTTCATACCTAAGGAGTTTCCCAGATCAGGAACTTGACATCGAGTTTCGAGCGCCCTCGTACATGACCACAAGAGCTAAAATGTTTAGATATATACGCGTTGTGTGCTTAATATGGGAAGGGGTGGGGGCGGTTGTAAGTATTTACAAGGACATCAAATTACCACTATATAAGGAAGTATGAGCCGCAGGTGTGATACAAGGCGGGAGAGCTCACCTGTAATCAGGATACCTGAGTCTCGTCTTACCAATAGCACAGCAGCAGAAGCAGCAACCAAAATGGACCGAATATAATGAATGGATAACAAGACTGGCCTGTAGCATAGCGGAATACACGCGGGCGAGACAGAACGATACTTAACTTCTCTTCCCCGCCTCCCTCCATCGGATCCCGCCTCCCACACTCACCTCTACATCACTCAAGTGTGTTTGCTAAACAACTCATTTAAATTATGGGGTGTAAAGCCACTTTAAAGATCTAAGGTCATGTTGAGGCGATGAAGAATGAGGAAGATGACGATGAATAGGCCCTGTAAATTTGCGTATAGTCGCCCACGTAGTATCAGTGCGTAGGGGATTCGAACCCGCGACTTTCTCGTCAGCGAAGCAAGTCGCCTTGTCTCCCACGCGAACTAGCCCACGGCGTGGCTTGCTAACGGCGGAATAAGAAATCCGTAATTAACGACGATACGGATCGTGCTTAATATAACGCGACCCACAACAGACAAATATAATGAGTTCTATCGATACGTGTGCTTCATATAGATTGACCAGGATCACCCAAAGGATTCCGCATCAGCCAAGTCTTGACACGTCCCGCCCACGCTCAAATCACATCTTAACTCAACCAATGCGAAGGCGATTTGGATATGAAAAGATAGAAATATATAAAAGCGGTTGTCGCAAATAAACACATTGACCAGCTGACCATGGGTCACACGCAGGGGAATCTGGTTGTCTATCTGATGCCCAACTCACAAGTGGTCAGTGGTCAGTCGGTCACAGCGGCATCGGCGTCATCATTCCCCTATTTCAGGTTACGTTACTAGGTTATTTACGTGACAATCAATTCTGCACTCCCTGCTTAATACCCATCTTGGTAGAGCCCTCCAACACCAAGCAATTCGACTCAAGTTAATTAATTATTCATGGCCAGGTGGAAGGGTGGATAACGCTTTGTGGGGACGTAACGCTTCCTGGAAACTCATAACGTCAATCGTCCCACGGTAAATGCCAATATAA
This sequence comes from Urechis unicinctus, assembly GCA_034190875.2. Classification (NCBI taxonomy): domain Eukaryota; kingdom Metazoa; phylum Annelida; class Polychaeta; order Xenopneusta; family Urechidae; genus Urechis; species Urechis unicinctus. Next base: position 47,921,264 of record CM067344.1, on the reverse strand, counting down.
ACACATTCTACCATCCCAGTTTTATTATGATTGTTTTTACTCTCCCGATAAAACACGACACGTGTCCACACAGGTAACAATTAGGCATTTAAAAAAGAGAAGAAAACGAAGTAAAAATAGACGTGGCGCATTAGGGTTGCTGACTTTAAATCGGTGACATCTGCATTGCGTTTCCAAGCAAACACACCCACGATCTATTGTTCGCAAGTAAACATGGATAAATCTCGCCTACGCGGCGTTTATGAGCGACAGTCTGCGGTGCCTGTACGGGGATTGGATTACCTGCCGGCGCTTCTAACAAAACATCACCTAGTACCAGGTCGCTGCTCTCCGTCATCCATCACCTCTATCGCCGTATGAATCATGCATTGCGCGGTTGCCATAAAACGACAATAACAAAAGAGAAAAAAGTCACAGACGCCACATGAGTTACACAATGGTGTGCATTAGGCACCACCCCGGGGATTCCTAGAGCTTGCTGCTACACAGACGGGGAGGGGAAGAAGTGGTTTAAAGATTGTTTAATATCGATGCAATGAAGGATGAGGAAGATGATGATGAATGTGAGCTGTGGCTTAAGTTATCAGCGACAAACCGGCGCCGCCTCAAGAGAGACTCGAACTCGCGACCTGTAGGGTTCAGACGAATAAGCTCAAATCTGACAGACGGACAGACAGTGATACGGCCGATACTGAGATCGGACGAAGAAGACCGGTCCCGTTTGTCGTTTCCTCAATATGTATGACGTCACACTACCGCACCACATAATATTCACAATACCACACTCCACAACAATGCAACTCAACATAATACGCAATATAACACGCAACTAAACCCCTAACCAATCAGCGACGTGAGAGCCTTTCTGTTCCACACCGGCAACAAACGACAGCAGAGCATGCCACTCGGCAACGCACATCCCGCAGACAGGGTGCCAACAAAGCAGATGAGGTATGGTCGAGTTGGGGTTGGGGCGATGGGGGGCGGTGAGGGGGCTGAATCACCTATAGTCAGTCACAAGAAGCCGTCATCAGGCAGTGAAAGATAACCAGACTTGATGAGGGGCATATGTCACATGAAATGGAGACGGTCACGATGCGATGCAGACAGGTGGGCGGAAGGCGTATGGGTGGGATCTGATGATGCATCTGGGACACAGGTGTGTTAAGAAACATTCGAATTGGGAGAGGGGAGAGGGGCTGAATCAGCAATATAGGAATAATAAAGTTAAACGGGGAACAGAATGAGAAGAACGAGATCTGGATAAGAAATACAGTTTTTGTAATGGAACAATGGGAAATGTACAATTAATGCAGACGCATTAACGAAAAAGCAAGGGCAAACTCAGAAATACGGGTGTAACAGTCCAGTCAAGGTTTTGCTTTTGTGCAAAGAGATGATCTCGCATAGATGAGCAATCTGACGATATAGACCAATGCAGGTTGTTTGTAAAGGTGAATATCGCTGTCTAAATCGAGCGGGTATGCGGAACAGAATAACAGGTAGAGGCGCATGTGTAAGTTGCATCAACAAATGACTTCCAAGCATTGGAAGACTGGAGCGATGATCTGCACTCACTTCATGAAAGCCTTGAAAGTAGCAGTCGAGTGGTTGGTAATCGTAAATCAATCGAGATTGGTGGCTAGAGGCCAGGAAGACGGTTGCAAACCGCCACTATACGCCGTGTCGGCCTCGTGGATGGCGCGATGGGTGGTGAAGGAGATTATAGACACGAGTATTGAGGTATTGTCGCTGTACAGCCGCTGTATGGAGGGAGTGTACAACCGCTGTATTTAGGGAGAGCAGAGTCGCTGTATAGAGGGAGAGTGACGCCTCTCTATCGAGGGAAAGTAAGACCGCTGTATCGAGGGAGCGTACAGCCGCTGAATCGAGGTTCAGTTTATCCGCTGTAACACCGCCACAACTACCCCACGACGTGATAGACGTTGAAAATAGCTTCGACGCAACTAAAGCACCAGCCCTAGGGTTTCAAACTCCCGATATCTAGGGTTTGTAATTTATACATATACAAGCCATAGAGTGGAGGCGTTTTAAGAGACGAATGTCTGTGAACCAACGTATCGATTCAACATTCATGGATTTCTATTCAATGTTTTACGATATGTAATTGTAGCCATAACGAAGATGAAAAATTCACTCGCTGCAGGCTAACAAATGAGTCCACTCAGATTCCTACCGGCAGCAGATTAGCTATCATGGGTCAGTGGTGGGAGGCTGTTACCGGTGACGGCTCCTCTGTTATCCATACCAAAACAACCACGTTCGCAGAAGCTCAGAGTATTTCTGTAAAGCCAGGCCTATCTCGCCCTGGTAGACTCATTCGTTCAGTCAAACGAGCATTTCTGGAATTTCGGGCCAAGACGTCGTTAAGCAATGCTGGTCTCACATGAATTCGATTTGACCTACAATAATTGCACCGACACACCTTGTAAACACCCTACCCTTCTCGTCTGGCTTTTTTATCCTCAAAATATCGACATGCAGAACTGCATCTCATCGCAAAACACTGCTGTCACAAAACTGTCACGGAGGACCCCATCATCTGTGTCACAGTAAGTGTGACAAATGTCGATCGGCGACGCGGCTAGGATGCGAATCCGACCACTCGGCCTAAATTGACTTGTATGTAATTGCGCGAATGTCAAACAGAGACGGATAGCGAAAGAGGGATGTTATTGGCGTGTGCCAATGAATGAATCGTATACACAGTACCGCCAAGCAATTGCTCGGTATCATTGGAGCCGTCAAAATCAGCTGTTATAAAATGACCGTATTCTGCACCCTGTGTAATCCGAAGCCGAACGAGCCATGAAGAAGGGCTGTACCGGGATATGCACCTCGTGACACGGGATTCCCCTGGTATTTATCGCGCCGGCAGCAGTAGCAGCAGCAGCAGGTGGTCTTCCTTGTGCAACACTACACAATACATTAGCTCCGTGACTTCACCTAATCCAATAATTCCCTTTGATCTCACTTGATCAAACTTGCCTCCAGGACGAGATCAGGAGCTCACGGGGTCATCGATTTCGCAGGCTCTGTGTCGCTTTCCATGTCGGTTACAGGGACAGAAAAAAAAATGGCCTGACGTAACCAGAGAATTAACGGCTCTGCTAATCGCCAGATCGCCATGCGTATGAATTACGTAACTGTGATCGAAAGGCTTCTCGCGAAATTATAGATCAAACGGGCCCAGGCCCGTAACCAGGAATTAATGTTGGGGGTATCTGCATTGAGCTAAGCGGAACTTCTAGCAAACACTGCCATTCTGACCATGAAAAAATCATATATTTGTTATATGAGCGGAACTCCTGAGGCTGAGCGGGGGTGCCGGGCCTGGTCTTTATTAGCCCTACAAGACGTCTGAGTAGCCATTCATATTACCGTTCGACCGGAGCTAGATCTTTATGGGAATGAGAAGAGGCAGTGCGAGTTTACGTCGCTGTCAACACCGAGGTGCTGTCACGACCGTGATCGATGAAGATCACGATGATACTTGGGTAGCGTTCTTATAGTACCGTTGTCTTCATGGCAACAGTCTTGTTGTCCCCAACGGGTGTTGAACTCTGGCCTCTGAGATGGAAGTGCCAATCTCTGATCATGATACCATTCCAGCTGGGTTGCTAGGACGGGAGAGGTTATTTCTGGTGTACGTTGGTAGCAAGCATTTAGATTTTTGATTTTGGAAAATAAAGTTAGTAAATTCAAAAGTAAACATGAATCATTGCGGACACGGATGATTAATGAAGACTTCGTTACAAATGCATAACATAGCTAGATACGTCGAAACGCTCTATGGGTAGACTGTAGAAAGGTGGAACCTGGCAAACGACCACCTTTCTTAGGCAACCACTCCGCTATTGCAATCATTTTTATATATGCCTGATTTTTGGGATTCCCAATTCTTTGCATATTAAACGGAGCCCTCTTATGCGACCACCCCGCTATTATGATCACCTTGACCCAGTCCAACGGGTGTTCGTCCAAGTGAGGTTACAAGGCAGCGACAGCGATTGTTGCCTGTCGGAACGAGGCATGAGAAAAACAGGTGGGGTCAGAGTGGGTACAATTCCTTTGCTGGGAACTTTATCGCTATTCGTCAATGACTTGGTGCTCAATGGAATCGACTGGGTCAAACTGGGCATCTGGATCTGATAGGAAACGCCATCCAAAACATGAGATGAAAGAAGCGGGTACTTGGGAGTCGAAGTGGGAAGCCATTTGCTGATCCCCGCACTAGGGTATATCATCTGGACACAGAAAACTGGCTAATTATCGCGTGAGATAAATCCCTGGTTCCCTTGTATACCACGCGGCCTCCAAGAACCATAGGCACTCGATTATTAAAACGCTCCCCCTTAGCCACATAATATATAAAATCGTAATGCATAAGACCACATACACTCAAATCTTAAAACGCCCCTCGCTCTTGCTGTCAATTCAAAAACAAATCTTTACGTGACTGAACAAAGGCACTCGAGTCTTACACCGTCCCTCGATCTTAGTCTCAAAATGTAAAATAACTTCATGTATTAGTGCACATGTATTCGAGTATTAAAAAGCCCCACCTCTCTCACCTAGAAAAATTAAAGATATAATATATTAGAGGTGAGAGAGGAGGGGCGCTTTCAGACTCAAGTGCCTGCGCCACAGACCCCGCCCTCATCACAGGTATCTTACCGCTAGGCTGTCCTTTTATCATATCATTGTTGGCAGTTCTGAGAATCAGCAGCAGTCTGTCAAATATTGCCTAACACCAAACAGCGCAGACGGTACGACCCAACCCCCAGCCACACTGACGTCAATAACAACGAGCATGCTATATGGAGATATAGAGAGTTTCCTCGCATGGATAAAACAGGTGAAAACAGCGGTGCCAATAAATTAACATATGACACATGAGGTCCAAACATTCGAATGGTCTTCACCGCTCTACGACTGACGACAGCACAGGACGGACCACCAGTGTCATACTGGCGTGTTTAACTGACTCCAGTCTGTGATTTGGATTCAACCACAGCCACTTGTCGTAAAACGCCACAACCCCCCCCCCCCCATATATAATTTCACGAATCAAAGCACAGGCACTCGAGACATACCCCCTCCCACCACCTCTAATATATACAGACTTTCAATATCACAGGTGAGAGCGGGGGGGGGGCGTTTAAAGAGTCGAGTGCCTAATGATTAAAGAACACACCACAGGCCATGCTCTGTGTACTTCAGCGGGACATCTACAAATCCTTCACCCTCCATTCCACTGCCCAATATCTCGATTAGGTTTAATTTGCGTAAAGGACACAGGCTGTATCAGCAGAGGTTATTACAGGATGTATGACCAAAAACCTACCATATCTCCGACATCATTAAGTTTTTTACCCGGCGACACCACGGACTGTTTCCTCGTGGATGGTCTCGTAATGAATAGCGTCATTTGCCGGCGAGTCGAGACAAGCCGACCTCGGCAGTGACACATCACGCGGCGCTATGATACACCTCACAAACTGAGACAGGATACGTTTTACGAAGCAATATACCACAGTCAAAATACTGTATAATACTGGGGTCATTCTCTGAAATAACCATTCCAGACGCATGTACACATAATACGTACACACAGTCGCACACACACACACACACATAAACACACACAAACATATACAATAACACACACCCATGCTCGCGCACGAACATTGGCACACACGCACACATGCACGCACACAGACACACAGACACAGACACACACACAGCCTGTTATGAGATAATGAAGACAGGCAGGTAGATAGATGGGTGGCATTAGTCTGCCAGATATGCGTACGATAACAATGCTAATACCACAACAGTTTCCCACTGGTGGATAAATCAATTTAGTCATGCCTGCTAGCGAGCTCGATTATGTCAGTGATTGGTTTAGATAAGAAGCCTGGCTAAAGTTGAGGGAAGCTGTCGTTTCGTCGAAATAAACTTGTTATTTCTAGTATTGCACGGTCAGTACAGTGGCATAATAAGTAGCAAATGATGTACACTTCAATGAGTTATGTTTCTTATTCAGCTGAGAGACGATCCAGCTTTTCCGATAATTCGCGATACTTAAGCATCATTTAAGCAGATCCTCATGTACCCGTGTATGTACTAGCCAGAGAGCGAGCCGCGGGGGTAAGTGAGGAAGGTGTAAAACAAGCGATTCCGTAGCAAGAGAGATGGTCAGATCAACAGGGCGTGTTTATAGTTCGCAGCAGCCACATCATGATAGCCCCGCATCATATCTACGATTTCCCACAAGAGTTGAGAAAAGAACCTCGCCTAATCCAATCAACGCCCCCCCCCCCCCACCAACCGTTGCAGTCGCCATGTCGCCATGTCGCCGGAACACTACCCGAACTCGATGAGTTACGTGTGGTCTTGTGCAAGCCGGCGATACGAGTCCTACCGGTGTCATTGCGATTGCACCAGCGTCATCATGATTGTATCTACGTCATAATGATTGAACCTACGTCATCATGATTGTATCAGTGCAAGATTAATTGTACCGGCGTCATTATGATCGTACTAGCGTTATTATAATTGTACCGGCGTCAATATTATTGTACAGGCGACATCGTAATTGCACCAGCGTAATAGTGATTGCCACGCACACGCACGCACGCACACACACAAACACAGACAGACACAGACACACACATAAGTGCACAATGAACTGGGTACGAAAGGGATCAACAAACAATAACAACGGCCCACGATGAAAACCCGAGCCTGTCAAGAAATATCAGCCGCAACTGTAACTAAGAGGCCATAAGCGCCAGGCAACAGGTATATACGTGTCCTGTAAACACCTGGCACACGTGCTCAGGTA
>CM067344.1:47856893-47909393 GCA_034190875.2 Urechis unicinctus | reverse complement strand
GCAGAGGTTGGGGTGGGGTGTGGTGGAAGGGGTTGGGGGAGTGGGGCGAGCAGGGTGGAAGGGTCGGTCAATGCGGGGCATGTTGAAGCATGGTTACAATTTGATATTGCTGCAGCCATGTTGATAAAATTAATATTGATTCCGATAATTCTTAGTCTGTTGTCGAACATAGTCGAAGTAAAGACATACACACATGCGCTCGGTATCAGATGCCAAGCTTACCGGGCGCCGAGCCGCTAGATCTGTATACAAGTATCTAATTTATACAATTCTTGGCATTTGGAACCGAGCACCAGTGGACCCAGTTCACCTAGCTGGCCAAAAACCAAGGCTGGATCGGAATGTAGCAAGAGATCGCCAGACAGTGACATCATCGCGGGCACTATGTATTTACAATATAATGACTACATATCTTGATTAGGCGCAACATTGCCAAGGGAAAACCGGCAGATATCTTGCCCATTTTTTCAGGGGGATGAGTTCAGACCCAGGGTATTATTTTATCAATATAATCACAACGTTGGGGCGTTGGTATCAGTCTAGAGACGATTACGCATTGAGTCGGGTCTATACGCAATCGTATTAGTGCCTGCGATGACATTACCCAGCACATAACCTACGCATTACATACCAGGAGGCGAATTAGTACGGCTGATCAATACACATAATAATAAGTGGGGAATCCTTATCTGCTTCACGAAGGATATGATCACATAATAGCCCCGGAATAGCAGTGTGCCTTGCATATGACCTGTGTTGCACATGGCATAACGGACTACAGAGTGTGACGTCACATCGCTGATAACGGTCCAAACCTGGCTGCTAAACACATTTTCGCTTAAGTATTCTAGTCATGTCTGGGAAGCATTCTCTCGGTGACCACTCTTAGGATAGATATCAAATTTGCTTGGTTACTTAGAGAATCACTGGGGCTATAATATATGGATGATTCACCCTCTAAAAACAATTATAAGGACAAAATGCAAGGCGCTTGTATACAGGGACCAGTTGTTGTTGAAGGATAAATAGCCAACTTGTATAGTGATTCAGAGACAGATTGGGGATATATACTTAACATATGGAAGATTTTTCAGTTGAAAGGATTTTCAAAGATCCGATGCTAGTTGTCACAAATCAGTGTCTTATATAGCAATGCGGTACGGACCCCGGCGGTACGGACCCCGGCGGTACGGACCCCGAGTTTCCCACATTTTTCGCGGGCGCTTCATGTTGGTAGGACATCGGACGTCATCACAATAACATTGCGTGAGTCAATAACAACTTATACCATCTGGAATTTCATTAAGGATTAAATAATCAATTTACCCATCGAGTCTACATTTTCATATTTACATATTCATAGCGGATACACACACTTATACGATGTCGCTATGGTAACTGGATAATGTCTGGGCTAACATATAAACGCATTCCAGATCGAACACATTCAAGTCGACAAGACAATGTGGCTAGATATTTGTCAGCAGGTGTAGTGTAAAATAACTCATGATCTCAATAAAGAACGTAACAAATGTTCACTGGCATACAGGGCGAGCCGCTGTTGTTCGGAAGGTAACGTGTCCGACCACAAGGTCGTGAGTTCGTGACAGCCATGGGGTAATATCACAATACCTAATCATCTCCATCATTCTTATTAATCTTCTCTCGACTTTACCGCATCTATTGAGATATTTTGTATCAAGCAACTGCCATGAAGTTTCCTTCGACGTAGAGCTCAAATTGTTCTTTTTAAAGTTGATATAATGGCGTAAATACTCCAAGTTGATATCGGATACAACCGTGTAGGTTGTTAGTTTCATTTCCCAAGATACCTTCACGTAACTCGACAATGGCCGGGGTGGTGGGCATGTGTCGGCTCTTCGTAATCTCTCTGTTGAAAAGCAGACATTGTGAAGGTTTACCGGACCCGTCGGACATCCAGTAAACTTTTCTCTGGTCCGATAAAAAATGTGATTGTTCACCGGTCCTCGGTCCAGTAATAAATTCTAATATAATATACATGCCAGTACCCCCTCAAAAATGAAAATAAACCCAAGAATTCGCCGTTTCACGTCTCTTTCGTCTTTCTGTCAATATTTATAATTTTCGCTGGTTCGTAAGTCATTCGCCATGCAACGTAACTTCGGAAGTTCGGGTGATTCCGTGGTTGCCGGAAATGCACAAGTAGATTTCACGCGGATTTTTAAAAGCACAGCGTGGCCATATATGTTTGTCAAAACTTCAGTCCAGTAAAAAAAATCTCAGACCGGTAAGTTTTCCTAACTTTTCTGGACCGCGGTCCGGTAAAGCTGGAAATTCCTTCACAATGTCTGGAAAAGAAATGATACTGAACTTGATCCTGAAATGTTGTGCGTTGTGAAAGAATGGTAAGTACCGATGGCTCAGATAGTTCAGGAACCGATAATAAACCAACGATGCTGCAAGTCAATCAAGTTAGGCCTCGGCATTATTTATCCAATGTTACGAGACCAGCAGATGGTAAAACAATTATTAACAGACGGGATAATTCCCAGTTTATCCAAACATAAAATGGTAACATGTACGCACAACTGGTTCGATCCCCAGAACTCCAGTCGGGGCCCGCACAGTGAGCGAGTATTTTACGACTACTCGAAAAAATCGTCGGAATATCGTTTATATAAACACGCATTACGGTCAAAGGTTTACACCCTACCTTGAAATGATCAGTACGCTGACACGACCTGCAGCACTTCTCCAAAGGGCTTCAAGAGGGTTAAACCACGTCGATGAAATGAATTTATAGCGTGTCTAGCGTGTCGCGTACGTGCGAGTTAATTATCCCCTAGGATATCAATGGATAATTCATAACCGACTTCCCAAATGAAGCGTGACAGGTTTCTTAAAGCGGTTCTGATTCGACTGACAGTCATCCACTGAAATTACACATAACCTGGGCCGCATTATTCTTAATCCAAGTTCCCTGGCGTGGATGGGCGATTGATTTTACCTGCTTGATCGAAGCATTGGGTTGTAACACAGACTTGGGTTGTTTACACAAAAGATGTCATACCCTTCATTATGTAAATATTTGTTGAGATATCAGCCAATATTCACGGCAAATATTGTGACTCACCCAGGGTTTTCTCATAATGCTGTCTCCATGTTTAGTCACCAACAACCTGCAGAGATCAAACCACAACATGTCAATGGGCGTTAGTATGTCAAACCTTTAAAGAGATCAATATACGTTAGCAGAGCGGTCAACTTGTAGGGCGATGCGAGACAACTTCTGCCGCTAGTGCTTACAGGCACTCGACATGAGCACACATCAAACATACCCTTTGACATATTCAATTATTCAGGTGGTCCGTTAAATTTGATGTCGGGTGGGTGTTGAGGATAGAGAGCAGTAGAGAAGTTGATCAGGTCAAGTGCATGCGTACGACATCACTCCCTCTCGTTGGAACAAGAAGTTATTAAAAATGAATTATAATTAAGTTAAAAACCATTGGCATTTCCGACACACTTGCTTTCTCATTTTATAATACCACACCTTTGATGCCACTGGGCAATAGCACTAACAATATGTCATCAATTTCACCCATGTATAATTTTCGTCAGACCTTCATATAATTTCCTAACATCAGCCAAATACGACCTCCAGCCGTTTATTTTTTATATAACTCATCATCAGTCTATATGTTCCTTCTCTGGCACAATTAAGCTTGTCAACATACTTCTAAGGCAATGTTTACCGCATGTCATGCATAATGAACAGAAGGCATGCTTTAGCTCGCTATCCCCCGTCATAAACATATGAGGTTATTTCCCAGAGGCAAGATAATGAGCTGGGGGGTACTGAATAACTGGGTAGGACACAACAGACTTGCGTATATGTCACAGCTCAAGGCCACACGCTGGGTTAACGGATGATGCTAGGTAATTTACATTGTCTAAGTTATGCTACTCTAGCCGTGTATCACTATTAAGCATACTCGCCTTGGGTGAGCATATGCAACAAATGCCAGGCCATACCTCAACCATTCGGTGGCCTTCACCGAGTGATACAACATACCGCATTCCACTATTCTATTATGTTATATAGTTGCAACCGAGTGCTGATTCCGAAACTCTACGGGAATCATAGCGGTCACCTTGACATGAAACATCATCAACAGCAGCAGAGATCACAGGTAACCACATCAAAGGAACTCCGTGAAATCATAATTAATCGCGCCTCCCTACAAGTTGAAGATATCTGCCGAATTAAGGATTCCAAATTAACACTAGTGAGACCACAGGCGATCGGTTCGCGATGAAAAAATTCCGGAAGCCGAGTCAGTAAAATTCCTCAATATTACTTGTTTGAAAGCCTAGCAGTAACTACGGACTAGGATCGCTCGTTGCTACCCTAAAACCGTCGACAATTTTTTTTGAAGCGGGGTCCCAATTCAACGCGCCTAATTTCTTGACAAATTGACACATGTAAAACTGGTATGAGTTGTGACAACGCATATCTAACAGAGAGACAACCTGTATGGCCATCAACACGACCGCCTTCACAAACGGCAGACACACGAGGAGAGTACCTGCAACGCCAGCAGCATCCCGTCCCCATGGCAACAGGCACTGGGTCTAATTTATAAGGCAGTATGCGTAGTTTGCCACCTGCGTGAAGCAGTGTGGGCGTTGCGATTCAGCCTATATACCGACTGGGTCACCTCATCCGAATACAAAAGGAGCGGTGCCGTAGATGTCGGGATTTTATTACCTGACAGATAGATCGATACGATAAATCAATTGTTGACAGTGATGGTCGACGCGTTATAACTCCCCATCCAGTCTTATGAGAGATCGAAATCCATTTGTAATTGACATGTCCAATTCGACCTATGGGAAATTGACACCGGATGGCAGAGGTGAAATTGCTTCCCATCTGTAGTTGTCACTGGATTGCAGTTTTTACAATAAAAGACTATAAAGAAGGCATCCTCAATTATCAAAATTCGGTAGTTGGAATATGGCCGTGTCATGGAAAGCCTTTTAACAGGGGTAAGATAAATGTGACCTGTTGCTAGTGAAACGTGGTCCATTTACGAGGGATATGGGTTGGGTTGGCACTGTACTGGGCCCACATCTTCCTCGAAACATACAGGGTGCATTGACACATGTCAATTCATCCAGAGAACGCCCTCTACAGACACCTGGCTCGTGTTATTACACTGCACTTGGTTACTTGGGAGAGTTTTGGAAAACAACCTTTAGCATTTATGCATTGACTTTACAAGTGAATGCCAGATCTATACACAAGTAGGGAATGATTGCTTCATGTCTGACTTATCCATTTTATATAATCCTGACCATGTAAACTGCTATAACACAAAACCAACACATTTGTCATTGCAGTCTTGTTCAGACAGGCTAATCACCTTCACTATGCCATATCAATATAAATGTATGTATATATATACAGTATATATATAGATATATATATATATATATATATATATATAGATATATATATATATATATATATATATATATATATATATATATATATATCTCTATATACTATATATATAGACAATATATATATATATATATATACATATATATATATATATATATATATATATATATATATATCTATATATATATATATATATATATATATATATATATATATATATATATATATGTATATCAACATGCCCATATACAGCTCATATTAGTCGACTTACAGCTCAATATCAGAAAAATCAACACAATAAATTGTATACCGGCAAAGAAAGTATGTGTTCATTTGCCACTGAAGTTGTACTATAATCAGGTTTGTTTTGGTGTTTATCCAGCCAACTAACTAATTAAAGAAATCATTTACATTCATGCCTTCGCTGACAGTAAACAGACAAAATAACATTAAGTCAAAGAAGTTGGCACCGAGTGCTTACAAAAGATAATGAAGAGTGACAAGGAGGAAGTTTCAATATACTTAGAGAGGGGAGCAGGGTCAACCTGCTGGGGCTGTCAATGGGGATGAACCTGATTAGTTAAGATGTATCTCATATAAGAGATCTGATAAAGGTCAAAAGGTTAAACTTGAAACATGAAGATATTTTACATATATTTCCTTTCAATTATGACCAAGCCAAGATTTCAATACATGGCTGCCATGATAATCTTGTTGACATCACTGGGTTTCAGCAATGTGCTTTGTTGCTTTATTGACAGTTCAAATATAGACTAGAGGCGTTGATAACCCAGAATCACATTCTGATAACATCTCAACAGACAACCATAATCATCACAAATATCTTCATGGCAGCAATCATGTTTAAAAATTTAGAAGGGGAGCAGACAATCTCAGCACCATATCTGCTGCTACAAATGTTGATTAATGTTAAACTTTCCCAAGATTCATCTTAGCGTTGTTATATAGCACTCAATGGGTGTAATCCGAGGAATTGTATTTAAACAGGCCAACATAACAGCCATATCACCTTTTGTAAACAATGAATATACGCTTGAATAGCACAACTAAGATTTCAGCATGGCAATTGCATTGATTGAAGTCACATATGGTTTATTAGCTATTCATTTCTCATTTACAGAAACCACCCACTTTGAGTTCATGGTAAGTCTTTAAACACCCTTCACTGGAGATAAGTGGATAGGGCTCTCCATCCCCAATGACACAATGAAAAGGGGCAAAACAGCTTTGTTTGCTCCAGAGTTTGGGAGTGATAGAGTTCTGTGAGCAAGGCTTTTCGATGCAAAACACACCAAAACAGCTAAATTTAGTCATCCACGTCCATATGATTTATCAATGATGAATAATATAAGAGCAACAATGAGGTCTCATGCAAACTGTTAATTAGTGATCTGTTAACAGTGTATAGAAATAGAACAGATGGGATTGGTCAAGTCACAACTAACATGCTTTTATCTGCACTAAAAAATTATAGAAAAACCGACTGGTGATTATTTCCAACCACTACAGCATCTAAACATGTCAAATAACTTTAAGTGACCATTTCTGCCACACCTTGCATTAATCAAGAACCAAATGGTCAAAAAATAACCCAATATATCTTATTCTCATTGACAACTAGGTTAAATTGTATCAATCGAAGGCAACAAGTGTAAAGTGAAATATTCTGCAGAATACACTAAATAAACCTGCAAGATAGATTGATTGATGATGATGAAAGTAACATGCCCAAACAGGGTCAGGGATGATACCCAAAGCTGGTGGGCATTTAAATTATGCAGTACAAAAATAAATTGCAAACTTGTATTTGACAAGGCAAGATGAGTCCCAGTTGCTCGTATCGAGGGCAACTTTTTTGATCAACGACAACGTTGTCCGCCGATCTTAACAGCTTAATCTGTGTATGTAATGATCGATTGTATAACCTGATAACCCGACTAGTTGCTGTCAACATCTCCTCTCTTCACAGAAGACAATATTTTGTAAAATAAACTAAAAAAGAACCAATATTAATAGTTTGTATTGTGCCAACTAACCTTCAATAGGATAAACTTGTTTGTAAAACACCACGTAAAAATGATACCCACGGTTAGGGATAAATAGATACAATAATCCACACCGAAGAAACTGACAGCCGGAAACGCAAGTCGAGTCTTGATGAGCGTTCAGTAGAATGAGGTTACTTACCAATTTATGAGAATGACTACTTGAATCTTTTTCCCGTAATATAAAGACGCAACAGTATCAGAATATCTCATATGTTGTATATTGATATATCAATTGCAATTTAGATGAATTTGACCACCAACTTAAGCTGAATGTGTGTCTTTTTTATTTCCTTTCGATTGGAGTGCGTTTATTGTGGTTTACCCCCACCATTATAGAAAAGCCCAAACATATAGCAGACGTTATCATCGTTTATACACGAACCGCCTACACCGTTTTAATTTCGAATCGAAACGATCCATATAAATTGCATCTTCAAATAGTCACACTTTTCATTCAACAATTATACATTGCACATGTAAGCAGTTATTTACATTATTTTATCAATTTACTTTCTATGCATATGGATGTGAAATAATACGTACATCAACTGTATTATCAACTTTTTTGCTTTTGATGGTATATTTGTGCTACATAATCTGGTGATAGCTTTGAACTATTGAAAAGTGTAATATTGTCAAGTTCCATTGATAGTGGTCTTTGATGTCAACAGTCTATGGAGTCAGAACATGGATAAAGCTATAAATAGTATGTACTGTGGGTCATTTCAATCGGCAAGAAAACAAGCTACTTTTTCATTTTGGATATATCTGTGAGTGTATAAAGTGAACGCATTACGAAATATCAAAGGTTTATCATAATACAACAAAAGTTCGTCTTTTTAACCTATCGAGAAACTACTATAACTCTTTGTACCCTGAGTCTGAAGGGCTAATATTACGATATCAGAACATAAATAATGACATCCTCTAGCCCGTAGACTCAATGAACTCAACATGGCAGCTGCTGAAGAAGCGGACGCCGACCTTGTGGAAACAGACGATTATTATGCATGGCTAGGGCTAGGGAGAGAGGTCGAGCATATTTTCAGTTAATCAAGTTGAATATGTATTTACTTTTTACCTCCAATGCCCATTACATTATTATCGAATTTAATCCATACAGTAAGTTTCAGTTTTGATGCAATATGAGCGATAATATGTTGACAGTTGACATCTGCGGAGATGGGGTCATGTTCCGAACAACACATCTGTCGTTCATGGTCATGTATATTGTCTTTGACATGCCACAGTCACTTGTTTAACGATGCCATCAATACCTAATAACCTTGGATAACCCTTAAATGCCGATAATCACACAGTTAATTGATATTCTTTCATCGGTTTATGGACGTACTAGCCCCAGACGGACGGTTATATAAATATATACCATCCGCGCCAATTAAAGAATGCTTTAGACTGCATTTCTGCCTTTGGCATCTAGCAAAAACAGCATATATAAAGAGCCTGTTAATAAATATGTCTTATAGCACCAAAAGCTAACCCCGATTGTTGCGATTGTTGAAGAAATACCACCTATTTATAAGTTTCCCAAAAATCGTGATGTGATGACTTATATTTTGGTAAATATAATGTCACATGGTATTTGTTTTCTCGCTGTTTGCTAGGTGTGCATGGAGCACACCATGCTTTTGGAACTGTCATCTGTTTGAAATAGTCCGGACTGTGCCTGCGCCTAAATATAAATATGTCGACATGCGCTCATCGATGATGCCACCTCGACTGCAATCGTAATGGTAGTCCATGTCAGCTAAATACTTCACTCGTGATAATAGGTGCAAATTGTTCATTACCATCAAAACATGCTATTAAACCAAACTCGCCTTGTTTTAAAGGTTCAAGGTATCTGATTTGAATTGTGGATTTGTGCATTGCGTTGGGATCGAACATCGTAGGACGTCTTCTCAGAAGTCCTGTAGGGATATCAACGTTCTAACCCATATAAAACCTGGCTAGTTATTTGGTCACAAAGACCAGGGCTATGGATGCACAAGGTTCTACTGAAATACTATAAGCCAGCATGACAAACCTCGATACCCATTTCCAATTGCAGAGAATATTCATTGTATGGGAGGGGGATGGGACTAGGCTATATCCTTTTGCTATACCGGATTCAATGAAAATACAATATATTTCTGGGGGTTAAACATTAACAGAATAATATTGTAGGTCTCCATAGGCCGTTTGAAACCATGCTGCAGCCATAATATCACAGGACATTAGTCCTTCAGAGGCAGACTTTTGAACTTGGTTCATTCATGCAGAAGAGCATCAAGTAAAACAGAGGTGGGTTATACCGAGTTTTGGGTTATACCACATTGACTCAGATAGGAGGGGTGACAGCTTATTCCATATGTAAGAGTGCTAAGATGTTGCAACATCTTCTTGTCCATTTCTACAGTGATATTACTAAACATCGACTATGCTTGTGTTGTAGCAGTTGTGAGCAAGCTTTAACATGATTTCCATTTTGATATAGCACTCAAAAATGTGATTGTGTGTGTGTCAAAATCCCATTTTTTTTGATATATCAGGTAGGACTGAATGTGTCAGCTGTATAATCAAGCCTGATACCTTTTGCTGGGATCAATGAAAATTTTATCCCTGTTGAAATCAATAATTGAAGTCTAAGATGGAATTGATACAGATAGTGGAAACATATTGGGGTTAGAAATTGAAAGGAAGAATATTAATCCAACTTTATCATGATTTCTCAAAATTCTATCCTCTATATGTATGGTTGATAAAAAAGATGATGATATTAAATTACATACACCATGTTTGAAATATGCACTTTTATTGTTTCAGGCCACTAAAGATGAAATAAATAATGCCTTTCGCAGGCTAAGTCGGATCTACCACCCTGACAAACATGCCTCCAACGAAGAACTCAAAGACAAAGCCCAAATCCTATTCACAAAGGTCAAGAGAGCCCATGAAGGTCAGATTATTATCCCTGTTTGTTTCTAGTTAGAATCCTATACAACCAAGGGCTCATTGACTTTATGTTGTTCATTTGTTAGAAACAAATTGAGCTGTAAACCCATCTGCTATAGCAATAGTTGTTCAAATTTAAACATCTACCATGGTTCTTTCCTGCCTATATGAATTTGTGCAATATCAACATTTTAAGTGATATTGATAAGTGCTGACCAGATAATGTCATGCTATAATGACAATTGATTTGTAGTGCTCTCCGACTCCCACAAGCGAACCATTTATGACACAATGGGAATTAAAGGTCTTGAAACTGAAGGATGGGAGGTAAGCAATTATGTTGTTATCTCACCTGCCTTACATTGCCTTGTATTATAGCCAATCAATATCACATATTATAAATCATATCAATACAACTATTTATATCAATTATGGGATCACTAGCGACACTTATCCTGTTACCTTATTGGGTGAGATCCACCACATGAGTTTTTGTCTGTGTTGTTGTGGTGACCAGATTGTACAGAGAACCAAGACACATCAAGAAATCATAGAGGAATATGAGCGGCTTCAAGAGGAGCGGGAAGAACGCAGGCTTCAACAAAGCACAAACCCTAAGGTAATTGAATAGCTCAATTGCTTTGGAATCACGCAAATGCGTTTGTAACCCTGAGGTAACTGAATAGCTGAATTGATTTGGAATCACCTATATGTATTTGAAACCCTAAGGTACCTGAATAGCTGAATTGATTTGGAATATGCGTTTGACACAATAGATTACAAATGTCGGTTGGATAACCATATATATAAAGTTTCTATGGTTGTGAAATTATATTTAACCAATTGTAACAGGGAAATGTTTCTTGGTTAGCCTTACAATGTCTGGTCAACTTTGTGTAGGGTTCGATTGTAGTGGGAGTCGATGCCTCAGATATATTTGAGAGGTATGATGACCTTGATGGCTACATGGAATACAGGTAAAAATCTCCATCACAAATTACGGTTCAATTGTCACCTACTCAAAGTAATGTGTTTTACATTCCATTAAAAACACATATAGCGTATTTGTTTCTATGATACTACAGTTCAGTATTCCCACACATTGAGATCAACCAGATGAGTATATCACAATCCGTGGAATGTCCACTCACCTCCAAAGACACGGCCGTTCTCTCGGGCAACCTGTCGTCCCAGAACGGCACAGGCTCGGGCAACATCAACGTGTGCATGCGCAGGGTAATGTCACAAAACGGCTGGGCTGAGGTTAGTTAGTGAACCCTTTTGTCTACTTATTTGATCTAAAAGCAATTTACAATGATGTATTTGTAACTATCGGTTGCTCCAATCAGTGTTTCACATTACGTTCTAATTAGGTGGATCTCAGCGCGGGAAATGGTGCAAGTTTTGGACTAAGGTGCTTCCGTACTTTATGGACAAGAGGGTTGGTGAATCTATGCAAATCCACATAATCATAACTTTTTTTACCTCTCATACATTACATATTTTGTATGTATTAGTTTTGATGATCACTTTGGTAAAGGTCACCAGTGCATATGTACCTGTATTGCCTTGATATGCATTGGTCCTTTCCATAAGTATATGCCCTATGTTATAGGTATGGAACTATGTCTGGTTCCCTTCAGATGACCCCAAAAGGTCGCATGAGGCCATCATATACAGCTAGTATGTACTGTATACACTCATATATTTGATAAAATACCAGAAGAACTGAAATAGTCAAATAATTGAGTATAAGAAATACATGGATGAGATCAGAACACTGTAAATCATTCACTGTCCTACTGTATAATGTTTATGAAGTGGATGATCCAATGTGAGGTGGTGGTGTGTACTACTTGCCATATGTTCACAGTGATTGCGACACAGTTTGACAAGAATCTGGCTGGTCGTATGACGTTGAGTTTAGGGCAGATGTCTGCCATGAACACCACCTTGTTGTGGGACCGCGACAAACATCACATACAGGCCTCTATACAGGTAATACAACCATTCATTTCTCTCTCACTTTAGTTTTTTTTCCATTCATGTCCCTTACCATTTCGTTATCTTCTTGTGATCTTTGAATGTGAAGATTTCGTGCCCTTGATAACGGGTTGATTGCATGCAGCCTTGAAAATGTATAAGACTTGAATCAGCATCTTGCCAGATGTGGTGGTCATTGTTGTGAGTCTGGTTCTAAGTTGTGCCATGTAGTAGTATCGGTTGTGTTGTACAGCTGGGAATCCCTCATTCAGTCGCTCTCCTCTCCTACACCTACCGCTTCACTGATCAGGAAGGCAAAGTCAAAGTTTCTGCAAGGTCAGCACGATTTGCAATTGTACTTGCACCATTCTTTACTTGAGCTGCTCTTATGGCTCATTGTCAGTGACCTTTTTTTAACCCAAACCGGTGACTCAATGGTATCCTTCACTTTGGACAACTGTTTAGTTGCAGGGGTCTGCAATATAGTTGAGACAACATTTGGGTGATGGCATTCTAAGGGCACTGTCCGAGCATCAAAATTATTCTCATCTCTCACTGATGTATCACCATGTTGTTAAAAGTGATGCAAAACCTGTATATTTCATTTCATTTTGATTAGCGTCTGTAGCTGGCATGGTGTGTTAGGTTAGGGACATTTGGTGCCATGTTGGAGTATGGAGGTGAGAAGAAGATCACCAGATTCAGTCGACTTGGTGCTTCAATGAGTTTCGGCATTCCTCAGGGGGTCACTCTAAAAATACGGTAAATCGTCAATCATCAACATAATCTAGGAGAGCAACAAATATATCAATCTAAAAATGAGGATAGTTTTGCTGCGCATAGCCTCAACATCAACTTACTCAATGGACTATATATAAATTGCACTTGTGTTTAAGCCATAATCAAAATTTTTTAATTTGATTGATAAATGGAGTCCTCTGTTTACAAATGTATATTTACTGGGATGTAAATTGAATCCTAATTTAACAGGTTAATCAATGTTAAATATGGAAAGTTATTATAAATGTTGTCATACTTACTACAAGTCGCAGTAGTCTGTTTATACGTTCAGTGGTGGCTGAACCTATCTGCAACAGTGTTGCAATCATAACATCACTTTTCCGCTATAAGATTTCCAAGCTCCTGAATACGATTCACCCCTGATTTTTTTTATTTACTGTAATACTGTATGTTACATAGATGCAACTGAGACACAGTGTGTATTTATATGTACAATTGAATCCAAAAAGCCCTGTGTCTGCCACCCTGCAGCTTACACAGAGGGACACAGACTATTGTGGTCCCCATACACCTCTCAGATGGCCTTGTACCAGAAGCGATATTCTACGGCACTGTGATACCGCCCATTGTTTACTTAGTGGTCAAGAACCTTATTGTCAAACCCTTCCTGAAGGAACAGAGAGAAAAGTAAGTCTAACTTTAATGCATATACTGTTTAATTTGTCAGACAGCTGTCATTATTATTTTCTTATTTTATCCGGAAGGATATTCTTATGTAATGAATTAAAATTCACCATTCATGATTGGACTGCAGAGATTTAAGGAAAAAGCGTGAAGCTAATTACCAGCGCATGGCTGAGAAAAGGAGAGAAGCCCAATTGGCGGTGGGTTTAAAAGGAATCTGTGATTCATTTTCTATAACGTGGTAAGATTATCTACAGCGAATGACTGGTATGTTGCAATGACAGTGTAATAAGAACAGTTATCCCCCACATACATATTCTGTTTGCTAAATGTGCTGTATTTGCAGATTGTTTAAGCAGTTAGCCCATTTAAATGTTGTTGGTTAGTATGTATGCGTATGCAAGCCTGTGTTTTGTAGCCAAACCTTGTGTAATGTAATCATGTTAACCAGGCTTACAATGTAAGCTATATCAATTTTGAAGTAAACAAGAATGTATGTACTATAGGCCAAAACATATGCACTGTAGGCCAGAATCTGTGCTGTAAGCCAGGTAGTATGTGCTTGAAGCCAGAACATATGTGCCATTAAACAGATCATTTGTGATGAAAGCCAGAATGTATGTCCTCATAGCCAGAATGTTTGTTTTAAGCCAGAATATATGTATGTGCTGTGAGCTGGAGCATATGTGCTGTAAACAAGAAACTGTGCTTTAAGCCATGTGCTGTAAGCTAGAGTGGTTGTGCAGTAAGCCAGCTGGTATATACTGTAAGCCAGAATCTTTGTGCCGTAAGCCAGGTGGTATATAATGTAAGTCCGTACATATGTGCCTTCTAGATGGAGCTGATGCAGGAGACAGTCGAGCGCTGCTACGAGCAGGAAGAACAGAAAGGCGGACTGGTCATACGCAAGGCCCTCTATGGCAAACTCCATGGGGAAGACCTCATGTACACACTCCTTCACTCTCTGTCTTATGCTAGAAATCACACATGATGTGTTAGTGACATCATGTTGTGTTAGTGATGGTGTGATGTGTTTTGATGATGGCATGCTGTGCTGGTGATTTTTTCGATGATTTAATGATGGCATGATGTATTAATGTCATGATGTGTTAGTGATTGAGTGATGTGTTAATGAATGCACATGTGTTAACGATGGTGTGACTCTTACATGATTTGCATTTTGGGTGCTTCATTGAGCTGTGTTTGGTGTCAACAGGGAACATGAATGTATTGTGGTCACTCAGGCTTTACAGGCGCTAGTCAAAGACTCAACTCTTCTCCTACCAAAAGACACCTCACTTGTAAGTCCATCTCTTGTTTGCTTGTAAAATAGACAATTACATTAGACATTTGATGTTTGAATTTCTTGAAGAAGGATTCTCTTGCTTGTATTTCCCTGGATATCCTGGAAAATCAGATAGGATTTCATGCTGATAAACTGGTTCTATTGTTTGCTGTGTCGTTGTTTGTCCTCAGAGTGAGCTGCCAGGATTTTATGACCCTTGTATCGGAGAGGAGAAAGAACTCTCTGTTAAGTATGACTTCAGGAGACAACAGCATTTTGTCAAAGTCCGAGAATACGACAAGATTTTGTTGCCTTCGCGAGGTTGGTAAATCCCTCTTGCTGACTGACTAAGTTTGTTTGTATATTATGTGCTAAAAAAATCGGTGTCAAAGTCAAACAAGCTTTGAATATCAGAATATGACCCCTACTTGATTCAGAATGCCATTTATAATTAAAATGGACCTGGTACAACTTTGTTGGTTTAATGTCATATAATATGACATGGCAACATGGCAATGATGGGGGAAGTGTTTGGTTTATTATTGTTTTTGTTTTCAGAACATCTGGTTGGCTCTTCACAAGATACACCCAGCAATAATGTATAGTAACAATTGTTTGTAGGCTGTAATCAAATAAAAAGTCTGACTGGATTCATAGTCAAGTTGTTTATCCTGCTGGCTTGAGCTACCCCAAGCCTCCCTAGCTCAAACTTTGTGCATCTGTGCTTGTAGCTTCTAGTTGTTGGAAGTGGAGAATAAATGATATCTCCTTAATAAACAGGCTGTGCAAAAATGTGGGTGTTTCTAGTGAAATGTGATTAACAAGCTGATTTTACCTCAATAATAATTATATTGATCAGGTTTGGAAGAGAATGGAAGTGAAATTGTTGTAAGTGGGTCTAGTTGATGTCTTGAAGCATTTGATATGCAGCTGTTAAAATAGAAATCATGTTCTAGCGTTATGATTTCGATATTGTATTTGAATCAAGTACATAAAGTGCTCACAACGTACCACTGTTCAGTCGCAACCCAGCCGTGATGATGCTTCCTTCCAACCCGAGCTTCCAACACGTGTTTAACTGCTTCCAAATTCATCAAAAGGAGTTATAATTTAATATTATAAATCCTCATCTTAGTTAAACTCCGGGCTGAGCAGCTTACATTTCAGAACATGAAAATAATCAATTACATCACTCACTAAAGACAGTGGTATCTATTGACTCACCTGTGTACAAACTACACTATACACGAAAAGACGAGTCCTTTTTGGGGATATACTGATCAACAAGAAGCTGCTATGTGTTATGTACGCTTAAGCAGGTCTCAATGTTTGACTGTACCAACTGGGGGGGGGGGGGGGGACAGATTCAAGAGACGGTCATAAGGGAAATCACGTTGACGCAGGTACCAATCCCAGGCCTCTTGACGTGATTCCTTGACATCTAACCAATACATTATACTCGTGGTTAGACGTAGAAATCAATATGAGCCACAGGGAACACAAAACTTGTCTCGTGGGATTATTGCTCATATGGGCATCGTATCCAGACATGAGTATGTTAAGTCTATATATATATAGATATATATATATATATATATATATATATATAGATAGATATATATAGATATATATATATATATATATATATATAGAGATATATATATATATATATATATATATATATATATATATATAGGGATATATATATACATATATATAGAAAACTGGATGTACATATCCCTAGAAAAGATAGAGAAAAGAGGGAGAGATATATATATCTCCTATAGATATATTAGGAGAATATATATATATATATCTATCTATATATATATATATATATATATATCTATATATATATCTATATATATATATATATATATATATATATTGTATACATGTATATTTAAATGTATATATATATGTTTGTATGTATGGATGTATATATATATATATATATATATATGTATATATATATATATATATATAAATATATGTATATATGTATATATATATATATATATATATATGTATATATAAAAATATATATATATATCTATCTATATATAATCCCACAAGCATAATGTAACAATATATAGGTGTACCTTAATCGCGCATTTAATACTGTGTATAATAAATCCTTCCTGCTTGCGTTGTGACTGAAAATTTAGGAACGGAATAAAAATGGATAGTGTTTCAGAATTATATTGATATGTATGATGATGAACAGCCGGTATCCTGTACCAGAATCAAGTAGTTGTGATACGGGCCTGATTCGTACTGAGAAATACTACAATTATTTCGGGAACGTGTTGCTGTGACATAAAAAAAGAAATGACCTGCAGAATGTACATATATATTTTTCTTCAATCACACCAACAGCACGCTCTGCGCAAATGGTTTGTATGTTATCATCCTACGTCCACTTGTAATTTTCACTGTAAACTACTCTCAGCAAAATAATGGAATCACAAAGAGCTCAGGCAATGAATGCAAAAATAACCACGAACGTTGATATTGAATCATAAAACGCAAAAGAATTGCGGACAATATCAGTCCTTACACGGGTGAATGCTTACGTCAGCAAGTTACATGACAATAGATGCTGGACTTACGAAGTGGCGGCCATACACGTTGTGCGCAGGGTTGATTCGCGATTTGCCTTCCTTGACACAGTGCCCCCGTTGTCCAAACCACCAGACGAATTTTGATTTAAATGAAATAAAACATCCTTACCGAAATTTGATGGAAGCGATTATAACCAGAGTAGGTGACTTTCGATCTCGTTCGAGTGTTGTGAAGTGTGCTAAGTAGTCCATATATAACCTCAAATAGGTGATGCTTACAGAAATTGCATCACATTTATCAACTTTGATAGCCCATTAAAGATATCATTTAAAGACGAGATCTTTTGACGAGTTTTTCGGGTTTTGTTCGAGAAGTTGCAGCAACCGAGATCTATCCATCCATTCTCCAACATTCTGCAGACAACATTTGAATTACATTGCATTTATATTTATCAGAAACGTATCGCAATGTTTAGATAATATATATTTGAAATACATGTATTTCTACAATCAGTAGGCCGTGTCTTTACTGATGACCATATATCCAATAAACGCTGAACATCTGTAAAAGACGGAATTGATATGGGACATAACATAAGAAGTGATGCGATAAGATATAACATAAGAAGTGGTGTGATAGGATATAACATAAAAAGTGATGTGATGAGATATAACATAAGGAGTGGTGTGATGAGATATAACATAAGAAGTGATGTGATAGGATATAACATAAAAAGTGATGTGATGAGATATAACATAAGGAGTGGTGTGATGAGATATAACATAAGAAGTGATGTGATAGGATATAACATAAAAAGTGATGTGATGAGATATAACATAAGGAGTGGTGTGATAGGATATAACATAAAAAGTGATGTGATGAGACATAACATAAGGAGTGGTGTGATAGGATATAACATAAAAAGTGATGTGATGAGACATAACATAAGAAGTGATGTGATGAGGTATAACATAAGGAGTGGTGTGATAGGATATAACATAAAAAGTGATGTGATGAGATATAACATAAGAAGTGATGTGATATAACATAAGAAGTGATGTGATGAGATATAACATAAGAACTGATGTGATGAGATATAACATAAGAAGTGAAGTGATGAGATATAACATAAGAAGTGATGTGATGAGATATAACATAAGAAGTGAAGTGATGAGATATAACATAAGAACTGAAGTGATGAGATATAACATAAGAACTGATGTGATGAGATATAACATAAGAACTGATATGATGAGATATAACATAAGAAGTGATGTGATGAGATATAACATAAGAAGTAAAGTGATGAGATATAACATAAGAACTGATGTGATGAGATATAACATAAGAACTGATATGATGAGATATAACATAAGAAGTGATATGATGAGATATAACATAAGAAGTGATATGATGAGATATAACATAGGAAGTGATATGATGAGATATAACATAAGAACTGATGTGATGAGATATAACATAAGAAGTGATGAGATATAACATAAGAAGTGATATGATGAGATACAGCATAAGAACTGATGTGATGAGATATAACATAAGAAGTGATGAGATATAACATGAGAAGTGATATGATGAGATATAACATAAGAACTGATGTGATGAGATATAACATAAGAACTGATGTAATAAGATTTAACTTATGATGTGATGATATATATTGAGCTAATCCAGAAATCATGCAAAAAAAAAGTACGAAGTAAATACAAAGAGGCGTAGCATTGAGGCACTGATACTTGTAATGGGTACTTAGTTACAATGACGAAGGTAAGAATTAATATCACTGTTTGTAACAAATACCATTTTTTTTGGTGCACAGCTGTTTCAGTTGGAAACGTTATAAATACAAATAAGAAGATAAAAGTCACAAATATATGGATTCTCCCCTCGTCGACTGAATCCGTTGATATTTCTCTCCGCCCCGTCAACTCGACGCCCCGTTAGCGCCTTGTTGGTATTTCCAAGTCGCCATCGTTATATGACAGCGCGGCCCTGATTGATCTACGTCTTTTTGGTGGTCAGCAAAGAGCAAGATCTATAAACAGCTTCAGATCGTGGGATCTACATCCACCCTATGCAGGGTGTCTGTGTTGATCTTCGCTAATAGTTTACAAAATCAGGAGTTTTATGTGATTTTTATCGCCTAAGCCGAGATTGGCTTGCTGACTGTTTATTGAGCCTTGCGTTGCGGTGTAGATACAGCGCCTGAGGTGGACATACTTTCTATCTGGTTGAGTTGCGGAGTTCTCGGGAAAAATTAAACTAAGGCACCAAGGTGAATAAACGAGGAACCATGTTTGCTACGAAGACATTTCGTCTTACTATAAATTAAGCGACTAACGCATCCAATCTGCATTTATGTCTCAGTCACCCACTAAATCATCTTCTAGTTCCCTCTCCTTCATTCGGTATACGCGCATAACTAACTGTGTATGTATAGAACAAGAAGCCTCGAATTTCAAAACCACTGATTGTAATGTTACTATGTATAAAAAAGATAGCGCTTTTATACATCTGTGTGCTGCTCATAAATTCGCCATTACTGCCAGAAAAATCAGATCATGCATTGACATTGCTTGCCGTTATAGTATCAAAGAGTTTATAGCTTCGCTAAGCGGGTTTCATTTATGTACAAATCGAGTTCCCTGTCCCACGAAGATGCGCTGAGCAGATCATGTCTCAATGGAAGAATGCGTTATGGGACATCCCAAAAATACAGAATAAAGAAAATATCAGAAGGCCTGGAAGACCCCATTGCAATACCTGACGTTGATGGAGAAGTTGTTTCCAACATTTGTGACGAAATTATAAGGATAACCGAACATAAAATACACTTTGAGGCCAGGTATTTCACCATGTCCCCATTGTTGAAATCTGACCAGCCGGATAATCCTTACCCCGTAAGCCACGCCCCACCCCCCCCCCACCCCACGCCCCCTTATTAAGGAGGAGGTGGTGTCTTGCGTCTTGCGAGTGCTGGTTTATGTTTCTTATATAACCAAATCAAATCGCAGGGAGAGAGTCAGGGGCACAGATTGTCCGCTGGAGTCCAGCGTCTCGCAGTTGTTAACGATTGTGTATGCGACAATACGAGATGTCTTGCCGTACAATGGAAAGGAATACAATGAAAGGTAGATCGTTTAAGTTTTTAAATACTTTTCAACAGCATAGGTTAGATGCACCTATTGGTGATTTTCTCTGCTCCGAATATAAATGTATACACCTGCCAAGAAAGTTGATCCAATTGGATCTGGTCACATCCAAGATTTTGTTGAACTGACAAAAGACCATGGGTGTGACTATCTGGAACTGATAGCATCACGTTATCGGAGACAGTGCCGTCGACGTCGGTCATCGCGGTCGTTATCAGACTCAGGCTCCGTTAACTTATATGGATTAGAACATAAATGATGATATTTTATCATAGTGATTATCAATTTCTTAATGGAGATCTACATATTGCAAATTGATGTATGCTATTTGATGCTTGGAAGGATGAAAAGGATATTAAATTGCTTTGCATGTCAAAGCTGAAACGACCAGATCCACCCACAGATTATCAATAGGAATGGTATCATTGTCATTTCCATAACCAGATGCAATGTCAGGAATTGCCTACTTAGACAGTGGGCTCTCCTTGAATAAATTCACATAATCTATTCCCGATCAATAGCGCTAATAGTGTTAGTGTAAATTAACTGACTCAGTTGCATCTTACCTGCAAAACATGATGCCATCTCGTGCCTACAGGGCACTGCATAAAGACCCCTTCCACACAGTCTCTTAAGATCGTTAAAAGACAGACAGTGTTGTTGTACCCGAAATAACCGCCAAACACAGTCCTACAAGCAATGTTCACTTGGTAGGAAAGGACACAATCAATTATTTTGAACGCTGTACTTAACAAAGCACCTTGTCACACCAGGGAGAGTAGACATCTATACTTAAAATGATGCTGAGCCAAACATTTCTACAACAGCAATTGACTTGACTATTATTGTTAAAAATATGAATGTCGCTGAATGCTTGTCAAATATCAGTCCCTATTCTGACAAACAAAGCATTTACTACTCTAACATTAACCTTCAGCCGATGTTGTTGTTCATTTGAGCGGCTTTCGTAGTGCGCTGTTTCGGTACCATATTTTGCTGCTTGGTCATCTTTGAAGCTTTTCAACAATATGCATGATTTACTGGAACTAAAGGAGTGAAAAACAGCGCCATTTGATAATATCACCCTCGATGTGCATTCATAATCACACTTACGCCAAACAATTAATTCGACAGAATGATGGAAGATAACACCAATTCGTTTTTACAAATCCACCGCTGAGAAAAAATGGCTCTCCAGACCGTTCGATATCTATCATTAAAAACACCTACATCTGTGCACTAACCAATCATTCGGACTTAAGCTGTTCAATAAGTTATAGCCTCCTGATAGATCCACATAGTGCTAGGCTTTCCTCATTTGCGAAATTCAGGTCTCGTGCCCGAAATGAGATCACGTCGCGGGTCGAGGTGTTTCACCAAATAGATTTCGTCTGATTCAACAGCAGCCAGGAGGCAGGAAGTAGGTGGTAACGTCTTGTTATGATTTAATAACATCGTAAAATTAAGTTACCGATATTGTTGCTCGCCATTACGCAGAATTGTTCACGCTATGTATTAGATAGGACGTCTCTTTCGATTGCATTACTGTGTCAGTGGCTATTTATACAGAGCAAAGAAACCTTGAACTGCAAGCATAAAAAGCAAGGACAGGTATAGCCCCACAAGACGTCTGAGTAGACGTCTTACTCTGTTTGAAAACGACGCAATGTTATTAAGTTTGAGATCGATTCAGACAACTACCAAACACCAAACATACCCAAGTGATGGAGATTTAGAATGCAATGATGATCACGGACAATTTTATCCCTTTGTGGTGGGGGATTTCATCCATTGTAATTAGTTATAGTTCGATAAATTTGGAAGCGGTAGAAAGTCCGAAACACAGAACCATGTTCAAGCCCACGTACATCGCGAATGGTCAGAATGATGTGACCCATCGACGACTATTGCTTCCTGCGTCTGAACTCGACAAGATACAGCAGATTGTATTCAAAGTGCGTCAACGGGCTTCGAAAGCTTAGCAGGGAGGCAATGCGGATGAGGCGGCGGGAAATCACACGACCCAATATTTCCAAAATGGCGGTCATCGCATCGCGATTTTTCGGAAATGATATATTCTTCAAGTATCGCATCGATCGGTGGTGCGCTTTTGGTGCGATGGAACATATGTTTTCACAGGCTCTTGATATATTTTGTTTTCTAGATGCCAAACCAAAGCGATGTAGCCAAACGCATGTTTTAATGTGCGCCCAAAATATCGAAACAGAACGGTATATATTTATATTACCGTTCGACTTGAGCTAGGACAGGCATTGACGAAAATCTATAGATAACTAACTAGTCATAAGGTTAATTGGCAAATTATACGTATGTCTGTAACATGATTTTTTGAAGGTTTAATGAGAAATGAATATGTTTTCGGTATACTGACTGAAAGCAGTTAGGGGTGGCCATATAATTGATATCATCTCGTTGCTGTGAGCAAGATAACACTTCAGTAGTTCATTTTATAACTCTTCACATTGCCCACCAGACCAAGGTCAGGTTTTATTACCTTGTTGGTCTTACAGAGCAACCACCTATTTTGTTGTCGATTCAGACACATGCTTACAGAACACACCACTTTTGTTTCACAAATAATGCACGTTCAGTTGAGTTTCAGGCGATCAGTGTCGAAAGTGATAATTTAGTTTTCATTAAGATAAAGTTTCATATTCCTATCGTCAGCCGAAATATATATATAAGCGATAACTTTCGAAGATTACCGGTGATATTCCCTTTCCAAATACGAGTGGAGGATGGTATCCCAAACAGCCACAGAAACTTCCGGTGTAAATATGGCGGTGAGAACGTAGGCAAAAACTATAGGTGATCGTTCCTGTCGCCTGTTCGATGTTGTCTTCGTGATCCGGTGTGGTATTTCTGAGACGGTGATTGTTTGTCGCTTTTTGTACATGTTAGACAAGGTCATTTAGCTTTCAGCTTCGTGCCATAAATAGTCCCTGCTTACCCGCGTCTTGCTCACTGCCTCGCCTATGTTCCAGTGGTGAACGTTTCCGACGGAAGGTCGGGCCCAGATATTACCGCTTGGTGTGATTTTTGGCCGAGAAAATCATTCGCAAGAGTCTGAAGTCGTTGAAACTCGTCTTAAGTTCAGATAAATGCTTGGTGAGTTGATTTCATTAGATAAAACCAGATAAAACACAGATAATTCCGTTGAATTCCCAACCTTCAATCAAGTAAGACGCAAGAACCAAGAGGAAGTGCAGCATCATCTCCCGTACTTGGTCAATGCATTTTTCATAGCGAGCGTTAACATAGCTTTGTCGCGTTATTTCCTACCCATTTACAATGAATATTGGATACAATTGAACCATATGGTGTTCACAGCGACGAATTGGTCATCAATCATGCAACTTTATTGTAAATTTACACTAACACTATTAGTGCTATTGTTAGGGAAAAGATTATGTGACTTATTCAAGGAGAGCCCACTGTCTAAGTAAGCAATTCCTAACATTGCATCTGGTTATGGAAATGGCAATGATACCATTCCTATTGATAACCTGTGAGTGGATCTGGTTGTTTCAGCTTTGACATATAAAACAATTTATATTCTTTTCATCCTTCTAAGCATCAACTAGCATACATCAATTTGAAGATCTGCATCAACATGTTCTCGTTCATGTTCAATGTTAATTCATATTTATGTTCTGTCTGTGAATGTCCGCTGCCAGTCATTATTCGATTTCATTATTTAAAACTATTATTTAAAGTGTTTTTTCTGGTTACTTAATTTGATAAACCCAGAAGCACAATATCAAATTAATAAAAAATGTAAAGCAGTTTACGAAACGTTATCTGCCTCACTAGTCAGTGAAGTTCACATACTAGTTTCAGTTAAGTTTATTTAATGTTATGGGACCAATTGACCAGGCCAGGAAACTCTGAAATAGCCTAAGCTGTTGTGTAATTCACTTTTATGTGATTCTCTCAATGATGTAACAGGAAAATGAACTGCAGAGGAACCGAATGAGGCTTAAAAGCATTTTAGATTAGGATTGGTCGTTCTATGTTGACATATTATCTTGTAGTCATGAAGATGTACAAGGGCAATGTTGAGTATTGAAAACACCAAACAGCCCATTCGATTGTTCAAATGTCACTATCATATATCCTGTCTGTTTTTACTCAATTTTGTTGATGGTGAACGCATATTTTCTGTTTAGGTAATATATCTAAATTTCTTTTCAACGGATTGTTAGAATCGATGCGGCCTTAAATGCATCTTGTAGACAATTCAATGTTAAATGAGGAAACATGAGGAATTGGAAGTTCACAACCATGTAAATGAGAGCTTGAACAAATGGGGTCAAGTTAACATGAGAGCGTTCACTGACAGTGGAAATAGGGAATAATTGCCCATGAGAGGAAGGAAAACACACTTCTCGTTAATTTGTTGACCTTTGTCACAAAGATCGCGTTATTAATTCTTTTCTAGAAGGTGCTCCCATATTGTATGATCTAGCTATCATTACTCTTAAAGTTGTCCATCAGTCCACATCTCTTCAACAAATGGGCTGTTAATAGGCTGATTTGGTTGTGGCTTTCCTGATTAAGCTGCCCAACAATGTGATAATTGAATCAAGAAATCGAATTTACCGCAGTCATTTTGCCAGGAATAGGTGGGATTTCATAACTGATCTGCCAAAATGGTGGCAAACAAGAGTAAGAGAGCAAATAAAAAATAAAATAATGATGCTGCGTGTGAGATGAAAACGGTCTCAATGCTAATCTTGTGGACGAAAAGGCGTTACATAAATAAATATATCAGTAAATTATATTATGATAGAACCAGACTATGGTCGAGTCGAATAGATGAGCAAAGTGACGAATGATTATTTTGATGCTAATATTCAGGTCATGTTCGGTATGTGATAGTATATCAATCTGACTAAATGCAGCCATGCATTGATTTTGAACAACAGCCGATAAGACACGCTACTCACTAGAGACACAGTGACCTTTTGAGGACCAACAGAAAATTCAGGCTAGACTGGCTAACGTAGCAGAATGATTACGCAAAAAACATCCGGGTCGGAATAGCACGCAACGTGTAGAATAATCGACAGACATTATTGTGCATATTGTGGTAAGAAGGATCAGTAGACGAAACACAATAAATGATGAGACAGACTGGTACGATCTCTATCTTTTCTTTGCAGAGCGACACAGCACTTTGACCAAGGAATTAAAGGCGGGTCGATGGGATACTGAGCTAAAAGAGGTTATGGTGTAACAATGTAGACCTCGTGAGTCTGATCAGTCAGGTTGTTGTTACAGGGCCGAGTGAGTGTTATGGCTGTGATGCTGAGCTCATCTCTTACAATATCTCTTACAAAATTCCAAACGGTGTTTCTATTCATTTCTAAGATTGAAATGGTATCTCGTATACCGAAAAATACCAAATGTATATACCAGTGAATTTGCTTATTCGGTAGACGCTGTCGGACACGTTTGCCTTGTTTTTCACGGATGATTGCTTCAAGACATTTAATCTAACGCTGTTGGTATGCAGTGAAGCTGCCAGAGCTCTGTACGTTCCCTGCCATCGCTACAACTATTGTTGACGGAATTATCGAGCTTTGTTCATTCCAGAAACCTTGCTAAGCATGTTAGTTATGTCAATTACATTGGTTTAACCCCGGAGCAGACTCTGTATCATGGATGATTAATGCGGGATTAAGCAATAATTTCGCAGGTTTTCGTTGCTTGTATTGTACCTTGATATATTCGTGCTAGTGACATACTAACTTAAATGAGCTTACTAGTATACGATAACGAAGCAGGATCTGGCAGGGCAAAACAAGGCAAGTCTATCTGCTCGAGAAAACAAGTGGTTTTGTTGATGTGTTGATAAACGAAAGATAAGGACGCCGGTTTCATACGATGCCATGACAAAGCCTGCTTCAGTCGTGTTTGATTCGCCCCACGGCCAAGGAATACACAATTCATCAAAGAGTCAAATTAACTTTGAGAGAGGCAGTTACTCCACAACCAACTGCAATGATAAGAGAGCTCTGGCAACGAGGAGGGTATGGACCATTTATATATCTGATAGCAGGTAGGTAACGCATCTGTGTAGTTGATTTCCATGAATAAATCTGTATGCTATTCTGTTAACTAGGTCATTATAACAGAGCTATCATCTTCCATTAAGTCATCTTAGGTCTCTTATCGTAGGCGCGCATCTGATGCAGGAATCGCCATATCTGATGCAGGAATCGCCATATCTGATGCAGGAATCGCCATTTATTGTCTGAATTACCATATTGATAACTATTTGTTAGTATGTATTTGTTCTAAGATAACTTCATATATACCTAATAATGAAGGCGTTATTCTTAAAAGGCTGTCCACGTTTCATCTTGCTATCAATGAGCCGTTTGTAAGTGATCAAAGATATACAGACACTGACATGCATCAGATTGCTGGCAGACTTATCCTATAATGGCAGTGTACCAACTCACGCAGATTGTAGTGGATCGAATTCATGTCAGATGAGAATAAGTTGCATTTATATTTCAGATCACTAGCAGATGTCGAGCCTATGGTGTAATTATATGGTCGTATTTGACAATGATTGATGATGCAGTTTGATGTTTAGTTGTATGGCTTTTTTGCGATCTTGGTCGCGGTAAACAAGACATCAGTAATTCACAATTTTTGTTGAAGAAATAACCTCCAGCTGAGTTGCTTAGAATTTAACCTGGATGTAGATATGAACTGCTCTGTCTTCGCCGCATCGACTCTCTCCTGATCAAATCGATTGCTCTTCTATCAAATCAGAAGAATAAAAAGAATCTTATACATGACATTTTTCAGATCAAACTAGGAAAAAAAATTATTTAAAAGGTCACGGAAACCACGGTTGCATCTATGCATGACAGTGCTGTACAGAATACAGTGTAAGTTTGCAGTTTCCCAAGGGCAGAATTACAGTTTTACCATGATTACCATTAGCTCATGAAACGCTGGCGTGGACTTGGCAAAGGTAACAATAGGCTCTGTTACATTTGGAGATTTAGGCCATGAGCTGCTATATATGGGAATGAGGAGTAGGTATCAAGTGTTAACAGCATTAATAACCAAGTGTTGTTTGGGTTTCATATGATGTCATAGGATTCAGCGGGCGTTACCTGATGTTCATTTACGACCGGGCACCCATGTCTGCACCGCAATGAAAGGTTCATTGACCTTGCAGCGCATTTCCCCCCGTTTGCCGAAGCATAACACCCTTGCCAACAGCAATAGACTGCATCTTAGTGAGTTCTGCGCTCTAAAACATAACAGCTGTTGGCAATCAGATCGGACGATTATTTACGGCTTACCATTAATGGTTTTTCTTTAATGTTT
The DNA here is from genome assembly GCA_034190875.2 of Urechis unicinctus. NCBI lineage: Eukaryota > Metazoa > Annelida > Polychaeta > Xenopneusta > Urechidae > Urechis > Urechis unicinctus. The sequence continues at coordinate 47,881,112 of CM067344.1, read as the reverse complement.
GGCAAACATTTAACATTATTGGGTGCATACTTTGTATCCTGAATGATGCTAATCTAACCATTTGTCGTGGATACAAAGCTTCGAATCATATGATATAAGCATAAGCAAGGAATACCTGTCGTTATCTTTGTTATCCAGAGGTAAATTGGTTTGATTTCTATAAATAGAACCACCGTCCTTTATGGTATCTCACCCTGTGGGAAGCAAGTAATGACACAGCGTTATTGTAGCAATTGATGGTTACAGCAGCAGAAACCATATATTCACATCCAACGGACGAATGTATTTAGCAACATTACCACTTGATAAATTGATCTGCTTCACAGGGCGAAGTCCATAGCAAGCCTTCATTGATGTTATATATATATATATATATATATATATATATATATATATATATATATATATATATATATATATATATATATATATATATATATATATATATATATATATATATTATATAAGTCAATAAAGCCTTTAACTGCATATCGATGCGCGTAAGCGCTGTAGGAACTCCTCGGGAAGTCCATATAGACCACTATAGATCAGACTGACCAGTTACAACTTGTTTTATAAACAGCAGATACGTACGGCGTCTACGATTGGCTGAATATCTATTATTGAAGAAATCTAAAGCATGTTCTAACATGACTAACCAATGTTGCTGGAATCCCACCAAAGACGCGCCCGAGGCGTAGTACAAAAATGTACGTGTTGCACAATCCATATATATTATCGCGCACATTGTGCAACGAATGTATTAAAGATGACGCAGAACAATCGGTAGCACCTAGCTCCGATGTAACGGTAACATGAATTTATACCGTTACGTAGAGTTCGTCAAACACAGTCGGCAAGTTCTCGTTTGGGTTGAAGGACTAGAAGAAAATAACATATATCAAGAGCCTTTACAAAAAATAGACTTTGCGCGCCAAAAAACTTACCACCACTCGACGCTATTCTTCAATAAATGGCATCGATAGTTCGTTTCCTAACAAATCGCGATACGATGTCTGCCATTTTGGAAACAATTAATTCTCGCGATTTCCCGCACTGCCTTAGCATCCCAAGTGGGGGGCACTTACCCTAACTCGGATAGGGGTGTGCCGCGGGACCTCGAAAACCTGTACCCGTTGTACTCGTTGAGAATGAGAAAAAGTATACTCCATCGTACAGGGTATTATGCGAATGTCTAACACGTCGTAAAAGTCGAGATGTTGAAAAAACCACCCCCTTCGTGCGGCACATGTATACTATATCTTTACACTTAAGTGCCCCCCTCCCGGCGCAATGCATGTGGTCTTGAACTTGTAAACAAACATGTTGCTGTGTTTCTGACTTTTTACCGCTTCCCAAATTGATCGAACTATAAATAATTACCACGGATGTAATCACCAGCCGAAAAGGGATGAAATTGTCCGTAAAACACCATTGCATTCTATAACTCCATCACTTGTGTATGTTTGGTGTTTGGTAGTTGTCTGAATCGATCTAAAAATAATTGAGTGGCGTTGTTTCGAGAAACAGTAAGACGTCTACGAAGACGTCTTGTAGGGCTAGGTAGCACCATGCTCTTACCTGCTTTAAGCAGAGGTAAACCAACTCGCAGCCAATCGGTGTACTTTTATTAAAGAGGTGTTGACAAATAAATGCACAGTTTCAACCTAGAATTTCAAGAGTTATCGGAGTGGGTGATTATTTTGGTTGTCAATGCGTGGTTATAAATATCTATATCCAAATAGTGGTTATAGATGAAAATGAGAATTGATATACATCTGTGCCCAAAACGAAGTAACAGTTGGCGGTGTGCAATGCGTGTTTTTTGCGGTTTTCGTCTTTGCTTGCTTAAGACAGTATACGAGGTTACAATGTTTTCGTTTTTGCAGCTATTAATCATTTTTCTCACTAAAACTTTATCAATATCATGCTATTGACACATGTTCTTCCATTTATATTAGACTATGCCTATCGCTAAAATATATATAACATGTGGAGTTATGTTTCCACCCCACAAGGCGGATATTATGGGGCCTGTAAAACTACACTCGTCGGCACATTATTTATCTCTGTGTGAGCTACTGATCTATGTGGTATCTCTCTTTTACTGAGCCGTATGTCTCACAGTAAATGATCACAGGAATAACACCAGAGCCAGGTGTAAGATTGTTATGAGACAGAAATATCTATTCACCTTGTAATGGCTTAGTTTACTACCATCTCGGTTGTTTTGCAACTTGGTAACTATGTGGGACGATACCTCGATAGAATATATATAATATGATGCGGGCAATACTGCACCGCATTGTATGCCTCGTCATATGCCGTTTCCCAAAGAGCGGGTACAGTTTTATGACCTGTGTGCTGAGAGAAGTTAGCCTTATTGTCTGTCACTTCATTTAGATATCCGTTTGCATTAGTGATTTGCAGACCATAGCAACCACCTAATTTGGTCCTTGATCTGCAAAGCAAAGGTCATTGGGATAATGGGATATCAATTCAGATTACCGCATAGGGACAACTTCTTCAAAGGCTGTTCGCCCTTGTGTCACCAATGAACTTTGTAGCAGGATCACGTCTATATGTAATCAACCATTATTGCAAACTTTGGACCATACATCTTAGCTTACGCATGGTTTATAGCTTTTAGAGTAATGAATATGTACATCCATGCACGATGTAGCGTTGTGTGCTCAGTATGTTGCACCCAAAACGGTACCTCTGCTAACGTGAAATGCGACTAAACACTTTTACTCATCGTTTGATTACAGTCGGATGATGACATCTTTCATCAACCTTTCTGCTTGACGCCGAGGGTACAAACCGGATAAAACGACAACATGATTTAGAAATATGTCCATCAGATCCTTTTCTATGATGGGGTAGAAATGACACTTGCCTAAACCTGGTCTCTATTTCGGACAGAACTGGCGGATATGGCGCCTTTTTTTCAGCGAGGTGTAAGCACAGGAAATGGGAATAAAACATAGTGTACTCAGAGAATAGGGGATGCTGCACTCGGTTTCTTGGTCGTTAAGGATTACTGCAAGGCTGTCAAAAGCGCAGGAATACTTAAGACGCGGCACCGACATGTTGCATTTGGAAAGGCTTGAGTTGGTGGGAATTGGGTGCATGAGAAAATTCTTGCAAATTCCGAGACGTTGTATAAAACCCCTTTTATGCCGGTGGTTTGTAAGTTCATTCAATACCGATAAATTTTTCTTGGCGTTTGTATATCACTTATACGGCTGGTCGAATTATATATATCCAATATACTTGCTTCGATGAGGCTTTGAATGTTGTTGAGTGCGTCCCTGTCGATGGCAGGTTCTATTTTGCGTCATAGAGATCAAAAGCCTTCATCAACTTTACCGACCCCCGTGCTTAATCGTCTTCATCTGATATAAATCTTTCACAGAGCATCATCATTTATTGGCCCAATAAGATTTGATCGATAATCGCATAACACCAAAATCCAATAACATACAATGCTGCGTTGGTAACGTACAAAAATGTCACCAGCAAGTCAAATCAGTCAAGGCTATGCCGTCATATTCTAGTTATATCCTTCTGTTTTTTAATGCTTTCGGGCCATAGATCAAGTTAGCAAAGACCAGCCAAGTTATCAACGGATCAAAGCTCCCATTGCAACCTTTCTTTTGTGAAATAGCGTTATTGCTTTGGCTCACACAATAAACTAACCTCAATAAAAACGAAATGAATAGGAGCCGAATTAGGTTGGAATGTGGTTTAATACTAACAAGAACAGACTGGTTACTCTTTGTTGGCCATTTGTTGTTCGTCCAACTTAATCCCTTTAACAACCTTCGGCGTAACCTTTCAAACCCTTTCGGACTAACACAATCTGTCCCACTATTCTGCAAATTATCTACCCCTGCATAAGCTCCTTCAACACGTGTCATCTCACTTTTACCAATAAATAAATTTCGTGATAAACGATAAAAAGAATAACGTCTAGGTCACGTGCCAGCCTGTTGATGAGCCCGTATGTAAATTCATTTACTTACCTTGCGGGTGGAGAATTTGCTGCAAACACAATAAGATTGTAGACGATGAAATACGCTTCAGACAAGGTATAATTCAGGTTAATTTTAGGCTTTTGCTAGCGCTTTATTGGTGCGGTAAAAGTCGCAGGCATAAGAAAAAGAATAGAATGCCGATTACAGCTCTTTCATAACTGTCCGCCAAAACTGTTTGCCTGTAAGAACCGGACATTGGCATGACTATGTACGAATCACATCAGGATTGTCATTGCCTCACTGTCAGGATATGATTCCCCACAGAAAACATTTTAACACCTACTAGTTTCAGAGAGACCACCAACAGATAACGTATCTTGCTATCACAGACAAAATAATGAATAAAGACATTGATAAGTTGTGCAATGCAGGTATTTAGACTGATTTTATGTATAATGTGAGCAACAAAATCAGCTAACATTTAGTATTTATTTGCAGAAAGCTAGCCTAACTTCTTATGAATCATTGTTGTGTATAGGTGACTTCAATAACCAGAAGGCTAGGATAATATAGTTCTGGTCGAATTGATTGAAAGATTTAAATACAAGGATTGTACGACCTGAGTTGCCTCATAGTGTGTTAATGATTGTTCAAGTACAGAATAAGGGATAATAGTTACCATAGTCTCTGGTCATGAAACACGAACCATATTAGGGCACATGACAAAAATAACGCTCATCTCGTTTGCACACTAGAATATTAGCCATTGGCTGCGATTGCTGGAATTGTTAGCAAAGTGGGTTTTTTCGCGTTTCATATGATGTCACCCTAAATCAGAGGACGTTACCTAATATTCATATCCGTTTATCTTGGCCTATATTGTAATAGGTGGTTAACTTTGCACCGCACTTTCTTCTCGGTTGATGATTATTTGTAATTCGGCGCAAGGTAATCCGTTTTCTAGAACACACGCCAATAAAACTGGATAGTTATTTATGTCTTATCGTTGATGACTTTCTGTTAACGTTTGGAAAACACATTGCAAATGAAATATCAATAAAACTCTGCCCTATACCAAAGCGAAACGAATACTGTGACTGTGATGTATTCTTTGTGAGGCCATGAACTGGCAACCTATCATAACGCTGGCAACCTATCATAACGCTGACAAATGATTCTGCCAACCAAGCAAAATCACATAGCTATACTGTTCCGAGAGCTATCTTATGAGGTTATAGACTTGCTTGCTTGCGGTGGAGAAGGCCTTAAACATTATGCCACTGCTGAGTGCTGCGCGTGTATAACATATAATGGTATACAGCAATATTCTAAGCAGACCAGGTTGTACGAACCGTTCTTCACTCGCTGGACATTACTTGTACACTGTCCATATAGGACCAGTCACTCGTTTGGAGCGTTGACCATCTTATAGCGCTGGCCCTTGCAAACCGTTCACTGATGCAAACGCGAATTAGCAGTCCATGAGGTTAAAGACGCCAGCATATTGCCCGATTGAGCTTAGTTTACTTGTGACGTCAACGCCTCCTCTGCAATGATGCTGTGAATTCCACGAACTGATTTGGTTGTGGCTTTCTGATTAAGTTGCTTCGCTATGTCACGTAATAATATATTGAGTTAGGAAAATTTATTCTGAGTCATCAACCACATCATTGCTGTCTTTTCACCAGAAGCGGAAGAGCTTTCATAACAGATCTCATATGCACTTGCTATTACTCCTTGGTGTAAGTTACTAGCCTACCTCCTTGTACTGAAGATGTACACAACAACGTTCAGACAGTAAACAAAACATCAAAGCACAAACAAGCTTGCCTTTACTTGAATAGTGATCTAGTCACTGCAATAAAGATGTCTTCTTGGTACTCCTTGAGTTCCTTGCCGTCTCCAACACAAATAGGTAACAAGTTTTGGGTTAAAATGTATGAGCCAATATAGCACTGATTGAGACTGAAAAATGATTTCGTTCATGAATACAGATATTCGTCGATAAAATACAAGAATAGCTACTATTTCCTTCAAAGCATATTGATGCGAGACTACGGGGTTATGACATACCTATATTATCTAATAGATGCCCCCAAAACCGCTCAAAGTTACTAGATCCCAAATACAAGAATAGCTACTATTTCCTTCAAAGCATATTGATGCGAGACTACGGGGTTATGACATACCTATATTATCTAATAGATGCCCCCAAAACCGCTCAAAGTATATTACTGCTAGGATGTTCTATCAAAACTCAATAAACAAAATGTCAGAAAACATCGGTGTACCAATATCACAACATCAGTGTCAGAGAACTCACCATACAGGTGGGGATGTGTTTTCTTTCCCCTCTTACTGAAAGCCATTTCAAAAACATCACGGTTCCAGAGAGGTATCGGACAAATAGCGTGTCTTGCCGTGGTTGTCCAAAAATTGGACTGTCAAATTCCATTGCAGAGAATGATGATCGCCTTTTATCTAAAATCGTCCGCATATTTTGCGATAAATAACAATGACAGGGTTGTAACAGCTTACCAACATGATAAGAAAGTCACGTAACCAATGGTCACTAATCATTCATTGGAATAGTTTAATCATTGTGTATGCATCGAATTAGCATATATTCTTACAAAATGGTAGCGGCGTCGATAAGTATTGATTCCTCACACTAATTTATCTGATACAAAGTGGGGATTGTAGGTCACTTGAATATACAGAATAGTTCGAAGATCGTGATTAAGGACAAGGACAAAATTGCAGTGGGTAAATGTTTGATATGCACGGATGAAATAATGGAATATGCATATATTAAAACACTGCAGGGGATTGGTGATTGGACCACAGCACTGAACACAGTATAACAGTTATACAATAGTACATTGTCATAAGGGCGTCTGTCATGTCCACCAAGCAGAACAGGGTATATCACACCCAGTCACAACACACCTCAGCAATGCTCAGTGGAATATGACCAACCTGTTCAGCAAGCGTCTATTAGTATTGCCGGTTGACCTGAGAAGTGACGTGATGTGTTTGGCACAATTTGTTCAGTAAAGCAAGACCAAAAACATAACCAGACACAATGTGTTCAGTAAAGCACAACCAAAAACATAACCAGGCACAGATTGTTCAGTAAAGCACGACCAAAAACATAACCAGGCACAGATTGTTCAATAAAGCACGACCAATAACATAATCAGTAAATCACATCAAAAATACAGCCAGGCACAATTTGTTCAGTAAAGCAAGACGAAAAACATAACCAGGTAAAAACCATGCTGAGCATTTGAGTTACCATGTAACAGATCTACAAGCCGCCTACACGACAAATACATACATAAGCACATACAGATGACAACCCAATGCAAGTCGTTCTCAATACATAAAGTTTGATACGGTACCACAAGAAGGTGCTGAGACGAAGTGCCCAAAAATATTTTGATGCGACATTGCATAATTTGCGTCTTGTCCTTCTCTGCCTACTGAAATAGTGCACAAACGCATCATAATGTCAACAAGCTAGCGCAAAATATTTCATGCCACACCCTGACGCCACGGTTATTCTTATATCTCAACAGAATTTAACATTTTATAATCCACTGTTCTTAGGGGTAATTTATCATCACCTCTTTGTCAAAACTGTCCATTACTCCTTCGCGTGTCCATTCTCTAAGATATTTCCTTGTCATTTTCCACGGGAAATTTCAGGAAACGACCCATCAATTATCATTGTTGTGTCCATCTATAAATCTTGCTTGCATAGCTGTCAGGGTTAACAAGAATATTACCAAACTGAACAATGTTGCCGCGCGACATATCCAAATAAATCATGTTTGCATAGCTGTTGAACCCAAATAGGTTTGATTAATGATTGACTCAACTTATGCTAAACAGTAAATAGACGAGACAATTGAACTATTTGCGTATATGGTGGTGAGTGAGTGTGTGAGTGTGTGTGTGCGTGTGCATGTTTGTATCTGTCTGTGTGCGTGATCGTGTTTGCATGTGTGTATGTGACTGTGTGCGTGTGCGTGTGTATATGGGATTGTGTGTATGTGACATTATCAAATAGTGTATCGGTTATAATGGGCATTACTGAATACACCAATAATAAATCACAGAGTGTTTGAGGGCCGATTCTTTGGTTGCTTTTGACCACAATTTGTTCTGTATCATCTTCTCTGACCTGCACTAGCGAGATATTATTTCACTGTGAATTAAATTCATTATTTATTTGGTACTATTTATCATTATTGTATTACCTGTCATATTTGGTCGTATTTTACGCATAAGTGGCTACCAATGAAAAACATATCACACCTGATTATGGGCATTAGGGTCTCGGTTATTAGCTTTGTGCGGTTTGTTTGTACCCTGGTTGAATGTTACTGTAGCTTCAGTCGCAGTAAAAGCATGTTGACATTGCATGCGTCGCACATCACGCACCAATCAGGGACATACCCTTGTGTACATTCTCACAAAAGTATGGATTAGCCCGGATATTGATGCTGGTAGACTCACATATTTACCAACAATCATAGCCTGTAAGTGCATGGTAATATTCCCGCGTCGAATGTCAGTGTCTATGTCGATATTTATAGCGCTGTGCTGTATGCATCCTTGTCACAAATCGGTATCGATTCACTGCACTCAACCAATATGAACAATTGCTACTGCCTTCTTGTCATAAAAGTCAGAGCCATATATTTCAAATCAATGAAATTCCCATGATGTTAAAGCCACCAATGTGGCCAAAGAACACCGCTACTCGGTAATTGACTGCATGCAAATGACACCAATAGGTGCATATCTACAGCATAAGCCACGAGTCAGTCATTCATGTCAATAAAAACAATCGGTAGATGCAGATATAAATGACAGAAGCGTGTGTATTCACGAGCAACCATGATCATCAAGTGCCTGATTGTTGTTGCAGGACCCATTAAAGTGTTCGAAGCCGACTCGATTAATTTGATAAGGGGTAGAAACGAGAGAAATCACAAGTCAAGCTAAAGCCAGAGCCACGCCGTATATCGAGTTAAATGCAGATGGAAAAGAGATAAAACCTGTTAGACTACACTACGCTCAATTCCTTATTGCTATTCATTGCCTTTAAGTACCTCTGTAAGTACCACACACGCGTTCTCATTGAACCCGTGTCGATGGAATGGAGATTTTACGCTATGTGTCACAGTGGGTAGCCACTAGATACAGCTAGTTCTGCTATTGACTGGGTATTGATACCATGTTTACCCTCTATCTGTTCTCAATCAATAGCACTTAAAAGAACCGCCATCATTGAAACTTTCGTTAAACGTAGTATAATAGAATTTTTTTCTACCAAAGATGATCTCAGTATTGTAATAAACTTCCCATGCTAGATTAACTGTTTCCATACTAAATCTGGTATATCGATTTTCTGCCTGGCTCAAACAATTTTATCACGACAGTTCAGTATTTCAGATTTTTTAACGTCAGTCGTTACTAACCCAAGTCACATGAAATACAGCATTCCCACCTGATGCCACGAAATTATTCCCACGGGGAATTCTACGAAGACCTTTGAACATGGACATTATCGATCGTTGTGTCCGCCTCGGAGTTTGATAATTCATTGTTTCCATATACCGTCTCTCGAGTACGCTTCGCTGGATAGAAAATGAACGATCAATTATTTTGATACCAGGATAATTGTACGCAATGAAGCACACAATTCAATCAGCTCAAGGTAAATTATATCCGATTCACATATATTACCCCATCGCATAATCCCAGAATTCCATTGCTTGAACCCTGCCAGTTAACTCCATTCTGCGTGAAGTTTTTGTGAGCGGAGCCAGTCAATAGACTCCCCCCCAAAAAGATTAATTACGCCGTGCATAACTTCCCATTAGGAAGATATTTCCCATCCACTGTCATATTGAGAACGTCGATTCTATATGATGTAACCAGATCGATTCCACCGTGAAAACCGATTGACGCTATATATCGTGCTGTGACAGGCTATTATATACCTCCAATTGACCATGAAGGGACAGATGCGAACACACCTGGTCAAATGTGTCGCGATTAGACTGATTCTACATAAACTGCCATTAGCTCTGTAAGAAGGCTAATTGCGCAATGGAGAAGCACGACAGTAGAACCAGATGCCACAATCGCTATTATCTTGACAGTAAGTCAATGTTAAGTCGATGCACTTAGAGGAGGAACTGATAAAACCTTTCCCTTTGATTGCCTCGGATGGAATTCAGGTTTTTTAATGAACGAGCTCGCGTGGTGTGTTACTGATGGTGTTTATCTAGTTGCCTGTTTGATTTGTGTGGCTGCCACACAAAGGTCGGCCAATTTGTGAGGAACGTGTCGAGCGACATGTTTGCATGCATATTGTGTTCGTACTGTGGAAATGAGACACCCGATAACGATGTTAATCGTATCTTTGAGGTTCCGTTGTCACGTATTGTCCAGCATTTGATGGCGCTTTGCATTATGTTATTCTGTCATAGGGTAATAAATGATGCCAATCACAGCTGACGCGTTACGTCATGTACGACACATTAATATGACTGATTACACAGCAAACGTGTTTCTTGGTACTGTTGTCTCAGTAAATGGCATGGTAAAGTTCACAGGTACATTTGTAGGACATTGTTGTTGATGCTTCGATCCTGCCTTTGCTCGCCTTCCTCGGTACGACTCGATTCCCTGGAATGGTTGATTGAGTAACCGATTGCTGATTCATGCCAGTATCATACCAAATGACCATTCATTTAAAGCTATTGTCAGCAACATATATAATTACCGCGTATGTTTAGGTGTGTAGACATATGACCAAGCGTTGAAATAAGTGGCGTAGTTCGATCACTTTTTGAGAACAAAATTGTCGATATGCTCTGATTTGATTATTTAATTGCTTTGTCTGATTCAGTCCCTATACAGCTAGGGATTCTCGCTGAAGTGATATATGGATGACAGCATTTCCATTTTGGAACTTCAGTCACCTACCACTCGTTTTCTAGCCGCGGTCATATTAAATATATCTCATCCAAATGATACAGCCAAATCGTTCTCATGAGACAGTCCAAGTGAACCTTTTGACATGGCCCCTATAGATCTTTCTGTGGCAACCCTAGCAATTCTTCACTTGCCGCCATAAGCCCCTTCACTAACATGGTTCACTACATAGAAAATCAATGATCAATTTATTTCTGACCAGCCTGCACTTCATGAAGTACTGTGTGCTAAACCGACCATTGTTATCATGTAAATAATTGCCATCGAGTGCTCATTAAACCTTAGCCGTTCTCTTTGGTTACCCCCAGAGTTTAGTAAAACTTCTTATCACCGCAATGCCTAATGGCGGATGTGATACTCTTAATACAGGACTACGAGGGTTGTTATATGTTTAATATTATTACAATGCATCTGGTTTACCGGTAAACAACGCTTGGTGCGTTGAATCGGGCAAAGCTTGACTTGCAGTGGAATTTTTGACTAATCTGTTTATTTCATGGCCAGAATATGATTAAAGGAAGCGACATCACTGGTGACCAGTATCCAAGCATGACTTATAGCTACAGAGTTAGCAATTCTTCCATTCAGCAATTTGTGCCACAAGTGCCAGGCCATTATCAATGCCTACAGGGATTTGAAAAAATCATAAAGATTTGTGATCATTCATGCAACCGCATGCCGAGCCACTTGAGAGTCTATTACGACCTGTGATACCGAGTTGTGAGTGGCTTATTACGACCGATTATGATACCGGATATGTTTATTTCCTGGTCGCACAACCTATGCGAGTGATGAGAACAGTTCCATACACTCGCCAATCTCTATGAGACAGATGGAGACAGGTGGAGAGTGATGGAGACCAAGAAAGATGGTTTTAGAGACCATGGAGACCGTATAGAGACCAGCTTGCAACCCCCGTGCGAGTCAGTGCGAGTGCGAGCGAGCAGAGGCCATTATTCGGTCTCAACTCAGTCCTAAGCCCGGTGAAAAAGGGGGTGTAAAATAAATATCAAACCATAACAATGTCCGTTTAGCAGCGTGGATGTCATAATGAATTGACAAATGAACTCGCAAAGCCATAACCGCATACTATCATTCAAGTCATCGTCATGTTGCGTCATTTCTCAAGCAGTAGCCATGATTTTAGCAAGAATTTGTTATTCCCCTATAATCCATTACGGATATTAATGTCCTGCAGGAATAACCAATGATAAATAATTAAGGCTGAGACTATCTGCTTCATAACTAATAAGCACAGTCTCCATCATATGCGGGCTTTTGGCTGATTGGACTGGGTAAACACTTCCGTGTCAAACCATAGTGAATAATTATTAACAATTAAACATTGCTATCAACTACTACTAGTCAGATTCCGTCGTGATCGACTCATTTGTAACCATATGGAAAGGCACACGGAAAAACGTTCTGCCGAGTTTTGTTGGCATTCATCACTGCCACTGGCTATATGACAGCCGATATATGTATGAATGAGATAAAACTGCATATAAGTGATTGTGAAACTGGTTTCTCCTTGCATAGATCTAGCACGACAGCACAGAGGGTACGTCACAAGAAGTACACTTTATCAACTGTTTCATTTCTGAATATATGGCAGTTTCCATTCAGCCTTAACATAGCATCTTGACTACTTTATATTAATTGAAATCCAAACTGATGTTCATCATTCGATATATCGATGACAATATTTCCATTATCAAACTTCAGTCGCTCATAACGTTTCCCTAGCCTCGGTTATATTCAATATATCGCATTCAATTCATGCAACCAAAACGTGCCCACGAGGTAGTCCAAATAAACCTTTTGACGTGGCCCCTATAGATCTTTCTGTGGCAATTATTCACTTGCCGCCATAAGCCCGCCTGCAAGCATAGTTGGCTGCACGGGAAATCAGTGATTAATAAGTTTTCGCATAAAGTACATGGTAAGGTTTTTATCTAGTCATTGTCTACTAAACTGACCATTGATCATCTTTAGTACTCACTTGCCTACGACTACATGGCGGATGTGATATTCTAAATGCAGGACTAAGAGGCTTGTAATGTGCTCAATATTTCTACTAGCTTTCAATTATGACTAATTAGTGGCACAAATGTGTCTGTACTATTTTCTTTAAGCTCAATCGCCCCAACCACCCGTATGCAATTAATACGGTGAATTCGTGTAATGTTTGAACAGCATTGGCGTTTTTCTCCTCCTGCGTTTGTCGTACAATATGTCCAACTTTACTAAACGCATCAATCAGTGATTGGGAGCAATCAGCGAGATCAAGGGTGAGCCGCATAACAGCATTGTCATCACCGACAGATAATTCGTACTATATTATTATGGCTAGAATCGTGTAATCGTTGCTTTGCTGCCAACAAAGATTACTCAATGGAGTTATTTTGGTCCAGAGACCGCCATAACCTCTGTTTGCTGAAGGCTTCACATATGATTAGTTATGATTTAATTACAACCCTCTTAAAGTGGGATGTTATATGGGTAAAAACAGCATTACGACTGAGGTCTTTTTCGACATTTTTCGACATAGTATTTCCCTAATACTATATTTATTTAAACGTCTATATAATTTGTTTATTTGAAGTATAACCGTTCGGGAATGGTTTGACCAATGCAACCTAGCCAGTAGTCAGATCTATACACAGCGAAGCCACATTTAATGATATATCCTAAAAGGGTATGATAGCCGGGTGTATAAATGAAAGAAACAACACAGATGTGAATTTCTATACCTTTAGCTTGAACACTCTTTCATCGTTTTGCTGAAAGGATGTGTTCGTTGATTCTGCATATAAGATGTTCCACTTTTGACGTACACCTTGCCGGAAAATAAGAAAGCAAGTATTATTGATGAGACATTCCGACATTAATGCAATTGAAAGACAATACCCGTCAAGCGACATTTCAGTCTAGTCATCAAACATCCGCTCGTGTTTATACTAAGAATGCACGAGCCTCATTGATTTGAACTGCCCTCTTCTCATCAGCAGCAAATCTGTCTCCAAATGAACACTTACTTCATATCATTCCATTGTTCTCTTGTCACGTGTCTCGTATGTTTTGGCTAATTAGTTATACATATGACGTAATCGCGAATGGTCGTTATGAGGGTTATGGACACACGAGTCGTGTGAATGAATACTTAGAGACGTGATTGCTTTTTGTAGTATAGACTTATATATAAATGCTAATAGACGATTTGCATGACAGTAATGTGAATACTTGATACAAATCTATTCGCATCATGGCAAACTGCGTTGCTGTTTATAAGGGCACAAAACACAAATAAGGCTGATACGTGAAAGATTTGCGGACAAATAACCAGCTCTTATTGGGATATGTTCAACAAACGCGTTCATAATCTCTTATCTAATTTGGTCTTGATCCTCACCCACCTCATAGCTGTAACCATTCATGACAAAGCCGTCACAAAAAACCTAGAACAAAATGACATCATTTCCGATTCAACCCGATTGGTTCCTGTGAGATGAATATTGTGATAATGACGTACCGAGTAGCTGTCATATTTTAACAAGCCATGTGGTGAGATGGTGGTGAGGCTGGAAGTCCGCAAATAAGCCTGAACTGCATCGCTGGTGAGGGACAAGACTCGCTATGAGGACGATATTACAGCTGCGGTCTATGTTTTTACAATTGTAATGTTGTCTGGAAGAAATGCTGGACAGGCGCCATGATTTGACTAACAAATGCAGTAACAAAAAGTTTAACACGAAACTGCTCTGTGTTGTATGTATGTATGTATGTATGTATGTATGTATGTATGTATGTATGTATGTATGTATGTATGTATGTATGTATGTATGTATGTATGTATGTATGTATGTATGTATGTATGTATGTATGTATGTATGTATGTATGTATGTATGTATGTATGTATGTATGTATGTATGTATGTATGTATGTATGTATGTATGTATGTATGTATGTATGTATGTATGTATGTATGCATGCATGCATGTATGCATGTATGTATGTATGTATGTATGTATGTATGTATGTATGTATGTATGTATGTATGTATGTATGTATGTATGTATGTATGTATGTATGTATGTATGTATGTATGTATGTATGTGTATGTATGTATGTATGTATGTATGTATGTGTGTGTGTGTGTGTGTGTGTGTGTGTGTATGTATGTATGTATGTATGTATGTATGTATGTATGTATGTATGTATGTATGTATGTATGTATGTATGTATGTATGTATGTATGTATTTATGTATGTATGTATGTATATATGTATGTACGTACGTACGTACGTACGCATGTATATATATACGTATATATATATGTATATATATATACGTACGCATGTATATATATACGTATATATATATGTATATATATATATACAAAAAATATATATATATAACTATATATATATATATATAAACTATATATATATATATATAAACTATATATATATATATATATAGTTATATATATATATTTTTTTGTATATATATATATATATATATATATATATATATATATATATATATATATATATATATATGTGTGTGTGTGTGTGTGTGCGTATGTATATATGTATGCATTTATGTTGCACGATTGATACCAAATGCTTTTCGTTGAACACAATTTCCAACGACCATCAGCGCTACGGAATTTGGGCAAAATCATTGCACAGCCTCACTTCCCATGCATTAAGTTATATCCAACTGGGTTCTCTCTCAGAATCGGAAACAGTCCACCTAAAATCGGACTTTTCATTAACAAGATATTTTCATTAAGTGTGATAGCCAAATGCTTTCAAACATGCAAACCACTAAGTCCAGTCGCGTGTTAAGGGTCTTGAAACTGCATTAGGTAATCACATCATGGCGCGTGTCGGTCATTTCTTCCTCAGAGATGGGTTGGCGCACGTCACCACCATAATGGAAACATAGCCCATCCTTTCATTCTCTTGACTCACTGTCAATAATGTGATGACTCGATATTCGTACAACGTGGATACGTCATGGCTGAATTATTTTTGTTGTAATTTAACCGTTAACAGCATCTCTGCTGCTTGCGTGTATTGATCTAAATTAGTTTGTTTGACCATAGGCTTGTCAAACTGCATAATTCCTATATCGTTGCAAATAGCTGTTTGGGATGGCTGCATGTTTATATGTTGACCACAGAATGACCAGACCGCTGCCAGCGGAACGGAAGTGGTTTCCTTCTGGGCCATTGCAAGTAAATACGAGAATGGATTCAGTTGGAGCAATATTGAGTAGCAAACGACATGAATGAACGAATGTACAGATTATTACACACGGGTTTGGCATTCGGAGCACAGTCCACTTCAATGATGCAGGTTCGCTGTTCCAAAACTTTCTGTCACTCATTTATACTAATGCTCGTGTGATAGAGCCATATCCTTCCACGGGGACATCTCCCAAGGACTATTAGACACGACCCCTTTCGATCAAACTGTGGCAGCACGTGTAGGGTTTTACCTTGAGTCTGCCATTAACCATCCCCAGAGTAACATTGGTAATAGGATTAGATCAATCGCCTTTTTGGAGGGAGATTAACCTTTGTAGAGCCTCTTAAAAAGAGGCTGTAAGGTACATCTCTCGTTACCCTTACCGCTATCCGGTCTGCCATTAAAGGTTAATGATTTACACTGGAAAACTCCCGAATCTCGACGTCAATACACAGTTCCCTTCTATGACTGTATGATCGTATACCGTGGCAATCAAATCATGGATTGTCTGTTTGCCAAGAAAGTGTTCAGCAGTCTATCATTATTGTTGTTTCCCCAAAAGAACTTGTTAACACTCTGTATATTGTCGTTTATTCAACCACAGTGTAGAATCGAAACATGAAGCATTTGTAAAGAAATATGTATATTGTTACTGACATTGTCACGCGGTGAAGACTATCTAATAAAAAAACCGATGTTATAGTTATAAAATGTGTTCGCCTGTTCTCTAAATAGAGCACATATTCTATAGCTGGTTACGTTTTGCTTGATATATTTAATTGCTAAATTAATATTTATAGTGCGTTTACAAACATGAATCAACGATTGATTATACAGTGTTAGATATGTTGATGAAACACTATTATATATGCTCCACTGAACACACCTTCGGAAACGCGATGATTGATATTTTATTAGGCAATCACATATTTGAAGATGATAGCTAGGGAAATGAGACGTTCCAGATGCCTGCTTAAGTATTTGAACATCATAATCCCGGTATGCATCCTTGTTTATTAATCAACTCATTGACAGGAGAACATTTGGAAATTGTCAAGCTGTCTGTTTACTGTCTGCCCTTGTAAAGTAACATTACTTGATACATTGTAATACGAGCAAACTATATTTGTATTTTTACACGCGGTGCCAATATTGAGCATAGTTTCATATCTGAAACTGGTGAATCGATTCATTCACATCACCCTCGCTCACTCCATGCTCATTATCATCTTGCAAAATCATTAACGTTTTCATATTATCGAGCCTAATTCCTGCACCAAACCATTCGATCACAGTAAATACGCCTATTTCTTATGACACAACCGTATCATTCCCACGGGACACTACATTAAGACCTTTCTATTTGGCCACTATAGATCATTCTCTGACAGTAACATCTAAGGGAACGCCACATGCCGTTTTCCAAACTCGATGCGATAGGTCATCATGGGTCGGTGCGAAGCTTAAAAATATGTTAAATTGTAAGGCTGCTGTCTTCTGTTAAACAAAACCAAAATAGCCCCTGTCGATTGGCTGTATGAGAAATGTTTATAGTTGATGCTTATCAAAATTATTTTTCGATGCGTTTCAAAGCGTGACGTCCTGTTGTGAGTTGATATTCCGCAGCCTGATCGCTTTTTTTACGCCAGGCCTGAGTTAAGGGGAAAGGCAAAAAAAGACGGATTTGTTTGGGTTTGAGACTAATGTTGAGAGCTTTTACAGTTCTCTATGTGTCATTTCATGTATTTGACGGAACAGTCGACAACGCGATTTTATCTCACAACGTTGCACTTTTGCAAATTTGCTGATCAGATAAACAACTTGGTGACATACATAACAAATTCGGCATTACGACTTTATCTGTTTTTGAATTTCCTCCTTTCATAGAGCTCAACACGACTGTGTTCTACTTTGCCCGTTCATGTTATTCATGTCTAATCTAATAGAGAGCAGTGAACGAGAATAAGGCTCGGATCAAGCCGTTCCACCAAATGTATCTCAATCAGTTATACTGTCTGAGGGAATATCAAGTAGGCGATAATACACATAAACTGCGGCTTATTTTGATATAGTTACGCGCCATTATAATGTTACCGGTACCGATGTTTGGTTTATGATGAACTATGCATGTAATAAGTTGCATTTATCACCGTGTTCGCGGCATTTATAGACGGCACTGAGATGCGACTTGACCTTGACCTACATGATCATTAACATATAGGAATGAGTTAAATGGATAGGAAATTGGGTTTTGCGTTCAAACTGAAACTAACAGGACATCATTGGGAATGTTACTAAAGGCCATAACTGTAGGTATTGATCCCAATCTTTTTATTTTGTCATCTGCGTAAGCAGATACAATGATCAGCTCACGATAATTGCCTGTTTTGTTCGATAGCACTCCCTAGATAAATCACATCTCTTAAATAGCTCTCATCTCACAAATTGGTCAACTTGGTCAATAAAGCACCAGGTGTCCCTGTGTAAATCATTGACTTATATCCAATATTTATTGTAAATGGGCTGAAAAGAGTGAGACAAAGAGTCCACGGGTATTAAAACGATGGTAACATCAATCTGAGGGTAAGGGCAATGGAATGGCCCACTGAACGTTTATCTAGCTTTCAACAACTTATTCAATAGAGCTACAACAATAATTAATGGGATCCGTTTCTGCCAAGTGATCCTTATAAATATGGTTGTGTTTGTTGGTTGTCAAGGGGAAAAATACAGTGTTAGCCTCTGAAAGATCTATAACTGGCCACGTCAAACCAGAGTTTGTGTTTGGGACGTAATGGCTTTATCACAAAATAAACTGTGACTGAGTGATGAGAGATTTCTAACAGGAATAGTATTAATTGCTGTTAGGGGACCAATTGATTGCACCAGTTTCAATCTTGCATGTTATTTCCATAGCCAGATACAATGATCGAAATTGTCTGCTTAGACAGTGGGCTCTCAATGAATTAATCACATACTCACTTCCCCTATCAATAGCACTAATGGTGTTGGTGCAAAATAAAGTTGTATGGTCGATCCCTATCTCTATGTACAGCACATAATCGAATTAACCTAATATTCATTGTAAATGGGTTAGAAATAAGGCGACAAAGAGACGGCAATATATAGCGTAGAGACGGCAAGGTTGTCAAAATAAACCAGCGCTACGGACATTAAATATGCACTGATAAATGGAATCTGACAGAAAATGCAATGAACCATTGAAGGTTTTTACATTGAGAAGATAACTGTGTGACTACGTGCTTTAAAAAGTACAGTTACCAAAATAATAGATAGGATCCATTCCTACCAAGTAAGCCTTGCTTGTAGGACTGTGTTTAGCGGTTACTTCGGGTGACAAAAATACACTGTCTGTCTCTGAACGATCGATATGGTCCGCGTCAAAGGGTCTTTATGCATTGCCCACAGGGAGCGAAATGACTGTATCACATGGAAAAATGTGATGTGAGGCATGGAAAGGTTTTACTAAGGCGATAATTTCAATGATATGATTATACAAGATTCATTGATAAAAAGTTGGCGTGGGGGCAATCAATGCTTCAGTGTAACGTATGAAATGATAAGCATCAATATCATAGTTTGTGTCCTCATTTTGGTCGATACAAAACTCTCTATATATGTGTCATTGTCTCATGAGATTGATAAAGTGCACCAGGCATCAATCATGCATCATGTTTTGCAAGTACAATTGGAATGAGTCAATAAATATATTTAAGAAATATATAGTCGCTATGAAAACAAATCATTCTTTTTTTTCCTAATTCCATCTACATTTGATCCGTTTTAGTCGGAGAACAAGACAAATTTAGTGGTGTCTTCTGAACTCTACCTTCAGTTTCATTGTTTTATAATCTCTTTGTATTCATTCGGTCGTCACGTTATCTTATGATCAACTGGATCAGCTTCCCATAAATCATCCGATTAGTTCTTATGCCAAGAGAGAAATTCATCTACTGCGTTGCATACAAGGCTTTGGGCAGTTATTGTCTCATATTGCTCAGCAATAAATATATCATTTAATGAATGAATTATGTCTAGTCATATTTTGAACGAACCATAACCAACGGTAGTTTTTGTATTGCATTTTGATACCAAGCGAACAGCAAGCACGTGCGACATCATTCCGTTATCTACCTCACCACATAATGACGTAAGCCAATACAAATGCATAATTTGTTCGCCACACCAAACCATCACACACCATGTCCATCCTAGAAGCACAAAGCGGGACCAATATACGCGGTCCGCGGACATTGAACTCATTTGAAAAGAAGTGATAAGAACTGTTTCGATTTACCATGTCATAAAAAGTGTGGTGAAGGCTTCAAAGAGTGTTCCGATTTGATAGTGGTTATGAAAATATTTGTTCATTTTAGGGATGAGGCAATTAGCTTACTCACCATGCTGAATAACAGTCAAGCATTATAAAGGTCAATCAAACACTAATCTTGCACCCCATTGATCGATTACTGTATCGAACGATATCATGGGAATGGTGCGTGGTGTAGACACCATACTATGGGGACGATGCGTGGCATAGAACCATACTTTGGAGAGAATACGCTGTATAGAACTATGCTATTGGAGCGGCGCGTGGAACGGTGCATGGCATATTCAAATCTTCAATGTTCATGCCCTGCCTCAGTGAGATCAATATGAGCCGTATCGAAACATCCGTGTGAATTGGCCCATGGGAATGATATTGCTCTATCGTCGTATTTCCTGTCATTGGATAATAAAACGTTTTTCGAAAAGCAGTAATGATATGTGATAGAGAATAATATATGAATTATTCATTTGTTTATATTTATCAAAGCGTAACATAAGAATGACGTACTTGTACTAGACGCAGTGCAATTACAAATACCATTAATCTTCTTGCTCAGCGTTTGAGATGCCTGAAATATTTTTCAAATAAAATGATATGATTGGATAAGAGCAGCGGTATGTTGCGACTGTGTTGTTTAGACATGATACTGAAATGTATAATTACTGCATAGAAACTGTATATCCAATGGAACAGAGTCTAATTGTGTTTCAGATAAGCATCCGTTACATAACATTGATGCAGTATGTATCCTATTTCTTTCATATTATGCCTGTATTCATTCGTGAAAAGGTCTCATAAAGTAGACAATTTCCAATTCAACCAGATGGATTCCACCATTACTAAGCATCGTCATAATGTCTTAAGAGAAGTTGTTATAATTGTGCACGCAAACTTTGTAATAGATGGGATGGGTTGAGGCTGGATGTCCGGAATATCTGGTGTGGGACACGACAATTTTACCACCATATGGGTCATATATAGGGCATACAAGACGCATTAGTCTTTAAACGTAATTTAAGATACATAATTCGTTATACTTGATCGCAAAACCAACGAGTGTAAATATTTCGTCAGCTGTTGTATTTCATTTACTTATTAACTTGCAATGTTTGGGTGGAAACATTCACATCTCTTCTGGTGGCAATAAGTCATAAATTAGATCATTATTTATGATCATGTAAAACAACCCTTAAGCACACTATATTAATCTTTTGTTCGAAGCTTCGTATGTATGTGGCACGACACACTGTTCATAATGAAATTGCCACAACAATAAATTAAAAATTTAAGACTGTAATGTATGATGCTGAGTGGACGAACCCATTAAGGCGCAATGATCTCTGTTGAACTATTGTATGTATGTATGTATGTATGTATGTATGTATGTATTATGTATGTATGTATGTAATATGTATGTATGTATGTATGTATGTATGTATGTATGTATGTATGTATGTATGTATGTATGTATGTATGTATGTATGTATGTATGTATGTATGTATGTATGTATGTATGTATGTATGTATGTATGTATGTATGTATGTATGTATGTATGTATGTATGTATGTATGTAAGCATCAATCATGTTGTATGATTGAGACCATATGCATTTCGTTGAACACCATTTCCAACTACCATCGGCAATGCAAAGTTTGGGCAACCCATGCCCAGCCGCGAGTATCATGCATGTAGTTATATTACATTGGATCCCCTGTGCACGATCGGATGTAGTGTACCTAAAACTCGACTTGTATTGTGATAGCCAAAAGTTAAAAAAGCTAGCCACTAACCCCAGTCGCGTGTTAAGGTTTTTGAAACTGCATTAGGTAATCACATCATGGCGCGTGTGGGGGCTCGCCGTTCATGATGTGATTGTTGATCTGTCAAGGTTAAATTATTCCTGTGGCAAATTAATCATTAAAAGCATCTCTGCTGAGCGTTGGATCAAAATCAGCATGTTTACCACAGGCTTGTCAAACCGCATATAGGTATTCCGTTGCTTATAACAGTTTTGGATGCATACATGGAATGACCAGATCGCTGCCAGCGGAACGAAAGTGGTTTTCCTTGGGGCCATTGCAAGAAAATACGAGAATGGATTCAGTTGAAGCAATAGTGTTTACTATTGTTTCGTATTAATCGATGTGCGCCGTATATGTGCCTTATTCACCAAATATATATTGGTTATTCGTGGTATGGCGCACTTAAGTTATGGAAGAACGCTGCTTTCTATAACGCATTTACAGGAAATACGAATGTTCGTGTATTAAAACCATAATGTGCTTGGTTATTCGGGGAACGGTGTAAATAAATTATGCAAGCTCGGTGTCCCAAGCCTTTCCGTCACTCAATAGTAGGAAAAACGAATGTTCGTGTGATAGATCCATATAGGGAGGCCTCCTAACAACTATTGGTCACGGTGCCTTTCAAACTGCGGCAGCACGTGTAGGTTTCTAATTTGGGTCTGCCATAAACCGTCCCTAGAGTAACACTGGCAATAGGACTAGATCAATCGCCTTTAAGCTATGAGATTAAGATTTGTAAATCATGAATCCCAGTCATAAGCGGGTGTTCATCAAACACCCTTCTTGCTGAAATCAACATTATTCCCAACCCTTGTCCTGTCTACCAATGATGTTTAATGATTTACACAGAATCACTCTCGGCCTAAATTAACTGTTCCCTTTCTTTGCCTGATATTGAATTCATTCATTGCTTTATTCTTGTATCCCCAAATAGAACTCACATATTGCATATCGTTGTTCATTTAGCTACAGTATAAAATTGAAACGTGAAGTATGTGTAAAGAAATATATGTATGTTGATACTGAAGTCTTCACGATGCAATAGTTGTGAGAGTTCTACATACGGCATAAATTTGTGTCATTATATTTCGGTGCTAAATAAATATATATGGTACGCCTACAACAACGAATCGACGATTGATTTTTAAAGTTTTAATTGAACTTGATTAAAGATGCTCCACTGACCACAGATAAAATATTAGTCAATCATTAGAAGTTGCTAGCTGGGGCTATAAGACGTTCAAAGTGCCTATTTTAGAGTTTGAGCGTCATGCTTTCTTATCAAATAATTAACTCATTAATAGAAGGCACCAAAGAAAGTGTGGCGCTGTCTGTTAGCTGTATTGTGAAGCAACATTCCTAAAAACCGAATTAACAGATAGAATCCTATCCTACCAAGTGAACCTAGCATTTGACTATTTGGCAAATGTTACGGGGAAAACTTCACTGTTAGCCGCTGGAAGATCTATAATTGGCCACGTCAAAGGTGTTTATTTAGTGCCCCGTGGGGACGTAATGGTTGAATCACAAACAATATTGTGTCTGAGTCATGGTAAAGTTGGAGTTGCAATGACGTTCAATTAAGGGGGAAGATAAGTTAATAACGCAAGATTCGACCTGCAAGGTGAGTGTTGTTGGGGGACATTTAATGCATCAATTTAGTGTATGAAAGGGTAAACATCGATGACATTTTTTTGTCATCAATAAGGTCGACAGAAAATGTACCATTGCAATCTAAAACGTTGTATAAAAGTTCTATGTTTTACTAATAAGATGTGATAGATTAAGGTAAAGTGTTCACTTTGA
>CM067344.1:47526893-47851893 GCA_034190875.2 Urechis unicinctus | reverse complement strand
AATATCTGCTGAATTGGCTTATACTATATAATGTCAATGATTCATATTAAATTGATATTTTGCTGAAATATCTAGAGGAGCCATAGTTACCACCCAAAAAAATAGCATTGGTTCCTGCTGCAGAAAACACCATTGCCAGTATTTCTAGTTGATCTGTTTTAGTGTTCATGAATGCTGAATTCGTAGCTTATTCAGAAATATTATTGGGGTTTTATCGATGCGAGAGTAGATTCGTACTAAATGTCGACCATCGTTTCTCATATAAAATACCACTTGAAGCTGGTCATCAATATCTCAGTACTAATCAGAAATCGAGCATTCAGCAAATTGTATATTAGCTTGGGAGTATCTAGAGACTTCACCAAGATTGATAAATTCCCTCGTTTTTTCACTGCAAACTTTGATATCAACAAAATGGATTGTGGACCGTTACATCTTTTTTTGTTTAGCTATTAAGCACTAAATCACCAGGAGCATTGAATTCATTCATTAAACAGACGAAGCTATTAGATGTTGGGGAAGTGGAAGAGGCTGAGTAGAGGAGGAGCGGGTGTGCCATCGGGTGTATAAAACAAATACGCTTACAACTTTTATTTATGGACTAATTAACGATTAACCATCCATTGCTGGACAATAACGCAGAGGTTGTGACTCCCTTTTTTAAACTGTGTCTCATATTTGGTGTTTTGATAACATATCAGTATTGCCCTGTACAGAAAACACAACTAGCAAATACGATTCAACATAGTTACAGCTGTTGACATTCATTCACTTCAATACTTGCAGCGTTATCGCGAGAATGTTGACAGTACTTTCACTAACAAATCATAAGCCATTGTGTGATTACATAACGATGTCTCATTACATTGTGAGTAATTTAATTCCTAAAATATGACACATGGTTCAATATCGTGTTGGTTTTAATCAAACATAAGACTCAAATATGAACGCCTTTCATCAACGTGCTTTATCTTGGCTGGATATTTTCTCAATGATCATATATAATGATGAATTGAATTCTTACAATTTCGCTTAATTCAAATAGGTTTAAATAATTGGTCCAATATAAGCCAGATTCATGCACACATCTACTGTCACATTTAACCGTTAACATATGTTATGGTGCAATTGACCAGACTTATTTGGGATTATTTGTTTTAAGAAACATTAATATACGTCACAAACTATTATTGGAATATGTCGCGCTGTGTCATTATGCGGGTTTCTTATATTGTTGTTGAAGCTGGTTGCTGTTGGATCATGATATGTATGTGATTAACTCTTCAGCATAATAATATTGCTAACACTTGGTGGATGGACAGGGTATACATATAATATAAGTCTTCGTCATTGATAATTACATTAAGCAATAATGATACTTGTCAACGTGTTGAATATGAAACAAATAAGAATATATCTGACTGAACACGTGATAACATTGCTTTCCTTGAAAGGAAATGAGACTTTCAAACAATTTCTCAGTAAATTATGTCGGTCTCTCGATCATTCACGGAGAACGCCAAATTTTATGATATATTATGCAGGAATTTGTGGTTTCATGCACTAATCAATAACATAACTGACATCGGGCTATTAGTAAAAAACATAATGGCGAATCAAAAACATATTTTCGCATTGCTAGCAAGTTTATTCACCAGTCATGACATGGGTCATGGGAGCGAATTTTGCCCGCAGTATGTGGAGTTATTGATTGTGTTCTTCAATGTTGCCGCTTTTGGGTTATCAAGCCATAACAGCCCGAATATCAAGTGGTCATATGCCTTCATTGAACTGTATCAACAACATATGAGTGGAATTATGAACATCTGCTCCAGCTCCTCATTTACAAATACAAACTTACCCATGTATTCCCCACAACACGATCCCCACAATCACGCAATCTATCTAAGCTATTAGAGGATGGTGTCACCACCACTCTGCATACTCTCTCTCAATCGATGTTACATATCACTCAAAGTACTTGCAATAAATGACACTAATGTCCTACCGTCAATAAAGGGCGGTGTAACTAAATGTATTAATTGTAGAGACGTGGTTAACTTTTGTGAAAAAATCTTTGTAGACTGGACATTCTGTTTTGTATATCACCCTGGCTAGACAGGATTAACCCTACTCCGTCACTATCCAGATAATCCTACCCTGAACGACTGACGGTTTATGACGGACATTGAGCACACTAAATCAAGGTCAGTATTTCATTCGAAGGGACGCGTCAAAAGATTCCATAGAATTTCCACGCAATCAGATCAGCGAATTTATAATAAATCACGAGGCAGCATTGCTTTCGATGAGCAACGCATAGATGCAAAGGTTAATTGATGCAGCACTAGTTGGTTAGGCAGTTACAATTCACTTACAGCAATAGAGCGAATTCTGAATCGGAACAATTGGAAGAGATATCATGTACCTTAAGTCATTATCATACTTGCTGTTCAAATCGACATATTTACTCGCTTATTATGAATAATAACCTTGATGTAAAAATATGAACCTGTGGGGAATTAATTCCCATTTGGCACTCAACGATAATGTTGAAGATATTTTATGTTCTGTAAACCATAGTTGCTGCCTCTTTGTGGAAAAAACCATCAATGGCGGAAACACATTGCGACAAATACCGCCTTCTCCATCAGAATCGATTCAGCTGTCGGTTATATGGCATAATGTTGCTATGAATCGACGAAGCAGGTGGAGCAGAAAATGGCGGAGCTTGCTCTCTGGAGAAATCACCAAGCGATTGATTCGCTATGTTCATATAACCAGGAAAAAGATGATGGACGTCGAGACGTGTAAACGAAGGAAAAGGGCATAAATATAGTTATTACGGTGGCCACACATCGCGGGGAAATGTGATTACATAATGCATTTTCAATCAAGCTCCCAACTATAACTATAAGAACAAATAAATCAAAGAGAGTACAATTAGAATGACGGGTTATAATACGCATTGGTTCTCTCATCACGCTGTGTGCAATTAAGCCACAAGACATACTGGTCATCGTAACGACCACCTGGAAACAGCAGCAGCAACCACAACCGTCAACAGCCACAGCATCAACTCGACTCACTAACAGCTGCCTGGCCGATCAAACTCCGTGTGGTCTATGCTGTTACACCATGACTGTTGCATTGGTCCACCATAGACTCCTTAGTAAAGGTGCCGTGGTACTGAGTGACAGCTGGTAGATTTCCCTATTTAAAAATTCAGACACAATATGGCTATACAGAGTACTATTGCCTGTATAATCATCAATATTTCTGCTCCATTTGTATAAAATATGAACAACATTTGTATCACAATATGAACAACAACGAGGATATATTGTTCTGCACGTAACATTGCACTATGTCTCGGGTGCTTCGTGTATAAACTTCCTTCTTCAGCAGCTGCATCATGCTGTCGGTAATTTCAATGATTTATGAGATACAATTTTTTAAGTCTGTCGTTAAAATAAAACAATATGTGATTATATTTGGTCTGATCGTAAAAATGCCACTAACCTTATATACCTACGTTTGGCTCGTTTGTTTTTCAACGCATGTTTTGTTTACCGTCAAAATTTCCATTGCGTAAATCATCAGTATTATCACCCACGAGGCGGCAGGCTAGTTACTTACATCAAGAAGGTATAGCAATAGGGGGCATTTGAGGTCAGTTATGAAAGTTCTTAACCCTGAGCTTACCTAATCTTTACTTCAGTGAACCGTTTGCTAGGGGAAATACTAAAGATGAGTGATGGGTACTTTATGGGCGGAACACATGCTTTATCCGAATAGTCAAGAACGGTTGGTACAACCTGGCCTGTCTAGACTATTGCCACCCACCATACCATGTATTTTATTCATACCAGCACTCGGCAATGTCGTAATGTGTAAGGTCAGAAACAAGTATATATATAAGTGCTGTTCTCCGCACAAGATATTCACGGGTTAGCCTGCAAATTAAATCGCAGTATAGCAAATGTGGCAATTAACCAGATGGCTCTCTCTGACCCTCTTTTACTGGCGCCTGAGATTTGACCAAATTTCCACATGGAGCAATTAATTTTACAGCTCATCATGTTCAACTTATTTTGGACCACATTAAGCAAATTTTAGTTCATTTCTTTGGTAAACGAAAAAAATTTCCAATATCGCATAAACAAAGTATACCATGAAAGCTTAGGTCTGAAAAACGAAGCCATCGCTATGAGCTTTGGCCTATAAAGATACCCGATTGCTGCTCCCAACTGGCATTTGATGAACATTGTTGTTAAACACATATCACCTGGTGAGACCGCTTAAGTATTTTGACTGACATATTCTGTTCCTCCATCACCATACTCTTGGTGCTCATCGCTTTGGTCCAACTCACGTCACCGATACGAAAGTTCGACGCTTCCACGTTTGGTGACCACTGTGGTTATACACGATGAAATCAAAATTCTATGTTCATTAAGCTAAAGTGAAAGACACACCCTGTGAATAATTAATATTACCTTCCACACTTCAACACTGATTTGTTGCATAATGGTGTATAGCAATGGAAGACATTTTCTATCATACGTAATGTCTAATGCAATCCATTAACGCTTATAGCGCTTGGCTAATACATCAAAGATAAACGTAGTGCTTCCCAGAATTGAACATGCATCAAAATTAATTTGGCAATGACTAACCGCATCTCGTTGATCCGACATAAATTACCATCATTTATCAGCAACTCACGTATCTATAGTTTGTTCAATGACGTCACTTTTATGTAGGGTCCTTGTCACATAAGGCGTGCTTAAGTTTCCGCCTCATGAAACAGATCCATTAATCAAGTCGTAATGTTGCTATAAACCTCCGTCTTCTATTCCGATCGACACTTGACCATGGGATGTGAGAATTAAGCATCGATGTCTATGATGACTTGTCATTTCAATTCTAAAAAGGAAGTTTTGTGGTTCGCTTAAGGATGTCCCTACAGTTAGAGATACCATTAAGAAAAACGGTTCTATGCGTAGCGATCATACCAATCCAACATTGGATACCAGAACAAAATAAATCGTACTTCTTGCTGATGTATTTTTTATGTAAATTTAGACCTTGCTTTGTGACAGCTTGTCTTTCTACAATGCTGTATTGTACAAAATATATAGCACAGTTATAGTTAATTGCCCTAACATATATCTTCTCTCGACGTGGTCTTTTGCCGTGAGTATAATTGCTGTAATCAGTAATGGTCATTGAAAACCATGCATCGACGGAAAGCCACAAATGACAAGACGAAAATGGTCGTCCGATTTGATTGCTAACCGATTTGATTGCTAACCGATCATATGCTCTACTAAATTAAATATATTGCACGGAATTATTGTGAGTCATCAGCTTTAATAAATGAGAATAGAAAAACAAATGAACCACCTATCACAATATAGGCCACGGTACCCGCCTGGTAACCAAAACATATATTTGGTAAAGACTGCTGATTGGGGCTGACATCACTTGAAACGCAAAGAACACTTAATGTTCGCTAACATTTTCATCCATGGCAGCTTATGGCTAATACGTCGGTGCACAAACGAGCTTCGTCATGCCCCCTGACAGCGTTCGCGTTTTATTACCAGACATTGGAGAAATCACTAGCATACACTACAAACTACACTAGGAGGCAACTAAAATCACGCCAATCCCTAGTTTAATTTCATGCAGTCAATCAATTTGACCAGAAATGAATAAGCCTAACCTGGAGGATATTGAAGTTACCTATGCAAAACAATGACTTGAAAGAAGGCTGCAAATAATGACTCAGATATCGCATAGCATTGATCGGATGCAGGCCACAAAAATGCAGAAAATGATTATAAAAGCAACGGATAACATCTGATGCGATGTTTGTTGCCCACATTATCAACCCAATCATTGTTTAAATACCTACATGGCAGGCAAAATTAATCAATTCCTTTATTCATTGTTTTGACAGTGATAGCCGTGTTGGTGGTCTGTCTGAAGCCATTAGGTGTTGAGATTTATTCTGTGTGAAAAGAAATCATATCTGCAGCCGTAACATTCTTTCCCTAACATATCTGCAGCCGTAACATTATTTCCCTAACATATCTGCAGCCGTAACATTCTTTCCCTAACATATCTGCAGCCGTAACATTGTTTCCTGACAATGAGATCGTGATGTTATTAATGCACTTTTAGGCTAATGTCCGGTTATTTAAGACACACAGCCTTGGCCGACAGATATGTAAGGGCTGTAATGCGCGTTTTATTCTTTGCCTATTGCCTGCAACGGATTGACTTTATACGCTCTTATAACAGCGCTTGCAAAAGCCTAATATCAACCTGCAATATGTTTTGTGTCTATCCTATAGCTAAAATAGGTGAACAATCAAATTGAAAGAAACGAAGCCTGCAAACATCTATTCTTGTCTGACGCGTACATTATCCTCTACTATCGGGTCATGTTTATAATATATTTTACCGTCGCAAGGTGAGTATATCATCTATCCATAGCCGGATACAGTTCCCAAACGTTATTCTTTTTATCGCTTACCGCGTAACGAATTTATTGGTAAAAGTGGATGAAACGTGGCTATGATAGAAAACGTCTTCCATTGCTATACACCATTATGCAACAAATCAGTGTTGAAGTGTGGAAGGTAATGTTAATATATATATATATATACACACACACACACATATATATATATATATATATATATATATATATATATATATATATATATATATATATATATATATATATATATATATATATATATATATATATATATATATATATATATATATATATATATGATGTTGCTATGTCACCAGAAACGCAAATGTTGCAAGATCGCCCCTAGTGTTTAAACGTCTTCTCTGATATGAATCTTTACACAGCACATCCCCGTTGAATAGCCCAGTACCGTAACATTTAATGATTACCCCATAAATACCACAATCAAATCGAAAAACATTTACGCAGCGTTGATAATATGCAGATTACAAAAATGTGACCAACAAGTCAATTCAGTTAGGTTTATGCTGTAATATTTTGGTTATAGCGAGCAGTTTCTTGAAAGCTATCGGGTCAATAGATCGAGGCCAGCCAATATGTGAACGAACCAAAACTCCAACTTTGACCCCTTCTTTGAAAAAAAAGACGCAAAATTGTTTTGAAAACGAAATGGAAAGGTTACAAATGAGGTTGAAATATTGTTTAGTCATAACTGATAACAAGAATAGATTGAGGCCGGTTGCTCATAGTTGACCATACGTGTTTCGTCTATTTTCACTTCATCTTTATCCGTTTTACAACCTTCAGCGTAATTTTTCAATCCCTTCGGACTAATACAATCTGTTCCGCAATTCTGTACATTATTTACACACACACACACACACACACACACACACACACACACACACACACACACACACACACACACACACACACACACACACACACACACACACACACACACACACACACACACACACACACACACACACACACACACACACATATATATATATATATATATATATATATATATATATATATGTGTGTGTGTGTATTTGTGTGTATATATATATATTTATATATATATATATATATATATATATATTTATATATATATATATATATTTATATATATATATAAATACAAGGTTCTTTTTGCCTTTCTAGTACGATATGCAGCAATAGCTATGCGAAAATGCGTAATCGTCATATTCATTAAGTAAAAAGCTACAAATCACACTTTGTTGTAGCTGTACATGTTGTAAATAGTACCTTTAATATACTTCTACGTATATTGGTAGCAATGTACGACACAGTCCATTATGTAATGCCTAATGCAATATCATAGTCTCAATGGCTTTGTCTTACATACCAAGAACAAGAGGTATATTTACAGTGTAGAACATATGTTACAAAATGATATATATGGCTACCATCCGCCTGAACCTACCTCCATGTCCTATTTACAAACAACTTACGTTTGTACAGTAGAGCGCTGTGATGTTACGTTTTATAGTGTGTCCTAAGCGCACTGGTCACTTAGATGAAACGAAGATCTTAGTAGCAAAACTCCAGGACAATACTCTTTGCTAGGAACGTATGGCTCCATTAACTGCACATATATGAAGAAATGAGAGCTTATATACAATCCGCCTATTGGAAGCATATACATTTATCAAGGCGTAATGTTCCCCTCTAAACATTCGTCTTCTATTTGTATTGATACGTGCCCATGGGGTGCGAGAATTTAGTGTCCAAAATATTGTCGCAATATTGCATGTAAAAAAAACAAAATAAAACAGGTTGCTTCGTGTGCAGCATAAATATATCCCCAATGTAGTGAGACACCATCCTGGATAACAAACAATAATCAGCGTATTTATTGCTGATATCTAACATAATTCGAGGCTTTGTCAATCGTTAGGTTAGCATTATTTGATTTAGGAACGTCACATTATTCCTTTCGCGTTAATTTGTGTTTGCTATAACTCATATCATCTATCGACAGCGTCTTTAGCTATGAGTTTAATTTCTGTACAATGTTAGCAACAGCTTGCCATGCTTTAGCTACTGAGAAGGGCATCATCAGGGTAAATGAAGTCCACATTGAAATGTAGACATGCCCGGTTGGTTAATGGAAATCGATGTTAAATAATGCCCGCTGAATTGGGTTGACATCACATGAAAGGCAAACAGCTGTTAATTGCTGCTATCAATATATATCAGATTTCTGCAAATATAACTGAATTATCACAGTATTGATCGGATGCTAGCCACAAAAACACACAACAATTAACTGAATGTTGGCAGTTTTGTAAAACAACGGGTCACATCTGTAGGCTGTGTTTGTTGCTTACTTTATCCATCAAATCACTATCTAAATACCCATATCACTAATACAATAAAGTAATGCCTTTATTCCTGATTCACACCACAGGTATTGCTGTGATAGCAAGACACACCATCTGTCGATGACCTGTTTGAATCCTTTCGGTGCACGAATTAATTATACACGCATCGGCGCTTGCCAAGACCCAATATACACTGCAGTGTATTGTTTCAAATATATATTCTATTCATCCTCTACAATCTGATTATGCTCGCTACACAGTCGCTAGGTGTGTTTGTCAATCTATATATGAGCTTGCTAACAATCTGACACGTGACTCAGAGGTTATTCTTTAAATCGTATTCCACGAAACGTACTTCCTTGTAGTATTTAGTTCAAACGCAGTTCAGTAGCAGGGGTCATACAGAATCGCAAGACAGTTTGTATTGGTCCAAAGTGATTGAACGATTACGCCGAAGGTTAATGAAGGGATAAAACTGGACGACGACAAATGGTAGAAAAAACCAACGGCCAGCTAAGAGCCACTTACCTCAATCTATTCTTGTTATTGCTGAACAACATTTCAACCTCATTCGGCTACTTTCTATTTCGTTTTTAATTGGGTTAGTTTATTGTGTGAGGCGAAGCAATAATGCTTTTTCACAAAACGAGAGGTTAACACGGAAGCTTTGCTCCGTTGATAACTTGACTAGCCTTTGGTAACTTGCCGCAAAGCATTCATATATATAACTTGAATATGACGGCTTAATCGTCACATGCTGGTCATTTTTTGGAATCTGCAGATTATCAACGTAGCATGAAGATTTTATTGGATTTTGGTGTTTATGGGTTTGTCAAACAAACTCATTGCGCCATCACATGATAATGTGCTGTAAAAGATTTGCATCAGTTGAAGATGATTAAGCACGAGAGTCAGTTTTGCTGCATGAGAGTTGATGAAGGCCTTTCATCTCGATGACGCCTAATTATAGAACTCGGTACGGACAGGGACGCACTTAACAACATTCAAAGTCCCGTCGAATCAACTGTATTGGAAAAATCAATCCGACCATCATCTGTGAGGATACTTGTTTTATTCCCATTTCCTGCAATTACACTTCTCAGAAAATACGACGCCATACATGTCCGTTCTGTCCAAAATTGATACCAATTTGATGCTTTCAGATGTCATTGGATGGCCGATGTCGTTAAATCCACATCACCTTGTGAGTCAGGTGTCACATCTTCCCCATCATAGAAGAAAAATGATGCATCTGATGGACATGTCACATTTTGATATCATAAAGCTGTTGTTTTATCCGATTTTTACCCTCGGCCAGATGTCATCACACAACTGTTATCACTTGATGATTAAATGTCTATGACAAATCAGAGGGGAGAGGGTGGGGTGATATATCAAGTGTTTTTTTGCATTTCACGTCAGCGCATGTGATGGTGTTTGATGCAATATGCGGAGTGCACAACGCTACATCGTGCACCTGTGCACATATTCTTTAATCTAAAAGCTGTAAATCACGTGGAAGCAAGGACCAAAGCGCAGTTTGGAATAATGGTCGCAACGTGGTAATCTGCAAGGACCATATTATGTTTGCAAATCACTGCTGCAAAACGGAGTACCAAACAATCATACATACGTCTTTTAGCACATGGGTAATAACATTGTACCTGCTCTGGGGGAAACGGTATGTGACGAAACATAGGATGCGGCATAGAATCGCATGCATCATGTTACATATATGTTATTGAGGTCTCATTATGCCTAGTTGTCAAGGGGCAAAACATCGCAAATTTTTCAATCCAACCGAGTTGGTAATAAACAAAAACATTACCAGGTGAATATATGTTTCAGTCTGACAACAATCTTACGCCTGTATCGACGTTTGATCATTTACTGAGTGACATACGGCTCGATAAAAGAGAAATACCCGGAGATCAGTAGCTCACACCGAGAGAAACACTGTGCTGACGAGTGAAGTCATACTGGCCTTATTATATCCGGCTTGTGGGGTCGAAACATAGCTCCATAGGTTAAATATAGGTTAGCAATGGGTGTGGTCTAATAATAACCAAATGGCATTAGAGTGATAAAGGTTTAGCGAGAAAAATGATAAATTGTTGTGAAAAAGAAAATAATGTTACCTCGCATGCTGTATAAAAGTAGGAAAACCAGATCATTACAGTCTGGATGATCATCGATTTTCTGCGTCATATATAATACATTCGTATCACAATATGCGCGATAATATATGTGGATTGTGTAACACATACCTATGTACGCTTTTGCAATACTTCTGCTTAATTGGCTTGCCATGTTAGAATTATAGAATAATAGATTTTTTTCAACTTTATACCGGATTCCATTGAATAAATATTTAGCCTATCGTACACGGCGTGTGTATTTGCTGTTTATTAAACATGGCAACTAACAATAATACAATATTTATTCTTAAATTAACTAAAGCTACCCCTAACCCGTAATGATATGTCGTTATATATGCTCTTCTCTTGGGGTTCCTACCGTGCATAGATCACGATGATATGCAGGAGAAGGCTTTGACGGTGGTTATGGTGCTTAAAAATCACTATTAGTTCTTAGTGTAGATTCATTTGCTGAATTACCACAATGCAAGAAATGTCTGGCTTTATTGACTTATATAACTGTATATTTCAGGCAAATGAGGGCGTGCTTTAGACTTCGCCGTATGAAGCAGATCCATTTATCAAGTCGTAATGTTGCTCTATACATTAGTCTTCTAATGTTTATACTGAACCGTCTGATGTGAATATTTAGTTACTGCTGCTGTAACCATCAATTGCAACAATAACGTCGTGCCATTATTTGCCTCCAACAGAGTGATATATCATTAAGAGAGGTGGTTCTATATATAGAGACCTATCCAATTTACTCTTGATTACAATGATAACGAAATGTTTTCCATGCTTATGCATATGTCATATGATTCGAAGCTTTGTAGCCACAATACATGGATAAATTAGCATAACATACGACTAAAATAGCCTTGACATGGTGCAGGCTTTTTATTGTAATAACAAACATAATCTCCTGACGACGTCTTTAACAGTGAGTTCAATAATGTTCAATGTTTGCCAAACATTAACGGGAAACCATTAATGGCAAGCCGTCAATAATTACCATATGGAAAAATAAAACCCAGTTGTACCAAGTTTTCTCTGATACCAAGATCGTATGTGGACAATCGATTTTGATGAGGTTAGGGCCTGGCACAGGAAACCCAGCGGCTTTTATTCATGCCCTGACATCTCACCAGAATGATTCTGCTTGTTTCCAATTAGGGCAGTGCCGCAATTGTGTATAACACATACCTTGTTTACCGCACACACATACCACTAAGCCACACCTGAGACTTCTAGTGATAGGGCAATTGTGAGAGGCTCCGTGTGTAATTCACAAAGTGTTTAAAAACAAGTTTCAGAGACATATTTCATCCTCTGCATGTTGTGTGAGTTGGTGACATATTTGACCATTATAGGATAAGCCTGTTACTGTATATTTGAGTCTGCTAGCAATCTGACGCAAGTTTGTGATAGCATTCCGATCATTTACAGCGAGACATTTATAACGAGATCAAACGTAGATCAAAAGCTTACTCGGTTGAAAGTAATAAGCTCAAGAGTGTGGTTTTACAGAGCCGATTAAATTTACCTCGAGGATTTAAAAACATTATACTCTAGGTGATGAAAAGGGATGAAACGAACTGTTATTATATATTGTCAATATATTAAAATAGTACAGGCAACACAACATGAAAACTGACCATCTGTGAGCGAAAAAAACAATCAAACCAAAGACGCACTAAAATCATACATACGACATAGCCCACGTATATCACACATAGGACAGCCTAATAAAGCATGCATTTGACAGTCCACTAAAACCGCGCAGCAAAGCCACGTATGGCCGAGGCCACTAACAGCATACGATCGATAGCCCACTAAAACCGACCATTGGACAGCCCACTCAAACCACCAATTAGA
Source organism: Urechis unicinctus (assembly GCA_034190875.2). NCBI lineage: Eukaryota > Metazoa > Annelida > Polychaeta > Xenopneusta > Urechidae > Urechis > Urechis unicinctus. The sequence continues at coordinate 47,839,009 of CM067344.1, read as the reverse complement.
GACAGCCCACCAAAGCCACAGATTGTACATCATGCCATAAAACACAATACATATTATATAATGTTGTTCATTGCTATGACAACGACCTCCTGGATCCAGCAGCAAGAGCAGTTACACATTGTCAGCCTTTGATAGCCACAGCATCCAATCAAATTAAAAACTGCATTGCTTCTAATCAAATAGTTACAACAACGCCGCTTGCTTCTAATCAAATAGTTACAACACCGTTTACTTTTTTATATTGAGTAAACGTTGATCCGTCTTGACTTTGGTGGGTAAAAGTGCAGTGGTTCTTAGCGACTATCTCAGCCAAATGGAGGTCAAAACCACAGATCAATACAATCGGGTGATAAACAAATGTTCTGCGTTGTCCATAATACGTTCCCATCAAAATGTGCCCAATGACAGGACAGGCATGTAGTTTGTTCTGCACTTAACTTTCCACTCTGCTTCGGGAATACAATGGTTTGTATATTTAGTCTGTTGTTAATGGCGTGCCTGTCTGCTGTTCACTTACATAATATCCCTCAGTCTACCGTATCACCATTCTCTCGTTTATCGTACTTAGGTGCCATTTGCTGCATCCCGCAACTGGATCATGTTGTCCTGCTTCACATTCCTTATGTAAATATCGGATTATATTTCCAGGCACAGCTGAACAAAGCAATGCTCTTACTATATATTCCAATTGCGCATGGACAGCTATAGCTTCATGCGGTCGGTCGACGGAAGGTGTGGTCCGACGACGTCTTGGATCATAATGTAAATTGTATGACCACCATTATCTGAATATTTACTTAAATTTAAGCTATCATTTCTCGTTAAACATGTTTACTCTTTTTATGTCTAATCCAAATAAACCTGTTTCTCCAGAAGTCCTTGTCGTGCGTAAATTGCAGTTTTATTCCTGGCGTGGACGCGAGTCAATAGATTGGATACTCATACATTCAACGCATACTCTGCTTGCATGGAGTTTTTAGAGTAAGGGAATGGGGTGGAATCTGACATTATTCAATATTTGTCCGAATGTTACGAGGCGTGTCGGTGTAGCTGTCTTGAACATTCAAGTATAAACGATGAAATACACATTAGATGTGTCATCCGTATTGACACGAGCATTTGTTCGCTATTCAGTGATTTGTCAGAAGGCATTTGCAGCTCAAATACTGATATCCTGGACCATAACAAAAGATGGGATATTGAATATTCCAGCGAGTAAATGACAAAGATAACGTTACGTTGCTAACATTACTTGATCTTTGCTGGCATGCCTATTTATCGCTCCTTTATTTCAATAGCGTCTTTGTGTGATATTACCTTTTTCTAACCAGGTAATTATATCAGAGTATCGTTGTTAATTAGCTGTTTAACCTCTTTAGTTTTACTCGATTGTCCAAGATGTAGAGATATAACTACGCAAGTGGAGCTAGAAACGTATACAGTTTTGGACTGCGAATTTTGCCAATGTATGTCAAAGCAATTTTGCCAAAGTCAATAATTTTTTCTATGTCTGTGGCGATATTTATGTAATCATCTGCTTTGAGTCTGTAAGATGTAGTGTGTTTGTGTTGGCATCAAATACAGAGAGTGTGCAACTAGGCTGTTCTACAAAAATAGCTATCAACTACGCTGTAGATATCTTAGTGAAAGCTGCAATACACGATATATTACGGTTCTGTTGTCAGACAGACGTCCTACTTTAATTGTTCACAACCTAGTACTTATCAGAACTCTCTTCTTATCTCATTAATTAAGCTCATCAAAGTAAATTGCCTTTTAGTTGAATTGCTAGAGGCATTGAACACGGACGAAACACGTTTTTCCCTGGCATATTGTGTGATACCGTGGGTTCCATATTCCATTATCAGCACAGTTACTTGACCATATTCCCTGTCTATTAAATGATATTAAGCTTTACAATTCTCGTTTGTCTCGAACGAAGGCATTAGGAATTTATTCGTGTCCCTCTGGAGGCTATATAGTAATCATATTCTGGTTATCTCGAATTGTGCCTTATATAGATCAGATGGTCATCATTTGGAATTACCTTCTTACTTAATCTCCATCTGACACACAGATTCCAGGTAAACTGATGAAAGAGTTACAGTATAATTCAGCACCTTTTATCCGTGGTATTTTGATTGCTGCTGTGATGTAATAAATTAGCCTGCTCCACACATTATCGATCGGTGTAAATTTCTTCAATGCATTAAGAGTGAAATAAACAAAACGAATTCGAATCTTCACATTGGCGAACTCGACGGATTTCCCCCCAGCCCCACCTAGAGCTCCTCTCATGAGAGCGGCTACCCTCCAAAGTAACATGCCCGGTTCTGATGCTATTGCCTTTAATATTTTTGGCAGGAAAAATACCAACGCACTGTGCGTGCTGTTCTAATGTAATATAGGCACGATTCTTTAAAACTAAGTAGCCCAACGAATATATCCTGACGGTTAAGTAATGACCAAACAACGCAATTTATTAATTTACAAGGTTCAAGGGCACAACCTCTCTGACTTGATGTTCCAAGCACAATGACATTTGAGTTGAAAGCTTTCATGTAATCACCCAAGAGAGAAGGTGGTCTTTCGTTTGCGCTTGGAGCATCCTGCATCAGAGGCGGCATAGCGTCGATCACTGATGACAAGGACTCGCAATTTGAGCAAACCAAATAAACTATTTATGAGCGAATAGTCTTCATTTACAAAATTTAGAAAATAGTCGCCAGTGATTAATTTGTCTACATTGCAAACCAAATAACCAGATTATTTGAGACCGTCGAGCGACAAATACGTTGAGTTTCGTTTACATTTAATTAAGAGGGCAAAAACGCAAATAGAAAAAGAAGAACCCCAGCCTAGTTTGAATAGTCTACTCGTAAATACCACAACAAGCCACTACGAATATAGACATGATGATGTACCGTCGTTATTGCCTTAGACAAATACGTTGAGTTTCGTTTACATCTATGCTTAAGTAGGGAAAAACGCAAATAGTGCCAAAAGAAGAACCCCCAGCCTAGTGTTGATAGTAAAACTCGTAAATACCACCACAACCATCTTCTGTTTATATTCTCAAGGACACAAACACGTCTTTTGTCACCGGTTGTTTATTAAGAGTCGTTTAGACGTCATTTATCATATCAGCAGCGGTGCTGAGATTATGGTCGTTATAAGGACACAAACATTCACCGGTTTATTAAGAGTCGTTTAGACGTCATTTATCATATCAGCAGCGGTGCTGAGATTATGGTCGTTGTAGCAACATTGGTAGGCAGGTTGCTATGGAAACAGTGCAATAAGGGTAGTTAAAGCAACAATGTTGTTCTAGTACTTGTAGCAGAGATGTTGAAATACGGTTACAGATCCAGTGTTAAGCAGGCCGTTATGACAACCGTGTTATGCAGGCCGTTATAACTGCAGTGTTATGCAGGCCGTTATAACTGCAGCGTTAAGCTTATTGTTGTAGCCGCAGCAGTGGTGGCTGTAAATAGCAAAACTTATGCCGGTCATTAGAGCAGCTATTGTGGCAGTGTTATGTCGTATACACTTTTCTCTTTCATTTGTTTTCTTTCTTGTTGTTGAATTGGTTTACTTCCTACACAACGTCCACCGCACTTGATTGATCGCCGCTCGAGCACATTAACAATACACTCGCTTGATCCCCTAGATAATGTCCACCACTCCCGTACAAAGTACACCTACCTGTTAATTCGTCTCTAGACAAGACATTATTTTCATACTTCGAGATTCCCTCGACACGTGGTCATTTCAAATACCAACTTCCTCATCGATGCGCATGTGCCAGTGTATGAAATTGCTCTATACGGCATGCCGTCCATCAACCATCCCCGCCCCCATTCACACCTGCCCGACTTTTAAAGTCAGGGGACAGAACAATAATTGATTCGCTGATCCACATGTTCCAGTAACCTACGCGCACTGCAGTGCTTCGCCCAATGCACAAGCTCTTGCTTTCTACTTACTTCCCACTCCTCGTCTGTGTTATGCACCGGGTACCCTAATAGACAACGCATATTAATATACATGTTTCATACAGGCAAACTCTAGTAGGGACTTGGCGTTGTATTTATCCAGGTTAGAGGAGCTAGGTAAAGAGATACTTCGCGGAGTACTTGCTCACAGAGACCGCCCACCAGGTGGTCCGGCCCTGCTGACGCCGACGCCCCCCCCCCCCCCCCCCCCCCCCCACACACACACACACACGCCAGCTGAGCTGACCCGTCAGTGATTACGAAGAGCGTGGCTCGACTAGAATGCAGCGGCGATCAACGCTTTCCTTGCTGGCTCTAACTCTATATCCGTTAGGCTCAGCAAACCTTCCACTCTGTCTCTCAGCACCCGCCCGCAGCATCAGAACTCGGAGGATTTCTGATTCACCGGCGTGTACCGCCACGGAATTCACTTATCACGTGAAACTGATGTTGGATAATGTTTTTGGACTATACATACAACTTTGTGCTGAACGGGAGTAGACTGCAACTCATGTTTCGCTAGACTTTGTGGAAGGTAAGTTGACTGGCTTTGCACTGAATGCAGCATATTATCTCATTTCACCATTTACACCAGGTGAAGAAGTTGGGTGTATGGCAGCACGATGCATATATATTTAAACTGCATATAAATATATATATATATGTGTATATATATACATTATATATATATATATATATATATATATATATATATATATATATATATATATATATATATATATATATATATATATATATATATATATATATATATATATATATATATATATATATATATATATATATATATATATATATATATATATATATATATATATACAATCGTTGGACGTCTCATTATTTCTAGCGTAGTTCTTGTGGAGTTTGGCGAGACAAAACGAGGCATGCGCATGCGTATGCGCAAATAGGTAGCACAATGCTTAGAAAGGCATATTAGTAATTGTTAAATGAATTATTTTATTATCCACGTTATGCACCATTGGTTATTCCTCTTCTGCACCTCGGAATAATTCACCTTTACCTCCTTACCCCTCCCACTTACACTCACACACACCCCTAGTCCCATGGATATTGATTGCATGAGTTATTGATGCATTCAGCAGTGACCAGAGATGATGTTTTTTGAGGTCCCTTCTTGGCACACCGGATGTGTGGATAACAGAATCCGTCTATCGTCTATGAAAGCGCCGTATTAATCGATAAATATAAATACACAAGAGCATCGAAAGGCCGTCTCGGTTTGCAGAAAACGTCGTATTTGCCTTAGTGGGATGTTGCTGGGGTTGCACTCATTGTTTTCCATTCCTGTCCTGTCAAATCTCATTAATTAACTCGGCCCTTGAGAGAAGCCGCAAATGAAGCCGTGCGCAGCAAGGGGTTTCTATCATTATAAGATTATTTGCGTTAATTTATCAAGTTATAATAATTAGTACGAGATTCCTGAATATTGATACCGTTCATTATGATGGGATGTCATAATGTTGTTCCTTCCCACAGTTGGTTAATTATTTGGGAATCAGCACTTCGACTAACCTCTGCACTGACACCTCATTAGGACGATCAAACACATTGACCTCATACTAGCTACAGCAGTGGGCGTATATAAATATAACCAACAAATTAGGTCAGCTGAAAAATGCAGCCCACTCCCAATTCAAACAATCAAACACACGCACACAACTAGGAATATAGCAATATTTTCGCTTATCCCAGAAATGTTGGAAAATTTCTGGCAACTCAAACAGTAGAAAAAGCCTCAATCGGCTACAACCGCTGTTAAAAAGCAAAGCAAAACACAAAACGATACCGCATAATTGCTTCAGTAAATAACAAACTATATTTATACGGCATAAATATGCGAATTCCATCGCGAGGCGCCAACTCTCACCTTCCGACCCCACCCATCGACCCTAAGCCCATCTGAGCTCTGTTATAAACGCAAGGCGTTTCAGATAACAAATGCACATCTCGTGCCTCGGAACAATGAGCAATAACCATTGCCTTGGCAGACATTCTGAGGTAAATCCCAGATTCAAGATGTGTATTAAACCAGCGTGTCCGCTCCAACTGGACAGTAATATGTGATGATCTAGAAAGGCCCCCTCTCCCTACGCAAGTAATTACAGCATACCCACTAATGCCTACCATGCTGCTCCGAAAATATGCATACACGTTAAATGGATTCATAGAAGTCTTATCTCAAAACCTGACTGTAGTTCGCTGGTATGTGGCCTAATTCGCCCGCGCGAATTGTAGGTGGCGCTGGTTATATTAATGCGGATGAGAGAACCATGGTCTAGATTACGACTGGACCAATAACGCCTCTTTAATATGATGTTTGGGTTTCCCAATCGCCCGACATGCTATCGATCATGCGGTTAGCTTGTTGATTAAGTCTCCTTCGAGGAGATGTACATCGTGACCTCAATTATCGCCCTTACTACAAAACTCCACAACCGTTTTCCTTAAATCTATAGTCAATTGATGCTGGATAGTGGACTTTGCTGAAGGTAAGTTGACTGGCTTTGCACTGAATGCAGCATATTATCACAATGCACTATCAACACCAGGTAAAGAAGATGGGTGTTTGGCAGCACGATGCATATATATTTAAACTGTTTGTATATATATATATATATATATATATATATATATATATATATATATATATATATATATATATATATATATATATATATATATATATATATATATATATATATATATATATATATATAGATATATATATATATCTATATATATATATCTATATATAGATATATCTATATATATATATCTCTATATATCTATCTCTATATCTATATATATATATATATATATATATATATATATATATATATCTCTATGCATCTATAAATCTCTCTTTCTTTATCTCTCTATATATATATACATATATATATATATATATCTATATATATATATATATATATATATATCTATATAATATCGGTGGACGTCTCATTATTTTTAACGTAGTTCTTGTGGAGGTTGGCGAGACAAAACGAGGCATGCGCATGCGTATGCGCAAATAGGTAGCACAATGCTTAGCAAGGCATATTGGTAATTATTAAATGATTCTTTGTATTATCCACGTTATGCACCATTGATTCTTCTTCTTCTGCACCTCGGAATATTTCACCTTTACCTCCATACCCCTCCCACTTACACTCACACACACCCCTAGTCCCATGGATATTGATTGCATGAGTTATTGATGCATCCAGCAGTGACCAGAGATGATGTTTTTTGAGGTCCCTTCTTGGCACACCACATGTGTGGATAACAGGAACAGTCTATCGCCAGTCCATGAAAGCGCCGTATTTATCGATAAATATAACTACACAAGAGCATCGAAAGGCCGTCTCGGTTTGCAGAAAACGTCGTATTTGCCTTAGTGGGATGTTGCTGGGGTTGCACTCATTGTTTTCCATTCCTGTCCTGTCAAATCTCATTAATTAACTCGGCCCTTGAGAGAAGCCGCAAATGAAGCCGTGCGCAGCAAGGGGTTTCTATCATTATAAGATTATTTGCGTTAATTTATCAAGTTATAATAATTAGTACGAGATTCCTGAATATTGATACCGTTCATTATGATGGGATGTCATAATGTTGTTCCTTCCCACAGTTGGTTAATTATTTGGGAATCAGCACTTCGACTAACCTCTGCACTGACACCTCATTAGGACGATCAAACACATTGACCTCATACTAGCTACAGCAGTGGGCGTATATAAATATAACCAACAAATTAGGTCAGCTGAAAAATGCAGCCCACTCCCAATTCCAACAATCAAACACACGCACACAACTAGGAATATAGCAATATTTTCGCTTATCCCAGAAATGTTGGAAAATTTCTGGCAACTCAAACAGTAGAAAAAGCCTCAATCGGCTACAACCGCTGCTAAAAAGCAAAGCAAAACACAAAACGATACCGCATAATTGCTTCAGTAAATAACAAACTATATTTATACGGCATAAATATGCGAATTCCATCGCGAGGCTCCAACTCTCACCTTCCGACCCCACCCATCGACCCTAACCCCATCTGAGCTCTGTTATAAACGCAAGGCGTTTCAGATAACAAATGCACATCTCGTGCCTCGGAACAATGAGCAATAACCATTGCCTTGGCAGACATTCTGAGGTAAATCCCAGATTCAAGATGTGTATTAAACCAGCGTGTCCGCTCCAACTGGACAGTAGTATGTGATGATCTAGAAAGGCCCCCTCTCCCTACGCAAGTAATTACAGCATACCCACAAATGCCTACCATGCTGCTCCGAAAATATGCATACACGTTAAATGGATTCATAGAAGTCTTATCTCAAAACCTGACTGTAGTTCGCTGGTATGTGGCCTAATTCGCCCGCGCGAATTGTAGGTGGCGCTGGTTATATTAATGCGGATGAGAGAACCATGGTCTAGATTACGACTGGACCAATAATGCCTCTTTAATATGATGTTTTTGGGTTTTCCAATCGCCCGACATGCTTTCGATCGTCGGGTTAACTTGTTGATTAAGTCTCCTTCAAGAAGATGTACATCGTGACCTCAATTATCGCCCTTACTACAAACTCCACAACCGTTTTCCTTAAATCTATAGTCAATTGATGCTGGATAGTGGACTTTGCTGAAGGTAAGTTGACTGGCTTTGCACTGAATGCAGCATATTATCACAATGCACTATCAACACCAGGTAAAGAAGATGGGTGTTTGGCAGCACGATGCATATATATTTAAACTGTTTGTATGTATATATATATATATATATATATATATATAGAGATATATATATATATATAGAGATATATATATATATATATATATATATATATATATATATAGAGAGATATAGAGATATATATATATATATATATATATATATAGATATATATACCTCTATATATATATAGATATTTTTATATATATATGTATATATATATATTTATATATATTTATATATCTATATTCTATATATATATATATGATCTGAATATATATATATATATATATATATGCATATATATATATATATATATTTATATATATTATATATATATCTATATATATATATCCCTATATATATATATATATATATATATATATATATATATATATATATATATATATAATATCGGTGGACGTCTCATTATTATTTTTAACGTAGTTCTTGTGGAGGTTGGCGAGACAAAACGAGGCATGCGCATGCGTATGCGCAAATAGGTAGCACAATGCTTAGCAAGGCATATTGGTAATTATTGAATGATTCTTTGTATTATCCACGTTATGCACCATTGATTCTTCTTCTTCTTCTGCACCTCGGAATATTTCACCTTTACCTCCATACCCCTCCCACTTACACGCACACACACCCCTAGTCCCATGGATATTGATTGCATGAGTTATTGATGCATCCAGCAGTGACCAGAGATGATGTTTTTTGAGGTCCCTTCTTGGCACACCACATGTGTGGATAACAGGAACAGTCTATCGCCAGTCCATGAAAGCGCCGTATTTATCGATAAATATAACTACTCAAGAGCATCGAAAGGCCGTCTCGGTTTGCATAAAACGTCGTATTTGCCTTAGTGGGATGTTGCTGGGTTTGCACCCATTGATTTCCATTCCTGTCCTGTCAAATCTCATTAATTAACTCGGCCCTTGAGAGAAGCCGCAAATGAAGCCGTGCGCAGCAAGGGGTTTCTATCATTATAAGATTATTTGCATTAATTCATTAAGTTATAATAATTAGTACGAGATTCCTGAATATTGATACCGTTCATTATGATGGGATGTCATAATGTTGTTCCTTCCCACAGTTGGTTAATTATTTGGGAATCAGCACTTCGACTAACCTCTGCACTGACACCTCATTAGGACGATCAAACACATTGACCTCATACTAGCTACAGCAGTGGGCGTATATAAATATAACCAACAAATTAGGTCAGCTGAAAAATGCAGCCCACTCCCAATTCCAACAATCAAACACACGCACACAACTAGGAATATAGCAATATTTTCGCTTATCCCAGAAATGTTGGAAAATTTCTGGCAACTCAAACAGTAGAAAAAGCCTCAATCGGCTACAACCGCTGCTAAAAAGCAAAGCAAAACACAAAACGATACCGCATAATTGCTTCAGTAAATAACAAACTATATTTATACGGCATAAATATGCGAATTCCATCGCGAGGCTCCAACTCTCACCTTCCGACCCCACCCATCGACCCTAACCCCATCTGAGCTCTGTTATAAACGCAAGGCGTTTCAGATAACAAATGCACATCTCGTGCCTCGGAACAATGAGCAATAACCATTGCCTTGGCAGACATTCTGAGGTAAATCCCAGATTCAAGATGTGTATTAAACCAGCGTGTCCGCTCCAACTGGACAGTAGTATGTGATGATCTAGAAAGGCCCCCTCTCCCTACGCAAGTAATTACAGCATACCCACAAATGCCTACCATGCTGCTCCGAAAATATGCATACACGTTAAATGGATTCATAGAAGTCTTATCTCAAAACCTGACTGTAGTTCGCTGGTATGTGGCCTAATTCGCCCGCGCGAATTGTAGGTGGCGCTGGTTATATTAATGCGGATGAGAGAACCATGGTCTAGATTACGACTGGACCAATAATGCCTCTTTAATATGATGTTTGGGTTTTCCAATCGCCCGACATGCTTTCGATCGTCGGGTTAACTTGTTGATTAAGTCTCCTTCAAGAAGATGTACATCGTGACCTCAATTATCGCCCTTACTACAAACTCCACAACCGTTTTCCTTAAATCTATAGTCAATTGATGCTGGATAGTGGACTTTGCTGAAGGTAAGTTGACTGGCTTTGCACTGAATGCAGCATATTATCACAATGCACTATCAACACCAGGTAAAGAAGATGGGTGTTTGGCAGCACGATGCATATATATTTTAACTGTTTGTATGTATATATATATATATATATATATATATATATATATATATATATATATATATATATATATATATATATATATATAGATATATATGTATATATATATATATATATATATATATATATATATCTATATATATAGATATATATATAGATATATATATATGTTTATATATCTATGTATATATATATATTTATATATATGTATATATTTATATCTATATATATATATATATCTCTGAATATATATATACATCTATATATATATATGCATATATAAATATATATTTATTTATATATATATATATATACATATAAAATATATATATATATATATATATATATATATATATATATATATATATATATAATATCGGTGGACGTCTCATTATTTTTAACGTAGTTCTTGTGGAGGTTGGCGAGACAAAACGAGGCATGCGCATGCGTATGCGCAAATAGGTAGCACAATGCTTAGCAAGGCATATTGGTAATTATTGAATGATTCTTTGTATTATCCACGTTATGCACCATTGATTCTTCTTCTTCTGCACCTCGGAATATTTCACCTTTACCTCCATACCCCTCCCACTTACACGCACACACACCCCTAGTCCCATGGATATTGATTGCATGAGTTATTGATGCATCCAGCAGTGACCAGAGATGATGTTTTTTGAGGTCCCTTCTTGGCACACCACATGTGTGGATAACAGGAACAGTCTATCGCCAGTCCATGAAAGCGCCGTATTTATCGATAAATATAACTACTCAAGAGCATCGAAAGGCCGTCTCGGTTTGCATAAAACGTCGTATTTGCCTTAGTGGGATGTTGCTGGGTTTGCACCCATTGATTTCCATTCCTGTCCTGTCAAATCTCATTAATTAACTCGGCCCTTGAGAGAAGCCGCAAATGAAGCCGTGCGCAGCAAGGGGTTTCTATCATTATAAGATTATTTGCATTAATTCATTAAGTTATAATAATTAGTACGAGATTCCTGAATATTGATACCGTTCATTATGATGGGATGTCATAATGTTGTTCCTTCCCACAGTTGGTTAATTATTTGGGAATCAGCACTTCGACTAACCTCTGCACTGACACCTCATTAGGACGATCAAACACATTGACCTCATACTAGCTACAGCAGTGGGCGTATATAAATATAACCAACAAATTAGGTCAGCTGAAAAATGCAGCCCACTCCCAATTCCAACAATCAAACACACGCACACAACTAGGAATATAGCAATATTTTCGCTTATCCCAGAAATGTTGGAAAATTTCTGGCAACTCAAACAGTAGAAAAAGCCTCAATCGGCTACAACCGCTGCTAAAAAGCAAAGCAAAACACAAAACGATACCGCATAATTGCTTCAGTAAATAACAAACTATATTTATACGGCATAAATATGCGAATTCCATCGCGAGGCGCCAACTCTCACCTTCCGACCCCACCCATCGACCCTAACCCCATCTGAGCTCTGTTAAAAACGCAAGGCGTTTCAGATAACAAATGCACATCTCGTGCCTCGGAACAATGAGCAATAACCATTGCCTTGGCAGACATTCTGAGGTAAATCCCAGATTCAAGATGTGTATTAAACCAGCGTGTCCGCTCCAACTGGACAGTAATATGTGATGATCTAGAAAGGCCCCCTCTCCCTACGCAAGTAATTACAGCATACCCACTAATGCCTACCATGCTGCTCCGAAAATATGCATACACGTTAAATGGATTCATAGAAGTCTTATCTCAAAACCTGACTGTAGTTCGCTGGTATGTGGCCTAATTCGCCCGCGCGAATTGTAGGTGGCGCTGGTTATATTAATGCGGATGAGAGAACCATGGTCTAGATTACGACTGGACCAATAACGCCTCTTTAATATGATGTTTGGGTTTCCCAATCGCCCGACATGCTATCGATCATGCGGTTAGCTTGTTGATTAAGTCTCCTTCGAGGAGATGTGCATCGTGACCTCAATTATCGCCCTTACTACAAACTCCACAACCGTTTTCCTTAAATCTATAGTCAATTGATGCTGGATAGTGGACTTTGCTGAAGGTAAGTTGACTGGCTTTGCACTGAATGCAGCATATTATCACAATGCACTATCAACACCAGGTAAAGAAGATGGGTGTTTGGCAGCACGATGCATATATATTTAAACTGTTTGTATGTATATATATATATATATATATATATATATATATATATATATATATATATATATATATATATATATATATAGATATATATATATATATATATAGATATATATATATATATATCTATATATATATATATATATATATAGAGAGATCTATATACATATATATATATGTTTATATCTATATATATATATATATATTTTCTATATCTGTATATATTTATATATATCTCTATATATGAATGTATATCTACATATATATCTATATATGCATATATAAATATATATTTATATCTATATCTATCTATATATATATCTCTCTATATATATATATATATATATATATATATATATATAAATATATATATATATATAATATCGGTGGACGTCTCATTATTTTTAACGTAGTTCTTGTGGAGGTTGGCGAGACAAAACGAGGCATGCGCATGCGTATGCGCAAATAGGTAGCACAATGCTTAGCAAGGCATATTGGTAATTATTGAAATGATTCTTTGTATTATCCACGTTATGCACCATTGATTCTTCTTCTTCTGCACCTCGGAATATTTCACCTTTACCTCCATAACCCCTCCCACTTACACGCACACACACCCCTAGTCCCATGGATATTGATTGCATGAGTTATTGATGCATCCAGCAGTGACCAGAGATGATGTTTTTTGAGGTCCCTTCTTGGCACACCACATGTGTGGATAACAGGAACAGTCTATCGCCAGTCCATGAAAGCGCCGTATTTATCGATAAATATAACTACTCAAGAGCATCGAAAGGCCGTCTCGGTTTGCATAAAACGTCGTATTTGCCTTAGTGGGATGTTGCTGGGTTTGCACCCATTGATTTCCATTCCTGTCCTGTCAAATCTCATTAATTAACTCGGCCCTTGAGAGAAGCCGCAAATGAAGCCGTGCGCAGCAAGGGGTTTCTATCATTATAAGATTATTTGCATTAATTCATTAAGTTATAATAATTAGTACGAGATTCCTGAATATTGATACCGTTCATTATGATGGGATGTCATAATGTTGTTCCTTCCCACAGTTGGTTAATTATTTGGGAATCAGCACTTCGACTAACCTCTGCACTGACACCTCATTAGGACGATCAAACACATTGACCTCATACTAGCTACAGCAGTGGGCGTATATAAATATAACCAACAAATTAGGTCAGCTGAAAAATGCAGTCCACTCCCAATTCCAACAATCAAACACACGCACACAACTAGGAATATAGCAATATTTTCGCTTATCCCAGAAATGTTGGAAAATTTCTGGCAACTCAAACAGTAGAAAAAGCCTCAATCGGCTACAACCGCTGTTAAAAAGCAAAGCAAAACACAAAACGATACCGCATAATTGCTTCAGTAAATAACAAACTATATTTATACGGCATAAATATGCGAATTCCATCGCGAGGCGCCAACTCTCACCTTCCGACCCCACCCATCGACCCTAACCCCATCTGAGCTCTGTTATAAACGCAAGGCGTTTCAGATAACAAATGCACATCTCGTGCCTCGGAACAATGAGCAATAACCATTGCCTTGGCAGACGTTTTGAGGTAAATTCCAGATTCCAGATGTTTATTAACCCAGCGTGTCCGCTCCAACTGGACAGTAATATGTGATGATCTAGAAAGGCCCCCTCTCCCTACTCAAATAATTACAGCATACCCACAAATGCCTACCATGCTGCTCCGAGAATATGCATACATCTTAAATGTATACATAGAAGTCTTATCTCTATACCTGACTGTAGTTCGCTGGTATGTGGCCTAATCCGCCCGCGCGATGGTAGGTTGCACTGGTTATAATTACTGCGGATGAGGGAACCATGGTCTAGATTACGACTGGACCAATAATGCCTCTTTAATATGATGTTTGGGTTTCCCAATCGCCCGACATGCTTTCGATCGTCGGGTTAACTTGTTGATTAAGTCTCCTTCAAGAAGATGTACATCGTGACCTCAATTATCGCCCTTACTACAAACTCCACAACCATCTCTTAAATGTTTTGTCTGCCTATTTGTGGTGATTTGTTTGTCATACAGAATATTCTAATGACAATTAGCCACCTATTGACTTCAAGGAAAGCAAACCTCCTATGCCAAGTGAATACAGATTGACAATATTTAGTAAAAGCGGTGGAAAATGGTAGACAATAATAAACTGACAAAGTATTATGAATATTTCGAGAAAAAGCAGTTCGAATTGCCTTTCATACAATATGTGGCCTTTACATAAGCAATAGCTATTTATATTGTGGGCCTCTTTGAAGCAACCTCTGTTGAGTTGAGTGGGAGTTTTCAAAGCGTCCTGAATATTTTCAGATCGCTTTGGCACAAAAATATTACCGAGCATTTTCACGGATATGTGACACGTCATGACGTCCATACATAATGACGTTTGTAGGGTATCTTCCGAACAGGAGATCAAAGGCCGTCGTTGATAACAATATATGTCCGTTAGTTAAGACAAAGCAATTGCCTTCATGCACAATCATGCGTGTGTTGATCTTTGCAGTCCCTGAAGCAGTTATTGAAGGAAATCTGACAGATTTGCGGATTAGGAAACTAATTCGGGTTGGCTTGTGTTGTGAGGTAAAGATAAAGATAGTCAATCAAAGCAATATTTGCTGAACCGTAGAAAACAACATTGACGAATGATTTAATATACAATGACAGCGATGCTGCAATCAACCCAAGTTCGTTTTAAGGGGTTTATTTTATCGTCCAGCTGATCTCAGTGACCTTATATGCGAGGTCATTGCTTAGCTTCCTGGTGAAGTAACCAAAGCATAACGTACAAGTAAGTCTACTGTTATGAGACATCTTACAGCCTCTTGATTAAGTTGTCTGAAATAATCACAACCACGCATGGAATAATATTGCTTTTTACAGTCAGGCCTTGTCCTCTATCCCTGGCATAGTCAAATATGCTTTCTATCTTCGCCTTATCCATGTGTATTGAAATCTTACAATTCATGACGAAGGATGAGTGCTTACGGGGTTAAAGTGAGGTTGGAAGGTTAAAAAATACTTGAGATGCAGTCACAACTTTCCATCTGAGGGCTTAGAGAAACATCTTCTCTCCTCAGCGAGCCATTAGTGGATCAGGATGAACTGTGTTGCTTGACACAAATGTCTGAAAATATTGTATTTTTGCCGCAGCCCTCGTTGGCTGAAAGCATCTCCATATTTGTGAAATGAATATGATTTGACTTCCGGCTCTATCCAGTTATCATACTGATCTTATTTGTTGTATTATTATTGAATTGAACTTTCGACCTCCCGCCAGCATTCTCAGAGTAGATACATCGTATAGGCACACTGGCAAATAAGTAATACAAATCACAATGCTGTTACATCCTACATCATCAAGACGTCCTACCGTGAACTGATGTTGTGCTGGCGATGAAGGTCATGATGTTATAGGTTGATAATGCGATCACCACAAAGCCGCTTATATAAGTTAGCTGTGTGCTTAATTGTATAAACCACACGTGCCCGTTGTCTACACCCAGCAAAAAAGGATGTTGCATGGTAATTAAAGATATTATGATGTAACAACAATACGTTTAAACGTTACTTTATTTTGAGACGGTATGCATATACCGACCACATTCAACAGCCTGAATAGAGCATACAATCCCTTAATACAGGCATAGTGATGGGCGGTTATAAAATGAAGTCTAGTCATGATTCTATGTCAGTTGTACAATGCAATGAAAATATCCCTTCGCTGTTTCAAACACGAAATAAATGCCCGATTTATGAAAGCTGATTTCTATAATTTTATGTTAAGATTATTATAAGTTATACAATCTTACTGGTGCTGCAAATGTATGTCCGAGTTAAGAAGACAATTACTTTACAGAACTGGAACTGTCGTTGGTGGTAATTTTCTGATTCGATTGCTGCTTCGAAATTAGCCTACTTTGTGTTATGTTAGGAAAGATTCAGGCAGAACACTTAATGCAAGCTTGCTATACACTCTCATGCGCAATGGCATTCATTGTTGACTCAAGAAACTTTCCCAACTAATTCCGTATCCATGTGACCAAACTTTTCATGGGTGATAGTTCCGCCAAATATATTTAACCTGTCAGACTAACTTCAATGCCTGGTAAGCAAAAAATATTTAATTGGTTCGAATGTGCTTTTAGACACAAATCAGCAAAGGAGCGCTTAGGTTAGTTAATTTACGACCAATGACAAAGTAGGGGGCACTGGCTGTAACGAACTAATACTCCAATCAACTAGCACATTTGGCCAGTAAGGGAACAGCTATTCGAGAATTGCAGACGGTATTGCTTAAATTGTGCATTGAAGAAATAGTCAATGATGCCGACCAATACAGGGCAGACTGCAGCTGTGCAACGCAGCATGATCGCAATCTGCAAAACAGGGCTTTCACATATGAGCTATGGTATTTTTTAATAGGTTAAAGGTAAAAGTAACGTTATGTAGGTTAGGCAAAATACAGGTCCAGCAAAATGTATCTGTGAGGATAATCGTGGGTCGGTAGGATCGACAATTGCACTAAAGGATAGATCCGCGTGATCTTCTTTCTATCCATGGGATCACCATGCATTTTGTAAAGCGATTTGGCTCGTTGAATGCTAAGGTTCTGAGAAAAGGTATTCAGCTGGCGAAGTTCTCCTCCTCAAAATGCATTTATATATGTGTCACAATAGTATGCATGCTGTTGTTGAGATAAAGCAGACGATAGGCACATAAGTTAATACCTCGCAGTGGGCTACACCTTCCAAGTGAACTTCACAGGCACCTGTTCTTCAGAGATGGTATTTTATTTCTTGAGCACATTTTGTCATCATAGTTATGCCCCGTGGAATATTATTGCTGATCCCACGATAACCAAAGAGGCGAGGACAACGAGAAAGAGAGAGAGACTGAGCGGTAGAATCACCCCTCCCTTCCGTTGTCCGCTCATTTAAAGCCTGAGCGGTAGAATCACCCCTCACATCCGTTGTCCGCTCATTTAAAGCCTGAGCGGTAGAATCACCCCTCCCATCCGTTGTCCGCTCATTTAAAGCGTTTAAGCCGGGCCCATATTAAACCCATATAACGTTATCTGCCGTTCAAATCTAAATTGATATTGCTGTTAAATGAATCAGAAATATTATAAACCTTTGCCCTGTTCTTACGACATATGGATGCGAATTCCATCACGAGGCGTCTCCCTCCAACACATCATCCCCAGCCCAACATAACTCATAATATGAGGGCATATCTCACTTAAACCGCCAGGAAGACCCATTATCTTTGAAGACATTTTAAGCTTAATCCCCGAATCAATATGTTTATCAACTCAGCTTCTCAGCACCGATTGGACAGTATTATGTGATAATAGAGGAATGCCCCATCTCTACCATACCCACCACTGCCCACAACGCTGGTTCGGTATATATGCAACCGTTTACGGTATATTTGGGAGACTTATCTTTATCCGTTCTAGTTTGCTGGTATGCCTAACCCGCCTTCGGAAACTGAAGGCGGCTTGAATTACTGCGGATTAGCCAAGGTCTTAGTCAAGACTCTTTGACCTGATTCTGGGCAGTCCAATCACTGGACATACTGTTCTACCAGCATTGGCCTAATCTATCGTGCTGTTGACCATAAGAATAGTTCGTTGTTTAAGTTAGGTTTGAAAAGATGAGTTTTTGCGGGTAAAACATATGATTTAGAAAACATAATTTTGGATTTTCCAAGTTAAGAAGCTGATGAAATCTTAGTAGGCAGTACTTTGTTTGGTATTTTCTTTGCTTATGGCCAGATGGTTCAGTGAGTAAAGATCTAATCATGAACGCCTTTGGAGAGGATATGCCAAACTTAATGATTATGATTACGTCATAGTTAACCACAGACAAGCTGGTGTATTGTTTATTATGTTATTTGAGGTTTTAATAGGCTTTTATTTTGTCAGCTGTCTTTTTGCAATACTATCGAATTGCACAGTGTTGAATATATTTTGAGGCAAAGCATATGACATTCCCTTCTAGTCCTGTAGCATTGAATACGATGTATATACGTAAACGCTGGCCATATTAGGAAATACTCTAACACGATAAAGGGGTTGCTGTTGTATAATGGGCACATCCCCAGCTAATTCCTCATTCGTGCAACTCGAATTTGCTCATGGGTGATGACTATGCCATACATATAGAATACGTGCTCATTTTGTTGCAGTCTAGTTCGTAATTGGAGGCATTTGAGCAGTCAAATCAGAGCAGTACAAAGTTCTTGTTCTTTGACTGGGATTACTGAGACTGTGTGTGCCTATATACTAGACTACTAATAATTAAGTTAATATTTGAGGTTTTAAGCTACTGCCTTGTCACATACACGGGATGCTGATTTATGTAAAAAATGCAAATATATACAATATTCAGTAAAAATGATCAGGTAAATTGTAGCGATACACATAACTGATGTTAATTTCTGTTTGATGAAAGCTAAGCAAAAGTTGTCTTCATTTGTTTGCTTTGTTGCAAACACAACCGACATAATTAAAAGAGGAAGCATTTCTTACACATGTCAAACATTATTCCTCTACCAGTTAGATTACAAGAGAGCGCTAGCTTTAATTGGATAAAACCTCGTTCAACCAGCATGTCTGGTCAATAAGGAGGAACTATCAGTGTATGACAGCTAGTTCAGCTTTCACCGAGTTGGTAAAATTACAATGCTAGGGTTGATGACACAGAGCGATACAATACACGACAGGCTGCCAAAGTACAAAACCGTTTGAGAGCCATCTACAAATAGGACTTTGAAGCACATATGGACTATAACATTATCTTGATCGGCCATAGGTTTAAGGAAGTTTTATTTGGACAGAAAGCACGTACTCCATGTCCGGTTTGCTATAGTTCCAGCAAAAGCCATATATTTGAGATGACTGACTGTCAAAGGAATAAAATTAGTCCGAAAATATAGATAAGAAAAGTATCATAGCCACATTTATTCATAGGAATTTCCTCGCATGTGTTAAAGCGATTTGACTCATTTAACATTGTAGTGCCATGCAATATGTACTGCTTGTGGAGTTCTATCAAATACCCGAAGCATTCGTTACTCTTGTCGTTTTTCGGTATATGCTAGACTATACTGATACTTAAGTAAGTGCCTTGAGGTCGGCCCGCTATACCTTCCTAGTGAACCACACCCACGCCTGTGCTTCAGTGATGATATTTCATTTCTTGTTTATAATTGTATATTTATGCTTCTACCCTAAGGTAGTGACTGACTATAACCAAAGAGGCAAAGATAACAACTGACCAAGCCAAGGTAATTGCTTTAGATACCTAAGTGAAAAGAGGTGTACATCTCGCTAATGATTAGTAGCCAGGTGTTTGCTGGTGAGTGGTGTGGTTGCTATTGCAGTCATAGGCATGTATCTACAACTGTTTCCAAGACAAGGCTGTCTATTTGATATCATCACCACAGGATGTAACTGATGTAACTCATTCCCACCGCAGAGAACTTTTCCAAAGATCGTTACTCGACCCTGTTGATCAAACGAATGACGTCAGAGAATCATAAATATTTTGGGAAGTGTTTATTAGCTTAATTAAAAGAGATACAAGAGAGCGGACGGAAATTGTGTAGTTTTAGTTTACAATACATTAATCTTCCTATGCTACCGATTGTAAGCATCAAGTCAACAATTATGCTGTCGATCATTGAAGAATACTACAATGTTACTGTTTAGGAAAAATGTCGAACTAAAATTTGTTTCTTGATAAGAACAGACATAATGTCATATTGCAGTAGGGTAACCATATTTGATAAAGTATGTCTAATGCAGTGCTGGGATCGGTATATGGTTAATTTGGAAGATTCTCTTAAAAATTTGGCTGCGGTACACTTCCTTGAGATGAAAAAACAATATATATGATTGTCGTATGGGACAATAAAATTACGATATTGAAACAGGTGACTATAAAATGTCGGCTACGAGAAAGAGAGAGAAGCAGGGTTATCCATATCGTCGGATGTCCATTCACATAAAACCTAAATCTCATATCATAACGGGATGTAGAAGGACCCACGCAGCGATAAATTGTAAGCGTGGTCCATGAAAACGACAATTGATCCTCACATCGGATCCACCTTCCAAATACTAACTGCCCAAATGTACAAGAAATATTTTACATGCCATTGCTGGAGCTGAACAACAGAAGCATTATGTTCACCAAAAGAATGCATTACGTGATGTTACTTATGGTAAATCAATAATAATATACAAATTTATAGAATTTATACTGCATTAGATTGAGTGTAGTGTCCATAAATAAGGTGCAATAGGTCTGTCTAGTTGTAATCATTAGTGTATTGGCGCTATAGAAATATTTGATGACACCTTGGTGACTAATTACTGAGACTAAAGTTAATCTCATTTACCAAATGCTATTACATTTATGGAATTTGGTACGAGTGGTGTTATAGAGCCAATGATTGTTCAAACCATGGAAAAACATATTGCATTCCCTTTCATTCATGGGATTGACGAGCACAAAGCGTGCATTCTTCTATGGAAATGCATATTGCATTCCTTTTCATTCATGGGTTTGACAAGTACAAACTGTGCATTCGTCAAAGATATGCATATCGCATTCCCTTTAATTCATGGGAATGACGAGCATAAACCGTGCATTATTTAATAGAAATGTTTATTGCATTCCCTTTAATTCATGGGAATGACGAGCATAAACCGTGCATTATTTAATAGAAATGTTTATCGCATTCCCTTTAATTCATGGGAATGACGAGCATAAACCGTGCATTATTTAATAGAAATGTTTATTGCATTCCCTTTCATTCATGGGAATGACGAGCACAAATCGTGCATTCGTCAATGAAAATGCATATTGCATTCCCTTTCAATAAGTGAAACAGGGTATATGTTGTATTCACATCAGCACAGGCTATGTTATTGAATACTCAGAAAGCCATGTAACAGGTTCCTCCATAATTGGGTTGGGTTGCGTCCGTTGTGGTGAGAACTGGCTCGACAAGAGTCCTCAAACAAAACTCTTTCTAACTTAGTGACAGTTTTCTAACAATCCGTCTCATTTTGATGTTGGTTTGACACAGTGCTATTGTACAACCTACTGTTATTACGCAAGTATTAGCCTTCATAATTCTGAAGTAGGCTGAATTTATAGGGGGTGTGGTCTTCATAACGAATAACTCACTGCTATATTGATTGATTACAATAGACCTCCATTTATACAAACATTGCATTTTTTCGTATGCACAATGGCGTGTGTGGAGCTCGTTGATGTTTTTGTTGAAACCAATCGGAGGAACGGAGATAAGCGATAGAGTGGGGTTCGGGGTCAAGATAGCAGCGTGTTGTGAATATGTGGCTGTCAGTTTACAAAGTTGATGAATGGATCTGTAAAGGTGAAAAGAGACACGATAGAAGGGCAATATTTGCTGAATCCCAGAGAACACTTTTAGCACTACTAACGCAGAGAAATGATTTATTCTACCATGGCAGAGATACGGCATTCAGCATACGTGGCCTTCAAGTTGGGAGGCGGATTTCATGAGTAAAAACGCCGCTGGGAGTGTATTTCATTGTAACTCTTGATTACATCCTCGAACAATTCGACGAACCCCAGCTATTTCATAGGTGCCTTTGCAGTTAAGCTTTCTTCTGGAGTTACCCAAGTGGTTCCATTATTTTGACAGCTGTTATAGTTTCTTGATTATCCTGTCAGAAAAATTCACAACAAAGCTTGTGATAAAATTGCTTTTATTCCAAGATGGTTCAGCAGGCTTTGTCTTTTCAGTTTGTAAATTTATTATGTCATTTCCTTATTCATTGACAGCTAGCAATCTATGTATGAACGATTAATAAAAGGGGTCGACAGAGTATATGTTTGATATACATTTACGTATATCAACCAAAAGTGAGATATTGTTTTGATAGAATGCACTCATTATTTTCTCACCGAACCATTTGTGCTCCTTGATATAATTTATGGAATGGCAGCCATGTTGTCGTATATTCAGCATAAAAGTTCATCAGCCATCGTAGGACATAGTCTTTTTGTTTTAAATATTCACATAGTATCTATGCGTCGCATTTCCAATTGATAGTATAAAATGACATCAAGTCGTAGTAGTCGTTTTCCATATGCTGTATTCTGCAGAGATATGCTGGGTAATCTGTAGCACAAAACTCATCGCTGTTACTATAAAAGCGCCCTTTTGCGATTAGGAATCAGTTAATAGTAAAGTGGTAAATGGTTGGCTACTGAGTTAAACACCTTATTCGCCCAATTGTTGATGGATGTGCGGACACACGCGTACAAACAGAACACTAACGTTTGTTGTCTATACTTGGCAATACATGTTTGTTTTATCGCATGAACAAACCTAAATTTCAAAATAGCTTTTGCAAAATAGAAATACAGCGAATGATTCTGTGGTACTAAGTAATGAGAGGTTATGCAAAATCTAGACCAGCCGTTCCTCCGGGAAGGATGTAAAGTGCTATACGAAGATCCGGTCGCTTACGTAAGACTCACCTTCTATCATATTCTAATCACGTACAATAGATATGTATTTCAATTGTTTCTTGTTAGGATTTACGCAGATTCTACACTCTTACCAACGCAATGTACATTTCTCTTAACTGGATTGGTTATTCCCACCCGTTGTAGCAATGGATTTATCTGACTGGATTGGAGATTTGTGTGCGTGGCTTCGAGTCGTTGACAAGTCGTCAGTGCAGTAAACTCAAGAGTGCGTTGTAAATCAATTTGACCGTTGTGTGATAGATGCCTTTGTACATTCACAGCAGGTTACTGAATGATTGTTGTAATTTTAAAGCCGACATTAAGACGTTCCCCCAAATACAAATCAATTCAAAATTCTCACTCATTAAACGTAAGTAATGTGTTTTACCTGAGGTGACATTGTGTTTACATTTGTTAGTCGCAATAATCACTATATATAATGCTACTCAAGTCTTGATATATTTCAATGTTTAATCAATTTTGGAAACTCAGCTACTTCTGAAGAATGCTGGTTTATGTGACTAATGCAGTAGGAACTTTTGTAGATCTACTTAAATGTTAGAGATAAGGACATCAGAATTTTGACCAATTTAGTTTTTAGTAAGACAGCAATACTGGCTTATTGTAAAACTATACAGAAGGTAACAACGGACAATTAAGTGGGAAATTAGAAGAGACACATGAGGCTAGGCTATGTTTCTATTTCCTTTTATATAGCTTTTCTCACACGACCGACAGTATTCATCGAAGTAATATTCATATTGATGGCCATGGTGAATCCACATCCAATAAATCCCAAACAATAGAATAAGCCGTGGATATTACGAGAAGGAAGTCCATTCAAGTGGCATATCTGGCCGATATATACGCAAACAATGTCATGAGTCCTGGCTATTTCGAACATATAGTCCATTCAAGTGGCATGTCTGGGCAATAAAGTGATAAGTACTGCTGATAGCTGCTGTAGTTCGGTACATTACAGGGCATGCTTTTGTAGTATAGTACATCTAATTTATCGATGATAGAGCGCCATAACGTACATTATAACGATGGCATTTGTATAATGGACTTTGGGTCTAAGGTGTATAATATGTACGTATGTAATGTGTAATATAGGTAAGATAGGATATGGGTCTAATTGAATTGAGATACCCTGAAGAAGAATTTTGGGTCGGTAGGATGTAAAACATAATTCCAAATGGAAAGAGTGACCCATTTTACCAGGATCACCGCACATATTACATAGTACGAGGAACGATGCGTCTGAATCAAAACAGTAGAATTTTACTGTTGACGGTTATTTGTGAGATGAAGTTCAGTGCAGCAATTTATAACAAAATGGCAAGTATTACGGACGTATTTAGTACATGACACACCTTACTAAGCTACCAATGTACACAGTTGAGTTCCAAATTTGAGGACATATATAGCAACATTCAGTACGGTCGACCCGATTCTTTCGTCAGAAATACATGTGTTTTACGTTGATCATCCCATCCACGCAAACGCCTGTACGGCAGTAATGGTATTTTAGGTGACGTGTTTCACTCATAAATTGTTAATATCGCACCAATATTGGCTCGGTATTGAGTGGATGTACGGCTGATGATAACATAAGAAACCAAGCCTGCATAACTAAAGATGGATAGCTTGAAATATTCAAGTTGGAGTAAATATACATCTTCGCATGTGTTTGCCATGTCAGTTGCAGGCGGATGTACACGTGTTGGCTACTTTTTCCAAGCCGTGGCGTATGCATTACCAACCACTGTTCACTAGTTATATGTAAGATTCTAATACAAAGATTAAAATTTTAAAAACCCCCAATATTCCGCATCGTCACGGCAGTTACCTATCATGCAACATAGGCGTCGCCAAAACTTAATGCTAACCTTGGTTTTCGAATTCGATCTATTCACAGCACTTGAAATGTCTCGGTATATATCGCTTTTAAAGGTGTCTACAAAACGTCGTTGTCTATTTATAAACTTCATCCATTTGATTTGTTTGGTGGTTACCTATTTGTAAGTATTAGCTACATGGTGTCTTGTTGGAATAATTCCCCAAATCTATATTGTGATATCGATACTTGATCCAGGCAATTATCTTAGATCACACTTGGTATTATGCTCATTATCCTCTCCTGATGCGTACACGCTCTATACTACCTAGATACCAATGACCAAAGGAAAAATGTCACATGTCAGTTATTTGCAGTACTTTCTGTTAATTAACTAGCGACAAAGATGCATAACTATAGTAATGTGTTATTAGATTGACATCCATCCCATTTTTGTACATTTTTCTTCTGTAATTATTTTGCTCCCAGTGACGAACCTAGATATAGAGGGCATAATACAAGCACACCTGAGATCATTTCCCCTGAATCTCTTCACCTTTATAGCTTATTGTTATCCCAGCTGCTCAGCCCATAGTTGGATCGAGTTATTTGATTATATAGCTGTGCTTCCCATCTAGATACGGAAAAGTAAATATTTCCCAACGCTTCTGTGTTTATTAACTGCCTTTCGCAATGCATCCAATTAGTTATACCACTTTAGTTCACGTATGTATGGGACAAACCTGACCAACTGTGACTTGTGCTGAAACAGTTGCTTATAATTTCCACTGATAAGAAAAGTATGACAGAGATGTGGATTGTGAGGCTGATACAAGCTTATTAGGAGATTTAACGTAAAGTACATTCACTTTCCATGCCTAACCTGTTGAGTATTTCCTTTAAAAATGGACCAAGAAGTAAAATGTTATAAAAGGAAATTTGTAATACGCAGGAAGTTTTTCTACCTAAATCGATCACAGTTGAGAAAACCCATGTATTACTGGTGTGAGTTATTAATCCCGAGGTGACCATCACACACAGAACATTCAATGTAAAAGCAATATCCATGTCAATAGGAACCAAGAATGCTTCCCCAAGTTATCTGGCAGTAACTGGGCAGTGACCTAGTTATCTGTAAAAAACGATATTACTTACGTCAGAGCGATGGTCATATGACGTCATATTATTTATAATTTTATCAAAAGATAATAGTGAATTGGAAGTGGACACTTCAGCATATGTCCCGTGGCAATCTCTCGTATGATCGCTTCATTGTTCAATGCAATTCATAATGTGTTTATATGGGTCTTAAATATCTCCCGATCATGCCTGGCTGAGGCGATCTAACGATTGTTAAGTATCATAAGCGATGTTCAAGAGGTGACACTTTGCATATTGCGTGCTATTACATATTTGTATGTAACTAAACATAAATGGGATATCTTCAGTTCGTTTTTCGTTGATAAACCTCTTCTCAAACCGAAAGGAAATAGCGCTTCTGGTTTTGGAGGCATTGACCCAGACAAGTACGCAGTGTTAATAATGACGTGTCTGAGCCGAGCATTCGATACCAATACTAGGCGACCATCTCTCACCGTAGAGATATCACACTAATAACCATGACAGTACGAGTGGTGATTGCTCCTCGCAGGCAATCCGTTGGCCAAATATAGGCTGTCATTAAATCAATCAGAAATATGTTCCACTTGAGAGAATGAGAAATAGAGAGAAGGAGAGAGAGAGGGAGAAATGTGTCAGTGGGAAAATAACTCGAGGTAATTTGCAGTTTCATTAGCTTCATCAAAATAACATGGTACTATGTGCTAAGTATGCTAGTTATCGACCGAAGAATGTGGCATAATTTAAAATATATTACAGGATGTGATGACTCATATACTTAGCTTTTGAGGGTCCTATTTCCTTTCGTGAAAATGAAGTCGGATTACATTGGCATGGCCGCATGGCTATTTTAGGGCGTGCTCATAAAAGAGCAACCGGGCGAACGGGATAAGGGTGATAAAAACTGAAGGGGGCTAGTGACGATGTCGGTTTCATATCCAGTGATGCATCCGCCCCTTAACAACCCCCTAACACCACATCCAAATACAACCTGTTAAATTTGCATGATGATGCTCGTTTTTTTTAAAAAGTTCCAGTAGCTGATTCTTTATCATTGAACACACGCCAGTCACATACCTCAGTATTAAGATTTGTGTAATCGTTTTGATAAGCTTTATTGATTGCCTAAGATGGTATATTTCACATCAATATCGATGACAGTACAAGCGGCGATTGATCTCGGGAGGTAATCCAGCCGCCAAATATAGACTGCCCTCAGCCAATCAAGCATTACCCATCTCAGGTAAAATGAGGCGTCCCGTTATCGCAGGTCTAGTTATAAGTTAATTAGCTAAAGGTGATGTATGAAGACATAATATCCACCAAAATAGCGTCTT
Organism: Urechis unicinctus; assembly: GCA_034190875.2. Taxonomy (NCBI): domain Eukaryota; kingdom Metazoa; phylum Annelida; class Polychaeta; order Xenopneusta; family Urechidae; genus Urechis; species Urechis unicinctus. The sequence goes on along the minus strand of CM067344.1, from coordinate 47,810,993 downwards.
ATGAGAAGCCGCTTACATCAACTAAATGTGGTACAATTTGAGCAATCTCTCAGTATAGTGCCTATCGTAATCGCAACTTCCGGTTACTCCGATTTCGTTGGCATAGCTATTTCAGGGAACGCTCAGAAACGAGTAACCAGGCGAAACGGGATGAGGGTGATAAGACACCAGAAGGCAATTGTGGATGTCGATTATATATCCGGTGACGTCCCAGTTCCCAAGGACCAGCTTGTGAAATTTCCCCTGCTATGTACGGTAGTTTTGTGTCTTCTCTACTAGCATTTGAAAATTTGGCAAACCGCGACCCAAACTTTTTAAAGTCCGATTGCATATTTTGTACGAGACATACATTATAAACCAAATTTGGCAAGTGACTAATGCTTCTAGATATTCGAAGCTGAAACCAGTTGGAAAAATTATTGAATGGCGAATGCGCAGCTATTTGAAACGGTAGCTACTCGTCAGCAATAAAAGTACGGCGGCTATTTTCATTATCATTAAATTATCAATTGTCTGTTTTCCCAATGCAAAGAAAGGATTACAGCCGAGTATTTTCAGCAGCAAAACAGGAAAGGAAACGATCAGCATGTTGTTTTATATCTCAAGTCACATACCATATACTTGCCTTTTGAACAAAAACGATAGCAAAAAGCTTTGTATATTTCAATATGTAACGGTTCATTATGACAAGCCAAACAGGTCGTCTTTGATGAAAGCATTATCATTTGTTTGGGGATTGTGATGGAAAGGAACTTATTTGTTCCATTTGTATTAGTATGTTGTCCCAATGTTACAATAACAATGTAATATGGTGATAAAATAGCATGAACGTTACCGAGTTAACCTATTGTTCTATAGCCTAGTGGTTAATGTACCGGGAGGTGTGCAGTGCTGTTATCAAGAATAGTCATCTTTATGATATCCAACAAACTAATCTTTTCTCTATAGCTGTCTTAGGAGACAATGACGCCACAATTAAGCGTCATGTCATTATGATTGATATCAGTGGAATGATATGGGGTGTGATGCAATTTCCACAATTGACACACGTTTTTCCTATGACACAGTGTTTGACTCTTTCACAGATATACCACTGTGTTTGAATGTGTCTAATTTAAAAAATTCAGCTTAAGAACGTGTAAGTTATATTTGTCGACATGTGTAACTGATTCCGTTTTCACCCACCTATTGTCATACTGTTTACTGTAAACTGCCATGCCGTTGTTAAAGAAGGGTTGTATATTGCATTGATTGTCAGCACAGTGACAAGTTCCATGTTCATACAAGTGCATGGAGTTACTGTACCTAATGCTTGGATATAATAAGTAGCCTCACTCTCAAGTCAGATTAAAACCAAGGAATTTAGCCATCTTTTGAAGACACACAGTATCGACTTTCTAACCAACTATACAGACATCTTGCACTCAGCATTGACAAGGCACCATAACCCTGGCGCTATTTCATTAGCCTTGCTGAAACATTCTACCAGCCCTTATCACCAGTGATAGCATGTACGCAGATTCCGGTGCGTGGAAGGTAGAGAGACAAAGCCAATCCGCTCATATGGTTGGTTACACACAGCAATCAACCCAGAATGCTTCTCTGATGGAAATGAATCGTTACCATCACCATTGTGCATGAATTAAGGAAACAAGATTTGTAAACTACATCTGTTTACCTTCAACTCAGCCAGTCGAGTTCACGGTTCGAGATAAAGAAGGGTGGGGCCGTCAAAAAGCAGGATTGTATCCAGTCATCATCAACGAAAAACGTTACTGGTGCGTTGAAGTCTCAAGTGTCTATGACCTCAGAGATCCTGAGATCAGCACATAATTCTATTAATAGGATATTTGCTGGTTCGATTTAAGCCCGCAGACTAGTTTGCTCAAGTTTGATGTCACGGACAATTGCGTAAGATTATGTGTATAAAATTATGATGTCACCTGGTCACTACAATAACAGACACGGTGTCTACAACCTCCTGGCATTGGCCGGTGTTTTATATACAGAACAGCATCCAATGTCAGTGACACTAAATTTGCTGGTTCGATTGAATCCCTCAGATTAGTTGGCTCAAATTTGGTGTCATGGAAAATTAAGTCAGAGAATCTAATGCAAGATTGCTAACGACCCATACTGTTGCGCAATGATGGCGCCTGTGCCAATATATCACTTCGGAAACTGACTTCGTGCTGTAGGCCTGTCAGTACGAGCGATGATAGCTCACTGCAAGTAATCCGGCAGCCAAACATTACCCAACTCATATATTGAGAGCAATCCCGTTATAGCAAGTGTGGTCAGTGGTTAATTAACTGGAGGTGATCTATGGAGACATAAGCTCCACCAAAATAGCCTCTTATGAGACACCGCTTACGCCAAATGTGGCACAATTTTAGCAATCTTCAGTGTAGTACCTGTCATAATCACAGCCGAAGGTTATCTTTTTCCTCTAGCGAATTCGAAGTCCGATTTCGTTGGCATAGCTAATTCCAAGGAATGCTCCGAAACGAACAACCAGGGGAAAGGGGATGAGTTTGAATAGAAACAGGGAGGCTATTGTGGATGACGATTATGTATCCGGTGACGTCTCAGTTCCCTAGGAACAGCTTGTAAAACTCCCCCCATGAAGCTCAGTAGTTTTATGTCCCTTTGGAGAAGTACTAGCCGTTACAAATTTAGCAAACCACGACCCAGATTATTTGTATACTCTCTGTGAAGTCTGATTCCATATTTGACAGGACGCGGATTATAAACCAGATATGACACGTGGCCACGCTTCTAGATATTCGAAGCTGAAACCGGGCCGAGGTGGAGCAACAATTGTAAAAATTATGATATAGCGCATGATCAGATAGTGGACACGGTAGCTGCTCGTGACCAAATCTTTGCTAACAAAATGGTGGTTATTTTAAAGGCGTTGATATCAAATATGTATCAATGTTTGTTTTCCCAATACCAAGAAAAGATTACAACCGAGTCTTTTTAGCGGCTACGCAGGAGAGGAAACAAAAGCTGCCTTTGGTTACATGTTCTACCTGTCGGAGCAGCAGAAACTGGCAAGCTAAATTCCATTGTCTGAACAATGGTTAAACTGACTCGCTGTTTCAGATGTCACCAAGTTGACAGATAATTGCTGTAATAACATCGGGACAGGACATGTTTCTATGAAGGGTGTGAGTAACATTGAGAAGAGGTTCCGTTGGAAGGATAAAACAAACCGAATCTGCCATGTTGAGCATTTAAACTGAATTTATGTATGATTTCATCGGTGACAAATGAATGAATGTATAACTTATGAATAATGTGAGTGAACTATGTCAGTTAAGTAACAGACTCTGTATCTATGCCCTCTTGGTGTTTCATATAGAAAACCGCACATAATGCCACTTATTAGCTGGTTCGATTGAACCCCTCAAATTAGTTTGCTTATGTTTGATGTAACAGACAATTGCGTCAGGTAATCTAATCCAAGTTGCCATCGACCCTTGCAGTTGCGCAATCATGGCGCCTCTGCATTACGTACTCCGCCAAATTTGAAATAATGCGTTCGTTGGCTCGATACTTATAGTAGAAATGAAATAGCTAAACCATTTTCGTGCACCAAACCGCAGTTACGCGACTTGATAGGATTATACTCTCACGCATTTCCACTGCCACGAGATCACGCTAGTTACAATACGGGTATTGTATACGACACTATCGTCAATTTCTCACTTCAGAAACTGTCATCATGCTTTAGGCGTGTCTGCTTGACTGCATCGGTTCAAAGCAGACTGAAACAGTAATGTAATGAGTCCTATACACGAACGGTGTGCCTGGCTGAATGACTCTGCAAGTTTTAGTTGCGTTTGTTGCTTTGTGTGTCACATGTAGTTTGCGTCTGGAGGTGAGTTAGCTGATGACCTATCAGCCTTTATCAATAAACCAGCTTACTAGACCGACGTCGGGCGAAGCAAAACATGGGAAGAGAAAAGAGTTTTCTCTAGATAAAACCAGGGAATGCATGATCAAATAACCGTGTTGATAAACGAGACGCAGATACGTTGTGTTTCATGCTTGATACCATGCAGTTGATGTCTCCGTCGGAACATTTACAACACAATTCAACAAACAGACAATTAACATTGATGGGCACAATTAATCCACAACGAATGATAGAACAAGCTCGCACTAGCAATTACGAGGTTATGGCCCATTCAATTCATTATGCCTGGCCGATAAAGGGACAGCTGTCTATGCACTGTTACTGGAAGAGATTTCACTAGTGTCGTAAGCATGAAGGAGATGGTCGGGTTGATGAGGCTGAGCGATATGACATCGTAGATACTGACGATACAATGAGGTACACCCATATCCTAGCCACAAGGATTAGACACAGGTTGGGGTGTATTATAGGGGCAGTGACGTAAAAACGGGATTGATATATGGGACGACGGAATATAGTGACAGTCAAGGGACACCACCTGATGTAGTAGATAGATAGAAGCAATGATACAGAGCAATACAAATAGCGTTGGATATTGAAGTACCGCACTTAGTATATCAACCATATATGATGTTTGCCATGCGATCGTACTTTGTGACGGGAGATTCTATTCTATCAAGTCTATCAAGATCTATCCACCTGTCATCACATACACCTGGATTGTTCATAGCTATATGACACTCTATTGTCATGCTGAAGATAGAGAACGCATTTGAGCCTTGCGCAGGACGTAAGAAGTGGCGAATATGCGGCAGAACATGACCCTTGTAAAGATTACACATTCATCCAAGATGGCGCAGAGCTTATAAGGCAGCCACTCAGGTGCTTATTAGCAGCACACGGCTCCTGAAATACCCTTTACTGTAGTTGCGTTATCCCTTTATATCACAATTACCCTCATTATCTCAGCAAGTCAACTCCTAACTAGACAGCATGGTGTGATATCATCGCTATGTTCTACCTGAGCAGCATCCGCAAGCCGTTGGATTTTTTCAAACATGGCTATAATTATTTGTACGTTCCTTACGTTAGTCAAGCTCATGGCGCCGGCAATCCATTGACATGTGACGTCAATCTCAAACTGCAGATGGCTCTGCTTATGGTAACAGCCTTACGTACAATGTGAACCAATAATCGCTATATTTTATAATTTCTTGAAAACATCTCGTTAAGTCGAATATTACTGGGGCAAATCCCGTATTGTTTTTAACGGTATCGTGACGGTGAAATCATAGGACAAGTTATGACATGTGGTTACCATATAGCTGAAATTATGAAAACAATATGCGAGGTTGGTTATAAATTGGTTATTGTTTTCAGAATGCGATCTGTAAAACAGTGCATCTTTCAGCAGATTCGCAAATCAATAATATCAAAGTATATACCCCCTGTTGTGCGATTCGTACACTACTTAAAGCTTGATTCCATAGTAGAATTAGGCAATTATGTTGTTGACTTGTTAATATAAAAAAAAATGAACAGCTTGCATTACGGCAGAAAATGTTGGATGAAACCACTGTTTTGTTTCGTGGGTTTCTTGCTTGAACATCTACACATGTACTGCTATAAGTCAGTGATCTATGCACTGGACGATGATCTGCAGCAAATGGTAATTTACCTCCCTCCTAAAGGGGTAGACTTATCAGGTGCCACACTTTTACACTTCACTTTTACCGAAGAGGTTCAAACGGATCAATGGCACATGTTAACCTGGGATACCAGTATTCAATGGAATGAATATGGTCTTGTGGTCCAAATAAGTGACTGGGTAGCTGTTTGTGAGGGGGGAGGAAGGCGACTGACGTGAAGCTGTTGGTGCTGCATCAATGTGGTCATACCGATAAACAACATGATCATAAAGCATCGTGGTTGTGGATCGTCGCATCATCACAATAATAGTAAACTTAAATATTGGAGAGTGGTAACATAATGTATGCCAAGATGCATGAGCCAAACTCATGGCGACAAAATTAAAATAAAATTAGGTTTGAAAAGTTCGCTGACCGACCGCGTGTTACAAAGGTCGCTGACCGACCGCTTGTTACAAAGGACGTTGGCCGACTTCGTGTTACAAAGGTCGCTGCCAGTGGCAGTATATAATCAGACTTACGACAGCCACACATTGCTTTGTACAGCCAATCAACACACCATTCACTGCAGATGTATAATTGTCCTATGGTATCAGACGCTTGAATGGAGATACCTATAGTATTTTGTAACCAGGATAGCTGATGTAGCAGGATGTTTATACAAGATGCGCCTAAGCGGAGTTCCCCGCTGCGTTCACAATACAAACATGTTTTATTGAGCACATTGTGATGCGTATGTATCATGAATGATGGAGAGTCATCAATGATTGCACAGTCTATAGCTTATGGATATAACCTGCCTCGGGAAGATGTAAACTTACAGCTGCCACTCAGTACCACACCATCTTTACTGAAAAGGCGACAACGGACCAATGCAACGTGTTAACCTGAGATGCCTAGCGTTAATGCAGTGCTTAGAGCCTTGTGGCCCAAATGAGTGGTAGGCTGAGAGGATGTTGTGGATTGTGTGAAACTGATGCTATTGCCAGGTGGTTGTTGTCATAGCAATATACAACATGATGACAATGCTCGTTCTCAGACTACATGGTGTGATAGCACGCGAGCAGCACCACTGACACTTACATGACTGTTAGTATCCTCACCTTACTCGCGTGCGCCCGCGGTCCATTGGTATGTGCCTCGCACCACGGCAGATATGGCAGGTCTATGAGCCAAACGCACATATGACATCAATGTTTTCTGATATGCTAACTGGGTAACAAAATCATAAGACTCAAAACTATCGAATTAATTCTCTTTCGGAAGTTGTAAAAAGGCATTTATAATCGGATCATACAATTCTAGCATCGAGACACTTATGTCTTAAGTTAGCGGGCTGGAGCAATCGCTTTGCTCATATTGTCCCTGTCCTTTTTCATATCACTGTTTGACTGATCAGTTCATTACTGGCTACCATTGCATGGGTTGAGCAGTCAATCCCAAGTGACCATCTCACTCGGTTATAAATGCCAAGCAATAATCGTGTCAATATCAACTAATATAAACCATCACCGCTGTTATGTTAATCACATAAGTAATAATATCAAGGACAAGACAATTTGATTTGGCCACTAACCCGTCATACCATCATTAATCACTATACTAGAGAGCTGCTGATACATATATCACCCTTATTTAGCTTAGTTTACAATTTTACCATTTTTAAATGGAACTTTCTCCTGTAGAGCGCAAAATATTATGCATAATTTAATCATGCATTTGCCTTCCCTATGTTCGATGAGATTGGTAGCTGTGTTGTTTTTGTAGCAGACGATTTGATTTAGTAAAGCTCCGACAATCAGGTCATCCAAATGATACGATACTAAGGGATGTATAAACATGATAGGTTATGCAACCAATGTATATAACATAGATTAATTATTAGATTCAATTTCAACAACGCATACAATGATGATCGACTTATCACCATAGGAGATACATAGACTACGTTCTGTCATGGGGAGACAATGAAGAAGTAGGCTTAAGCGAGATGCGCTCGAGATGGAATAGCACACCGCGTGCAGAGATGTGAACTATTGCACACATTGCAATATGAACGAACGCTTGAAGGTTCAGATCAATCGGTGATCACCCATACTGTAATGATCGGCAGCACATGGATTTTACCTCCAGCTGGCTTAGGTACACTTACTAGCTACCACGCAGCACCACCTCACTTTTACCAATGAGGTGATGAGGGATCAATAGCACATGTCAGTCTTGGATACCTAAGTGGCGGCGTTAATGAAGTGGATGTGACCTTGTGGCCCAGGTGAGCAGCTATGTAGTTTACAGTGAGCCGAGGGGATGTTGTTGCAGATTCGACAGTAGATGTATAGTTGTTGCTGCTGCTGTATCCAAGCGATGGTTGTCATAACATCAAACAACATGATGAATTATTTGTGGAAGGTGTCACGGATGATAACGTAGGCATGTATATAAGAATGTGGCAAAGTAACTAAGGTTCATATGTACAAAAAGAAAGCAAGAATACGGCTTTATTGCATTGTCAATGTCAGTAATGAATGCCTTCATTGCGTTTTCTGAAAATATGACCACATATATGTTCTTTGGATAGCAGAAACTGTCTGAAATATTTACTGGCCAGTAACAATTAAATATCCTAGGCTGGCTGTTATCAATAGAATACATGATCAGACAGAACATAATCCAGTGCGTGGTGTAACCGGGCTGTGTCGAATGCGTGGTTACTGTCCGAGGCATGTATCCTAAAGCATGGCTATAATCGATAGTGTTCAAAGCGTGGCTATAATGGCCTGTTGGCAATGTCCAATGAATAGTTATTGAGGTGTTTGGTTTGGGTAATGTACAGCAACATGCACTATGATACTGTTATTGGTGTTCACAGCTGTTTATGTAGTGTAATACTTGTATCAATCTTACATCAAATGTTCTGCCATCTTATCAGACAGCATCCTCCACTGACCTACATGTACCTCTAGGGTAATGTTGCAACCTCGCAGAGCTGGTTTTATGTGGCCTGTAAAACTTCACTCGTATGCTTGTTATTTCTCCCTGTGAAAGCCACTGATATCCCTTTCATCTCGTGGCAAGTGAACAAAGGAATAACGTCAAAGGTAGTCGTCACATTGTTAGCTGACAAAATAACCTTATATTCCCTTGTGATTTCCACTCGCGCCAGTTGTAGACATGGAAAGATGTATTGGCTCAAGAGATGGTTTTGGAACTGCGTAAAATGATACCGCGACATTATGCATCGCTGTACTGCATTCTATCCAAAGTTTTGCCGTACCACATTCAGTGGTCAATATGAAAAAGCTTTTACATGGTTACATATGGCGAAGCTGGTATGCACGTAAATTCTATCTAACATGCCCTTTATGGTTACCTGAAATCTGCTAAATGAAAACCTTATAAGTTAACCTCGTTGTCAAAGTCAGACTTTTAATGTGGACAGTGTGGATGCTGTAACCCAATAAACGATTGCTGTACATTTATGAAGGTTACATGACCAGTCGACCAAGCAAGGTGATCTGGCTGCACACTGTGTTGACAGTGGGTCCTGTGTGTAACTAGCGGAATCCGAATCTGAGTTTGGCATACGCGCCCACTGACCTTATTGTCGTGCTGTTTAGTGCTTTCTCCTATGCCGAAAAAAGTTACTGGTGCATTGAGATCCTGTATTATTCGAACTACCTTTGATTATCTATTCTACTTTCCGAGCAGCGGAAAATATAGCATATAAAGATGTCCTTCCAATGCTTTGACAATGGTTAAACTGACTTAATCACGGTGTCAGATATCATCAAGATCACTGGTAGGATCATATTCCTTGTTACATAAGGTCACCCATGCTGTGTCAGTATGTAATGAAATAATTAGCCTCATAATCTTTGCAGGTCAACTCCTAACTAGATAACATGGTGTGATATCATCTACCTGAGCAACATCCACAAGACTCGTTTGCTGTAATTATCCTGGCATCCACTACTCGAAGTGCGAAGCCCCTGGCGCCTGCAGTCCATTGGCACGTGGCGTTGGTTATGGTAACAGCCTTACGTACCCTGTGAACCAATGATGGATATATCTTAAAATTTCGTCATATACCTCGTTAAGTCTGATTACTACTGTGACAAATACCGTAAAGGTTTTGACGGTATTATGACGGTGAATGATTTGGACGAGTAGCGATGTGAGGTGCTCACGTAGCTTAAATTATGAAAACATTAGGCGAGGTTGCTTATTGGTTGGCTATTGTTGTCAGGATATAATGGTTTAAACTGTAAAGTATGATTTGTGCCGATTCGGTCACTATAGTCGAAATCAATAATATCAAAGTATACTGCCTATGGTGCGATTCGTACACCCAAAGATATATACTGTTATAATTCAGTCTGGATTTTAACCTGCCTCATAAAGAGGTAGACTTATCAGGTGCCACTCAGTTACGCTTTACGTTTTCACGTACATTAACTCAATAACGGTGAAATGTGTTGCCAACAAACAACAATTGCAGATGTAAACCTGCTGACTCGTCAGACATTTGCACTATTGTTTGTGCAATTAGGCAACTTGATAAGCCAAAACCGAGATGAAAAACAAAAATTCAACATGATGTTTCTGCATTCCAGGCCTCACCGTTTTTCCATTCCATACAAAGCATAAAAGTACACAATTTTCCGCCTGTTTGTATACCACTGACTGTGAAATGTAAGACTGGTGATTTTGTGTTGAGTTAACCTGAAATGATGCGATGACATAGCCTTGAGTCTTGTATGTACATTATCGGCTACTCGTTGCACATACTCAAACAATTATCCCTGCTTGTGCTCGCAGTATATTTTTCAAGTAAAACTTGTCTGCAATGTACAACCAATATAACACGATATTTATGGCTGTCTTGATACTTTCCATTCAAACACCTTGTACCACACTTACGTGAATTTTGTCATATAATAGCTTGTGTCGTAATTCTTTCAGAGTATTCACGCTTGGACACAAATCAGAACCACTGGTTCTGGTGGGTCTAATTAAGGTGTCTTTGTACCAAGTCACAAAGAAAAGTAAAGTGTGATAGTAATAATCCAGAATAATAAGTCTTATCTTAATAATTTGACATCCAAACGTATCATATCACCCTAAAATGTAAGTTTGGTGTTGGCAATATTTTGATGTTTCATATAACGCCTGGGTTTGTTTGAGTTGCTTCCCGAATGTATTGGCAATGTCGAATGTTGCCTTCGTATGTCAATCTTACTCCATTGGCAATATTTTGACGTCATTACACAATAACGGTCTGACGTGTGTACTCTTAATATGAATTCAATTTATATCCAGCCGGTATATTACAGACATGATGCTTATTTCCCTTACCAAATGGCAATAGCAGCAAATGTACTGATTCGATTGAAGCTTTCAGATTAGTTCGCATTCCTTTCTTGTCACGGACTTATCAGTCAGACAACTGAATCCTAACCTTTCCTGTAGATTATTGATGCCGTTGCGTAATGTTTATTTGGTCGGGGCAACTGCTGAACGGAAAAACTTATACTATATTAAAATAGCTCAAATGTAAATGTTGTCCATTTGTAGCGAGATTTCTTGCTCATCAATAAAAGTGGTTAGATATACACAATAAGTAACATTAGAGATATATTCATCTGAATATATCGAGTCTATTCATCGGGCCTATACAACATTAGAACAGCACATGCAACCAATGTTGTTTGACTTAATGTAAGAATTAATTAAATAACTTAAACAACTTCATGTGGGTGATGTATGCTGTGAGCTCATTTATCACATTTTTTTCATAAAATATACGTTGTTTATATAACAGACACGGTGTCTATGCCCTCCTGCTGTTGGTTGGTATCTCAAATACAGAACACCACCCAATGTTAATGACAGTAAAATTGCTGGTTCGATTGAATCCCTTAAATGAGTTTGCTCGGGTTTGATGTCACGGACAATTGCACCAAGAAATCAAGAAATCCAATCTCAACTTGCCAACGTTGCCAAATTTTGCGCAATGAATTCGCCTCTACATTTCACACTACGCCATATATAAGATTATGCATCGGTTGGTTCCATATTTAAAGTACAAATTCGATAACTAAAATTCCGTGAATTTTATTACCTTTACCACTGTGCGATAATGCGACTCCTTGCACTCCTTCGTCTCGTCAGTATTCAGACCAAGCATGTAACGTTACGAGTATTATTAAGGACAGTATCGTAAATGTCTGACCAGCGCATTATGATCGTGCATTTGACTACGTCGGTTCAACGCAGAAAGAAAAAAATTATGGACTAAATCTCATTCACAAAGGATGCGTTAGTCTGAATTCAACAGTTATTATCGTTGCGTTCGTCACATGGAGTTTGAATCTGGAGGTGGTTTCAGCTGTTGGCTAAGTAAAATTTATGAGTCAAAAAGATGATTATATCGATATCGCTCTGGCAAATTATGGGAAAGAGCAAAAATATTTGGTCGAGGAAAAGTGAAATGTGACAACTGATAGCATAGAATAACCAGGGAACAAATGATCAAATAACTGTGGTGACAAATGAGACATGTATACAATGTATGTTATGCTTTTCATCATTGCAAAAAGTTTTTGATGTCGCTGGCGAACATTAAAACCACAATGCTACAAAGAGACAATTAACGTTGATGAGCGCAATTATTCTACAGCGAAATATATGATAAAGGCGCTCTAGCAATTACGAGGGTAGGGTCTATTCTACTAAGTATGCCATGCCGCGAAAGGAGCAGCTATCCATCTGTAGCAGCTGGAACAGATTTCACTGTGTCGTAAATAGGAAGGAGATGCTCGGGTTGATGATGCTGAGTTTCATAATACAGGAGAGATAATGACAATGTAAAACGATACGCCTAGTCCTTTCCTAGTCATATAGATGATATATAGGTCAGGGTTATTTCCAATAGGACAAAGGGGTATGTTGTAGAGACTGAATTATAGAATACGCAAATTATGTATAGTACGAAGGAATAAGACTATGGCCGAGGGATACCACCTGATTAAGTAATATATACTTGAACGTTAATGCAATAGTTCAGAGCGATAAAAACAAATGTGATTGACATAATGTTGGATATTGAGCGATATGTTACCTATATAGAATTTCAACCGTGTACGCTTAATTCATAGGGGATGGTGAATTGTCGCAGGTGAGTGTATCGAGTCTATCAACAGGGCATAGTGTTTCTCAATCAGGCGTAACAGCCATCTCGAACATGCAAAGGTATTTGACACACCATTGTCATACTGAAGGTATATCAGCCTTGCTGTTTGACATAAGACGTGGTGAGATGCCCCAACAAAAGGGTGATCAGTCTTAATCAGAATCCATCATTCTCATCGTACCCTTCATGACCCATGTGTTTTTATAGATGACCAGTTCTTCCGTGCACACACATACTCTTCTATCGGGTGATTATTAGCGTTATATTCCCGAATCCCCAATTCGCGGTACCATGTCTAGGTCCTACGAGAATGTGCACTTTTGTATGATTGTATAAATGCCAAACAAGTTAAAAACATCAGGTCAAGGATTGTCACAACTGATGATGATTTGCTGCTGCTGCTGCTGCCGCTGCCGCTGTATCCAGTTGGCCTTTTTATAGCCGAAACCTTGGCTAACACAAACTCAGTTAAAAGCTTCATCGACTTAAAGAATGATATACCACTGTATCAGATCAGGTTGGTTCTTTCTGTAATTCCTGACTTCAACCAGGACGTGCGTATTCATAAACAATATCTTATGTTGCATTCGTTTGTCAAGCATTGTCTATTGGCAGAATATATATAGTTATACTTATTGAGGATTAAATATACTTTTTCCTGCACAGTTTAATCACTGTTAATACTCCCTGACTGTGACAATTACAAGATTCGAGTCATGGGCCTTTAGAGATACACATCCAGTAAAAATGTTTTCAAAGATTCCCTGCAACAAAATGGTTCCTCCTTTGTCTTCATGTAATTTGCGTTTTGTCTATTTCAACAATTCGTATGCCTCGCCGCAGTGTTGACAGTTGCAAATATATATTTAGTCATATTCACAAAATTGACATGGAGGTTCCAGAGCAAACACATTGCTTTTTGTGCAACTCTGTGGTTAAAGCGTTAAGGTGGCTCACTCATCCAAGATGGTGTCGAGGTAATTATACAGCCGCCAAGATGCGGATTCGTTGCACGAACAAACTGAAATAAGTTTTAGTACAGTTGTATTTCGCCCGATTAGTAGGTAGTTTACCGGTTGGTGCAGCCGTTTCACTCCTCTTTCAAGGTATCCTCTCATATCATCGCTCGACTAGAACGAATCAAGTTAGTATTGAGAAATTTATCAAAGGCGACCATCTAACTCGGCTATAATTGGCAAGCCAATGTTATTATCAATGCAAGCCATCATTGCTTTCGTCGGGAAAACGGACAGATAGTTACTGTCGGTGCGGTCCAATAAACGCGAAAAAGTGATCACACCAAGGATGAGTCAATTTAGCGTAATCCTTTATGTCACCCATAGATCATTATTTCAAGGTGCCCCATCGGCGCATATCTCGCCTTCCTTTGGTGCATCTTGATGAGCAATGTTAAGGCACCATTTTGCTTTCATGCCAGCAGTTATTACAGAAGTCGGGGTACGACTCCATCGACTTACAGTCTTTAGAAAAGCTACGACATTTTGTTCATATAAAGAGTGATTAACAAACTACACATCGCAGACCCATGATCCGATGCCAAGTGATGTATCAATCACCTGAATTAACGTTATAATGTAGACAATGACAGTCGACTTCTCAAGATAATATGAGAGCTGTATCAGTAGTTTCTACCATAGTCTATCAAGTACGGTCATATGTTCTGTTAGTTATTAAACGATCTTCTATGCCTGTCTACGTGTGATATTATGTATTTTGTTCTGTGTTCGTTAAGTTGCTCAACTCGCTGTTGTATTCTGATGTTGAATGGGAATCGACCAGATCACTTACTGACAAGGGCTTGTTGATAAGAATACATTGATTCAATGTGCATATTGTTAAATCCTTGTATTGTTCGTTCATGTTCGACCGTGTCATGTTCGGTAAGTGGCAGTATATCATCAGACAAAACGACAGCCACACATTGGTTTGTGCAGCCAATCCACACACCATTTGCGGCAGGTGTATAATAATTTGTTGATGTTAGACGTATGAATGGAGATACCTATAGTACTTTATCACCTGGCTAGCTGCTGTAGCAGGATGTTTATACAAGACATGCCTTAGGCGAAGTTCCCCGCTGCGTTTACAATGCAAACATGTATTGTTGTGCACATTGTGATGCATGCGTATCATGAATGATGCAGAGGCATTGATGATTCCAGAGTCTGTAGCTTATGGATATCTGCCTCGGGAAGAGGTAAACTTACAGCTGCCACTCAGTACCACTTCATTTTTACCGAGGAGGCGAAGAGGATCAATGCAACGTGTTAACTTGCGATGCCTAGTGTTAATGGAGTGGCTATAGCATTGTGGCATACATGAGTGGCTAGGTTGTTGTAAGTAGGCTGAGATGATGTTGTGGATTGTGTGAAACTGCTTCTGTTTCCAGGTGGTTGTTGTCATAGCGATGTACAACATGATGACAAAGCCTAGGTGTTTATGAGTCATTGCAAAAAATGTCTTCGTCGTGAACGAATGATGATATTCCTGAATACGAAGGTATTAACCGAACACTTGACTGCAAGGGCTAAAATCAAAAGAACAATAGAATAACGATGGCCGTCTTCAGAATAGATTTGCGTTTATGCACCTCATGATGTAGGAATGCTTTATCACCACACATGTAATGCATATAGATAGAAGAAAACGCTTAAACTTGTAAGACATAACCAGCGCTGCTTTTCCATTCAGGCATCTGCATAAGACGAACCGTAAAAAGATGATGTAAAATGATACATTGCTGTACTGAATTTTATGTCTCACCATTTTGCCATTCCATGCAAGGCAGACAAATTTTTTAAACGTTTAAACATTTTGCATGGAGACCGCAAAATAAGTGGCCCAATGTAAGCGTTTGTGCGATGACGTTCAATTGCGATGACGTGATAATGTTTAGATTTTCATTTGGTAATTTTTCAATGGATACCAGGCTTAACATGTGCATATAGAATAAAAATCGTTAATCTGTTATAACCATTGTCCAGTGATATGACCGTCGAATGTCTGTCTTGGGAAGCTGTCATGCTATGTAAAACACATGGAACATGGCCTATTATAGCGTAAGCGCCCCTGGTGTATTCATGGAACATCGCTCTTGTATGTGGTTTCTCAATTTAATAATTTACGCCTTGGTGCTTTCAGAGTATTCACCCTTGGATAGCAATAAGAATTACTAAACCTGGTGCGATAAAAATTCTCTCATTCAGGTGAGTGTGTGCACATAATGAAAAACAATGTGACTAATGAATAATTCTATTCCACATGATGCTTATAAATGTCAAATATTAATGCAGATTAATTTTCTCGGTAAATCTTGTCGGAGCAGCGTTCTGTACAAATAACTCAGTGGTTTTCTCCGACGTTTCTTTTTTGGAATTGTTATCAAAATCTTAATGTGTCATATCCACATAACAGAAATTACCGCGGAATCATATCACTCTAAAATATCATAAGTTTGGTTCTTCCAAACGCACAGTGGTTTTTATAATGGGCGAGTTTGGTGAAGTCTTTTCCTCACTTACTCAAGCCATGCCTTAGGTTGTATAAGTTTGCCGATCATTGAGGGTCGGCAAAACGTGGTCATCCATTCGAGATTGTAAAATGCCATCACAGTTTATACACCTTGAAAGGCTAAGTGTATCTCCAGCTGTGATATGGAGTACTGAAGTGGCTGTCATCAAATGTCCCATCATCATAGTTCATGTCCATGGGATCATTTCAGATGGTGCCAGCATTTCTAAACAGCACTAACAACACCTAATATGTTGCGAAAAGTATTTGGTACATTGCGCTAAAGCCAGAGTGCGTAAATTAAGCTTCTATTGATCACATCCTACTTCACCTGTTATATACACAGTGAAACAGGGCGCATGATGACTGGATATAATTGTATTGATAGCTGTTCCAATGACGCGAAAATAAAGTCACCTACATGACTGATACATATTTATAAAACACAATATATATTTATATATACATATATATATATATATATATATATATATATATATATATATATATATATATATATATATATATATATATATATATATATATATATATATATATATATATATATATAATATATATATATATATATATATATATATATATATATATATATATATATATATATATACATAGAAATAAAAGCATGTAGATATATATAACCATATGCATATATATATATATGTATATATATATATATATATATATACATATAGATACCTTTATAAGCATTTATATATAAGTGTAAATATATATATTCATATGCTCAAATGATTAAATACATTTACATGTACATAAATATATATATATATATATATATATATATGTATATGTATATAGTGTATTTATATATATATATATATAAATATATATATATAAATATATATATATATATATATATATATATATCTTTCTCTCTCTCTCTCTATATAATATACATATTTATATATATAAATATATAATATATATATATATATATATATATATATATATATATATATATATATATATATATATATATATATATATATATATATATATATACATATATGCAGATACCTATCGATAAGCACAGGAATAAAAGCATGTAGATATATAGATATATGCATATATATATATATATATATATATATATATATATATATATATATATATATATTTATATATATATATAGATACCTTTATAAGCATTTATATATAAGTGTAAATTTATATATTTATATGCTCAAATGATTAAATACATGTAGATGTACATTAATATATATATATATGTGTATATGTATATATATATAGTGTATTTATATATATATATATTAATATATACTTATTTATATATGTATATATGTACATACGTTTGTATATGAATATAGAGAGATATATATGCATATATATTTTGTAAATAAATACATGCATATATATTTACTTATATTTATAAAAAAAACATACACGTGTATATATTAATATGTATTTATACATATATATAATGTGTATGCATACATATTTTCATGTGTTTTATATATATGTATATTTATTTTGTATATATTCATATGCATATAAGTGTACATACATATGGAAATATAAACATGTATATTAATGTTTAAATATATATATATCGGCAGATATGGGTGGTCCAGGAGCCAAAAGCACATATGACATAAATATTTTCTGATATGTTTACTGGTTAACAAAATTATACAACTCAAACTATTGAAATAATTCTCTTTTGGAAGTTATAAATAGACATTTATGTTCGGATCGTTAAATATAAGCAACGAGACACATATGTCTTAAGTTAGCGGGCTGGAGCAATCGCTTTGCTCATATTTTCCCTGTTCTTTTTCATATCACTGTTTGACTGATCAGTTCATTACTGGCTACCATTGCATGGGTTGAGCAGTCAATCCCAAGTGACCATCTCACTCGGTTATAAATGCCAAGCAATAATCGTGTCAATATTAACTATGGTTGCTTCCAACGGCATAATATAAACCATCACCGCTGTTATGTTAATCACATAAGTAATAATATCAAGGATAAGACAATTGGATTTGGCCACTAACCCGTCATACCATCGTTAATCTCTATTCTAGCTGCTGGTGCACTTATCACCTTTATTCAGCTCAATTAATTACTTACCCAACCAGGCATTTGCCTTTGCTATGTTCAGTGAGTGATTGTTGTATCAGCAGTATCACAGATTAAGTGCTTACCAATGGCAACATTTCTAGGGTATCATGCCACTTAAGCTACGACAAAATAATACATGCAATACATTATGAAAAGGCAAACACATGTAAAGGAGGGGATCGGATGACAACGGAAAGAAACAAGCATTGATAAGTAGTGAACAATTTGCGATACAACACAGACAGAGTTGTAGCATAGTTGGCGCCAAATGGAGAATTTTATTCGACTGCATGTGACATACCATTGTACAGAACTATAAACTATTGCGCACGTTTTAATATGAACGTACGCTTGAAGGTTCAGAGCAATCGGTGATCACCCATGCTGTAATGGTCGGCAGCACGTGGCTTTTACCTCCATTTGGCAGAGGTACTCTAGCAAGCTACCACACAGCACCACCTTACCTTTACCAATGAGGTGAAGAGGGATCGATTACACAAGTCTGTCTTGGATACCTATGTGACGGCGTCAATGGAGTGGATGTGACCTTGTGGCCCAGATGAGCAGCAAGGTCGTTGTTAGAGAGCCGAGTGAATGTTTCGGCAATCTAAGGCAGTTGATGTATATCTGTTGCTGCTGCTGTATCCATGTGGTGGTTGTCATAACAATATGTAACATGATAGAAATATTTATGCATGATGACGTAGATGAATATATGAATATGGCAAAGTTGCTCAGGCTTGTTTGTATAAACAGGAAGAAAGACGATTTTATTGAGTGGTCAATGACAGTGGTGAATGCTCACAGTATATAAGACCGCAATATTTAATATGAAGAGCTGAAACTGTCTGAAATATTTACTGGCCAATAACAATTAAATATGCTAGGCTGATTGTTATCAACAAAATGCATGGTAATGATGTCTAATGAGTGGTCATAGCGAACATAATCTAATGCGTGGTTTAAGAATACGTGGTTACAGTCGGTTGTTTCAAAAGCGTGGTTATATAGGCCACAGTCCTATTGCGTGGTTATATGCGACTGTGTCAAATGCGTGGTTGTAGTCCAAAGCATGTGTCTAAGTATGGCTTTAGTCGATAGCGTTCAGTGGCTGGTTATAATGTGCTGTTGGCCATATCCAATGAGTGGTCTATGGATTTGGTAATGTTTGGCAGCATGCACAAAAATACTGTGTTTGTTGTTCACAGCAGTTTATATAGTTTATTACAATCGTACATCGAATGGACATGTTCTGCCATCTTATCATACAGCATCCACCACTGACCTACATGAACCTCTAGGGTAATGTTTAAACCTCACAGAGCTGAATTTATGTGGCCTGTAAAATGATCAAAGCAATAACGTCAAAGGTATGCGTCAGATTGTTAGCTGACTAAAATAAAGATTTACCGTACATTATTAAGATGCTGAAATGTATTGCCCACTCACGCCAGAGATGGTTTTGCTACTGCGTAAGATGAGACCGCGATATAACAGATGCAACATTACGCATTTCTCCACTGCATCCTTTCCTTTGTCGTTTCGCCATACCTCATTCAGTTGTCAAGACGGTAAAGCGTGAACACGGTTGTATGTGTACCTATTAGTGTGAGCTGTATGGCAAGCGTTTGTGTGTTACACTATTCGTACTTTCTCCCTTTGAAAGTTTTTTGTCGACGTTTACTCTTACATTTACCAAGTCTTATGTCTCGCGGCAAATGATCAAACGATTGACGTCAGAGACGAACGTCAGATGCCAGAAGACTAAAATATCGATATGCCAAATATTTACATTATAACGCTGAAATGTATTGCCAACTGACGCCGGTCAATAGATAGTTTTGTAACTGGGTAAGAAGAGGCTGCCATGCAAATTTCTGTACTATATTCTATTGTTCCACACGCATTGCAGTAGCTTTGGCGTGGTTTAAAATGTACCCCTATACGTGGTATGATTTTAAAACTGCGGTAATGTGATAATGCCCGTGTCTTCCTGGTGATGCTTGTATTCACGTAAAACACATTTAACATGCCAGCTTGGACCCTGATTAACGAACACCTTGGGAGTGTATCATTAATCTACTGAACGTCGCCCACAAATTGACTCACAATTTGATTACATACATCGTGATGCTTTCAAATATGCACCCATGGTCGACAAAAACAAAAAAAATATCAGATCAGATGCAACCGAAGTACCTAGTCGAATAATCGCATTATGAAAAGGTCAAATTCAGTTACCGGAATTTTGCCCATGTTACTGCTGATTCAAGGTACATTCCATTGCAGTCTGCCTTCATGCTAAATAATCCTCGTTGTTGAGGTCAAAATATGGGCGTTTACTGGCAATGTGGGTGTGGTTGCCATTGGAACATTTGCCTTTTAAGGCTGCATTTCCAGTCTACCATGCCAAATGAAATGGCTGCAGATTGTTTCGACACTTGGTCCTGTTTGTAACTAGTGGTAACCCTCGTACGAATCTCAAAAACGTAAGGGGATATCGACGTTTCGGTTAAATAATTGAGTCCATTTAGTGGCAATGGCATTGGATGAGGTTAACTGAGGTCAACAAGGGATTTTTAATTCTCATGATGAGATTCTATTGTCCGAAGTGGTGGCTGTGCTGTTAGGGTAGAGGCCTCCGTATGTGTTGTTCAGCATTTTATCAGGGAAAGAATATGACACACTGGGGTCCAATGTGATGACTGTTACCTCATCGAATCAATTGTGTGTCTATGCAGCTTGGTGACAACGCATTTTTTTAGATGAATATCCGTTCACAGTAACACATGATCTATTATTGGAGCAAAGAAAACCTCTCAATGCGTCACAGATAATAAGCAAATAAAATGTTTATTTCAGCTTAATCATTCCTGCCTGTCTGTCAGCCTATAAAACCTGACATTGGCCGGTCAATTGACAGCAAATGTTCTGGTGTCAGTGAACTTACATTACGACAGGGACTATATTTTAATTTTCCTTGGAATAAAACCAATTTCCGATACCTTTCAACTCCGACAGGGTCCTAGTCGACGAAGACGCTTCATGTTTATTCAATGACATCTGCCACATAAATGGAGATACCTCCATCTTTTTCTTACCTGACAAGCTAATGTAGCGGGAAGCCAGCACAAGACGCACTCGAGTCGTAGTGCAAAGCTTTGTGCATTGTGAAACGAATGTATTTTAGATGACGCAGAACAATCGGTGATCATTCAGATTGTCATGATCTCTAGCAACTGGCTTTTACCTGCTTTAAGCACAGATAAACCTACTCGATGCCAGTCAGTATCGGTGCATTTACTTAAGCCGTGATGACAGATGAAGGCAAAGTTCTGACCTCGGATACCTAGAGTTATCGGAGTGGGTGTAACCTTGTGACCCAGATAAGTAGCTGGGTAGTTGTTAGTGGGCTGAGTGGATGCTAGTGCTGTCTAATGTGGATGAAGTGCCGCCTGTTGCTGCTGCTGCAGCATCTCAGTGGTCGTTGTCATAACAATATAAACACGATGGATATGTATTGTGGTTCATGGAAGGTGGTTGATATAATGAGATACGAGGACCTAGTAATATTGCTGTGGAAATTCGAGCATAGAATGCTTAAATGAAGTTGTGAATCGTATTATGATGTGCGTATACCTTCTCTTCTTCAAACTGGCTGCTGTGGGTCAAAGCAGGTTAAACCTTTTGGTATCATAAGCATGCATGCTTAGCGAGCACCTTTCCCAAGATGTGACTTAAATTAATGACGTCCCAAGTTCAATGCGTGGTAACAGAGGTCTGTATCTAATGATGAGGCTTGTTTGAATGCATTCCGGTAAATCATAGATAGATCTGAACTATTTTGTACTTTTGCAGCTACGTCAGCGTCTTATGTAACAAATCCTATCATGGCCCTTATCAATTCGCATGGTGTTAGTCTGAAATATGTGTTTAATTATCTGCGTCTGATAGTGATGCTTGAATTACACAGTACCATTTAATAGCCCTGTACTACATTGAATTAATCCAAAAATATGTAATCAAATATAACCCATGTGTCATTCTATATATAAACAGTTCAGATACACATACGACTATAACCACCATTCCATTAAGTTATGCAGAAATATCCTGGTTAATGTTGTAGTAATTATCAGGGCAATAATTATGAAATGACCCAATCTGCCATGTGGTCCTACTTTATGCAAGATGTTACACTGCATTGCTTCCTTCAACAATCGTACAAAAAGAAGAAATGTAAAGCAATAAATGTGATTGAATATTTGCTGAGCAAGAGCTATGAAGCTCGGCAGTCGATTGGAATTGACAGTTCTGTGTCAACATTTGGTCGGTGGCGATAACAATATCTAGTTTAGGTACTGGTAACGTGGGGCCAGCTAGGCTGTGGGTTATCCTGCGAGCCATTCTATTTGCTATTCGATGAGCCATCCTACCAGCTATTCTGTGACTGTCTTCAATCTTACGAGCTACCCCATGAGCTTCATTTTGAGTGCGTTGTGCATATACAGTATCATTACGTCTGCTTTGACAATTTTCATTGCATTTAGCAGGTGCATATTTTTATGGTGAAGCTGGTTTGCGATGTAAAACTTTTGTAACAAGGTTTTCTTTAGTTTGCTTCAGCCTCGCTTAACACTATGCAGAGTACCTACATGTGTTATGTTATATATATAAGGCGCAACGTCATGCTTTCAGAGTATACATCCTCGGACAGAAAACACAACAACCAAGATCATCTGATTAAGGTGAGTATGTGTACCAAGTCACATAGATACAATCTATGTTGCCTCGTCTCATGAAACTGATAATTTCCTAAATCCAAATGACAGAGGCTAATATACGCTGAATACATGAGTCAAAGCCAAAATTCGTATAAGCAGCACACTGGAAATTATTTTTGCACTGTTGTTGACCTTTGTATAGCGTACTCAAGGCTGAAGCAAACGCTTCCCATTAATTGACTTAGTAATAAACTGACTTGTTGAATGTAGACTCGTTAGTCATTGAATATAAAGTGGCAATAATTTCAACGAAGAGAAGTCTGTCTTTTTCATGATTTTAATGATACGGTTATATGACTTGATTGTATTTCTTCCTTGGTATAAGCACTCCATTTCCAATTTGTTTATCAATGTTAGTGCCCTAAAATCTTCACGAGCAACGTAACGGTATGGAAGTAAAACCACTTTGCTAACCTAGGATACTAAGAGTTAATGGAGTGGTTGAGACCTTGTGGCCCAGATGAGTGGCTAGGCAGTTGTTAGGGAGCTTAGAAGATGTTGTGGCAGTCTAAGGCGGGTGATGAATAGCTGTTGCTGTATCCATGTGGTGCTTGTCATAACAATATACAACATGATGGAAATATTTATACATGGTGTCAGGGATGATAACGTAGATATATTCATGAATATGGCTAAGTAGCTTATGTTTATATATATACAGGAAGTATAGATACGGTTTTATAAGAATTATCAATGACAGTGCTCTCGTTACATAGACTGTAAATGGGATCTTAATAAGACGACTATTTTTGCTGTGGCCTAGGTAAGTTACAATATGCAAGGCGGGATGTAATTGAAATGCATAATTATGATATCATAAACGTGGTTATGTAGGTCATAGTTTAATACGTGGTTGTGATTGGCTGTGTCCAAAGCTTTGTTTAAGTCAAATCGTGTTGATTCTGGAGAGAAATGTCCAGTGCGGGGTGTTTAAGGTCTTTGGATTTGATATTAACGGCAGCATGCACAAAAATACTGTTTTTGTTGTTAACAACTCTTATAGCTTATTACATGTATATGAAAGGGTAAAATTTGGCCATCTTATTAGACAACACCTACGGGTAACCTACATGTACCTCTAGGGTAATATTCCAACCTCACAGAGCTGATATAATGATGCCTATAAAACTATGCTCGTATGCTCGTTATTTCTCCCTCTCTTGTACCATGCCGTATGCCTCGCGGCAAATGATCAAAGGAATAACGTTAATGACTTGCGTCACATTGTTAGCTGACTGAAATATCGATTTACCATATATTCCCCTATGATCCTGGAATGCATTGCCCATTCACCGCGATAAAACAGCTGCAAAATTATGCTTGTCTCTTCTGTATTCTGTTCTTCGTCATTTTTCCATACCGCATTCAGTAGTCAAAATGGAGACGCTTGAATATGGAAGTGTGTGTACCCGTTATTGTGAGCTGTAATGCAAGCGTTTGCGTGTTACACTGTTAGTAATCCATCCCTTTGAAGGTTTCTTTTTTTATGTTTAATCTTGCATTTACCAAGCCTTATGTCTCGCGGCAAATGATCAATGAAATGACGTCAGTGACACACGTCAGATTGCTAGAAGACTTTAATGTCTATATGCCGTATATTTACATTATAACGCTGAAATGTATTGCCAGCTCACGTCTGTCAGTAGACTTAGTAACTGGTTAAGAGGCTCAGAGATAAATGGCACAAAATGTTGCATTTCTGTACTTACTCTGTATTTTCCGTAGCTTTTTCATTCCGCATATAAGATGGAATAGCCTCCCTAAATGTGATTTGCATGTTGAGTTTTAAAACCTGCGGTTATTTGATGATTTATTGTGTGTAGACGTTATCAGTAGCTAGTCACATCTGTTCTAAACTTTATCGTAGAAGATGGCCGTAGCATGAACCTGCACGTAAAACACAGTAAACATGTCCTTTGTGGTCACCGGAACCCTACATAACGAACACCTTGGGAGGACAGACGTGCCCTTCATAAATCATCTGAACGTCGCATGACACACAGTTTGATTACATATGTCGTGATGCTTTCAAATATGCACCAACAATATCAAACCAGATGCAACGAATGTACCCAGTCGAATAATCGCATAATGAAACGGTCAAATATAATTATAAGTTCTAGCTAATCCAAGGTACATTGCATTGCGGCCTGTGTCCATATTAAATAATCCTCGTTGCTGAGGTCCAAGAATGTGCGTTTATTGGCAATATGGGTGTGATTACCCAAGAATGCTTGCTGTTATTCTTTTAAGGTTACATTTGCAGTGGACTAAGCATTGTGAAATGGCTACAGTTACTTTCGACGCTGGGTCATTAGTGTGACTGGTGGCAAACCTCGTTCAAATCTCAAAAACGGAAGAGGTTCATTTAAATAAACAAGGGGTTTTTGATTCTCATGCAGAGATGATCTTGTGTGATGTGGTGCTGTTAAGGTAATAGGCCTTCGTGTAGGTTATTTAGCCTTTTATAAGGACAGAAATACGACACACTCGGGGAGTAATGTGATGACGGTAACCTCGTCGAATCAGTTGTCCGTCTATTGTAGCCTGGAGGTCATGCATTGTTTGTGTTGAATATCACAGCTAACACCTAATCTATTATTGGAGCTACGAAAATCCATCAATGCGTCACAGGCAACAGACAAATATATTTCTAGCTCCAACATTCCTGCCAGACTGTCTGCGTATAAAACAAATTGACATTGATCGGCCTACGGACAGTGTATATAGCACACGATTCTGGTGTCAGTGAACCCATGGTACGGCAGGGACTATATTGTATTTTCCCTCAGAATAAAACCCATTTCCGATACCTTTCAACTCGCCGAGAGATGGCACGTCGACGAAATAGAAGAGCTGTTTAACATTTATATTAGTTAAGGTTTATATGACACCTGTCTCACCTGGTGACGTGTGTTTAACCACAGTGGCTGCCGAACGTCGGTGCGGAGAATCATCCGGGTCTCTGTCTCATAAAGAACTCACAGCGATGGGGTTTTTTTTCGTACAATGTCAGCAAAGTTGGAATAAGACACAGCATCCTCACAGATGATCGGTGTCGCAATTAGTTGTAAGATGTTTTCAGTTGGTATGGATTACTGTCTGGCTATCAGAAGCTCAGACCCACTTACAACGCGTCTGAAGGCTGCATGTAGGTAATCACTACGACGGCCCCGTGCTTAATCATTTCTCTCTGCTATAGACCATTACATAATAAATTTGCATGGAATAGCCTCATGCTAAACTTGTTGCATTCTTAAAAACAGGATTTAAATAAAAACAATATTATGGGCAGATACAAACGGACCAAGCGCCACCAATCAATCATGTTCTGGGATCATTTCCTGGTTTGTGACTTTAATGTAATCGGGACAGTAGATCAATCATCTACAAGTAAGCCATGCTACAAACTGGCCCAAGTTACCATGCAGTAATACTTACAGCTCTATAGTATTATTACTTTGTCCGCTTCAGTACTCAACAAAGAAAGGAATTGGAAAGAAGCCAACTGAGGCTGAATAATGGCTAATTTAGAGCTAAAAAAACACGTCAGTCGATTGCAATTGGTCGTTAAATGTCGATATTCTGGCCAGGAAAGGTAACAACATAAAGCAAAGGTACTGATAACGACGACGCAGCTACTATGTGAGCTATCCTATGAGATATTGTGTAGCTATTATTTTAGCCATTAGGTGACGTATCTTGTGAGCTATTCAGTAAAAACATCACACATTGCACACATTAAATTTATTAATGGAATTTATCAATTACCACACATAATTTCCTATATCCATTGCCTCAGCAAAGGAGGTCTGCGGCAAACTATTGTGACGTAAGGACCGTAGGGATTTAGGAAGAAGTATTGTTGACGAAAAGATAACAAGACTTGGCAGGAAAGGTTTTTTAAATGTTCAAATAATAACAGGTCATTACTATGACATATTTCCCCTAAGATTAGAGTCAGCCGGGGACACCCAGAGTTATCGTAGTATGTGCAACCTCGTGACCCTGATAAGTAGCTTGGTAGTAGTTAGTGAGCCGAGTGGATGCTAGTGCTGTCTAAGGTAGATGATGTGCCGCTTGCAGCTGCAAGGCTGTTGTCATAACAACATAAAACAGGATGGGTATATATTGTGAATTATCGAAGGCGAATGATATTCGGTATTCCCGCTGTTTATATGGATTAAGAGACTAACGCGATATGACGAACTAGTAACATAGAGATGAAAATGAAAGAACCAAATGCTCAAATTAAGGGAACGTTTTTGCGATTTGCGTATACTAACTTTACTTCGAGCTTGTCTGGTGTTTGTTAAAGAATGTTTAATTGATTGTTATCATTAGCTCGGATGGTTACAATTACCAATGCATGGTGGTATCGGTTCTTTCTCAATGTGTAGTTTCAATGGGTGGTGTCCAAAAGTTTGTTTTGGAGGCCAGCGTTCAATGTATGGTTATAGAGGCATGAGTTTAATTTATGGTAGAGAGGCCTGTCTCAATTCACTACGGTAGATTATAGCTATTGTGACTCCGCACCGTGTTGCACTTCGACAACTACGTAAGATAAAGCAGATGTAAAAATGACGCATTCCGGTATAGCATCTTGTGTCACTTGTTTTGCTGCGCAGCGCACAACGGACATAAAGGGAAAACCCTTGTGTTGAGAGAAAGCTGATTAATTGCATGTTTTAAACAATTACATTTTGGTGGGTTCAACAGCGATTACTGGAGTGTAGTTGCCTTATCAGTTAGTCAGGTAGACCTTGCATTGCCTTTGCCCTCGCCAAGAAGGGCAGGATATAGGTTTTTATTAGTGACATTGATGCTGCGGATTTGCCCAAATAGCCAATGCCGCGTATGTATTCAAAAATTGTTCAAGATTGCATTTGGAAATGAACAGGCACAGTACAATTAAATCTGCTTTACAGCAGGATGTTTAGACATCAAGGCTACAAAATACGTAGGGTAACCCTCTTCTCAATATCAAAATGCAAAGTGTTGTCGAACTTTTGGTATAATAATCAAGTCCGATTATGTTATGCGAAAGTGACACCTCTCTGATGGGGGTAAGAGCAGAAATTTCCTGGTGTGTTGGTTATTTCCAATTCAATATTTCAGCAGACACATGTTCTACTACTGGAGCAAAGAGAACAAACTATTAGGTTACTTGCAAATAACAAATGCAACGTACTTTACATATTTAGCATTCCATCAAGAATGTCTATATGTCATTGGGCTAAATAAATAATGACAGCATCCGTATACATGAAACACGATCGTTGTGTCTGGGAAAAAATTGTCTGGCAGGTGTTTCATAAATGCTTAATGTCTTCAGACAGACCACCGCAGATGGCGTGTCTAGCAGCCGTCGTCGACAAAATAAGTAAGTCGCAACTGATTACTTAGAATATGAACACATAAGATCGTAAGATATGAGTACTTTAAAAGTATTCAATAAATGGAACATAATTCAAGCATCGGTTAGTTGTACCATATGATTATTGAGTGAACATATATGTTTCGGAATCTGCCAAATGTCTGGTTTTTATTGTCTGAGTGTACGGTCTGCATGCGATCAAGCGACCTTGTATTTTGTGGTAATTATGCCTCTGGCTGCAGAACAGGAGCATTATCTATCATCTCTTTCTCATCGCTGCTTATCAGCAGGCCGGGTAGGCATAGCTAGCACGTTATAATGGCATAGGTTGACAAACTGTTACAGTAGCTGATGCTAGGGAGGCCTACAAGCTTGCAAAAGGTATGCAGAACTGGGTGCATGTTTGCGATTTCCCGATGGCTGGATAATGGAGCGGTTTTACCATAATGTTCACTGATTGGTCATGTAAGCCCTACAAAGGCATGGCGACGGTAACAATTAGCACTAGTGCACTTAATGATTTTAGCCTTAAGTCGCGACGGATCGAAAGTGCTATTTGCGTTTTGTGTATTAACAACTTAAATTTGCAGATGTCACCTCACATTCGTTTGCAGTTATAAAGCGGGAACCCTATCTGACGGAGCACAATAACGCATTGCTTACCATTTAACACCCTAATCACAGCTGTGACAGGTGTGTTGGCTCAACATAGAACTAACGTTCTGATGTAGCATTTCGCCGGTAGGATATATGTTACTCAGTCCATCAAACAGCCAGTCTTAAGAAATGCGATGACAATCAATGGTGCGACTTTATTATAGACATCAATGACATCAGCTTAAGAAACTCTCAGATTTCTCCCATGGAAGTGTTATGTGTTGATATAAATAGAAGACATCCTTGGGATTCCCACCCTAAGTAAAGGATCTGTTTGAGTAGGTGTAGCTTACAGAATGGTCCATTCGTAATATATTCACCACTGCAGAAGATTACAAAACCCAACTTTCCTGATAAATCGTCATTAACTTACACATTAAATTTACTCACAAACATGAGTAAATGGTAAAAGGTGTCCACGAACCCACAAGCGTTAAATCCAATGGTGTGTGTGTGTGTGGGGGGGGGGGGGGGGGGTCTGGTAGGGTGTGGGCGGGATTGGGGGTGGAGATGTTAATCATCCCCATGAAGGATTGCTACTTACATTCGACAAATAACACTTTTGCTATTTGACAAATTGGTTTAGGGCGATGCTAAGGATGTCTCTGGTGGGAGCCTTCTATCACCCACCTAAGTGGGTTCATAGATAGTATCACCTTTTTAATCGATGTTCGGTTGCACATCGTAACACCACGTGTTTGCAACTTTGCCATTATATACTTAATCAATTAAAAATCCATTAGCTGTGCAGATATTATTGAGCGGCAATACCATCCCGATAATGTCCAGCCCGTTACGGACAAATCACAAAAACGTGATGCCATTGAGCTGAACCAGTAAACATGGGTTGTCGGCAAATAAATACATCAATTGTTATTTCAGTCGGATTAACTGCAGGTAGTTAGTCATTACCAAATTATTTTGTCATCCATGTTCTACACTTGGAAAAGGCTAATTTTATACTTGATATGCTAGACAAAAGCCTTTGGGATTATGGAATTTCACAAATTGTCGCATTTGGAACGCTTCCTCAAATGCTATGTGTAATTATGAAAGCCGCAGAACCGGAAATCAGATGTTGTTTATTGTATACAAATAACAATTATGCACAAATTTTGTGAATGCATCTTAACTTCTATGTTATTTGTAGCTATTAGATTAATGTATTTAAAAATATGACTTCATCGGTACATTGTGTGGCATTGTACTTGCTGTATATTTCACCCAAAATGCAAGTACGATACTGGTTCTCATATGATATGCACATAAACACCAAGCACGTATCCCACTCGATGTCAAGTTGCTTTTTACTTAATATATTTCTCCGACTAACAATCATAAGTGATAAAAGTTGGATGATAACATGTTGCACATGGGTTTATCTCGAACGCCGGGGGTAACATTGGACAATGAAATGACTACCAAAAGGCAATGACGTAGAACTAGGATCAGTCCATCAAGAAGTCTAACTCTTCCTAGTTGAGAAGATATGACACCTGTCTCATCTGGAGGCGTGTATTTAACCACAGTGGCCATCAAACGTCAGCTCGGAGAATCAACCGGGTCTCTGTTTCGACCAGAACAGACAGCGATGGCTGCGATTTTCTGCCAATTGTGCGCATAGGAAATTGGAATAAAACGTGGTATCCTTACAGATGATGGATGTTGCAGTCGGTTGATAGATGTTTCTCGGTCGGTAAGGATTACTGTCAGGCTGCCAGAACCTCAGGTCCACTTAAAAAGTGCCCTCTATTCCCATGTGATAAATCAATTTGATGGCATTGCATTTCGAGAAAGGGGTTATTTTCTTGTCATATGTGCAATGATGGCCTTGAGTTATAACTTCTTTCATAACAATGGTTGATAAAATCATTCAATACTGATGCTTTTGTTTCATGGCGTCAGTACTTAAATAAACACAAATACATAAGATCGACAAGACACGGACATACCGTATTGAACTTTAGAACTCATGCATGTGGTGCTCTCGCTGTCTTAAGCAGATTGTATTGTTTTGCGTGTAGACAATATAGGCCTTCATCAACCCACGCGATATTAGACATACGCTCACCTCTGATCAACATCGTCTGATATATATCTTTACATTACACATCACCGTCGAAGACCAAGTAATGTAGCACAATTTGATTAACCAATAAACAACCAAATCAAATAACGCTCAGTTCGTAATCTGTGGATCCACAAAGGCGTGACCAGCAACTCAGTCAAGTGATGCCATAATATCCTAGTGATATCTCTCCAAGAGACCCAACCACCAAAGGCCAGCCAAGTTATGAACTGACCCAAGTCACCATGTAATCCTATTTTATGCGAAGTAGGATTATTGCTTCGTTTCATTCAATAATCTAACATAGAAATGAACTGGAAGGAAGCCACATGAGGTCGAAGTGTAGTTTGGTAAGAGCTACAGAGCAGGCGAGTATAATGAGATTGGTTGTTTGATAGTGATATTAGATCAAGAGAAATTGAAGGGTTGGTAAAAGAGGGTAAATTGTAGACTGGTAAAAGGGGTCAGTGGGAACTCTCCCGCAAACTACCAGAGCTATCCTGATTTCTACACGACGAGTTATTCTGTGAGCGATACAGTACCACGTGATTAATCCCGATGCTATATTGTGAGCTATTTTGTGACTATCATGCAAGCTATTTTGTGACCTATCACTTCGGCTATCATGTGGTTCCTGCTGTAAGCTACCCTGTGGGCTATTCTATTTCCTGATCTGTGACCTGTCCAATGGGCTATCCGTTGAACTTTACTGTGAGCCATCATTTGAGAATTCCTGGTGGCTCTAACTTTGTTGAGTATGACGTAAATGTCATGTTGCAGTGGTCTTGTGAGCTGCCTTGTGCCTTGTGTGAGCTGCATTGTGATCTGTTATGTGGGCTATTGTGTAAGCTATCATGTGAGCTTGCCTGTGAGCTAGCATTGTACCATATTGACTGTTAAGTGAGCTTTGGATTTTGAGCTATCCTGTGGGTTTTGTGTGAGCAACCCTATGAGCTATGATGTGTGCTATATTATGAGCTGTCCTCTGAGCTCTCCTCTGAGCTATTTTTGAGCTACACTCTTATCTCCCATGTGAACTCTTCTGTGTGCCCTGTGGCTATCCTCTTTGCTATAACGTGGGTCATCCTGTGAGCCATCGCGTGACCTTTCCCAGTGGCTCTAATTTTAGACAGTATTAAGTAAATGTCACGTCGCAGTAGCTATGTGTGCTCGTAGTGGATAAGAACACCTATAAACGTCGCAAATGAAGGGTCTAACCTTAAACATAATGTCACTAGTGAGTTCGCTGAATGAATATATTACATGATATGGCGTGTAGTAGTGCGACGGACCAGCTCGCGCCAGCTATAATCCACTTATCCTGCATTACATTACAAGTCCTGACAATCTACGACTCATCGCCAGCGTGCATTCCAGGCATTTGTAATTTTGTTGGGTTTTTGTATGCTTAACGCGTTCCTAAGACGCAAGACCAACTACTCAATCCCAGCTAATGACTGGCAAACTGGTATGTTGCTGTGCATATATTGACTTGCACTGGGTCAATACACAAACACTGCACCTGGTGATTCCTGCAACAACTGGAAAGCTTTTGCAATCAACGGGGGTCTGTTATGGATTTCGTTAACGATATTCTTTGTATAGAAATGTATAAATTTCATCTGCTAATGGGAAGGTTAAGTAGTAGAGAGTCTATTTCAATATTTCATCATGCTGAGATGGAGGAGGTGAGAAAGATAATGTGAATCGATGTTGTCATTTTTTATTCTTGCCATTATTGCAAGTTGCGGACTCGAAATCGTTACCTGCAGCTTGACGCCACTTTCTGGCACATTGCGGACCCGCGACTTTGTGTCATCTCCACCTCCATTCGTGGAGCGCAGGCCGAGAGCACTTACGCACGTTAAGGTAGGCGACTGTGTTTGCTGCGAATCAGGCTGTGTTTACATAGCGTGGAGAACTTTA
This sequence comes from Urechis unicinctus, assembly GCA_034190875.2. Lineage (NCBI taxonomy): Eukaryota > Metazoa > Annelida > Polychaeta > Xenopneusta > Urechidae > Urechis > Urechis unicinctus. Next base: position 47,777,760 of record CM067344.1, on the reverse strand, counting down.
ACACCGTCTTTAATAGTAAGTGATCGCGTCATTGGTAATCTACGCACTATAACTTTCATGCCACCTCGCGAATCTCGTCCACCTGAGGAAGTTAAGACGATCGGTTATTCAACTCGAGTGCTTGATTGACAGATAATTACGACACCCGCAAACTGTCGCAGGAACACCCGTGGTATTGATTTGATACTCTTCACGCCAGATCGGGAATACTATGAGGGCCGCCATTCATTGCCAGCCCCGCAACTCCACCCAGCTCATGCCATAACATAGTTGATTATTAATTCGGTTTTCTCATAACACCAGATGCGTACGTACATAGAGTGCATGGATGCAGGTCGGCGGGCAGATTGAGTCAGGCGCTGCGCTTCGACAGCTGCCCCACTCGGCTGCGCACTCGACACACTTGGTAGCATTTACCTTTAGTTTACGGATTCCTGGCTTGTAGGGAGAACCTGGGGTTTTACCACAGTTCGGTTCTATTCAAGGTTAGTGTATATTACTTACTGCATCTTGTGTGCAAGTGAGAGTTTGATGTTGATCCGAATTGAGGAGATGTGTTCGTAAGAGGCGGGTGAAAGCCTTGCACTATTCTTGTTGCATAGCAGCACGGCAATCTATTTAACACCTGGGGAGCATTGCGCGATTCACTACCACGCGCAGGTGGGTTGATCGCTTCACTGAACCGACACGACTAAGTCTTCTTGGTGTTTATAATGAGGAGTGTGAACTTGAATTGCATTCGGACTGAAAGCTTCTCTCTTATTTCGCAGCGTATAAACTGGGAATTCGTGCTGTAGATAAGCCGATAGGATAATAAGCGGATACTTCCATCCCTACGACACGAGACATCCTCGCGATGTACCATACGTTCAAGGGATCGTACTGATCAAGGTTCAGTTCCTCTCTGGTAATCTACACAATTAACCCGCCTTTTACCTGATTTCACGATTTTAAACCTGAAGTCTCGCTGGCCCCATTATGCTCAGACGAAAATCTCGCATTCTAAATCGATTAACAAATATACAGACACGCACAATGTCTACACGATAACCATGCATGAGTCACTCAGTAAATATACTTTCGATGGTTTGAAACATCAAGTTATTATAACGTACAAGTGGTTTGCTTACGGATGGGGTCGGCTGTTCACTCAGACCATATGTTACCGTTAAGCTGCCCGCGATGGCCTGTTCAAAACCATCTGCCCCGATTACCTTCAGCCGTATAACTGCTGTGTGCTCTAAACCTGGCTCTTTGTATACCGTATGATGTACATGTCAGCTAGACGGCTGATTTATTGATCAGTAAACAAATTTGCGGAGATCCATGTACAGCATGTTAAGCATTTACCGACGAAGGTGTTCAGTGCAAAGCGAGCTCTGTGAGGAGGTATATGGTGCAAACGGAGGTACAAGTTGCATGATCAAGTCACTGCATACCGGGAATTGTATTGATTATAGTGTGAATTCAACAGAAAGTGAGCACACAATTATCTATTCATAGCAGTTAGGTGTGTTGTGTAATGGGAGGTCATTTGGAGAATACTGCCGCATATCTACAAATGTGTAGGTGGTTGTTTAATAGGAATTCCATAGCGGAGCCGCGGATGGCTTCAAGTGCGTGTGTCATGCGAGCTGGTGATGGTTTTATCGCTCAAGTGCACTCTAATGGAAATGTTTATAACGCGTGTTCTTGCATAATATTTGAGGGAAAAATTGCCTTACACTGTCAGTAGAGAAAGCACCTCTCCCCCTACGTCAAATATTGCTGTGCTCATCGTACAGTAGCGTATCAATAAACCATATCATTGCCCGAGTTAATCTACTGTCATGCTTCATGTAATTTGTCGCTGTTCTTTTTATGTTTTGGTTGAATATACGTTGGTTTCGCCTAACTGCTGCATATTCATACATCACTAGCGCTTGTTTTGCGTTTTCTCGTCTGTTGTCTTGTCGTTTTATTCTACAGCCACATAATTTTTGTGTGTGGGTCAGGTGTCTTCATCCCGCTCGCCCAGCCATATCATTTGTTGTTTTATTGCCAATTTCAGAATAATAAAACTCAACCGAACATCTGAATCCGCTTAGCAATTCGTTAATGTTTCATCGGCTATTTCCCTCATTTCATCATTGTAGCTGCATCGCATTTTAAGCTTGCTCTTACCTACCCCACAACTCGGCTTGGTGGCTCATTTGTAAGATATTGAATATCAGCCCGAAAGGCGGTAGTTAGTCTCTCCTGTGTGAGCTCCATGTATCAATATAGGGATGTGAGAACACAAGAGTTGAAGAGTGCAACTGGCTGTATCCTTCAAAACCGTATGTCAGATGGCAAAGCCATAACTTCCTGTATAAACTACTAACCCTAGCCAACCCCCACCCCATTTCTCCCTCCGCTTGGGAATCCCATTTTACGACATCGTCTCCCTAGTTCACTGCAGTATATGTATTCTACTCATGAGGAAAACATCTTACACATTTATTCCTCAGTGCCACCCCCCCCCCACCCCAACCCTCGTTGATCTACTCAACTAAATAGCAGTCTCAAGTCAACAATCAATGATCCTCATGTATCCATGTGCTTGTGTTTTCAGCTCCAAAGTGAAAGACTTCACGCTGCTCAAATAACCCACACACCGTTATGATGGCCGCCTTAACGATGGAACAGTGCGTCACCGCCATCCTCGCTCTAATTCTCAGCTTCCCTCATCACTTAACAGCATCAACAACCCAAGCTCCAGACAACATCACTGATGTATCAACCAACGCTTCTACGCCAGTTCCAGAATTCAGACTCACAGTTAAACATGTTGAAAGTACCACTTCTTCCATCAAAATTGAGTGGGATGTCCCTTGGATCTACTATAGGCATATCAAATCCTTCGCCGTCAAGTCGAAGAAACTTGATAGCGACTCAATTCTGAGTAGTCCTTCCATGAATAACTCAGTAACAAGCTTCGAAGTTGAATACCTTCTTACAAATGCCAAATACGTAGTCTGTGTTGAAGCGTATTTCAATTACGATAATGTTAGCTACGCGGAAGACGCCACGGTTGAGTGTTTGGAGTTATTCACGATTCCGCTGGTAAAATGGCAGAATCTAGTGGCGTGTATCGGAGCCATTAGTTACATCATCATCATGATTCTTGCCGGTATAACCTGCTGGTGCTGTGCCAAGAAGAGAATAAGATCGAAACGTGAGAGTGAGAGAGGAAGCAATGATGAGAATAAGGAGCTGTTGGAGGAAGAGGTGGCTGTGAATAATCCCGTATTACTAAGTGTACCTCGCACGGATCGCCCTCGCTCTAGTATCGAGGAGGAGTTGCCATTTATACCCTTCATCACACCGCCTCTTGAGGAGCTTGATCAAGATGAACGCCCTCCTCCAAAGTACTACACGGGTGCAGCCAATAACATCTAGATACCAGAACGAGGTTTACGCATAGGGAAGACCCGGATGTTTTATAGGATTTGAAGACAGCCTGTTTTGGAGTAAGGCTATCTCTCTTTTTCTCCACACCACGTTTCGTGTGGCTGCTATCCAGACATCATACGTATTGGGGGATGCCATACAAGGTTGTTTGATTCTCAAAGCATAGGGATATCAGCCCGAGTACAAATCGCGATGGTGTGAGAATATTTTAAAGCAATAATTCACAGATAAGGTTCTGTGCGTGAGTCGCCGGTTTTGGGCGACACGATGACTTATGAGGAGTCGTACAACATTGTGATAGCTACACAGCTGATCAAGCTATCATGCCTTGTATAAATGGTACAACATCTCATTGTATTCAGCTCTTGGGCTCTGATTTAAGGCTGATTGAGTCTAACGCTATATTGCACATTAGGTCTAGGACGGGTATAGTTTCATCCATGGCATTCACTCGGTGCTAAATGCGTTTAACCCAACTGCCTTAACAAATACGTGATAATATCTCGATCTCGGCAATAGACCATTGAATCACACGTGAATTGTTCAATTGGCATTGTCCGACTTCTGTACCACCAGATAACTTCTCCTGATTTTATTGCCCATTTCACCAATTTTTCGTTTTTCCCCCCATTTTTCGATATTTGCCTAAAATGTGAATAAGGCCAAAAGTAGTAAAAGTTGTATTGCCTTTAATATAGGCATATTTTCTTGATTCCATGTTGCCAAATGAGTTTTATCAGTATATATATATTTATGCTGGTTTTACCTTTTTTTAAGGGCGAGTAATGTCATAGGAAAGGAAATACAGCAATTATTTATTTGGCCTTATTAATATTTCATGCCTAAGAGTGACATTATGTTCCTGTTATTCAATTGATTGCTGTATATGGTTTTGTATTAATTGTCTGTAAATGGATAATGTGGGACAATCCTGAATACTGGTAAACAGACAAAAACAAAAGAAATTACCGTTACTTCTTTATTATTTTGTTGCACATATACTTAATTGATATAATCTTGTTTATGACACTGTTATTAAATGTTCACGTTTTATTTTGATTTGAACATGATTATTTGAATTAATTTGATTTGTTTTTTATATTTAAACATCGTGTCTGTGAATATTAATCATTCATTGTGTTCCATGAGGTATGGTTGCTCATTTTAAAACCTGAGTTTGATGAATATTTTCTTTTTACTTTATTGAATTTTTATGTTTGGGAACTTGATACCAAAGAATATGTTTAAGCCCCATCTTTACATGTCTGATTCCCAGTAACAAACATTCGATGATTAGTTTTCACCCTTATTCAATCAAATTTATGTATGTGTGTCTCTTCTCTCACGAGGTTTGCAATTTTTTTACCCTGTAAGGTTTCTGGATAATCAAACGTATGACCCTGAATATCTTGTAAGGAAACACTGATGACTAAAACCCACGGCTTCTTTAATGGGCTGAGATGCACCAAACGCCCACATCAAGACGGCGTCATAGATTATCGTTTCCAAAGTATTATAAATGATTTGTTGTTTACTCTTGTACAAATCCATGTTGTTATCAATAAATAATCTCTCGTTCTCTACCTATAAACGCACTGCATCGAGCTCAAAATGATTATCTGCGGAAGTATACACCACAGTGTCCAAGTTGGTGAGCGTATACACCACCTTAAAGACCAGAATATTCAGTGAGGTAGATCTGTGAATTGCCATACTTGTTTCAAAGCAAGCTCAGTCTGGATGTGAACGACAATCGAACGCGCTCGAATATCGATGTGGCGTTTTAAGCGCCGGAAGTGCGCGGATGCTCGAGATAAGAGTACTAATGAATCATAGCGTATTCTCTTCCATGATCATAAAGTGCTACGTTATAATACTATGTCCACGATTGTGTTTAAATCTAAGCAATACCTGCTTTTATCTCTGTATTGATTTTCTTTGCAGAAGTAAGTGGTATACTAATTATATATTATTCATTATGATAGCTTTGTTCAATATTCCACTATGACCAAGACCATCAGCGATATACAGTCCTTGTAACTAGGTTCACCGGGCGCAGTAATAACGATCAGGCAGTACAATCCGAAAATCTCGTGCATGAAAACATGATGTCATTTATCAAATTACTTGCACAATCTCCATGTAGCTAAAACAGTCCTTGCCAAACTGCCCAACCGAACCTTTGTGCGAAGTCAGGAATAGAATACCCGTGGTGGCTGCCGCTGTGCATAGTTTCGTTACAGAGGCACGAGGTGTAAATCAGGGCTGTGGGCGTGGTTAAAGCTACCGAGACCCAAATAGAATTGAGCTTTACGGAAAGTGAGGCTTGCGATGTCCATTGATGAAAAGGCGATAAGAAAAACGCCATATATTATCGATGAATGCTGTATTACACGTATGATATCTTTAATTGAAATTTTGCTAAAAAAAATTCTATTAATTCGTATCATTATGACTGCAAACAGAAGAAATATTCTTGAATGATCAATCATAACGTTTATAGAATACACGCAATCATTTGCAGTACTTCTCTCCACAGGTGAATCCTGCAAGCACTGGGTGACAGCTTGATTGCTGTCCCGAAATGAAATTGCATGGTTACGGAATTAATTCTGCAGCACAATTTCAAAGCGCACGTAAAATGAGTCCCAATGGCGGTTGGGGTGCTTCAAGCAAATCAAACAGCATGGATGCTGCGAATATTGCGAATATTTTGCGAAATCCATCATGAGGTTCAAATACAAATAGCAATAACAAAAAGCTATGTAAGTCGCCGGACAGCTTGTTTGATCAGGTTAGCTTTTGCCTTAGGTCGCGGGTTCAACCATGAGTTCGCAGGTTCGCATCCCGGTGGATTGGATTGGGCCAAATGGGTGATGACACGTGGGGTTTCGATTCCAAATAATTATCCTCATTTCAATAACTTTCTGATATGAGCATTGTGTATTCGCTGATGTTCAATTCTAGATTTGTAGCAATGTGAATTTCGATGTATATTAAATTTCAAACCCAAGGCAGGCAATCAATTTCGAAATGAGGTCTTGGATACAACATTCAGTCGTATTTCACACAGCCTTTATCGTGCCACGCACACAAATTTCACTGCTATCAGATCAGAATTCCTTCCATTTGGTCAGCTGTCACTTTCCCACACGCTCAGGACCATCACCAGATCACCGGTCATTCTGCGTCCGTTCACCATTGACCGACATCGGTATTGTCGACACCATGTCCGTTTTACAAGTTACCGTCTTCGTGTTAATCATAGGTCAGTAATACTTGTATATTCTTTGTGACGTCCTATGACAATGGCGGAAATCCTACGGAACCGAGACACCCGCTACATATATATATATCTATATATATATACTACATATATATATATATATATAGATAGATATATATATATATATATATATATATATATATATATATATATAATATATATATATATATATATATATATATTATATATATATATATATATATACTTAATATATGTATATATATATATATATATATATATATATATATATATATCTCTCTATATATATATATATATATATATATATATATATATATATATATATATATATATATATATATATATATATATATATATATATATATATATATATATATATAATTATGGTACAGCAAGCTGTTACCAGGAGAGTGACGCGCGGCAGGTACCACGGTACCTAGAACCCGTACAAGACACGTTCCACGGCAACCTCAGGTATGTACGTGCAGTGTGGGTGCAAGTTTGTGGAAAAAAGGCAGCGTGCATTTAAAATATTCTGGGTGTTATAGCAGTTTATATATAGGTATATTAGTATGTAATCAAACGGTAATTTGTCTCTTTATTCCCAGCGTGCCACCCCCTCCGATGGAGAAGGGCATTGCTTGTAGTGGTAACTTCCGTTGTAAATGGCTGTCTTCGAATGGAGCCATCTACAACCAGGAGTACCCAGGGATGCTGGAGCTGTCTGCTACCGTCGATATCAGTGACTATGACCACTGGATGGTGAGGGTTAGATACAGAGAGATAAACACTATTGATCATGATAGTAATGAAGCTGATGATGATGCTGCTGTCAATGATGAAGACGAGACAGAAGAAGATGATGGTCATAGTATTGACGGTACTGTTGATACGGAAATCGCTTTCATGTGGATTCAGTCACTTTCGTGTTGATCAATACAATTTCTTGTTTTCTAGTCACTTTTGTGCTGTTTAAGCCAATTTCATGTTAATTTAGCCACATCCGTGCTGATGAAATCACTTCCGTTCTCATTAAGCCAATTTGGTGTTGATTTAGCTTCTTTCATGTTGATTAAGTCACTTCTGTGCTGATTTAGCTTCTTTCATGTTGATTAAGTCACTTCTGTGCTGACACAGTAGATTTTGTTCCAGGGAGGAAACACCATCCACAAAATGATGATCAACTCTCCTCCAGAACTCTTTGAGGCTCTGGTCGGTAGAGGTACAGTGGGCTTCTTCACATTCGCCTACGGAACTACGATATTTCCCGAGTACCAGCGATACAGAGACAGACCCGAATGCTCAGGTATATTCTATCGCATGCTATGGATTTAAGACCATTAGTTAAATTCCATGACTAATGAAGGTGTGCGAGCGTAATCAAGCGATCATTATGATTCACGAACGGATGCAGTATGACTCGCGTAGGAAGAAGCGACTCGGTTGATGATGCGGTTCGTTTGTTTGATCGTGCAGTTAGTTGTTGAATGTGTGCTTGATTGTGCAGTTAGTTGTTGAATGTGTGCTTGATTGTACAGTTAGTTGTTGAATGTGTGCTTGATCGTGCAGTTAGTTGTTGAATGTGTGCTTGGTTGTGCAGTCAGTCAGTCATCATTGTGTGCTTGATTTGTGCAGTAATTAATTCAATGCGTGATTGATTTGTGCAGTCAGTTATTCAATGTGTGTTTGATTCAGTGAGTTATTCAATGTGTGTTTTATTCAGTCAGTTATTCAATGTGCGTTTGATTCAGTCAGTTATTCAATGTGTGTTTGATTCAGTCAGTTATTCAATGTGTGTTTGATTCAGTCAGTTATTCAATGTGTGTTTGATTCAGTCAGTTATTCAATGTGCGTTTGATTCAGTCAGTTATTCAATGTGTGCTTGATTTTCAAAGTGGAGTATAGGTTGTTGTCTATTTATAGTTTTAATGCCGTTGTTACGATTGGTTATGCGTTTTGCAAACGTTTATAAACAGTGCTTTTTAAATAGTTTTCATCGATGTACTGATGTCAAACATGTTAACGAACTAACTGTGGGGAGACACGTGCGTTAAAGGTACGTGTTCCGGGGGATGCTCCAACACTTGTACTGGGGATGGACGGAAGTATGACTCGTTGGCGGGGCTGGGCGGCTCCCGAGCTACCTGCGTCGATGTCAACTACATGTGTAAACCCGGAGATCCCTATCGTGGCTCGTCTAATATCCTCATACACGAGTTCGCTCACACTCTCCACCAATACGCTCTGCCTTACGTGCGACCGGGAGGGGTCAACTATTGGAACGCTGTAAGTTGATTTAGATTGGCTGGTGTTGAAGTAGCAGCGATGTTCACTTGCATAAAGACCGTTTGGTCATTCATTTTGCATTAATAAAGCAACTGTTATTGTTGATTTAGTCTCTTCCGGGAAGATTTTACAGCGTCTATATTTATTTCTTGTTGATTTACATACGTTCGTGGAGATTAAGTGGCTATCATGTGAATGAAACCACTTTCCTGGGAATTTAATCACTTTCATGCTGTTTACGTCATTTTGGTGTAAATTTGGCCACTTTTTTTGTTGGTTAAGTCACTGTCATGCTGATTAAGTCAATTTTATGTTAATTTAACCACTTCATTGTTGATAATGCTAATTTAGTCAATTAACTTGATTAATCCTATTCCGTGTTAATTTCGCCCCTTTCATGTTGATTTAACTATCATTTAGAGAAACCATCCTCACCAGATGCTGCATAACACTTGCATGTGCTATGAACATCACTAGCAGCTATGGTAAACGTGCGTTGAGCTATTGATTCTGATACAGATATACAACGCATGGACAAATGCAAGAAGTCGAGGAACGTGGACCTTGAACTCCTATGCCATGTCGAATCAGATGGAATACTTCGCGGAGGCTGCTGGCGTGTTCTTCAACGTAAACAACCACCCAACAGCATCAGGCGGCATGAATAGGTGGGCCCATTGATGATGATGATGATGATGATGATGATGATGATGATGATGCTGATGATGATGATGATGATGATGATGATGATGATGATGATGATGATGATGATGATGATGATGATGATGATGATGATGATGATGCAGGTGCGGACGACCAACAGGTTTCTGTACATCAGAACAGGAGGCCCGCGCTTTTCTGGAGTCGAGGGACCCCGACCTATTCGAGGCGCTTTCCTACGCGTTCACCGACTACAGACCCTATCTCCTTAACGGTCTTACTATTTGCCCATAAGATGCCTTTTGTGAAATGTTATTCTTTAAAACACTTTTGAGAATAAAACATGGTAGAAAACTTGTGTTAACTGGCCTTTTATGAATTAGCTGGTGGTCACATATACTGTATCGTAAAAGCGATTCCGGTCATTTGTTCAAACGAATTTGAGTTGCAGGAAGCATATTTTGATGCTTCATGTTCTTCATAAGTAGTCATTTTAATAACCTAACTGAATTAAGGAAAATCGCGGAAGATAAACAGATGTGTACAATATTGCACCTATCATATTCAGCGGATACCATGAACACATGAATCAGTGACAATCTTTGATGAAGCGTATGCCTTCATCACTGCCGTACACGATTTCCAGCGATTTTCTGTGAATACTTATACAGCATCAATGACGTTTATGGTGGGAGAGCTGTCATTTGCTTGGGGTTACAGATCGAAGGGACACTTTGATACCTTTGTATTCAGGAGTAAAGATGGACTCAGATTAAATGCAGCTGGTACTCATTGATTCCCTACCACACGACTTCTTTGACTTGTTCCATTCGCTTCACCAGCCAAACTCCGCCCCTTTTGCACGGCAGATCTATCAACAATATATTCTTTCGTGTAAATATCTAGAGATATAGTGGAATGTTTGGCAAACAAATTGTGTTAAAGACTTAATCTAAGCGGCTTGGAGTGGCACATGAAATGGCTTGTTAGGGGCTAAGATTAACCTGACATGGGACATACCATTCACTGGTTAGTTAAGGCATCGTGTCTGTTATAAACCCCAGTCTCTCAGCCGCAATAGACATGATACTCGTGATCGGTCCTTCGACAACGCGTCATAATTAGGGCTAATCACTACCTGTGAGTCCACTCACCTGCTTACTGTCGCCCTCAAGCCACGCCCCCGAATCGTCACGTGACCGTCACGCAGACCCATGTGGTTTAACCAGATTTGAAGGGGTTCGCTGAACTGAATCGACTTAGATAGCCGCAAATAATTGTCAAACTTAGTATCTTTCGCGCTAATTTCAGTGCTTGTGTCCTGTCCGATTACTCATAGACGAATAAGTTCATTGTAAGCGTGCAGCCGAGCGTGTGGGGGTGGAGCTCCTGAAAAGGGCTGGACGGCGTACTCAGGGGACATATATTCTCGATGGTCACTTGGCCCAAAGCTCCACTTCTGGTCAAGTCGTAGTTGATTAATAAAGCCAGAATCTTCGTCTGTGAGACCCACCGGAACTCGTAACATTATCAAAGCTGGCACTACCAGTATGAGTTCATCACGAGAAACACCGGGAGATGCTACGGCATCGCAGTTTCAGCAGCATCGTCATCACAGCGCCTTGCATCTTCCTCATCATTTGATGCAGGCCAGAAGAACGCATGGGAATATTGCACAGCTCCAGCGCGCAGATCGTCTATTTAGGATGAACGCTTCCAACCAAAACAGAAATGAAGAAGTTGACATAGACGTCTGTGGTAAGTCTATCGTTAATAGATTGTTTGATATATCATCATTTAATAATAATTTCTATGTGCTGTAATATTGCATTAAATCAAATTTTATGTTCTTAAATTGTTATTTTTTTCAAAGTCTTGGATTTGCTTTTCGCTCAATGATTTTTTATAAAGTGCAATATTATACGTTAAAAACGTTTATAATTTATAAGTATAAATCCCCTCTTCTACATTATTTAACATATATGTCTTTATGCTTATGACTTTCTAACACAGGTGATCCCGATTCAGGTGACGATTCCCGCTCTCCCCCACCGCCAACACACCTTCACGCAGCGTTTGCCAACAGCGCCCACCTCTGGGGACCAAGCACAAGTTGTCGCAACTCAAGAAAATCCCATTCACCCCCATCACCCTACCTAATACAACCAAAGAGCCCATTATCACCCTCACAGCTACCGGGCTCCCCAGAGATAGACCCCGATGAGGACGAGGACCCGGGGTCCCATCTCTCCGGGGACTACCAAGGGGTCGTCGACTTCGACAGCGAGATTTTAACACAAGTAAAAAGCAGAGGAGAAATCGGACGACGTTCAGTGCTGACCAGCTGCGAGAGTTGGAGGCTGTGTTTACACACACACATTATCCTGACTGTACTTTACGTGAACAGATTGCTGACAAAGTTGGCCTCACAGAAGCCAGAGTACAGGTGAGAATCACTTCTAATCAACTACATTTTAAATTGCCGTTTGGTAAATCTAAAATTGGTTCTTCACTTTCGACAGATTTTAAAGAAATCCATCAATTTTATGATTATCTGTAGAGGTTTTGTGTTTCTACAAAATGTTCTGACACTTGCATTTGTACCCTCGCCCTTTTACAAAATTTATTCGCCTCGCAACGAGTGAATCGGGGGAAGTAGCAACAGGTATATGTAGAGGAAGTAACAATTTGACCCCAAAAAAAGAGAAAACGTATGAATTAAATTCTGATAATAATTCGGAATATGTCGACATTGATAAACTGTTTCACTGAAACCCTACGTAAACATCGCCACACGAACTGACCTTAACAGTATAGATAGCTCTGTCTTGTGTCATATGAGTACTTCAAGGGGGATTATAACGCTATTTCGTTCCGAACAGTTTCAGTTGAAACTGGTAACATATATTCGTTTGATATTTCATGTCGTTGGAGTGAATAGTCAATATAAACGATTGTCAGCGTCGGGGTCTGTTACGGTGTGGCGAGTGGTTAGGCCATGTTTTTATCCCCTCGGACCCTTCTCGGGGTTGGGTCAGTGTTTTCGAAAGCCAGCAACATAACTAAATGTCAACAACAGCAATGACAAGACAGAAAGCCCCCCCCCCCCCCCCCCCCGATATATAGTGGACGTTCTCTAACGTCACGAAAACTAGTTCTGGAGCTCCAGACAGGTTGATTCATGAATAACGTATCTGTTAGAATTATTATTAGATCAAAAGTGATTCGCAGTGATATTACCGATGCTAAGAGGATTCACATACTCGCTGTAAACGAGGCCCAAGTCTTTCTAAAAAGTAAGAAATTCCGTGTGGAGCAGGAGTTGATTATTCATGCAGAGGTTTAAAAACACCTCAGCAAAAGTTAATTGCTTATTAATTAATTGATCTTAAACATATGATTTTTAGATTCTCAACTCTAAATATGATATACAAAAGTGTGATGTCACTTTAATAATGTTAGATGCGTGTTTAAATCAACCCCATTAGTGCTATGCGGTATACTATTCGTGTTGAAATGTCTGATTTGCTCTAAAGGGAACTTTAACAAGTACCCCGAGTAATCGGACAGGACACAAATCGCGATCAATACTACGAATTATGCATATTCGCTGGAAGCTTCTGCTTTGTGTAATAAATATTTTAAATTCACACAAATTAAAGCATATTACATATGTATCTAATTTAGCTGACAGAAGTACTCCTTCGCCGATCAGAAATTGATATATAGCCTGTCATCTTTACGCTATATTACAGATAGATGGGACTTGCATAACTTGTCGAATCATGTGCCACCATAATCGTTCACACGTCTGATGGTTCATTTAACACCGAGAACACGCGAGACTTGACAAGTCGCCTGATGACGTCACTTATTAACATTCCAAAGCAATTAACAAACTCTGTGGCAAATTCTGACGGTCAGAAACCTACCATGTTGTTATCATGCAAACTATTTGTTTGTCGTTTACCTCTAACATTAAAGCAGCCGCAGGTATTTGTGAGATCTGTTTGGACGGCATGTGAGAACAAGCTCATCTTTTGTCTAGTCACCGGTCACCGCTAATCGCGCGCGGAATCTCACTACCTGTAGCCAAATTGAAAAAGAGATCCGATTGATTATATGACGTGAAAGGGTTTCAAAGCTAAGTTGGTTCGTTCAGAGGTTAATAAACTACAAAAGGAGTTTCGTTTACCTTACAGTCAGCAAGCATAAGTCTTACACTGCATCAAAGCAGACGACACAATGACATCCGAAAGTTCGCCGACATATTGCTTCTAGTGAGAGGGCGTTTCTTATATACTTATATATTCCGGACAACTAACTAGATAAGCTGCTTACGACGCCTAGACATACATAGTATCAATACCCGAGTATCTCGCAATAGGATGAGAAGCGGAAGGCATCTCTTATTAACAACCTGTCACGCTGCGCCTTTCTATAGAAACTTTCAAGTGTATTACGCCGTGTTGAAACGTAATCAAACTTGTGGAGGGTTTGTTTGTAGGACCTGAGGGCTGCTGCCTATCGAGAGCAGACCCTCGTTCGTCAATGATAGGTCCCTATTAGGATTGTCTGTTAAGGGTGGTCGTACAAAGGGGGGTCGGTATGGGGGCGGCCGGCTTCTCTAATTACAAGTTGTTGTGTGACAACATACATCAGATCATCTTTCCATTGAAGTGCAGGTATGATTTGGCTGATGGGGGCTATAATGGGGGCGCCCCGGATGGACGCGAGAACTCATCTGTCAATTTGTACCTGATAGGGCATTGTTAAGTAAGTGTTTGATGATGAGGTTGGAAATAAGGTAAGCGTAGTGCCCGGGGGACTAGCACAATAAATGAGACTTATTTGTTTCGGTAATACATCATAATATATAACAATTGCATTGAGCCGTGATTTCAAGTAGAGATGGGGTTAGTTGATGAGATGGGCCGCGAGTGTATATCTATCTTTCATTTCAAGGATAGTCTATCCTCCATAAGCGCGGTTTTGCGTGGCTTCGGCTCCCAATGCGATTTATCCTTTTAGGCATAATTCAGTTCCACAATACAATGGACGTCATAGATACTTATTTATCATAGATACATTTTTTATTAATTTTCTATTGCATATGGTCTTATTTTTTTATGCATCAAGATGTGTTTTATAAATTTACCCGGAACAAACGAGCCCAGGCTAATGTTGAAACAGACCGCGATTTCACTCCGTTTTCAGAAAAGACACGAAAGCCGCTCATATTCAGGGAAGCTAAACTACCACCCAGATTACCTTTACAATTTATTATTACAAATAAGCATGAAGCCTGGCAAATCATATCCCACAAACCGTGAAATATGAGCGGCTTATTCCTCTAAACTGACATTCCGTGTAATGAATGGTTCGTTTGCGGATGGCTGTATGCCATTATTATGACATGGACCAAGGGTTAAACTTTGGACAAAACCAACTTCACTGACATTTTCCAGTCATCTTAATTCATATATCGCGCAGAAAGGAAAACCCGAATATCTTGGGTCTTTGCATAACCTGGACTGAATGGGACAAATTACCTTGGCACTGGCTGGTTAGTTTGGTCTCTTGGTGAAGAGGACATTTGATAAATTTTAATCCCTTGTCGAATAGCATTATTTAGCCATTCGAAGTTGGTGGGCTAAGCCGAGTCGGGCTGGATGGGGAGTGGAATCAGGTAATTGTGTAGGTGTGTCGGGGATGTTATCGGCTCTTAGACGATTGTTGTAATATAGAAGACTTAAATATCCGAGCACAATAGGGAAACATTCATTGAGGGCGAATAAAGTGAAAACTGAGGGAGTGGATTTGTTGTCAATGCCTTTACACAACAGCAAGGGTAGCGAGATGAAGCCATGTGAAGAGCGAGTAAATAGACAGTAATTTGTCGTATTGTTACCTGAGTTGATTGGGCAGGGCCGTGGGTACTGAGACACGCACTGTAGTAGCCTAAAAGGGTGGGGGAGGGGTAGGTGGGTGGGTGGTAGGGTAGGGTAGGGAGATGGGAACACGCAATCCCTAATGTCACCCATCATCTCCCCGGAGACCCAGAGACCGCAATGACCACTGACGCTAAGAGGATGGGACGAAAATCCACAACTGCTCTCCTATATGAATTTTTTTAGGAGCTTCCAGGCTCTTAAAATGTGACACATTCGTAGCTATTGTCAAATCGTTCCAAAACAATGCAGTAAATCACAGAGTGATATAACGGTGTTCGGCCAATAAGTTTCCATGCGAAGATGTCAGCGGTTTGCAAATTAAATGGGCAGCGGTGGTCTTCTTTAATTAAAAAAAACTAGGTAATACAGCTAATGTAATTTCTCTTTAGTCCTCGATAACAGAACGTCAAAATGCGTAACAGAAGCTATTAAACACATGAGCAAAAGTAAGGCGCCTGTGGCTGCGTATCATTAAAGTATTCGTAGGTTTTATCAATAAAACTACATAGGTTCGTGACCAATCCAGGCGGATATACGCTTCGAATGTGTGCTTGAAAGCACCCTGTATTACATCACATCCCCTGTGCGGTTCTTTGAGAGTAATAACCTCTAATTACAGGTCTTCATTGCGCATCATTCCAGGTTCTATTATTCATTCACTACGCCACTAAACCGCTTAAGTGCTTCATCGCCTCATCTCAATAGATTTTACCAAGTGCCTTAGTGCATGCTTGAAGTGAAAGGCCGAGTATGAAAGGGTCAGATGATCTCGCGATAGTTCTTAGAGGTAGATATTAACCGTAGTCGATTCAGACAACCCCTATACGACTTTAGGCTACTATACACAAAACAATTCAAAGCAGTTTAAAGACCGACCCTATGTCTGCAATATTACATCTGGGATAAACATTGGTCATATAACCAAGTAATCAAATATCAATTTCATTAATTTATGAGTTTATATTCATTTGAAATGGGTAATAATATGAAAACACAAAATCGGGCGGTTGACAGCTCGTATATGGTTGGTGTAAACAAACGACTCTAGCTTTCGCTTGTGCACAAAGCATCGTTCACCTGTAATATCTTAATAAACTTACATCCAGCGTTACGCTTAAACCAACTACAGAAAGTAGATTAGCTTCAAGTCACTCCACTCACTCCAATTCATTAGTAACTTGCCAAACGACTTTTCCGTTATCCCGTGGCGATGTAATTTACAAGGCGCATTTGCTGTGATCATTCCCTCACCTACGAACACTGCCTAACGTTCGACTACGCCCCACCGCGCGTTACATCTGTAATGCTATTTACCCGTACTTAAAAAAACTCTTAATTCTTCAGCCATAACTCTCATTATTACTGATGGTAGAGCTAATAATAACATTGATTACGACACCGCTCCGAGCTGCTCGCTGCAGGTAGAAGGTTTAAGTGATCTAATTAGGATTACACTACAAAGCCCCTTATTCGAGGCATTGGATTGGAGTTGCAATCTTCTCAGAGACACGGTCGCTATGTTTGACTTCCCGCTGGTTAGGGAAAGCCGCATGTAATCCAGTATACAGACCTATTCAACACAAAACAAGCTTTCATGGAATCTGTCAACGTATTACTATAGATAGCACGTTTGTGTGTAGTCCAGGTGGCTTTTCAATCCTTGTTTTCATTACTGGACACGGGTAGGGGGTCCGTCAACTTCTCTTTCTGGGGGTAATTGATTTTCGCTGAAGTCCACCGCTAATTGCTTGACTCGATAAGATATTTGATGCAAAATATGCCGAGTTATGTATGGCCGATATGAGGGTATAGTGACGGGTTGTTTCCAGAAAATGACCTGCAGAGGGCGTTGCTCAAATGTTCATTTTATGAAAGACATACTAGCTCTCGAATCGGATCGCGTGAGGAGGTCACATACTGCCATCGATGCACCGGTTTTCTTAAACATTGCCTCGTAAAACCATTCTACTTGCATAATATACTTAAACCAGAGATGGGTGTTCCGCAATACATATGCAAGATAAGCACTTTTTTAAAAAAAATCCCCTCATCAGGTTGACACCACAGTAATATAGGCTGAAAGTAGCGGAGACCAGAACCGGGAAATAATCCTCGCTCATACCTTTCTAAGTCACGCAGTCACGAAAATCGAGTCAATTCTTGTCCTACGTAAACCAACAATTATCTGTACAGCTCCATTGTGACTGAGTTGATATCATTTGCATTGTTTTCACGGTCTGTACTTTATTGTTTTGGTCTCATCTTGTTGTTTGTTTTCAGGTTTGGTTTCAGAACAGGAGAGCGAAATGGCGGAAGCAGGAGAAATCAGTGGCCCGTATGTACGAACTATGGCGTCATAAGTTGCACCAGCCACCTGCTCCACCACTCCAAGCGCCCCCTATCTTTCCATATCCCCAACTTGCCCTTCCTCGACCTTTACTTCCGTGGCTCCCAAACTTCTCCTTCCCCATGGCCAGTGCGTCGGCTACATCCCCGCTTAGCGTCATGTCTGTCAACCCCTTCTTCAAAGGTTTGTTGAATATTCATAAAACTTTAGAAAATGAACAAAAAGCAGCATCGACTTGTATCAATAAATATGGAGCTTAGAGTATAAATAAGTTCTGCAGTAATCAACAATTAGTCTTAATCAAACAATATGGTAGATCTAATAAATGCCTCATGAAACAGATGTGTCATTGTGTTTTGCCAGTTTAATAGTATAATGCATCTGCGTGTTTTGGCTGATTCACAGACGCCCTTCATCCGGGATGTTTGCGGCTGAACGTCCCAACTGCGTCTTCGTCGGCAAACATACCTCCACCACCTCCCCCTTCGCAGCCACCACGTCACATCACAGACTTTTCTATCGACAAAATTACTGAGAAATCATCTACCTCCAGGAGAAACAGCAGCAGTAGCAACAGTAGTAATTCGGACAACAACAGCAACAGATCAAAGAACAATGAAGCGAAAGAAAAAACCTGATCACAAGTTACAAGTTTTGTTGGTAAAAAAAATTATGTACATAGTAAGGATGACTTCGTGTCGTGGTGAATTCTCTCGCCTGGTAGCAGCGCGGATGTCACGTGGGATGTTTTCGGGTCGACTGTGTAAGAAAAGGAATGAAAGGAACTCTTCTCCGATGTATGTGTAACAGAGTGACATGATCTGAGAGTCTTACTGACTGGCCACTGTTAGAAATTGGAATATCATTGCAATTCGATCAATACAGATAAACTATATTTTGCATGGTTTATTTCATGTAAGTTATTCGTGGTACTAAAAACAATTCGAGATTCATTGTTCTCTAATCTTCTAACAATTGTTGTAATAAAATATGAATCAACATAAATGATGACTCGAGTTTCATGTATATTTTTGGTATCGTGTAGCAAAACAAGATAAAAAAAACCCCGCAACACATCCGAAAAAGCTTATTGGGCATAATGATTAATGCTACACAATTAAGCATTTGACACTGGAAAGCAAAAATGAGCTTGCTGAGTTATATTGGCAATCCAAATTGCGTTATGATTAACCTGTAGTTTGCTCTCCTATAACGTTATGAAAATGACTTGCAGCCAAAGCACCTTAAATTTATTTCTTCCGAGAGAGTCATTTATATTACATCGTACACGCATGGCGTGCCGTTCTAGATAATTGTCATAATCTATGGATCCTATAACTGCTGCTTGAACTATACTAGATTCGTTTCATGTTGTGAAATATCCTTTTATAAAATATGCCTCTGGCTGAAGACCACTATGACTTCATTAGTGAACCATAATAGAGTGGAAACGCACAACAATTTGGCCGGGCAAAATACTGGGCTATTATGGAGAGCTTATTTGACCGGCATTGGTGGTAGTTACGCAATAGACTTCCGGACCGAGACGTATTTGATTTTGTGGCCAGTCGCCTGCCGGTTACCAGGAAGCTTGAAGGTACATATCGGATTGATTTGACACTTGAGTTTTACGAAATTAGACAAAATAGGTCAGTCATCAAGCATGCCGAGTGAGAAAGTAAAAACATGGGTCGATACGAAGATCGCAGGAAAAAGAGTGGTGGTTTTCTCCAAGACGCATTGCCCATACTGTACGATGGCGAAAGATGTCCTCAAACCCTTAGTGGGCGGTGAACTGCCAAGTGAGGAGTATGAAGTGATCGAAATCGACTCTAGAAGTGACTGTGGTGAAATTCAAGATTATCTTCTGTCATTAACAGGAGCCAGATCGGTGAGTGAGGTTCAATTTTTTAATTTCATTTTCATTCTGTATTGTTTATATTTGACTTTATTCTGAATTAAGACCACACAGAAGATGAAATAATGATGGACAAACTACGAGTTCCATCTTGTCCTGATTATGTTTTGACCCAGTCCCCATGACGAGATTACTCAGCAGTTTCCATACATCATAACGTCATGCTATCGGGTTATTTTCTTAATCATAACGTTACCCTGTTCAATCAATACGGTCATAATCTGAATTATCATGAATCTCGCCAACTATGTTGAGTATTAAATTCTCAGAAGCATTGATCCTAATTCTAATGTTGTTATGTACCACCTTGCTCTTAATGTTTTTGATATGTTATTTGTTAGTGTCCATCTGTTTTGTTATGATTTCCTCGTCTTTGCTGTTCCAGGTGCCTCGTGTATTCATCAACAAGAAATGCATTGGAGGGGGAACCGAGACCAAAGCTCTTCAAAGCTCTGGTAAATTATCAAGCATGATTGCTGGCTAGTTATCAATGTTCACCCAGAGGTACCGCTACTACCAGAGAGAGGGCTTTACCCATATATTTGAATCAGTGATAGGGCGATAATGTTTTGTGCATACAAGCTATTGAAACTGATCTCTATTTATATTGAACTCATCTAATTAATTTTATGGTGTTAAATAAATGTGGTGTTAGGTGTACCATCTCAGTTTTTGTATGTGATAAATGTTACTGCTCTAAAACTTTTACTTCATACCCAATTGTAGCTTTTCTTATCCATGTTTTCATGTCTTGTGAAGTGCACAATGTACTGCCCTCACCGGGGTACAGTTCTTACCTCAAAACTTTTGTAGTTTGGGTTTTTCAATTTAATGTCCATGTTTTGATTCTGTTAAATGTCTACTGAAGTACTAGTACTACTACACTTCCAAATAAATTATTGATTTGCTTCTCTTACATATCTGTTTGTTGTCTATATTTTGGAAGTGATCCTTTATATATAGCATAAGAATAAGTTGCATACGGAAACATAATATGTCATACAGTTTCGGAAAATCTTTGCGATTGAAATGGTGCTTGATTTTACTGATGTCAAACGACCATTTCTCAGTTGGTAACTTATTTGAAGTGGTGTCAACACTGCCATAGTATCTCATGAATAACTAACAAAAGCATGCATGTTCAGGAGTGAACATTTTGCCACATTAATCAGACATGCATTTTCAAAGATGTAATCTTAAGAAAGCTTACCGGAGCATTCATTTTTTTTTAAATGTCAACTTTGCACCCCTGACAAATTTGATAAGCTTGTCCCCCTTTCCCCCAACATGATGTGCGATCAATATCTGGGTGTGACAATCTGACTGGTTACTCGTGACTGGGAAAACCTTGCTTGATTGTCGCTCAACAGGTGTCTGCACCAAGGTGATGGATCTGGGGGCCAATGTTGGTAGTTACAGGTAACACACCTGTGTGAGTTAAGTGTTGGTGCAAGGAAGATGGGACGTAAAACTACAACAATCTCAGCTATGATTGACCAAGTAAAACAAAGAGGACAAAATACCATGTAATTCTCAATTCTCAGTGAACTTGATGATATCTTGATAGTTGAAGTACCAAACAAAACAACGTGGCTTTAATCACGCTGAGCAGCTAACAAGAATAGCTATCATACACAGCTATCAAACACAGCTCACATACACAACTCCCATACACAATTCCAATATACAGTTCCCATGCACAGCTTCTACACACAGCTCTCATACACAGCTCACATACACAGCTCACATATACAGCTAGTACACACAGCTCTCATACACAGCTCACATACACAGCTCACATACACAGCTCTCAAACACAGCTCCAATACACAGCTCCCATACACAGCTCCTACACACAGCTCCCATACACAGCTCACATACACAGCTCATATACACAGTTCCCATACACGGCTCCCATACACAGCTCTCAAACACAGCTCACAAACACAGCTCTCATACCCAGCTCCCATACACAACTCCCATACACAACTCACATACACAGCTCACAAACACAGCTCCCAAACACAGCTCACATACACAGCTCACATACACAACTCCCATACATACCTCACATACACAGCTCTCAAACACAGCTCTCAAACACAGCTCCCATACACAGCTCCCATACACAGCTCTCAAACACAGGGCTCATACTCAACTAACATAAACAGCTCACATACACAACTCTCTTACACAGCTGTCATACACGACTCTCATACACGACTCTCATACACATCTCTCTTACACAGCTCTCAAACACAGCTCTCAAACACAGCTCTCAAACACAGCTCCCATATACGACTTTCATACACAACTCTCAAACACAGCTCTCATATCAGCCCATTTACACAGATCCCATACACAGTATTAACACGCAGCTCTCCCATGCAGCTTCACCGCTCAGTTGTTATATTTGAACAATCGGGGCGATCAACATTAAGGTGTTCAGACTAAATCTGGCTATATAAAACGATGTCATCACACACCAGAAAAAAAACAAGGCATGATATAGATTTCTTGCCCTCACAAAGCCATATTGTCCTTTACAACTCCGCTGATGAGCTCAACATCTGTAACTGCAAAGGTAACGATTCTTATTAATTGTACTGTATTGTGCCATAAGTAGATGATTCCACAATAAGCCGAAAGTATATAAACATGTATGAAAATGCATACAAGTGATTTTGCCTATAAATATCTATATTTTCAGGAAGGCAAAAGAGTCAGACGTTTCCTTGGATTAGAGGAAGGAATGTCTAAGCCATTAGCTGACGTTAATAATTTGCCTGGAATTTGACTTCAAGTCTCGAAACCCTCTTCTGATATTATGATCAGTGACACCATTGATCATACATATGATCAGTGACACCACTGGCCATACATATGATCAGTGACACCATTGACCATACATATGATGAGTGACACCACTGACCATACATATGATCAGTGACACCACTGACCATACATAAGAGTGACACCACTGACCATACATAAGATCAGTGACACCACTGACCATACATATGAGTGACACCACTGACCATACATAGGATCAGTGACACCACTGACCATACATATGATGAGTGACACCACTGACCATACATATGATGAGTGACACCACTGACCATACATATGAACAGTGACACCACTGACCATACATATGCCTCCAAAGCTTCACCGCATACGTAATTGAAATGTGATCACAGTGGTGTATTTTCACCCTAACCGTTTGCATATGTTCACTTTATTTATTGATTTCATGTCAGTTTATTCGTACAAATCCATTTTATTTAACATGTTTTGACATATTCCGGTTCATATTTATGTAAATGAAAAGCCATTGTGCAAATCTTAATGGCTCCTTCACACACTTCCGCACTTCTTTCTTACATAATTTGTTATCCTTATATTCAGGTTCTTTTCCCAAATAAATATCTTATAAAAACTACTGCAATTCGCAGTACGATTAATACGTTTCGGCCATTTGTATATATTGTCAAGTTTTTTCTTTTATGTACAGCACATGGGATAATTGGGGTTTCTAGGTAATGTGTTATCATCTTTCATATATATCAGTGATTTTGTTGAACCTTTGAAATACTCGTTTCGGGCTGTCACAACAGCATATTGTAAGATACTTCAAGTTAATAAAATATTGATTATGTGTAGTGCGGCGTCCATTTGCCACGTGACATGTTGTCATCATATCGAAGATCTGAATGATTTGCAGTCTTATCTTATGTCCCTTACACATCAACTACGACACCGTAGAAACTATCATTCAATTATCCTCAACATTTTGATTGTTCAATCAGGCATATTG
Organism: Urechis unicinctus; assembly: GCA_034190875.2. Taxonomy (NCBI): domain Eukaryota; kingdom Metazoa; phylum Annelida; class Polychaeta; order Xenopneusta; family Urechidae; genus Urechis; species Urechis unicinctus. The sequence continues at coordinate 47,754,078 of CM067344.1, read as the reverse complement.
CTCTTTCATATTCACGAAGGAAGATTCAATACCAGAGGTGTGGTTAGTTTAAGCTTTCGATCTGGTCAATGTAACAGATTATCTTGTATAGATATCAGATTATTGACCGTTTCAATTGCGGGAGCCAAACATCAATTCGTTTAATGAAATTAGCTATGATACCGTTATGATTCACTGTCCATTCAGACACTATATACGTCATAACGCCAGTAAAGCAAGCCACGTTCATAAGGGGACGAAGCCGAAGGACGAGCGATGAAATGCAACCCTCAAACGAGCTGTCAACTTCAACTAGTCATTATATCTCACTGCTATTGGAGGCGGCATTGATATTCAAGAACCGACCGTTATAATGCATCTCGAGGATAAAAAACGAAGAAAACGACTTTGCACAAATATGAAGATGGATATTTGACCTTTTCGGAAGCTTCATCGGTGCTGTTGTGTACTGTTGTTCATATATTACATCTTTCTGCGATCAAATAATGGAGTTCTATTAAATACACACCCTTCCCCACAAATTGGTGAAGATGAAAATAATTCTGCCGAGACGTGGAGTTGATGGGGCAATGACATACGATTTTAATCGAGCATGACGGATGAAGCTGTAAAAGAACTACCAAATAAGCGACAGCTGCCTCAAAGTAGCTGAACACGATATTGGTGAACCAAGCAATTCGCTTGATGATAATGGTTTGCGAGTGTTACCCACAATCCCTTGCAGTCAAAATGACTGATTTAACATGTCGCAGCCATTACAGTGTTCGCGACGTAACAGGTTGCAGCTGGCATTAACAGTAGGCGTGAACAATCAACACCGATAGTTCAGAGTAGAAAGAAGGAATATACAATTTATCATTCAGCATTCAAACAACAGTTAATGATACTAATTTATACAGCGCGTTTCCCAATTTCAACGAATCCAAGAGGTCTTGGTCAATTCTTATTCACATAATCAACGCAATTGGTTTCCATGGGACCTTAACTCATTATATTCACATCTTGGCCTCTTGTGTTGCAACCTTAAGTCTTCGATCCAGGGCTTCGTACCTTACTTACCCACTTCATATGGTCATTGCATCAAAGCGTTAGATTGATTGAATCAGGCTAAGTGGTTTCAATTTCATGAGTTGCAAGACGCAAACAAGCATAAGGAACCGAAAAAGCTGAACTGGATCCATTTGACAGATGCCATAAAGGGAGTAGACTCATAAAAGCCGGCACTTCCGGTATAGCTTCATTAATATCAGAACCTGGATCACTATAGATCCACTATATTGGATCAGGGCACAGTGTGTTATGGTATCACTTAACTAGACAGCCAAATAACATCTCAGTCATCCCCAATACACTCCCGATAAATTAACACTGATATATTATTTAACCTGCTTACCAAATATATACGTAATATATTCGACATCGGGGCATCGTACAGTCGTGTTATTTATGTTGGTAACCAGTGGTATACAGGTCTTATACACAACATCCATACACAGGTCAAATACACAGGTCCTTTACACAGGTCCAAAGCACAGGTCCAATACACCGGTCCAAAAAGAAGGTCCAATACACCGGTCCCATAAGAAGGTCCAATACACCGGTCCCATACGAAGGTCCCATACATCGGTCCCATAGACAGGTCCAATATACAGGTTCCTCACACAGGTCCCATACACTGGTCCCATACACTGGTCCCATACACTGGTCCCATACACTGGTCCCATGCACTGGTCCCACACACAGGTCCAATAAACAGGGCCAATACATAGCTCAAATACTCAACTGACATACACAAAACTCATGCGCAGTTCACATACATATCTCATTACCGAACCTATACACAGCTCGTCCAAACAACATCCAAACACAGCTCCCATACACAGCATCCATGTACAGCTACCATACATAGCTCTTACTCAGCCCCAGGACACAACTCTTATACACAACTTCAAATCCCAGGTCCCATGCATAACTCCCGTCCGTAGCTTCCATTTACATCTCCAATACACACCGCCCATACACACCTCCAATACACACCACCCTTACACACCTCCTATACACACCGCCCTTACACATCTCCAATACACACCACCCTTACACACCTCCTGTACACACCATCCTTACGCATCTCCAATACACACCACCCTTACACACCTCCTATACACACCGCCCTTACACACCTCCTATACACACCACCCTTACACACCACCCTTACAAATCTCCAATACACATCACCCTTGAACACCCCCTTACACACCTCCTTTACACACCGCCCTTACACACCTCCTATACACACAGCCCTTACACACCATTCATACAGACCGCCCTTACACACCTTACACACCGCCCTGACACACCACCCTTACACACCGCCCTTTCAGAGCTCCTATACACACCGCCCTTACACTCCTCCTATACACACCGCCCTGACACACCTCCAATACACACCTCCTATATACACCACCCTTACACACCTCCTATACACACCGCCCTGACACACCTCCTATACACATCGCCCTTACACACCTCTTATACACACCGCCCTTACACACCTCCTATACACACCACCCTTACACACCTCTTATACACACCACCCTGACACATCGCCCTTACACACTGCCCTTACACACCTCCTATTCACACCGCCCTTGCACACCTCCAATGCACACTGCCCTTACACACCTCCTTTACACACCGCCCTTACACACCTCCAATACACACTGCCCTTACACACCTCCTATACACACCGCCCTTACACACCTCCAATACACACCGCCCTTTCACCACCACACACCCCCTTACACACCGCCACACCGCCCTTACACACACCTCCTGTACACACACCGCCCTTACACACACCGCCCTTACACAATACACACCCTCCTACACACGCACCACCACACACCCCTTACACACACCTCCAATACACACCCCTTCCCTTACACACACCCACACCGCCCTTACACACCCCTTAGACACCTCCTATACACACACCCCCTTACACTTATACCCCTCCTATACACACCACCCTTACACACCTCCTATACACACCGCCCTTACACACCCTCTTACACACCACGCCCTATACACACCACCTATACACACGCCCCTTACACACCTCCTATACACACCGCCCTTACACACCTCCCTTACACACACACACCCCTTACACACCTCCTATACACACCACCCTTACACACCTCCTCACACCTCCTCTACACACCCTTACACACATACACACCACCCTTACACACCCCTATACACACACCCTACCTCCTATACACACCGCCCTTACACACACACACCGCCCTTCCTACACACCGCCCTTACACACCTCCCACCCTGACACACCCCTTACACACACACCCTATACACACCACACCGCCCTTACACCCACCTCCTATACACACCCCCTTACACACCCCCCCTTACACACCCTCCTACCCACCCTTACACACCTCCTATACTATACACACACACCCTTACACACCTCCTATACACACCGCCCCCTTACACACCCCCTTACACACCTCCTATACACCGCCCCTTACCGCACCCTCCCTTACACACCCCTTACCCTCCTATACACACCACCCACACCTCCTACACACCTCCTATACACACCCCCCCTTACACCTCCTATACACCGCCCCCTTACACACCTCCACCGCCCTTACACACCTCCTATACACACCGCCCTCCCCATATACACACACCCTTACCACACCGCCCTTGCACACCTCCCAATGCACACACTACCCCTTTACACACCCCTATATACACACACCCCTTACACACCTCCTATACACACCCCTACACACCTCCACCACCCCTTACACACCTCCTATACACCGCCCGCCCTTACAGAGCTCCTATACACCGCCCTTACACACCTCCCTACACACACCGCCCTTACACACCGCCCTATACACACCTTACCCCGCCCTACAGATTTCCTATACACAGCGCCCTGACACACACCACCCTCCTCCTATACACACCGCCCTTACACACCCTCCTATACACACCGCCCTGACACACTTCCAATACACACCCCTATATACACCCACCCTACACACACACCGCCCTTACACCTCCTATACACACCGCCCTTACACACTATACACACCACCCTTACACACCCCCTTACACACACCTCACACCCCCTTACACACCCCCTTACCACCTACACACCTCCCTACACCTACACACCGCCCTTACCGCCCTTACACACACCCTTACCCTCCTATACACACCGCCCTTACACACCTCCTATACACACCCCGCCCTTACACCTTACACACCACCCTGACACACCACCCTTACACACCGCCCTTTCAGAGCTCCTATACACACCGCCTCCTCCTATACACCGCCCTTACACACCTCCTATACACACCACCCTTACACACACCTCCTATACACACCGCCCCTTACACACCTCCAATACACACCCTCCCTACACACCCTGACACACCTCCTATACACACCGCCCTTACACACCCCTACACACACCGCCCTAACACACCTCCCATACACACCTCCTATACACACCACCCTTACACACCTCCTATACACACCCCTAACACACCTCCCTTACACACCTCCTATACACACCGCCCTTACACACCTCCAATACACACCCCCCTTACACACCTCCTTTACACACCGCCCTTACACACCTCTTATACACACCACCCCTGACACACACCCCCTCCTTACACACCTGCCCTTACACACCTCCTATTCACACACCGCCCTTGCACACCTCCAATGCACACTGCCCTTACACACCTCCTTACACACACCCCCTTACACACCTCCCCATACACACCACCCTTACACACCTCCTATACACACCGCCCTTACACACATCCAAAACACACCGCCCTTACACACCTTACACACCTACACACCCGCCCTTACACACCTCCTATACACACACACCCTCCCTTACACACCTCCTATACACACCCTTACACCCTTACACACCTCCAATACACACCTCCCTTACACACCACCCTTACACACCTCCTATACACACCACCCTTACACACCTCCAATACACACCTCCTATACACACCGCCCTTACACACCGCCCTTACACACCGCCCTTACACACCTCCTATACACACCACCCCCCTTACACACCACCTACCTCTTATACACACACCGCCCTTACACACCACACACACCCCTATACACACCTCCTATACACACCACCCTTACACACCTCCTATACACACCACCCTTACACACCTCCAATACACACCGCCCTTACACACCTCCAACACACCGCCCTACACACCGCCCTGACACACCACTCTTAGAGAGCTCCTATACACACCGCCCTGACACACCTCCCTTACACACCTCCTATATACACCACCCTTACACACCTCCTATACACACTGCCCTTACACACCTCCAATACACACCACCCTTACACACCTCCTATACACACCGCCCTTACACACCTCCAATACACACCGCCCTTACACACCGCCCTTACACAGCTCCTACACACCGCCCTTACACACCTCCTATACACACCGCCCTTACGCACCTCCTATACACACCGCCCTGACACACCTTCCTTACACACCTCCTATATACACCACCCTTACACACCTCCTATACACACCGCCCTTACACACCTCCTATACACACCGCCCTATACACACCTCCTATACAGACCGCCCTTACACACCGCCCTGACACACCACCCTTACACACCGCCCTTACAGAGCTCCTATACACACCACCCTTACACTCCTCCTATACACACCGCCCTGACACACCTCCAATACACACCTCCTATATACACCACCCTTACACACATCCTATACACACCTCCCCTCTTGTAATTTGACTTTTATTAAGTCAGTGCATATAAGCGGCCAAGGATGTGGGACGTGTAACAACTTGAACACCCGTGATTGAGTCTTGCATATTCGCTGGTTTGAGGAGGGGAAATCACTTTTGTTCAAGTTAGTACACACTAACTGCTAGTGGGGATGTGTGGGGGAGAGGGGGGAGTTTGTTTTTATATTCATTTTCGTTGAATCCACGGCACCATATAACATACTTGTTGGTGTGCCATTAAACAAATTATCTACCATACTTACCTCACATATCCAATGCTTGGAGGAGAGACGCTAATATACTGGTGTGCCTTTAAACAAGTGTTTACATGCCACCAGACAGGGGGAAGGGCCGCTTTTAAGTTATAATTCCTGTTATTGAAACCGCACATGTCATTATATAGGAATGGGGACATTGAGTAGCTATGATGTAATGGATATTGAACCTGTTATTTTGGTCATATACCAGGAGACCAGTAAGAGGGGCATCTAAAACACCCGAGTAAAGGTGCGTATTAAGGCTCGTGTGCCTATGAGTATGTCTTCACGTATGATCGGCCGATGAGGACGGCCATTTCAAGTGCCTGTGATTGATTAGAAATAAGGTGCCAGGAAGTAGGTACGTTTTGAGACCTGAAGGCCTATGATTAACACTTTAAATATCAGCGGTTATATTCAATGGGTATAATTAGAATTTAGTGCCTTCGAGTCCTACTCTATCAGAAGACAATCTGTCTTCTTTATCACTCAATCTACCTTATCATCCAGTCTACCTCATCACCTAGTCTTCCTTATCGACCAGTCTATCGTATCGCTCGGTCTATTCTTATCCCCCATTATTGCTCATTCTTCGCCCAGTCTCCCTTATTAGCCAGTCTATCTTACCACTCGGTCCCCCCCCCCACTATCACCCAGTCTATTTTATCACTCAATCTACCTAATCGCACATTCTTGTTCATCACTCAGTCCACCATATCACTCAATCTATCCTATCACTCAGTCTACCTTATCATCCAGTCTACGTTGTCAATCTTATCCCTAAATATGCCTTATCTTAGCACTAAATATGTGTATCTTAGCACTAAATCTGCCTTTTCACTGTGTATCTTAGCACTAAATCTGCCTTATCACTCCTTCTTCTTCATCATTTAATCCACCTCATCACTCAGTCTGCCTTGTCGCTCAGTCTATCTTATCACTCTGTATCCCTTTTCACTACGCCTATCTTATCACTCAGTCTACCCTATCACTCAGTCTACCTCATCACTCAGTCGACCACTTCGCCATGGTTGATGTGTTCATTCTAACAGGATGTCGGAGCAAGCGGGGAATAGCTCGTGTTGATGATTTCTATTCAGGTCTCGCTCTCTCTCTCCTCTTCTCTCTCTCTCTCTCTCTCTCTCTCTCTCTCTCTCTCTTCTCTCTCTCTCTCTCTCTCTCTCTCTCTCTCTCTCTCTCTCTCTCTCTCTCTCTCCCTCTCTCTTTCTCACTCATTCACTCACATTCAACCAGGCCCAAATATCAATTATCCTCTCATCTCAATAAGTCTCTTCCCTTTCTTTATCAGCCAATGAGCTTCTCTAAAGTCTGCCAATCCAATCAGCTTCTAAGCTGAATAAGCTTCTTTCTTCAATCAATCACTCAACTCTAACCATGCTTCGACTAATGTATCTCTCAACTAGATCACACTGTTTATACTTTCCAGTGGATCAAACCTTTCTGTTAAAGCAACTGTTGCAAATGGTCGTATCGTTTATTGATTTATATGTATGTATGTATGTATGTATGTATGTATGTATGTATGTATGTATGTATGTATGTATGTATGTATGTATGTATGTATGTATGTATGTATGTATGTATGTATGTGTATGTATGTATGTATGTATGTATGTATGTATGTATGTATGTATGTATGTATGTATGTATGTATGTATGTATGTATGTATGTATGTGTATGTGTGTATGTGTGTGTGTGTGTGTGTGTGTGTGTGTGTGTGTGTGTGTGTGTGTGTGTGTGTGTGTATGTTGTATGTAGTATGTATGTATGTATGTATGTCTGTATGTATGTATGTATGTATGTATGTATGTATGTATGTATGTATGTATGTATGTATGTATGTATGTATGTATGTTTGCATGTTTGTTAATGCGCTTTTTGGCACACGATGGAGATGAAGATAATTATGAAGACAACCTAGATTATTGTAATGGTAATGATGATGATCCAAATAATGTCATTAAAGTTCGCCAAGTTCCCTCATACTATCGTGGGCCTCTTCTTAGTTTGTTTACTTTTTTCGGGCTCGCGATTCAGGTCGCAATTACCAGGTTGTGAGTATGAAGTCATCGAAATCTAGCCTACAAGTGACTGCTGTGATATTCAAGATTTCCTTCTGTCTACAACGGAGAAGGGAAGAAGGGAGAACGGTGAGTAAAATCATATCAGAGCTGTAAGCTGAGTTTGCCACGTGTGCCGACACTACGTTGTTTTGTTTTTGGCTATTTCAAGCTTCAGGTGGTCATAAAATTTAGTGCATTTCCCCCAATTCAACAACATGACAATATACACGTTTCCGCTTATTGACCTGTTTCTGAATCAGAAGACGGTGAGTAGTTTCGGACGATTTTATATTGAATATAACACTTAATATAGCCGACAATAACAATCGACACCTATTGCTGAAAAACATCACCGAAAAACGAGTCGTCCATTTTGACACGGTCACCATGACTCGGCAATTTTAAACAAAAAAAAAGTCGCTCACCAAGAAAAGTTCAAAATCACTCGATTATTATGATGCATCGATTAGAGTGCTTATATAACTATTCGGCGGTATATATTGTCACTAATCTTGAAAGCACCAATTCCAAGTTCATGGCTGTGATAGTTTTTATAGTATTTGGTAATGGACTTTGCTTATCCGTTATGTAAACCTCTATTCGTTTTTGTTACATCCAGATACCTCGTGTGTTCATCAAAGGAAAGTTCATTAGGGGCGGCACTGAGACACAAGCCTTGGCGAGCTCCGGAGAATTGTTGCGTTTTCTAACTGACTGGTATCAACGCCCCATAGCGTGACAATGACTCATACCATTCTTCATCTGCCACTTTGCCTTGTCACACGATTGTCGCAAAAAAACGAGATTTGCGGTCAGGTCATCAATATGAATGGTTGAGTATTACACAACACAATGAAAAGCTGAGTGGCCAATGGTATGTGTAAAATCTCCACAACGAAAGGTAGCGATGGGTCATGTAAAAGTTCCGCACATCGAATAACTGAAGATAGGTGAATATAAATGCTAGACACCATGAATAACTGGTCATAAGTCGATATAAAAGCTTAATGAATGACTTGCCAATGTTAGTTATACAAGCTCAACACAATACAAGTTTCAACACAATAACTGGCCAAAAGTCTGTATAAAAGCTAACAACGATGACGGATTGGCCATAGGTCGGTATAAGAGCTCAAAACAATGGATCATTAGCCATAGGTCGGAATAAAAGCTCAAAACAATGGCTGATTGGTCATATGTCGGAATAAACGCTTAACACTATGAATGACTGGCCAAAGTATGGTATACAAGCTCAATGAACGACCAAAGGTCGGTATACAAACATACATAACGAATAACTGGTCACTGGAAACTACAGCGTAAAACCAGCTTTGTGTATAAGGCACAATACGTTAAATTTTCTGTGTTAAACTAACGTCAATGTGTCGAAATTACTATTGTCACAATGCTTAGGGTTCAACATGATTTTAACTACATTTCTCTATTCCAAAATAATTGCACCCAAATTTTGGAGGAAAAACAGGAAAGCCGATGTTTTTGAGAAGAATGTTAATGTATACAATTAAAACAATGCAACGTCATTGGTTGTGTCATATCACTTGCCTATTTCAAAATTTACACAGATTTCCAATACCCGACATTTAGCCAGTACGACAACTGCATGTTCTGAAGGTAAAAAAGGTTAAACTATGCTTATTTTTCAAACAATCTGGTTCTGTTGCCCAAAGCTGGTTGTAGATGAATCCAATTAGAGGTGTTTTGTAGGAGTTGATACGGAGTGATTTTAATACCTGTGCTAAGGTATCCAGCCCACCAACTGAATGTTCCATCGCTCAAGATAACATGGTCACAAAGATAGAGGAGTGTGAAGTCGTCTGCATAGTTTGTGAAGTGAAGAACACAATCCGAGAAGTTCCAGGGGTGTGGATGTTTTGCTTTGCCCATTTCTTGTCGTCTGTTGTCACAAGGAAACAATTATTTCTTCCGAATATTCGTAGAACATATTTAATATCAAGGAGTTTGTAGGACTGGTGAATTATTTTATCGCTAAGCTTGATATCCCCACGTCGGATATGTATGCCAACTGTTTTTTATCGAAAGGAGACGACTTGGTCGTTTTGTTCATAAAAGAGCGGCATTTTTGAAGAAATGTCTCGCTTGGATTAAACTCGTTCCTGATAAATTGTTCAATGTCGTTCAAATACAAATCACCTGTATACAGAGTATGTGCCTCAAAATGACCATTTAGTCGAATGTTTAACTCGCTTTTACTAGACTTGTTCATAAACGCTTGAAAATATTCCGTCCTGTCGTCGTACCCAAGCCTTCCCCATACAGAATGGAAAACGCGCGAATCGCATACTTCGTTCCTCGTAAGTACGACTGGCCTCTGCGTCATGACAAACATATTTAGAATACGTTTCAAATCTCCTGACACTAACGCAGCTGTAAGGTTATTCCTGTATGCGATTCCCATGAGCGGCATATTCACTCATCTGGTTTCACAAGCACCCCTTCGATGATATCTTGCCAGAACACAACTTTCGTGGTGTTGTCAATAACGTTTCACCATTTGTTGATGGAAGGGGAGAACATTGTTACTGACTGTCCCCTGCGTTTAAGCGCAGATCACAACCAGCAAATCAAGACCGATGCACACTGAGCATTTTCTCATATTTGGTATCCAGGTGTAAAATTTAGAAAAACACAGAATACAATTGTAGGTCGTGTGGCTATGCGTACGGCAGCCGTTGTTTTGGTCTATTCACCGATTGGATGCATCGGCGCATGGGCAATACACACAAGGTCAGGCATGCGCATCAGATCGTTGGTGGTAGCTTTTTTGAATTTGAGAACCCAACAAACCGAATGCACAAGTGTTATCTTCTGACAACGCTTCACGCACAGAAAACGATTCGCTAAGAGATAATGATTCATCCAGTGATAGCAATTCTTCCAGTGGTAATACCGCTAGTGATGTATTTTCACCTTAATTGTTAGCCTATGATTGCTATATGTATTGAATTAATTTAAGTTTATTCGCACAAATCTTTGAATTTAACACACTCTGATATATTCCGGTTATTTGAGTAACTGATAAGTCATTTTGCAAATCTTAATGGCTCCATCATTATTTTCATCGCTCCTCTTTTACAGAATTTGTTATCCTTATAGTCACCTTTTTATCCCAAATAAATGTCAAATAAAAAATACTGCAATTCGCAGCGATGCGATGAATACGTTTCGACCATTATTACATATTTTCAAGTTTCTTCTTTTATATACAACACTTGGGATAATTTGGGGGTTCTAGGTAATATGTGATCATCTTTAACATATTTCAGTGATTTCGTTGAGCCGTCGAAACACCATGTTGCGGGCTGTCACAACAGCATATTGTAAGATACTTAATAGGATATTTATTATCAAGAGTGTGGCGTTATGAATTGTCCATTTGCCATGAGACATTTATCATCATAACGGAGCAAGAGGGATACTTGGTGGCGTCAGCAGGATTTCAAATTAGCATTTATTTCCCTAATTTTGATTGTTCAACCATGCACACATTCTGGGGTTATATTTGAGCCATTGTATTGTGTTCTCAAAGGCTTGATTCAAAGAGGGCGATTGTATTTAATGGATGATTCATGAGCTGTCTAAAACGGGAAGATTCGTAATAAAATATAAAAGCTCAACTGAATATCACGATTTTCTCCCTTACACAACACATTCATAAATGGTTGAATGCTGTTTTGGGAATATTACACGTCATGACCTTGAATTTCCTTATTCATATAATTTGAAAACCCAAAGCCATCTAACTATACAGAATAAACCAAAGCTCAGTTGAATATCACAACTATCTCACACAGCTCTCGCACCAATATTAATTGATAAAGGAAAAAAATGGTCAGTTTTGGGCAGATTACTCGGTGTGGCTCTGTGCTATATCTATATAATGTTCAAAAGTCTGCTCTTCATATTTATAACCGTCACACTATCCATCTGCCTCAATTGCTTCCTATTCATTTGGCGAGGAAAGTGCACCTGCGCCGATTGCATCAACCTGATTGATTGTCTGGCTCCCCCAGCAAAACCGATTACAGCTCATTCATCATTCATATTCACGAAGGCGTCGATATCACGATCCCATACCAGAGGTGTGGTTAGTTTAAGCTCTCGTCCCGGCTTATGAACCGCATTATCAAATGTGTGAGCCAAAACATCAATTCCTTAAAAGGAATTGGCTCTGATTACGTTATGGTTCACTATCCATTCAGGTTCACTATCCATTCAGTAAAGACGCTATGTAATGCAAACCCTCAAACGCCAATATAACGCACTGCTAGTAAAGAGAAGGACAATCAGAACCCGACCGATGTAATGCAACCCTCAAACGAGCTGTCAACTTCAACTAGTCAATATATCTCACTGCTATTGGGGGCGACATTGACAATCAAGAACCGATTATCATAATACATCTTTAGTATAACAACGAAGTAAACGACTTTGTCTGCTTTGCACAAATATGAGGATGGACATTTAACCTTTTCGCAAGATTCATCAGTACTGTTGTGTACCGTTCTATATATATAACCGCTTTCTGCGAAGCAGTAATGGAGTTCTATCAAACACTTTCCCCTTATTCATGGAGAATCGGAGTTGATGGGGCAATACTGTGCTATTTTTAATCGAGCATGACTGATAAAGGTTGTACAATTAGTTAGTGACAGCTGTCACAATACGGAGAACAGATGAAGACAATATTTGTGGACCCAGGTAATAAAGGTTTGTGAGTCTTCCCATGAATCCCTTGCAGTCAAAATGATTTGACTGGTGATACCTTTGCAGTTTGGTTAGCGCCATAGGGATCCAGGTTTTATATAAATTTCAAATCAAACGTACATTTTTATCATAATTTCAAAAGTCTCAGCATTTCAGTTTTCGTACTGTTACAGTTGGCAGCTGTCGTTAACAGGTGTGACAGATTATCCACACCGCCACTCTATATTCCAGAGTAGAAAAAAATGAATACAAAAATGTTCATTTGGAAAGCAGTTTAGCATTTTAACAACAGTTAATTATAACGATTAAAGCAGTGCGTTCCACATTTCAACTAATCCAGTGGGTATTGGTCAATTTCTATTCACATAATAAGCTAAATTGGTTTCCATGGGACCTTTAGTCGTTATATTTACCTCTTTGCCTCTTTGTTGTAACCTTAAGTCTTCGATCCAGGGATTAGTACCTTACTTACCCACTTCATATGGCCATTGCATCAAAGCGTTAGATTGATTGAATCAGGCTAAGTGGTTTCCAAGTTCATGAGTTGCAAGACGCAAACAAGCATAAGGAACCGAAAAAGCTGAACTGAATCCATTTGTCAGATGCCATAAAGGGAGTAGACTCATAAAAGCCGGCACTTCCGCTATAGCTTCATTGATATCAAAACCTGGATCACTATAAAGCTACTATATTGGACAAGCCAAATAACATCTCAGTCATACCCAATAAGTGTCTGATATATAAACTTGAAACCGATTTTATGCGCAATATATTCGACGTGGGGCATCGTGTTATTTATAATGGTAACCAGTGGTATAAAGCTCTTATGTTGTATCACTTGTTTGTTGTCGTGCAGACCGTTCTTGCATTGTAACTAATTAACAATAACCAGCGAAGGTTATGCCATGCGCTGTTAACCCTGTATAAACTGCCCCGTTGATTACATTATATAGAATGATTTAACTTTTTATCGCCAATGGCTTCTTATACTTTTCTTCAAAGATATGTTTAATGGGCCCTAACTGATATACACGGCCTTAGACAATCTGTTGTTCACCGAAAATGGAGGGTCACTCTTTTGTTGGTGGAGCAGCGATAATGTTAAGAGAACGCGCAGTCCACTTAAGGATTTATATCATTCAGCAACTTTATGTGCATTTAAGAATCACCATTCTTGTAACCCCATCATACTCATCTATGAAACATGTTGTCAATCTACAAGACCCGCTGAGCCTCGGAACTGCGTAACATCCTTCTCTATCAAGAATAGTTCGTCCCGAAGTTAACCATAATCAAGGCCTCATTAGTAACACAAGTGTCAGAGATAACAAGCGCGTTCCACGCAAATCGCCAACCAATCATGCTCTTATCTTGTAAATTCTAAAGTGTAAACATTTGTAGAAGAACAGAACTACACAATAACTCTGCTTTATTTGTATATTCTGATCAATGGTTCTTTACTTGGTTCACCTTTGCACATTCTTATGAATGTGAAACAAAAAGCCACTATAATTTCATTGTCAATGACCTTCCTCTATCAACGTTGAGATTTCATAACCCTTCCCTTCGCCAAGCAATCATAAAACGAAATACAAAATAGCAATCATCAATTTAAACGTAGAAACGGCAAAAAACAACGTGAGTAAATACTTAATCGTCGGAGAATTGATACATCGAAACCGTTTGCCTTCTTGAATACAGGTCTCCTAATGATTCGAATCATCTGCCTAAATCGCTGCCGCAGCCCAAAATCAATAACCAATATAAGGAATCCAAGCCTCGTGGCATATTGGAGCTGACACAAAGTCATGCATCTGATATTTCTTAGATCATATCATGTCAGGATTACAAGAACAATATTTGAAATTATATTCATTTGTATGGTCAGCAACATATAACAAAGTGAGTGAGAGTGAAAGCCGCTATTTTGGACAGTTTGGCGCGGACATACCCATTGCTTTCGCAACAGCCATTTTCACCATTACACCGTTACGCATGAAATATAATATGACGTATCATTCACCACACTTGCTTCCGTCATTATTTTGTCAGATGCCCGGGTTTCATTTATTTGGAATTATTGCCAACAAAAGCATGCTCATTTCGAGATTTCGAGTTTGCTTCAGCTTATTCCCAAGTTGCGCGAGACTTACGGGCTGCCACGGGCTATCTATGGGCCGTACCGGCCCGCTCGGCGTGTCGTGCAGTCCCGTGCAGGGCCCGAACGATTGTTTGAAGATTTTTGGACGCGTACGGGCCCCGTTGAATCAGTGGCCAAACGTTGAATATGCACTACTTTCAGACATGGACGTAGTCTGTCGTGTGAGGCCCTTGCACGGTTTTCTTACAGCTTCTCTTCGGGTCAATTTAGTGCACGTTTTGGTTATTTCGACTCTGTGGCCAAATTCTCGAAAAGAACCCGAAGAACGCCCACAAACCACCCATAAAGCATGTGACCACAACATCGCACGGGGATGATTTCTTATGGGCTTCCTACGGGGCCCGTAAGCACCGTAAGCATTAGTTCGTTGTCGGCACAATGATGTTAACGAATCAAGAATTGGAATTATTGCACAATCCCCCTTTTGTGAAATATGACCCTTTACAAAAATGTGTGGTAAGAGAACGTCATCATATTGGTTCCACCCAGCAGCGAGGTAACAATATACCACGGTCTGTTATAAAGATGAATAAAAGGTGGCCTTTATACTACGATGATAATAACGTTGCGTTAGAACAAAATGATGGAATTGCGATATTAGTTAAGGCAAGAAAGGAAAAGTATCTATTGGGAAAAATTCTAATTTTACTTCTAAATTTATAACATAATACTTATGGGTTGGAGAACTCGTGCTGTTCACAGAATTGGAAGCACAGCATTGTAAGATGGTGTATAACTAGGCTATATTAGGCTGATATGTTTTTTTTACCAAACCTTTACCCACAAATGCGTTCGGTACGACGTTTTAAGGACAACGATAGCATGTTATTTGCGCACCATCTTACAACAACCAAACCCAGCTACTCATAAAATAGCATGATCGTTCACTGTAAGTAACGGTCGTTGCATAAAATCTGCATCCGGTAAGGATACACAAACGTCACTCGACGCTTGCGTACTGGAGTATGTTATGTTGGCATTTACTGTATTTATGTGGATGAACTAATGTTCCTTCTCTAAATATTCGATATTATGCTATTCATTTGGTAGAATCGGGATGCTTAATTCATACTCACCGTCGTTTGTACATCTTACCTTTGCATTAACGTATGATATCCAGTCTTGATATTATCTAGACATCCACTGTGGGTATAATTACAATGATATCTCACTCGTCAATCGCATAACACTACCCCCTTATTTCGTGGCCACAACTTCCTAAAGATATGGCCGGCATGGCATTTAGCGCCTTAACCACAGTTTATATATATTTAAGGATTTTCACCAGAATATGGCATTAAAATAATTATATACTGATCTCTTGATGAAAAGACAGGCATATGAGTGAGACGATCTCTTCTCACAAATAACGCCTCAGCTGCTTATGTATGGCAGAAATCGTGCATTACGCTTTAGGCTGCTATTCCTCCATTAATAATACAGTCATATGCTGGTCTTAACGTAGGAATCGGGATAGCATGCTGCAATGGCACCACCGTATTCGTATAAAAACCAAACGGAACGTACAAAGGTCAGCTCTTCATATATTTAATGGTCACTCTATCCATCTACTGGGCTGCCTCAATCGTTTCCTTGTTCATTTTGCGAGGAAAGGGCACCTGCGTCGATGGCATCAGTCTGGTTGATTGGCTGGCTCGCTCAGTAAAACCCATGACGCGACTTCAAATTGCTCGTTCAAGAAGCAATCACTATCAAAATACGTCATCAGAGGTGTTGGTAAGGCGTGATTAGTCCAAGCTACTGCGCCTGCCTATTCTATTAATGAATATCTGTTTATCAACCGTTTCAAATGCGTTAGATAAAACACCATGATTTAATCCCTGGCGCTGTCATTAGATACCGCGAATATAAAGGAACGTAATACAACAACCAGCTATCATCTTCAGCTTGTTAGTATATCTCACTGCTATTGGACATTGTCAATCAATAGCTACAGTAACAAGGTCACTGACCAATTCTTCCAATGATTCTTGGCGATTGCAGCAAAGATAAATGACTGTATAGTCCCTATACAACTTATCCTGTTTCCAATCAAGCAAATCTGCATTTGAATGACAACATCTTAGTTTTGTTACCATCATTCTATTGACATTTGAACGCAGAAGAGCTTGAATGGCTTCTTGCATGTTATCATGTTACGTTGAATGATTATGCCTTTCATTAATCATTTACGGCCATGGCAGAAAACAAAAGACTTGTCGAGCATAGGCTGCAAACAAGGATCGCATATCACATGAAATCGCCCCTTTGTCTGTGTTCCGAGAGGAAAGTAATGTTTGGGTGTTGGTGTTTTAGTGATGTATTAGGATAAACCAATGCTGTGTCCTGGGGCATTAAATAAACATCTTATGTGTTACAAGAACAACAAGAGAAAGTCAATGTCAAAGAGCTACTTGTAGAGTAACAACATCCCAGGGACGCTCGCCTTCTTGATTACAGCAGCATTATTGATGTAACAGTATATCTAATGGAACCAACATCTAGTAAAAATTCCCCGCTATTTGAATCCAAAGAGCCTTGTGGGACCGTTTTCTGCTAAGACACTTTAGATACACATTTAGACATGCAATTTATCCCATAGATGAGAGATATTTGTACAGTATATATAACACAATGAAGAAAATATTAACCTGGATGGAAACTAGCACGACCAAAACAGTCATAAAACATGGCAGCTTAAAGTGACTCAAACAACAAAGATTGTCAATGCTACATCGTTGATAACCATAAAACTACCAATTTGACGTGGGTAAAATCAAATGAAACATTACGTCGGCAAGTTATTGAAATAGAATAGAACAAAACGCGATCCAAAGCCGCCAAAGGTGATATAGTACTGTTTCAACGGACCGGCTCTGGCGGTGTTTCTGTCGCAACGAATTAGCTTGAACGGTGTTACTATTGCAACGGACAAGCTTGGCCGGTGTTAATGCTCAAACGGACCCGCTCTGACGGTTTTAGTAATTGTTGTGTTAAGATACCCATAAATTGGCTGGTCACCTAAGCCAAGAAACAACACAAAGGCAAGAAATAGTCCTGTTCAGTTACTTTATGAAGTAAGAATCCAATAGATGTTTTACAAAGAGCTAGAATTGTTACATCAGTTGCACGAGTATACTTATATATTTTGCTACTTACAAAGCGCTCTTCCTGTGGCTTACGACTTACATTTCTCATTTACTGCCATAGAAGGATTAAATAAAACCCCAACCCAAGCGTGGGAAATGGAGAGGGTTAGGATTGAGGACATATATCATGTTCAATGTCAAAAATGGAGCAGATTTATTAATCTGGGTTCTATAGACGTCTAAGGATTTAAGACCACCTGAATTTCATGAGATACTGAAGGGACATAAGATGTATCGGTGTGAAGGAAACAACTGACATTTGAGAATGTTAATGTAATTCAAATGTTGTTATGATTATTTTTAGGGAGTCGTTTTCGTAGGAATACTTGTTAGAATGTCCATTTTTATGCAAACCCACATCAATTGCCACCTCCATCGCCAGCAGACTAGTAAACAGTGTTCGTAAAGCACTACCAGACTTGCTACCCAAGCAACACAACTGCATGTTACTGCAAAAAGACATGCATATTGATGCTATTACAAAACGTAATTATTATCACAGTTCTGTCCCCTGTCCAATTATATAAATCTAATCCAATTTTGCATGTATGCATTTTCAAAAGTGGCTTCAAAGAGGATGCATGTATTCTCCCGTTGCTCAGCCTCATTGTGGTTTAAGTTTGGATTATTTATTTAGACATTGCCTGCTGTGTTTGCTGTTTTTTCTGCCGGTCATAAATGTTAGTAATCAGATCAGTTGGATACACATTTAATAGTAAATTGCTAACAATTTTGCGAACTACTGTTGTAAATAATACGGTTGGTTCGCACTTGTTATTATGATACCGAATCTTACCACCATGTTTGGAGTGTTAATAACAAGCAAATACAGGGAAATAAATTCATAGATAAATCCTTCCATGACCATGACTTGTATATATATAGGATAAGGAGGATATTGTTTGGGAATCCCATGAATACGTTGCTTGAATTACCGCACTGACCCCAATATTGGAGTAAACTAGCTGCGTTCATGATCGATGGTGAAACAATCCCGCGATTTTCTGTAAAGCGGATAAGAACGACTATTATTGATGAGCGGGTGTCCCATTGGTAGGATGGTGAAACCATGTAGCATATCATAAATTTTAATATTATGCATGAATGATTCTGTATTCATATTGTGTTTTCTCTGTACAGTTCCATATTATCATTCGTTGGGGAGGCAACGCATTTCAGATAATTATAGCAGATTACTTGAGTATACAATTTCTTTGCTGATTTGGCAGTCAATTATTTGAAGGACAAGAGCTATATCACCTGCGGTTGCTACAAAACAGAGTGGCGCCTTAGACAATTATTGGTAACTTAACAGTGAATGATTTAGTAACGACTGATTGCGGAACCTGCCGAATCATTATCCAAAATCTCTATTAGGGGTCCTATTCTCGTTTTATTCATCTCTTGGTATCTTACATTGTACAAGTTAACGATCCATAGTTCCGTGTTTCACACAATCAGTATACATGGACATTGCTTCGAAGCATTACATTTATCTAATCAATCAAAGTGGTTTCCAATTCCGTGAGTTCCAAGACGCAAACAAGCATAAGTAATCAATAAATCTGAGAGGACTTCAATTGTTGGTTAGATACCAGTAAGGCGAAGTAGATGAAATTGACACATAAAGGAAGGAATTGCTAATATCGCTTCATTGCTTTTAGGACCCGGATACCCATTCATCTTCTATATTCGACAAGGGAAGAGTGTAGTAGGGTACTACTTTACTCCCTATCAATCACTCCCTATCAATCTCAGGCCCATAAACACTGATTAATGATTTTGCAAAACTGTACAATTCTAACCGATTTTAGTCGTGACATATTCGACTTAGTATTGTACAACTGTGTCAATTAAACTAGGACCTTGTTTCATCTGCTGATGAGTATTGCTTTGCAATTGCATCTATGCCCCTTTGTGCCATCTATGCCCCCTTGTTAAGTCAAATATTTGAAATGTTTATTTGTCTACATACCTAACGTTGTGGTCTTATCATTACATGTATAAGGTCAAACGTCGCGGAACTCAATGCGTTTGCTTTATACCTCTTGTAAATCACACAACTCGACGAAGTTGACCATTGTCATACGCCATATTCATGTATACCTATTCATATCACGTTTGTTGCGATGTCAATGTCTTGGCAGCAGACACGACTTTGGCTGAGCCTCCCGTATCAATTTTAATTGAACGTCGAACGCTTATTTCAGTTTTATGAACATTTTAGGCTGCCAACTGAAAGAAATGATTGAATGATAATATTATTTATGGGAGTGGATAATTGGCCAATGCATCGTGCACGTCTATAAGGAATTATGATACGCTCTTGTGTGTTGATGTTATGAATCGTATGCAAATAATCAGATTGAGATATCTATATTGCATACCACAATGCCATGCTGAAACCTTTTCAACGCAAGCTTAGCTTATAGGTGCCAATGCTCTGCTTGTTAAACTCTGAAAGATAAACTGTGCAATGAATCTTTGGGTGTGTGCAAATCAGATTTAATGATTTCCCAATTACCACAATCACGACACAGTTTTATACTGACATCTTTATAACCTAACCGCATTGCAGGATAGTTTCACTACCGTGCAGACTTTTTTAAATTTCACACGGTAATCGTATCGTTAAATTAGTTGATATCACTTATTGATGTGAATAACTATGGATCTGCAGGATAAACCAATTTTCGTTTGCCCCTAGATGGGCTGTGCGTTCGTTGTGTGAAGACCACGTGCATGAACAAACATAAGAACAGTTACTGCCCCGCGAGCTGATTGACAAATTACCGCTTATATTCACTAAATTATTAGCAATTTCAAAACATTGTCGGCAGTGACAAAAAATAATTAATATTTCCAGAGTAGGAAAATAATACTCCGCCAAATTCTGTATCAGAGATAGTTTTACCCGACTCATTATCTTGTTTATACACTAAATTTCTGATTACATGAAAGCGAATATAACACAAAAGGAGGATTTTTTGGACTATTGCCTTGATATGGGATGAATTGACCATGGGTTTGCAATTTGGATTCCTTGATAAGCCGCAGTGTTGTAAATAATTGAATTATTTGATTCTCCGTTTAAATCCTGTACTTGACAAAAATCACACGACACCCCCATATACCATTCTTGACAGCAGTTAACGTCAACATAAATAAGTGGCTTTAAACCGCAACTCTTATTTCCCAATTGCGTGTTTAACCTGAATATGAGAAGAGATACAAGTATCACATTGCTGATTGATCAGCAGAAAGTTGCCATAAAGAAAAGCGAAATGTGAAAGATTCAACGAAAGCTACATCCACTTTCTTACGCTTGCTGACATTTTCCGGGAAATTCATATCTCATTTATGTAACATGGAACAATTGTCAGAATAAAGAGACAAACATTAGGCCCTAATTGAGGCTCATGTAGGGAACATATCTTAATAATTCGAAATGTTGACCAGTGCTCGTGTTCTGCAATACGTCTATTACATCGAGAAAGATCAATTCATCGCATTCTATGTTTTTCTTACTCTTTCGTGTCGATCATTAGATTAGTTTGACCATATTACACATGGCGAAGGAATTATAGTTAATTGGTCACAATAATATATTGGGACTACTGTTTGGTTCAACAGTTGTGCGGATCCCCGTGACTCGGATAATCTCGTTAAGTGGTGTTTCCATCTCTGAAAGGGGATACATTCCACCCGGTAACTCAATAGTATCGTGCCGGACCTTCGTCTCAGGGGCGCGGGTTTAACAGCCCGATCTGGGCAACGGTCTTTTTAACAAGTGGGCGCAGGCACTTTAAGAGAGCTCGAGCACAATACACAGCTAAACATGCCCTTAATAGTATCATACATAATTATTCAGAACTAATTTATATGTGTGTAAAACATCATGTACTGGAGGTGATCTTATGCATCAATTATGCGCGGTCTAGAATTAATAAAACAGCTTCTGTAAATGTTGCTTCAATAATTGTGGTAAAACTATAATGCGGATACGAGGATGCTACAGTAGTGTTTATGATCCACTCATGGTTTTATCGCCAGAGATCCATTCATCTGGTTGAATCATTACCGCAGCTGAGTATCAATAACAAAAATCGTGATCCTGCGCCTCGTGAAAGATCCAAGCTGATAGTTATGCAGCCGAAGGATGGTCATGTACAACCGGCTCTCAGGGTGAGTTGCGACATGGCGTTGTTATTTATCCATAGAGTGCTGTTTTGATGTTATTGCAATATCAGGACCATAATTTCATCTTCTTCGTGTAGCAGGTGCTAGTTGTTTCATTCCTGGGAGTTATTAACACTTAAGTCGTGTTCATTTCCATGCTGTATACTGTACAACCTTACACCTCTCTGTTCAACTTGCTGCGTTCCTGTAAGACTATCCCGCTATAACATGGTGTAGTGGACTTGCAGCATAAAAAAAATCAGTGTTGTTAAACGGACATTGGCATCATTCATTATGACATCCAAAATCGGTAACGGGGACTTTTATGTAGCATGTCCGTAATGGAAGTTGAGTACTGTATCTAGATTGAGTCATCCGTTTGGTCTGGCGTAACATGACAACCATGCAAAATGAGAACCCTTCCCTGTATTATTATTTTCGTTGTGTTCTAATATTCATATGAAATGTAGTAGTTGCTGAACATATAGTAGCTAATACAATTGTCATTATCGTACTCTTGCATACCACAATAAACGTCAGCTCAAGTTCCTTATTTTGGCGCCTTTAATACACAGCCTTGTACTCTTTGAATATGAAGTAATATCAAAGATCTTGTTATAATAAGATACCCGACTCGGTAGCTCGCCCGACAAATTCCTAGACACCGCGTAGGCAGTGCCCCCTACTTTTGTGGAAGTTACTCGACGCGCAGCAGCCAACCAACTTCGTTATGACTTGCGAGTATGTCTGACTAGAAGTCAAACACAAATGGGCATTTCTGCGCTGTAATTAACTGTTTGAATTGACAAAGGCCTTTCCACCCAGGAAGTGAATGTTCTAGCATATGTCTCTGGCTATATTGCCCGGCAATTAGGTTGTGTGCAATATGTAGAAACACAATTTCTGTAGTCAATGATATACATGATCAGAATGATTACCGAAGTGCAAAGGAAGGGCTCGTTATCCCAAGCAGATCACTAGTAGATGCGTTATGCAGGCTTAAGGAACAAATTCATTGACACAGTATTATACAGTAAGCAAGTAAAAGCCAGGGTTGTAAGCATTCTAGCTAAAGAGGTATCATTAGAGAAACTCCAATGTGAATCATGCAGGTGTCATGTTTCTGTAATATGTATTATGGTGAACATCAGGTTGCATCATTCCCTAAGAGAGGCTAACTGTAAGTTAAGGGACCATAAGGTGAGAAAAAATTGTAAGATATTGACATTTTCCCACACATGAAAATTTGTGCTCTTTTAAGTGCTGTTGTATGTGTAGATTTCCGAAAAATTAAATACTGATATTTGTTTACTTAGTTCCTTGAAAGCCCTCTATGGCAAATGTACAAGGACTATTCTGTCATAAATCCTCACCAGTATATAGGACTACTGCACCTTAAATTGTAATGGTGGGGGGAGCTCGTCGAAGAAAGGTGTCCCTGGATATACTGTTCGAATGGTTGGTTGCATGGTACTCCTATCAGATGTGTGTAATATGGGGCAGAACTATGTCTGTCTGATTTGGTGTGTTTAATGGCATAAGACAGGGAGGCATATTGTCAACCTATCTGTTCAGTGTTTATATGGATGAATTGAGCTCTGGTTTTAAATAATTGTTGTGTTCAGTGTAGTTTTAGCGTGCTTATTGTTAATCTTCTAATGTATGCTGATGATCTCATTAAGACTGAGAGTTTTAGTTGTAATGACCTTAATATATATATATATATATATATATATATATATATATATATATATATATATATATATATATATATATATATATATATATATATATATATATATATATATATATAGAGAGAGAGAGAGACAGAGAGAGAGAGAGAGAGAGAGAGAGAGAGAGAGACAGAGAGAGACAGAGAGAGAGAGAGAGAGAGAGAGAGAGAGAGAGAGAGACAGAGAGAGAGAGAGAGAGAGAGAGAGAGAGAGAGAGAGAGAGAGAGAGAGAGAGAGAGAGAGAGAGAGAGAGAGAGAGAGAGAGAGAGTTAATGATGATTAAATTCATCTGCATCAATGTTTTTAGTATATGATATGTCCTGCAATAATTCATTATTATATTAGTATTCAAAATAAGCAAGAATACATGTTACAATGAAATCATGCGTCTGCACAGGGCACCCCATCAACCGACAATGCAGCTTGTTGATTCGGTGGAGGTTCGGGTGACAAATCAAATATCATTCAATCGGGAAATCATGAGCTTGTATTTAAATCAACTTCTTATATTCCGACGCAAATAAGTCCACACTAATGACAAAACCAATATGATTCAGATTAATCTTTTAACAGCAAATATGGGTAGACTAGACGTCCGACTGAGTCTTAAAAAGGGGTAAATTCAGCCCTACAGGACGTCTGAGTAAGTATGTCTTTTACAGTCCGATCGGGGCTACCCCTGGGGTAGATACTGATTTATGCGACTTCGTTCAAACGTTCATAACAAAATATCGTAGATAATAAATCGTCACACATATTGATAAGAAGGTGTCAATAGTAATTAGCTTTGTTTTTATGTATTGGCTCTATAACAAAATCGTTAAATTTTGGAAATACAGCGGTATTTTTGAGTACATACCATCGCCGTTCGATCTTTTACCATTGAGCCACGCGCTTTTGTTTACATTTTAGCTTCCACGAAGCCAGGTGGCGCGCTGGTCGCGAGCTTCACAACAGAAACGTCCGAGTCGGGTATCTTATTATAGCAAGATCTTTTGTAACATGGAATATGTCGCTTGTGATGACTGCCAAACAATTGCATGATACACTTGCACACATTAAAGCGTTTTGGTGCATATTCAATGATTTTCTGTACTAAGCAAGTACATAGAATGGATAACAATATATTAGCAATTCAGTTGAAAGCAACTCAATAACAAATATTGCATCAAAAATATACAGGCTTGTCACATAATCGGGTTTGGATGCATCTATATTGTTTAGTTCATTCAATATAAAGAAGAGGTCGATATTAAAGGCTGATGTGATTACACATAAAACGAGAATTATCATTTCCGTCCTATAGAGGAGATTCTTACATCATTGCGAATAACTGCAGAACATATATAGCTTATTCTTAATTTACCAAGTGCTTCGTTGGTTTACAAGATAGCAGTATCCTTATGAATGCCCGTCACAAGGTTCTTCACTCTAAGCCGTAGTATTTTGCAACACTATGATAAAATATTTTATCTGCTAATTCTATAAATTCGGAAGCAATTCAATAGAGTCATCTTAAGTTTATACAAGACACACTCAGTATATATGGTCATTGCTTCGAAGCATTAGATATATTTAATCAGTCAAAGTGGTCTCGAATTTCTAGACACAAGCAAGCATAAAGAAGATCGATAAATCTGAAATGAATACATTTGCCGGCTGGATACGATAAATAGTGTGTAGATAAAATGGACACATGAAGCTAGGAAATCCCAATATTGCTTAATGGATTTCAAAATTCGGATAAAACTACCATATTCGATAAGAGCACCAAATAATCAAATCACAGCTCAAATCACCACTCACGCACATAAACACTGATAAGTGGTTTGAAATTCTGTACCATTTTAACCGATTTTAGACGCGATATATTGTTCTTAAGGTATTGTCCAATTGCATTACTAAAACTAAGATTTTGTTTCATCTTCTATTATGTATTTCTTTGCTGTGTATTTATGCCCTTTTGTGCCAGATGTTAAGTCACATATTTGCAAAACTTATGTGTCTATACACCTAACGTTGAGGTCTCATCATTACCATTTAAAGTAACACTGCACCCTGAATGTTTGCTTTATGCCTAATTTGAACCATTAGCACCATCCGACAAAGTTTTGCATTAATCATAGGCCATATACTGTTATTCCTTATCATCCCACTTATGTTGTAATGGCAATGCCTTAGTCACAGACACGGTTGACACCTTTTTGTTGAATGTCGGGACGGATATATGTGTGGAAGGTCTAGCCATTAAACATTTGATCATCGATATGCTGGTTGGTGGCAAGGACGTAACGGAAAACAAGCAGTTATCGTCTAAGTAGATTCAGGCTGGCAGTTGACATAAATGAATAGATGGCAAGTGAATGTTACCATTTGCTACATACAGATGAACTTATGCAACATTTCAGCGCCAGTGTTACCCCTACACCTTACATTATTGCTTCATTTTGCTGCCCTTGGCTGATATACATAGCCTTATACCATCCTAAATTCGTGTTAATTGGAGGAGCATTCTCGCACGAACAATTGCTATCAATCGCACCCTAATGTCGCGACCGTGGGTTGTCTTAATGCCGAATATTGAAGATCATAGAACTTTTGCTTGGTTTTGCATATTTGATTAATGGTTGCTGGTTTAGTCAATCGTAACTAGTTTCAAAGAAGGTATCAGTGCAATAGTTATAGCAAATGATAATACAACTGCACGCCTACTGTGATATTGCAAATGGGTGATGGTTTAAAAATGACACGTTATTTTAATCACAGTTTATGGATGAATAGCATTCCTGTTACGTAATTTACTCTGGTACCAAAGGGGTTCTCCATCGTTTAAACCGGCTAAGAACCAATAGTGATGCCATGATGTATAATGTTTTCCCCCCATCACCCAGAATCAAAACTCGGACAAATGGATCATTATTTTCTTGAGGCCCATGTGGAATAATCTTGTGCTTGGTATACAACATATGCAGTTTCTAGTATATGGCTTCGCATATTCGAAGTAAAACAACAAATCGGCGTTTGTGCCGCGTTTCACGTCGTAAAACGTTCTTTATCCATTTCCGTAGTGATGTAACCTTTCTTTACTGAAACGATTTAGAGATATCGATGATCAATAAACTCTTCATACAAATATTCCGCCATCGTCTCCCTATAATTGATGAACATGACGAATTCTCTCAAGTGCATCCCTTCAATATAAGCTCAGCTCCAGCTTGTTTGATTTTGAATTTACAAAATGTGATTTCAAGAACCTGCTTGTTTGCGCAATCGAACTCAGTTATGAAACCATTCCCATTTATCATAGTCACGACACAAATTTCAATATTTCGGAACAGTCATGTCATTGTGCACACGCCAGTCAACTTCACCGGAACGTCTCATTGATTACACAAGGCGTGGCTGATATCACTTATTTTTATGAATAATCATATCTGTACAGGAAAAATAAAAATTCTGTTGCCTGCATATAGGAGGTGGGTTCGTGGCGTGAGCAACCCTAGCAATATTCAATTTATGAGCAATTGTTATCAGGTAAATGGATCGACAATCCACTGATCAATCTTGATTTAATGAATGGACACTCCCAGAAAAAGAATATTATACATATATGAAATCATAGATCGAAACAAGAATCATTACCGTATGATTGCATGAATCACAAGAAGAAGATTTCTTCACCCACGTCTTTGTATGCGACCTATTGGCAGGATGTGCAAAATCGAATTCGTTTTGTTTGATCCACCGTTAAGTTCCTGTACTTTACATAAACAATGCCCCAAACTACCGTTCTGGATAGCAGCTCACGTCAACATAAATCATGATATACATACCACAATTCGTGTTACCCAATATCAAACATATGATCAATTAATATTCACTAATCAATTATCTGTCACCGAACATTTTCGGTCTTGATCGACATATATAGGTCAGCACAGTACGCATATAATAGAATACCGCATACACGTTGGTTTTGTTCTTTACTTTTCACAACAAACTCGAAGCCACAGTCATGAATACTTAGTCACAAATTCCGACACCAGCCACGGAAATATTACTACCAACTTTTCGAATATTATAGCAGTCTCTCAAGGAAAGAAAAATTCTTGAAATCTGCAAATGCTTTACCAATTTTCTACGTCAACAGCCAGTACACTATAGGGCGGTCAGACAAACATCCATAACACGGATGGTAGTGAATTTATTGAGCACTGTGTTAAACATTGCTTACTTGATAAATGAAACATCTGGAGTGCATATGTCATCAAGTTCAATAGATGAGATTTGAGTCAAGATGTGGTAATCTCTATGCTACTTAGGAATAGCCTGATAGATATGCCGAAAGTCTGGTAGTTCCAAATGTGATAGAACAAAATTATTGCCACAGAAGACTAGTCAAGGTTCCCTAGCCTGTTGGCGGCGGGCCCTGTTTACATGTTACTGATATTCAATAGTCTCGCCATCAGTCTAGGACACGGTAACGTCTTGAACTGGACTAGCATCCAAGATTTGGGATGCTCCAATCACAAGCTGGGTCTCTCGGTCACTCTGTCACTCTCGGGTACTTTTGAGTCGTTTTCTCTCATTGGTAAGTTCTACATTGTCCGAAGATTCGGCGCTATATTTGTTTTGGTACGCTCCGTTTGAAAGACTTGTTCGCTCGGCTGCTTGATGGGTCGTGACTGTTTTGTGAATGTGGCTGCTGGGATGGGGAAACATTTTGCTACACGTTGTTAGCTACTGCTCTCGATGCAATGCTTGGAATGGGTCAGGGTTCGACACCAATGGTTGTCCCGCTTGCCAGAACAAGTGATTTGTCATGTCGGACAAGTGACTTGTCTAGTCAACTTGTCCAACCGGACGAGTGATTTTTATGAGCCGGGCACACATTCTATAACACCCCGATTTGTTGTTTCACGCTGAGTGGCACCGTTAATCACACAGTCGGCGAGAGAAGCAAAACACACAACTGGTTCTTTTTAACTGACTATTACGTAAACATACTGTCGTGCAGCTAAGCGATTAAAGCGCTTGTTGTGGTGCCAATTTGAACTTTTGAGACGCCCCATAATTCCAGAAGACATTCAATGTGCTCTCATTGGACGCAGACCACAACAATGTACATGACGTCACATAAAACCGAGGGTGCGTATCACAAGCCAGTTTCATGAGCCAGACACGCACAATTTAAGTCAATCCGGGTCACAACCTTTGCGTTGTAGTGAATCGGAAATGCGAGGTCCAATATGTGGATATAACAATGGGACCCAGCTTCATGATCTGCCCTTAGAATGTTGCTCTGATACTGTCACAATATTAGGTCCATAGTTCTGTTGACTATAAGCCAGATTCAGAACTACTTAGTGTAGCAACTTCTAGTTTCCCCTCTCCCGGGAGTTTCCAACATTAAAGTTGTGTTCCTTTCGATGTTTTAACTGTACACTCCTCGCTTTGTTTCTTGCTGCGTTCCTGTGTGACTATCCCGCTATGACTCATATATCACAAGAAATCGCCCCTTGTTCTGTCCCCGGAGTGGGTCGTAATGTTGAGAAGATAGTGTTTTTATTGGCGGATCGGAATTCGAGATAAGTCAATGAGACATTCGATTGACATCGAATGCATCTGAGGCGAGAAGCAAGTAACATGTTACAATTGTGCAAAATGATATGCGCTCTTGAGTAAATTGATGCCGGAGACGGAATGGTTCTCGTTGACCTTTGACTTTGAGTGTTCAGGTGGTGTCAGATGGACATAGGTATCATTCAATATGATACCAATGATCTGTTTCGAGGACTTTTGTACAACCTGTGCTGAATGATAGTTGAATCCTGTATGTAGAAAGAGCAATCTTGTTTGATCTTGAGTAACGTTTTAATAATGAAGATTGAGTACCTATCCTTGCCTTATTTTGTCTTATGTTCTGTAATAATCACATGAAATCTAGTAGTTAAAAGACATATAGTAGCTATTATTGTTGCCTTTTTCCCTGGCCAAATGACAATATTTGTTTCTAGCAAACAGCAATTAACGTCAACATGCTTTTATTGGGCGGGGTACATACGCAGCCTTTTCCAATCTGACTTATTATGCGCATCATGACTGACGAAAAATTGCTTTATCTACATGAAAACCTTATACTCAAACGTATGAGGGGTTAATCAATGTTTGCTGACACAAGCAGATCCTTCTCATATCACACATAGTGCTCTTTTTGATACATGATAGTGTTACACTGATCAATGATGATTCAAATAAGGAATGCACCACACAGAACTAATCACTTTCTATTTGATTACGACTGATTCACTTGAGACCTTAATGCAGTTTAGTTCAACTCGGTAACTTATATTAGTATGCAAAATACGACTTGGGGGGAATATGTTTAAAAAAAAACTATGTGTTTTATCAACCTGGCCAAACACTGACAAATGCAAATAAATATATATAGATAAATATATACATACATAAATCAATTTCACTTGTGAACGTTCCTTTTCTATGAAAGTGCGGATATAGCTGTAATTGGTCGTTAAACATGTGTTGATTTTTTGCTTGTGATGGGAATGCAGATTTTCAATATCCTACAAGGGATGAAAATAACAAGCTGATACGGGGTACTCAATTAATAGATACATCAATAAATTGGCTGCTTGACTGCCTATTCAGTTTGACTATGACATCAATGCAGACGATTCAGCGAAAAGGGATGAGGAATTACAGGTTCCCATGAATATGCTGATTAAACGAAAGCGATGACCCTTGATTGGATGTTCGAGTAAACAAGGTAACATGTGTAGGCTTCATGATTGATCCGGAAACAATTACAAGATTTTCCGTGAACCACAAATAATGATATGTCGCGGCGCTGATATGATCGTGAGCCATCCATTACATTATCTACCAGGATAGAGTTTATGGCTTTTGTGTTGCCTTACCGCAATGTCCTTAGCCAGAAGTACTACACGCTTAAAATTCGGCTCATCGGCATTCCAAAAGCAACCATCCGACAGCCCTCTGGTCTCATCAATAGAACAACGAGACAATAGTAAAATAGAAACAGCTGCTCAGGAGTACTTCACTGCGCCACCCCAGAAAAGGATGCCACAATTTAATTGAACAATAAGTTAGGCGAACGAAATTATCGCCACAGAAGGCAGTACCAACGCATGTTAATAAATATATCACTATTTGATTTACCAGTGTAAGGTCAAATTTGAAAAACTTAAGTTTCCTTGGACTTCGTCATAAGCACAATACGCAATTAAATCAGACGAAATTTATATTAAACAACTATATTCAGAGCTAGTTGAATGCAAATGTTCTTTACAATCAGTTACTTATGTTATCTTTATGTCTACGCCAGGTGTAACATGTGCAAAATTCAATTGATCAAAATAGATCACATATATTGGAATGCGATATCCAGTATGAACGGGACTTTTTCGACCAACCTAGCCAAAATAACTAAGATGAGACTAAAATGGTGATATATTAGGATACTACAGTGGTGTATATGATTCACTTGTTATTTAATCACCACACATCCATTTTTCTTATCTGCCTATATCACTGCCGCATCTAAGAACCATATACCCAAATAGTGATCCTAACGGATGGTTAAAGCTGATAGTTATGCAGTCGGGCGAGGCACGGCAAACCACACAGCAAGTTTGATGTGGTATCATGAGACCGGCACCCTGGATGAACTGCGACTCGGCTCCATGATATATCGACAGAATGTTGCTTTAATGGTGTTACTGTTGTTACTATATTAGGTCCATACATCTCTCGATTAACACTGGAGTTTTGGGTATAAAACGGTGCATTTGCAATTCAATCTACTAGATGAAGCAATTGCAAGTTTTCTCTTTCCTGGGAATTATTATCACTTAAGTCTTGTTCTATTCTGCCACACTGTAAGACTTGCTGATTTCCTTATAAGAATATCCCGTTATGACTTAGCCTAGTAGACTGTAAATGCTAATATTCTGGTCATATATCACGCAAAATCGCCCCACAGTCCGTCGGCGGGTTAGGATTCGAGATAAAGTCAGCTTCATAGAATATTTCATGGACATCGAATGCATATGAGTCAAGGAAAAAACTGACAATTAAGCCAAACCTATATGCGCTCTTGCATAAATGGATGTCGGCGACTATTCAATGAGGTTTATTTTCTGATGTCAGTGATGTCAAACCAGCAGCGCCTTTATCATGTCAAAAACGGTACTGTTCTCTTGATACATGGTCGTGTTACACCAATACGACTGCTTTGAATGGAAAGATAAGGACCCTTAGCGCAGTGTCACCATCGTATTGATGATAGACTTGTCACTTTATATTAGTTAACCTTGATCAGATCAGCAATCAATGATGTTTTTCATGAGAAATGAACCATACAGAGTTCATCAATATATACTGAACTGTGGCAGATCCACCTGACACCCACCATGACGACATGTACGGAACATAGCTTCTGGGCAATTTTGAGTCATAACAGGGGCCCGTGTATGTTAAAAGAGATATATTGTTCACAACTTAGCCAACAATTGGCATTGTTAGAGTAAATGCTGTAGGCAGGTTACATTAGCAACTTAGGACTGACCGTATGTAGCTTGTTAATATGTCCGGCGTCGCATGTAGCATATTTCTAATGCAATATTCGAAAAATGTCATATCAATTTCAGTTGCCGTTTTATTGGCGTAGTTTGTTGCAATGAAAGCCTCAAAGAATAACAAATGTTATGCCAGACCCGATTTCAGGACACCATGAAATGAACATAACAACAAGTAATATCAAGAAATCAGGTCCCCCTGACCTTGATGCTTTGCCTCACAATAACAGTAGCGAAGCAGATAGCAACAGTGGTGAAGCGCCTGTCTGAGAAATAATCCATTGTGAAGATAGACCATTACCCTATTCAATGAGGCGTGATAGAGAAAGCTTTCTCATTCCCAAGGAATGGTTATGTGATTGTCATTTTGATTATTAAGACCTAACAGATATCACATATATGTATATACATATAATGTATTGTAATGCAGATTATTGACATCACATTAGGGATAGCAACAACAAGCTGATATGGAGTTGGTTGTGCAACGTTATCAAATACACTTCCGTATGAAAGATAACAGCAATTCCCTAAAAAGAAATAGTCTCTAGGGCAATTATATGACCATATAGTGATCGATATGCTTCTATTGCAGTCAAATCCGTATCCGGACTTCCCGCACCCACTTTGTATTTTCATTGTGTTTAATGCATTAGATTTACCAAATCAGTCGATGTATGACCAGTTGGTCTCCGGTGTTTGGTTGGGTATCGTGATGAGGGATGAGAACGATTAGTTTGGCTGGTCGCCGACGTTATTGTAGGTAGCTGAGGGTTGATGTCCTGCTAATTAATACCCGAGACTTTATATGAATTTCTATTTTCTTTATTCGTCTCTGCTGGCTGGCACGTTCGGGTTCTGATGCTGGTATCTTGTTGCGGGATGGAGACTGTCTGTGGTTGGATGAATCTGTCTCTGGAATACTGTATGATCTGATTTGTATGTCTTGTGGAATACTGCATATGTGTCTGATGCTGTCGTATTTATAGTGAAAGATGGGGGTGGCTTGATGTGGTGGGCTGTAATTGGTTGATCGGGGGCTCGGTGTCATTCGGACTGACTTGTAATTATCAAGAGCTTTAATTGGAGATCAATCAGGGCAAGTTGATTGTTAAGGGAATTGACGGGATTCGAATGTTTTCATCAAAGGGTTGGATTAGCTAAACCGGGACTATATAATTTGGAAACTGACCCGTTCGGAACATTGACTTAAAGGGATTCTAAAGGTTTGCGTAAATTGGACAACACTTAATCTGGTACGAGTGAGAAGGGGTGAATTTCATTAGCTTAAATTGGTTTAGTTTTCATGTCCCGAGTGGCCGAAAGGTTCTAAATCTAACTTAAACTTTTGGGAGGGATGGAGAGGTGGTGGGTGTATGTGTTCGTAAGTGTATGTGTGTATGTATGCGCTTGTTGGGGGGTGAAAGATGTAATGTCATATACACAGTGTTGCGGAGCTCAAACAGACATGATATATCGATTGATGTGAGCTGAATTCATTTATCAGTAAGATATCATTATGGCAGAGTGGACGAAAATTGATACATTGCTTTCCAAGCCGTGATGACTATTCAACTTCATGAGGGCTACAAGGATATGTGTATAATCAAATCACAATTTTAACATACGCAATTACTGGCAGGCTCACAAACACTGATGATTGAATTTCTCAATTGAGTATGTTTGTGGGCTTTTATGTCTGGTATATATTAGGCCAAATATTTGCTTAGCTCATTCGTCTTTACAGCTGGCAGCGTGTCTTTAGTAATTTTAATATAAAGCAGAGATATAATTGAACACTATACGTGTTTTGTAAAAATATGGGTGCAATGCATCACATTCTTGTATTTGAATTAATTTAAAGTAGACTCATCTGTTTGTAAAACTACTCAAGTGAACCGGAAACCCGCTTAATCATCAGGGGGTTTAGTTTGCTTTATCCATCGCCTTAGCTATAGTTTGGTTATAATGCCTTCTGATATGTTTGTCCTCTTATGCCTATACACATACTAAGCATGCTTATGCTTTCTGATTCCGGGCTAATACTGGGACATTGATGTAATAACATGAGATAATACGAATATATGAAAGTTGCATTTACATTATATGTCAAGCCATATAAATTACTGCCCACTTACTATGTGACTATGGACATGAACTTAACAAACAGAGAGCAATTAATTGACGCACTCAATATCAACGGTACGTTGATCGATAAAGGTTGCATGCTAATTTCGATCCTAACCTGCTATCACATTAACACGCTTTATTGGGACAAATTACGTAGAGAAAACGACAACAATCAAGGTAAACAAATGACGAGAGGATTATTACCTAACCCATGCTCGTATTCTATGGCAAGCCCTTTCGCAGATACGCATGACAACGTATTATCTGTCGTTGGTCTAAAAATAGAAGCGACAATGCTGTAGATATGATATTCATTGCACACAGTTCAATAACTTACTCATGTTTTTTCCCGACACCTCATCTGCGTCCTTACAGCAACTATGACATTCATCTATGTAACATATTATCATCCAAAGCCTACATCACATCAAGCACCCGCAAAATATGGACACTACCACTTAATCTTTCCATAATCAAGGCCACATTTGTCACCGTCACACGTGACTTCCATTTACGATAACAGGAACATCCTTCCAAAATTTCTTATCAGTCACGCCTACATCTTGCCAATGATTTCATGAATAAATACCTTTTGTAGAAGAAGAAAACTACACAATACCTGTTTGATTTTGTACAATCAGATTAATGATAGGTCGTTTTACTGAGCTACTTCTACAATGCTGCGCAATGATAAAATTATCCCTGGGCTTTGTAACGTTAGCACAGTAAATCCTAGTTTCTTTTAAAAAGGAAGAGTTTTGATAGTCCTTTGGCTTTCAAGTTATCTGAAGTAACCTTAGCACAAGACAAACTAACGAGGGAAATGTTAGGCCAGAATAGTACTTGATGTCCTTTGCAATCCAATATTCCCTTTCCTATGTGTGTTAAAAGATCGTATTGTGCCGACAAAGGAGATCATCATGCTCAGAACGGGCACAAGTATACGTAATATGCTATTTGAACTTTTTGCGCCAGCTTAGCTTAATGATCAAAGATCATGCAATTGTGGAGATAGATGAGGATATTTCATGGTGCTTATGGGCCTCTCATGAATCCCATATCGAAGATCCATTGATTGCATCTGGCTGAGGCTCTGCTGCGGCAGAGAATCAATAATAGCAACCGATAACCTAATAGCATATTTACGTCGAAGGTTATGCATTACCACTTCGATATTTTTGACTCTCAGACATGACTGTGTCTATGTTTGCTCAATCAGTATCGTTCAACAAACGCGAGGTTTCAGTATCAAATGCTGTCAGGATCAAACCGTAACACGAGAAATACATTTTCAGTGCAATGGATAGCATTCTCACAGATTATATGCTACTCAGCCTTGTTACTTATGCAATGGGTCCTCGCCGCCATCTACCACATTGCTCCTCTTAATATCTCTAAAGGTGTTATTTTCAGGGCGCTGTCTACATGCCTTACAGAGCAATAAGCCTTTTCAAAATATTTCTTCTGTCCGACAATGAAGGTTTACACTCATAGTAACTAAAAAGCTCTGGTTGGTATGCCGAATGGGCATTTACGATCATTGACATATGTGTTCTCAACAAAAATGCCCATACTGCGGTCATCCACAGCATTTACAAACCCAATGAAATGGCCTGTGAATGCAAATTTATCGTACAATGAACTTCAAATCAGGATATTGCAACCCACTGAATGTTTGCCAGAAGTAATTGAGATTCCACTTGACTTCAGGTTTATATTCGTTGTTTGTCCTCTTTTTCCGATCATGCCATTGATACCTGATGGTGCTGGTGATTTTATTGAAGGTGACACACATCTTAACAAGATGATAATCCCGGCGCTACAAATCATTTGCCATATTGATTCAACAAGTTATTACCAATGACCTATCAAACGACTAGATTATTGAGAAGATGACGGATATTCACAAAAAAGGAGCTTATTACGTTTTTGCACAAAAAGCTTTAATTGTTGTATACAGAATGTTTGTTTACCCAGACATTTACCGGTCTGTAAGACACTGGTAATAACCTATAATTGTAGCCCCTCAACCGGGATTTGTTTGGATTAGGGTATTATATCATGAGAAATTGCCCCTTATTTCTCCCGTAGAGTTAGCTGTAAGGTTTGATAGCTGGCGTTTTACTCACGTGGTGGGATTTGCGGAAAACTAAGCCAGTGCCATGGAAAATCAAAAAAATGTAGATTGCATCTGAGTTCGGAAATCAGCTGACATTTTGCAATGGCAACTGGGCCTATTATGTAACTCATGTGTTAGAGAAAGTTTGAAATTGCACATTGATCGAACATTTCTAGTAATATTATTACGATGAATGGTATAACTCTTTTCCGGTCCGATTTTACCCTAAACTATCAAATATTAGCATATATAGCAATTATTAGACATAGAACGGATATTACGGATGCTGTTTTTATTGGTCTTACTCCAGCGACAGTATTCGTCATTCCATTCCTCAGTTCACGTGAAACGACGTCATCGACTTGAGCGCTTTCGATACGCAGCCTTGTGCTCTCAGTGTATGGGGTAATATGGACTATTCCGCGTGTTAAGAATATTCATAACAATATACCATCCTCATTATATGTGTATGGCATTCGAACCCATGAGTGGTTAATCTCGGTTTGCTTGTACTACCAAGACGTTATCATGGATGTTGTTCTATCTGATACAGTATTAAGCTTTTCTACATTTTCTATGCCATTCCCTTGTTGGTGAATTATTTGTGGCGATGTTGAAATAAACCTTAAACAGATCAGTTATCAGTCACGATTCCCAGGGACGATTATCAGGGACGCTCGTGTGTTTCACTGCTGCAACTTAATGCGTCAGCAATTACGATTATACCGAACTCTTATTCAATTCACTCATCAAAAGTTACGGAGCATCCGGTTCCATATATATTGCTATTCGTAAGACAACAAAGCAGGGATTTATAAAGTCCAATAATCCAAGATGGTGTAAGTCAAGGGTTAGATTAACTCAGAAAATACTAATAAATAACACGTTATCTGACTATAACATGTGTAGAGCTTTCGGGCACAAGTCATAAACGCAGAATAGGACAATGTCCGTTGATTGTTCTGCCTCGTGAAATATCATAAAGCCATAACATTTGTACGGGGGCAAAGCGAAGTGGAACATTACTTGGGTAAGTACTCGGAGCAAAGTGAAGCCAGACTTAAATCCCAATCAGACTAAATTGGCTACATTGACTCTATAATTGTTCAACCACTCCCAACAAATTTCTATGAACGTGTTAAGCTCGTATTTGGCGAAAGTTCTACAAATTACACGATGTCACCATATATACAGTGATTTACAATGCAATAGAAGATGTATATTAGGCAATATTGGACATAGTATGAGTTGCAAAACACGTGCACGACCTAGCATTACTAATCAATAGTGTGCTCTCAGTACAATAATTGCTAGCTATTGGCAATTTGTAATTTTTCGCTGGAACACTTCATCAATAATGAATATTCATGACGTTTTTTTGCGATAAACAATAAGTATTGCCTACTAGTTTTCCATATTTTATGCGCCATCCCACGGACCATCGTTAATCACTGCCACACCATGGTTTCATTTATATATCAAAAAATTTCGACTGCTACAACTTGCTACCTACGAATTCAAAGTTTGAAATTTATGTGAGGCAATTACGTCGGAATGGTATGGAGACTAATTCTTATATTGTGGGTCAACGGGATCACGCCAATTTCAACAAAACGACAAACATTATACCCACACTTAAGAAACTGGTGCTTTTGGCACATCAACTTCATCAATGCATAAATATATCAATAATTGTGACATTACCAATACCCAATGCAATCATCAAAGAGCGTTCAATGTAAAGAAGTAAGGGTGTGGTCTTGACGTTTCGTTTGTACACTGTGATTACCAAGACAGTGGGACAGCTGTTTGAGATATTGACATAAACATATCTAATATTGGCTTAAACGATCGCCGTTCATAAATGAAGGGTTGATTAATGCTGCCAAAAACTCTGATGCTGTAATCTTACATGCAAGGAGACATTACATGTGATGGTAGACACTGTACCAGGATGGAATCCGATTCATATAAAGACCAAAAGTATTGCGAAACGAGGTACCCCATGTCAGTGATTTGAGACAACTGAGCATCATATGTGGTCTCAGTACACTCAACATAGAACTGTGCAGTAAAAAGAGTTTGTGCTATCACAGGGAATAGAGGGGTTGTGAATGCTCCGTTATTCGGTTGCCTATGCCCAGTAGCATTGCTTTACACGAAAGATATCGCCTTGGATTACGGACTGACACATTGATATCTTGAGTAATTGGCTGTTGCAGTTGGGTTGTTACTTATTGACATCGATAACATTACGGTAATCCGCTAACAGGTGGGTTCTCGTGCTATCCAAATGAGAAATCTCATAAACCTTTCTTAGTAAAGATAAATAACTCGCTTAAGCCTAATCGATTTGGTATGTTATATTGTGCTTTTTATTAGCAACGCAAATAAATCGCTCAATTAAAGCTCCAGTTGACACGACCGGGTAGTATCTTATCCTCGCAGTTAAAGAAACGGTGACGAGTCATTTCTATTAGTTCCAAATATACGACGAATTTACGTTGTCCATATATAGGTTTATCCGATTGATAGTCAAATGACTCCTCACAACGAAGCTTGATGAGGGACGCTTTATACCACAATGTTATTTGTATTTAGGGTAGTTTCGTGTCATATTCAACCACAGCCTAATACAACAGGGTTGCCAAGTAGGCAGCTATTGTTTTGGTTACTGCATAGAAACGTTTGCTTTGGTTTAGGGTGATTGCCATTAAGTACTACCCTATTTGCGATGTTATTTAGGTACAATTCGGCAATAATAGCAACTGCTAAAGTAATTCAGTTAGCTGCTCTTGTTACACAAGTTCCGATTGTGCGTGAACAGAATTCTCTAATAGGAGTGCCCTTCCTGTTTAAGACAAGATGGGTCTCCTAAATGCTGCTTTCACAAGTAACATGCTAATGTCTGGATTTCGTTTATGTGAGCATTTGTTGGAGGTTCAGTTTCAGAAGCAACATTTTTATCACCAACTTGGGACAAAAAGTAACATTCCTGAGGAAAATATTGAAGTACTGAAACGGTAATTTTGATCAGAGATATTTCAGGTAGTCGAGATCATATGCAGATAAAACGGGTAATTTCAATGACTTGAATAGTAGCCGTGTGAAAAACAATGAATTTATGAGTAACAATACTCTCGCAAAAGGTATCTTACAACGGTACATTGCAGAATATGCATGATATATCACTTACTCTGCCTTAGTAGGACACCAAATTTAGTAATGGAGTCATGTTGCTATAATAACTAATATAATTTAAAAACGAACTTGTGTTCAAATTGCTGTGCAACATGGACATTGAGTTTAATTAACCACTATTTGCTTTTAGACAACTACCGCTGAGCACAACCGTACTGAAGTCATTTAGCGGAATAAAAAGCCAACATAGAATATTTGGTGAATGTGAATTGAGTGTAAAATTTACATTCAACCGCGAATATTTGAGAACCCCTTACATTTGATAACGTGCTAGCCATAGAAAATGGTTATGTAAAATGCAGTCATTTGCAAATTGGGTGAATTAGATGCTACAAGCGGATGGAACAGTTGAAGCCGTGTCAATTGCTATTTTGTTGCGACTGTCATTTGCTTGGGCCAACTCACATTACCATCAACAAAATTGCAGTTACTCCATACGGAAAAATGAGCCATTTACAATTACCCCCTCTGCACTGTACATCTAGTTAAATTGTTATACACGTCACGTAAGACAATAATAAAACATTAACTCGATTATGACACATATGCGTGAGCGATGTATTCATTTGTAAGTTCAGCATCGTTCAAGGCTCATTGCGCACCCATTCACAAAACCGGTAACAAGAGAGTCCTACCACTTTCTTAGAAAAAATTCTTAGTATTGCGCGAATGATAACTACTGTTTTTGCATTATATCATATCAATGTATGTTTTAATGTATTAAGCAAACATTACGAATGCCAAATAACATACAGATCGGCATTGTATTGAAACTTCTTCAATGTATATTTATTTGCAATAATGTCATACATCGGACTTTTTGTGTTGGTGTTTGTTCATAAGCAATAAGCCACAATACTTTGGTGCAGTAATTTGACATTATAGGAGAATCGCAGCTTCTGGATAGAAAACAATAAACATTGGTACTAACATTGGTGTGAAAAAGAGCTCTCTAGGAAAATAAAGCATGAGAACAATTTCACACGTAGCGCAGTTACTCTCCCCTGCATTCACCGAGTCATATTTACGAAATGGTCCAATGAAGCGGAGTTTCTGCTTTGGGAATTGCAGATGTGGGTGGGGGTGGGGGCTGTGGAATGTAGATTGCTTTGTTTGTCAGTTGATTGGCCTTATCGTATTGCCATTAACAAAATTACATCACCTGGCTGGGCAAATGACATTATTTAGAGATTTTATTCTTTAAACTAGAGCATTATCTAACGTGGCATATGATGCGATTACCATAGATGTAGGCTAAATTCACTTCATAATGGACTATAAAACTAGCTATAGGACACAGACTGATGACCAGTTTGGGAATACACTCCCCGTCAGACCATTGATGAGCTTTCACGATTGGTCTCCCTTCAGCTTCATATCATTAACTAAATTTAAATGGAAGGATGCTTTCACAAACTATTCTTCTATTATTCGTTGGCAAATGTTGGCCAAAACAGGCCACACAACCCTTCACAGCAGACGAGTATATTTAAAATTCCTCATGGCAGGCCGACATGTCAAATGCACCTGAGCTTATTGAGGCTCACTGTCTTTTTCATTTGATGACCAAATGCAAATGGAATCCTAGCAGGGTGGCATCATTTGAAAGCGAAAGGGGATATCAGCTGTTCCTCGAAAGACACATACATGCAGTTGAATATAAACCCCTGAATCTTTGTAGGTGTTATGTGAGGGGGAAATGTATTAGTGAGCAATCCCAGTCCGAGCAACCATACAATGTACCCATCTGGTACCATAGAGTCTGCTGGATGTGAGGGCACAGGGTAATTCTTAATTTATATAATTATAATATTTAACTTAAGAAAGTCGAATACAGATATGTCACACATCTCATTATATGTATAAATACCCATAAAGACTTGCTGGTACAATATTGATTTTGTGTTTTGTTTTATGTGGTGTTGTCCTTTGATAGGAGAGAGATAAAAAGTCTGTTATTTATTTTCTCATCTTTCCTTGCAGAGATGATGGTGGTTGCAAACATGTTGTGGCCATGATGTTTGCAGTGGCCGACTTCAATATCAATGCAAAGTCACCTGATCCAGCATTACCACCTGATGAAGAGACATGTCGCCTTGATTATTTTGATGTCTGGCAATTGCAATTACACAGTCTACATACTTGTCACGTCAGTAATACAACCGACGAAAACTTTACTGCCATCTACGGGTGTTTTTTCGTTCGTTTCGAGTTTTGTGGATGTTGAACTATCAGTTGATATATAACGAAAAATTCCGAGGCATCTGCTGGACAATAACTGGTCATAAATCTATTTCTGTTCAAGACATAAACGCACAGCTAATCTATTAGAATTACTGACGTTGATGTGTTCCAGTTTAATAGGCAATCATCCTTCCAAAAACAACACTCTA
Source organism: Urechis unicinctus (assembly GCA_034190875.2). Classification (NCBI taxonomy): domain Eukaryota; kingdom Metazoa; phylum Annelida; class Polychaeta; order Xenopneusta; family Urechidae; genus Urechis; species Urechis unicinctus. The sequence goes on along the minus strand of CM067344.1, from coordinate 47,711,442 downwards.
AATTGCTGGGATATAGATAGCGTTTGCACCATCTCGCATGTACAACAGCGGAATGCAGCAGAATTTAAGCATAAACGATAATTCGCTGCAACGACGAATTAATGAATATAACATATATGCGTCTTGCATACTAAATACATTTATGTCTTACATTTGTAGATGTGTCAATCTAAGAAGCTGTTTTTTCCCCATTCAGTTGGGGCGTAAAGTAGAAATTTCGTCCTGCATGGAACAAAGCTAACAATGTTTTGCTTTTCGAAATGATAGGTTTAGTATTAGAAAACCATGACCAGTGAGGTAGTAGAGACCATATACACATATAAAAGTCAATTAACAGGATTTCCATAGGACGTAAGAGGTAGTCGCGTGCATAGATAAGAGCAAATCGAGCTTCTGGATGAGGGTCTTGGCTTTGTAATAGCACATATGAATCGCTCTGTGCCGCAGAGCACTGCAGTATGTATTACCACGATGTGATTTAAACCACACCATATATATGTAAATGATCGTATCAACGGAAATAATACCTTTAATTCGGTTACAGCCACTGGGATGTTGGTATGTGTGAGGTTTCATAACCTTCACAATAATTGATATTGTCAATATCGCGTTGCTTACAAGAAAGTTATCGATAATCAACCGAGACAGAGTCACCCAACTTTCAAGGTCGATTACACACGAAAAGCTTCACTTCCTTACAGTCACATGAAATACACTACTATCTGATAAGACGAACCATGGCTCGCTGTATTTCACCCGTTGCTTTCTTTATCGACGTGGCATTGCTTTCTCGCTGTTTTCCCTGTGTCTTCTAGGAGATATCTAAGTTAGTTATGAATACCATTTATCATTCTGGTCATGAATCTGATAGAGTCTTGGAAGGACCGAGATATATACCCGGGATGTCTCATCAATTGAAGTCTAAACATCTGATAGATGCGAATACTTTCACATTTTTTAGCATGTTGGCGGATGTTACCATTGTTATAAATACCATAAAGTTCTGGTTTAAACCGTCAATCGGTATTTACATTTACGGTAGCAGAGGTCTGGGACTCACTTTCTTACTTCATATGGTCACTGCGTTTAAGCATTGGACTTGCAGGATCAGTGTCCGATTTCTGCAGAGATGCGGAGCTCCAAAAGCATACAATAATCGGTTAATACGACCAAAACCCATTGGTCGGTAAAAGCCTATAGAAGCCGCGTGGACCAAAGCTCACTTAAAGACACGACAACAAAACATGCTCCATTGCTTGTGAAGCCCGGGTGACCATAACTAAATGTTAAAAGTACAACCATGGACAATCAATCTCAGGTATGACGATGCTTCTATTATGTGGTTATCATTTAAATCGATTGTTTGCGACCTAGCGTTGAATGATGGCATCTTCTACTGAGTATTGCGTTGATGTTTGTCCCTATATGTCAGCTGTTAGAGTGAAGCATTTGTCATTTTGTCAATTAGTCTTACTGGCATAAAATGGATATAACTAACATTTGATAATTAAAGATTCGGTTTAAACTTTACTATCATGTTTTGCTGCCTGTAGCTGATATACACGAGCTTAGACCTACCGATATTCATGTTAAGTAGAGGGACACCCTCTCATATGCAATATATACTTCATTGCTGGAGCCATGATATTCTCAGGCGTACAAACAGGCCACTGAACCACATGCGTCATTCAGCAACTTTGAGGAGTACCCTTCTTACAGAGCCCGTAAAACTCATCCATGTTATATATTACCGAAACTAAGCTACATTGCCCTGATGCATAATTTAGTACCTGGTAGAATACAATAAAGTCTTCAATCAAAATTAAATGTGATAGCAGATGCAGCTCTGGAATATAATACAATGGACACAAGAAGTAACAGTGTTGTGAAAAGCGGTATGTATGAAAAATCCCTGCAAAATTGCAAAATACCTGGCGTTGGAAATACTCTTGCTGGCAGCAATGCGCAGAGATATCGATTTAATGGGAGTTTATTCTTTATGAATGGCTGATGTGGGAGACTGGTGCGATATTAAGTGCTCTTTTTTCCGGTTTCTCCGACCAAGTCTCATTGCAATCTACAGAATTGCACCGCCTTGGCGCACGACCTTTTTGCTGCTATTCCGAAGGGAAGAATCAACCATTTACCGCTACCCTAAATACAATAAACATGGTATATTGTTATTGAAATTCCATTCGAGAGATGCAAGACATTCGGCAATAATCTGTCACCCATAATGACGAAATTGACATTCTGCCTTATCAAAAGTATTGTGCTCTGATGCTTCTGTATAATTCCTTTATTTATTCGTATAATGCTGTCGACAGTTAATCAGAACGAAATGAAGCAAAACAACCAAGAGGACAATTAGGTCACAAAGAAAGCATTTATGCTTTTGGATATTGCGGATTAACGAAATTAATTCTCAATAAACACTGGCCCACTGTTAATTAATTGATTAATTTAAGTTTCCGGCTCAGTCAAAGGAACACCTCAGTTGTAGTAGAATGTTATTTCTTTTTCATCCAGTTTATGGATGAAATTAACACTTTAATGTTGAGAACTATATCCGCTCAAATGTTGATATGCATAATTTTACAGCAAACCTGGTTATTGCAACCCGGGGAATTGTCTAAAGACATTGAAACATCGTAATTCCTTAAGCTCTGTCTTATGTATTGGCCACCCCTTAAAATAACGCTGGCTATGGTGTTAGTGATATATTCTTTGGGATATTGTTGCAGTAATATTATTTCATGACCTTGCATATGTAAGTCTGCACCGGGCGTGCAGTTATTATTACATAATCGTATTAGATCTCAAATGTTTTATTGATATGGGTTGAAAGCTGCAATCCATTATAATATATTTATATTTCGAGGCAGCATATGTTAGCACTATGTTTTGTTTCACTTATATAAACGGGCGTATGTTACTAACATTGTGCCTTCATCATTGTCAATATGACATAAATCGAAACTTAAAGAGACTGTTCAGCCTCATATAAGGCAATCAGGGATATTTTTGTAAATACATTACTACGCTCGACTCGGTTACTAAATAATGCCGTCGTTTATTTGGTGCGTCAAATTTTACTTCATAAAAAATGATGCTGCTAATTTTTAAACATATTTGTTTGACTGGAAATACACATGATGTACAGTAGTAGCCTATTTTATTTAGCTGTGTCAGTCCATCGATAACGATACCTCCCTAAAACCAAGAACCGCTCGTTTGTCGGTTGTAAATCACTACGCGCGCCTTATATCTACCTCGCTACGGATGTGTAAACTTCACATATTTACTTATTAAAGTTGTAGGCAACACCAAGACGTTAAATAGTAACTTTCGTCCCACTATATAGTACATTTTATCATACAATGGAATTTGGCGCATTGTATTCGTCATGACCTTACAGTGAAAAATTTCCCGCCGACGCTCGCTGGAGATTGAAACTGAATACTCACTGTCGTCCGTTCGCAACCACAACTCAGCTGCGATGTTTATGAAGTTTTCATTATAGGGAGGACCGGTCACCGTTAGCCCTGCCGATCAAAATGGATCAAAAAAGTTTGCCACTTTAATTAATCCGGCGTTCGAAACGTCTAGCGTTCCATATTCTACCCGGGGGGTACTTAGTGAACCATTGCCCATTAAGTCGGCGAAGGATGCTGCAGAATACGAGAGACGTGAGACCCCAAGCGGTTCCACTTCCACAACCCATTAACCCGTTGCGGTGATATTGAAGGGACTGGCCAGTGAAGGTAAATTGCTACAAGAGTAGCCCCGTCTCCTGAACCAATCATGGACACTGTTTTGATAGCTGAGAGTTCATATTGCCGCTGCAAAGGACAATGCGTTCGGCGGTGTCAGTGCAAAAAGACTGGCACAATTTGTTCAACTAGATGCTTCTGCAAGGTCAAATTCTGCAGAAATCGCGTAAGATGTTGCTACAGTTAGATTTCCATAAAAAGTTTTAACCCCCATGAGCAATTGACATATCATTTCTCTAATCGACTGATACAAGACTATTCAAGGAGGATTAATTATTTTATAACATATGCATTATTGTTTGTGTTTCTAAGCATGTTATCTGAGTGACAATAACATGATGCAACACAGACAATACAATGTCTCTAGTTTAGCCACAACTTATGCAAAGCTGACCACCCTTAGGCTTAAAAAAAGATGGTTTTCTGTATAAAATTATGAAACACTGGTTGGGATAATGCTAAATACACTATTCATAAACATGAATAAGTTTACTATCACAGATAACATAAGCCTCCAGAACAACACAAGGAGGGTTCCCTATATATAGCGTCACAATTTACTTGCCAATAGATACAGCTATGGTAATCAAAAATTATGGGGGGAATTTTGCAGTATAGAATAATTTAGAGATGTTCTCTGAAAACCTGATGGTTTTCTGTATAAAATTATGAAACACTGGTTGGGATAATGCTAAATACACTATTCATAAACATGAGTAAGTTTACTATCACAGATAACATAAGCCTCCAGAACAACACCAGGAGGGCTCCATATATATAGCGTCACAATTTACTGGCCAACAGATACAATTATGGTAATCAAAAATTATGGGGGGAATTTTGCAGTATAGAATAATTTAGAGATGTTCTCTGAAAACCTTATAAACATATTATGTCCTAAAGTACACTTCACCAAATTATCATTTGGCCTTCTAACAATGGAGAGTATGTTGGCTTCTTGTGGGCAAAATTAACCGATGTGGACCCAATATGACCCAACTGATTATTTCTTGTTGTTGCAGTCAGAACAGTTAGGTATTTCCAATGTTTCCAATGGCATAGATCAAGGGCAATAACAGTTATATTGTCAGCTTAAAAGTTACATCAAACGAAACATTTCGTTTAAAATTTACTTGCTTTCCAACTATTATACAATTGTTATCAATATCATTGCTGTTTGTAATTTGTTTAGGTCGCCTTCTGCAGTTTCGCAACAGAACTAGAAATGGCTGCGTACACTTTACACCCAATCATAAAGAATGTCCATCCCTTTCTTGTTTGCAGCCTGCAAATGATCAAGAGTGATGCGCAACAATTAAATAGACTACCAATATAGTATTTTCAGACTAGCAATACAGTATTTTCAAACGAAAATGAATATAAGGCAAAGTCAGGACTACAAAACACCAGAGTTGAACCGAATGAAAACTCCACCTTCACTGAACAAATATAAAAACAAAGACTACACAAAGAATTAAGTACAAACCTCTGTAACCATTTTCGCCACTTATGGGACTTATGCCATACATCAAGCTGGTGTTCAAAATTTCCGCATCTGAAATCTTTGGAAGCTGGAGAGCAGAACGAATAGCATGTAAAATATATAATAGACTCATTATAATCATGGCAATATGCAGACATACTAGCAGACTAGAGTCAATTCGCATGCGATATTTACCTGGTTAGGCAATGATTTGTGGATGGGCATCTGTTACTATTTCCTGTATGAGGATCCTATCCTTGAGGTCTTTGAGTGCCCTCTTGTAGCCCTCAACCTCCATGTTGGGACTCTTTCCACCCACCTCCCGCTTGTCAACCAGTCCGGTATGGAGAACATAGCCATAATGTAGCAGCATAAAAGAGTAGCTGCAGTACTGGGCGCTGTAGCCAGGTGAATCACTACGGCCATCCACGGCTAAAACAGCTGGCTCATTCCCCAGTTCATTATTTATGAGTTCTTGGGTTGCCTGGTACCACTGCTGGATGGTTGGTTCCGTATACAACTTGCAAACTTGGTGATTTGTGGTCCTCCCAACACACCCCAGCCTAGACACCTGAAAAGAAGCCTAACCTGTATATATTGACTTCCCGGCGAAAGTATGTCATTGCCACTGTCCATGCAAAATGTCTTCCTGAAAACTTTCTCATGCCACCCTTCCTCCAGTAATCTCCTTTCGCCTGGTGAATCATATACCAGCATGGTTCTCCCACAATATGTATATAATTATATATAAATATATATATATAAATATATATATATATATATATATATATATATATATATATATATATATATATATATATATATATATATATATATATATATGTATGTATAAAATGATTTTTGCAGTGTTAATGAAACCAGTTGCCACATTCAAAATTAAATTTTAATTGATAATTTAGAGTTGTTATTTGAAAAGCGCTCACATATGGTGTGCGACGGCAATGTTTTGAATAACATTCTATCTTGCTAATATAGTAGTATAGAGACTGGGGTACGAGCACAGCAATCTAATACAGCAACCCAGAAAACACACATATACAGGGTGACTCACATGAGCCAGCGAACCGCTCGCACCTCCCCCCACCATATGGTACCATATGAGCCCAGCCCTTCCAGCCCCTATGGTATAGGCCCACTAAAGAGGGCGACAGCAATGTCAACCATCTACAACAGGACCCTGAGGAATAAGCTCTTCTAAACGACTCACGCGCTCCAAAAGGTCCTCATACTTCGATTCCAATTCCCTCACCTTCTCCTCTACACCAGGACCCTGAGGAATAAGCTCTTCTAAACGACTCACGCGCTCCAAAAGGTCCTCATACTTTGATTCCAAATCCCTCACCTCAATCTCAAGGTCCACCTTCTCCTCCCATATATGTTCCACATGTGCTTGCAGCTTGGCCACCCCCATATGTTCATCGGTGCTCATACTATACCTCAGCCCTCATATGTTCAACATATCGACGCGTGCCAATAGGCCAGAGTGTCTACACCACCTGGAGCTATCCACCGCTTTGAGTCAAATGGGGAGAGAGACACCTTGTTAACGTGGAGCCCATATATTTTATGGCAGTCACTCCTGAGCATGTTCATTCCATGGCGAAACTGTTTTTGGGCGAACAGTGACTCCACGTACTGAGCGTGTCGTAGATGCTTCTTCACCACCACCTTCTTCACACCTTTTGCTTTTTTGATCTCATCCCGGCTCGACATCAAGATCGAGTACATCTTAGGGCGCAGACCAACATACTCCTTGATGGGCACGCCGGCACACTCATCCTTCAACTTCCCCAGAACCTTCTTGTTCACCCTGCTGTAGAGACTACGGGAGGGATGAAAGTTGCTGGTGTCAAAGAGATGGGCATCTTCCTTCATGTCAGCATACACGTCAGGCGTGCGTATCTCCATTAGCAGCGAATCCGTATCTGTGTACAACAAGCCAAGGTTCTTGCCGTATCTGGGCTTCATGGTATTATAATAGAAGTCGTACATCAGGTGTTTGGAGAGTATACACATGCCCACATACACCGGGCGGTTCAGTACAAGGTGAGTCTTGTGCATGTGCAGAGCGGCCAGGTCATGCAATAAGCCTACGCATTCTTTCTTCTTCCGTAGATCGCACAATCTTGACATTGACCCGCCTGCGGAGGTTTTCCATAGTCTTGCCAAAGACGGAGTTGTTCATTAGTTTATACAGGTCCTTCTCAAAGTCGCTGGTGGCCACCTTACACAGATCCGTATTCATCCGAATGTAAGGCTCCATCCAGGGGCTCTGGTTAAAGACCAATGCTCGATGAATCTTGGTCAGCCTCATCCCCAAAGACAGATACAGCTTGAGGTTCCTGTAGTGCACCACATACTTCTCCTTATTCCGCAGGTTTGGCACTAGCTTTTCAACCTCGCCCAGGGTGCCACCCAACTCGCCCAGGAGGTTCTTCTGATAGATAGACAACCAGTCGTTCTCTACAAGAAGCCGCTCCGGAGCCAGCGGGTAGTCGTTGTGCTCGTCATGAAGTGCAGTAGGATACTCCAAGTCAACCTCAAGTATGTATCCAGTCTCGGCATCATCTGGGTGGTCCTGTATCTGTAGATCCTCCGGCCGAGCCACCCACTCAATACCCGCAGTTGGCAAAGGCTGACTCATAGCCCACCCATCCAAATTGTTAGCATCAAGGTACTGGATGTAGCTCGTTGGTTTATCCTGGTCAAAGTCATCCACGAGCGGGTTATTGGCCTTAGCGTGGCGGCGCGACACCTTGCTTATACCGCCGCGTAGACCTTTCTCAATGAACAGGTGCTTGTCATAGTCGGTGAGTTCCACGCCTGTGCTCTTAAGCAAAGCATCCCATGACAAACCGAGGCTGGTATAGTAGTGGGCCGGATCCAACCCGTACTGCTTAAGACAGGTCTTGCGGAACACCTCAAACACATCTGACAGGAGCAGTACATCTGTCCGCAGGTACAGGTCATGGTAGTCACCCATGTTCTTACACCCGAACACGCTCCAGACCTTTTGTGCATGGGCATAGTCTACAGTAGATATACCCTCCTCAGAGAGCTTGCTGTAGAACTGGATTGGCGGCAGAGGGGAATCAAACTTATCCCAGCTGTCCATGAACTCATAGGGGAAGACTCCCTTACGCACCAGCAACCGCCGCTTCATCTGGTCTGGCTCATATTCCGCCGTCACAGCAAAGGCATCTGGGTTGTTAGCAGACACCAGCTTATCAAGCGAGGCCAGGAGAAACTGTGCACTGTCAATGAAGCGCAACTGTCCAAGCGACAGGGAGATATATTTCTCCATGTTGTTGGGGATACAGTTGATGTTCCCCTCCACTTTGCTTATACCCTGCATCACGAGATGGGAGTCGTAGCCCCGCAGGTTATGGAACACCACAGGGATGGGTGTTGTCTTGGGACTCAGCCGAAGTTTCCGGTTACACACGTTATGGGCTGGCCCTCTGTACAAGCCTGTTATATGGCAGTGATCGCGAACAGAGTCACAGCCCAGTTTTTTCTTGTACACATGACAGTGAGTTGCAGCCTTATGTGCCCTTCTATCCTCCCGAGTCATCCGCATAGGGACAGGCTTGGACAGAACTGCTTTGATCTTTTGCTCCTCCTGCTGCAGAGCCTGTAAGAACTTCTCCACAGCATCGCTTCCTCTGTAAACCACAGGGGGTTCGGTCTTACCGTCACAACGAACAACCACATAGCCGTAGCCGCATCCTTGGTGTTCCTGCGTTCTCTGCGTGTTGCTCTTACCAGGATTAAGCGCAGGACCCGGAAGCTTCACTGTGAGCGCCTCAAAGTCAGCATAGATGACGTAGGGTGCAGCAAGCTGTTTCTGCCAGTTCTGGAAGGATAATATGTTCTTCCCTTCCTCAGGCATATCCACTCGCACAGCAGTTTTCCCTATCCCCATACACCCAGGCTTATGCGCCAGGAGCAGACCCTCTGAGGTATATCCATGCAGACATAGCTCACAGAAGAACTTGCGCTCTTTATGTTTCGTCTGGTCATACAGCAAGCGGTTCAGGTCTTTGATTTGCGTGTAATGAAACTTGCCGTCCTTCTCAATCAGCATGAGGTTTATACGGGTACCAGGGTGCTTACTGATGCGGTGTACGATAGTGGTCTTCCCATCCCAGCCAAAAACATTCAAGACTAGGTTAGCATGCTGTTCTATCTTCTCAACATGCGACACCGGTGTAGGATATTCTACACCTGCACCCTCCAGCAGATCTAAAAGCCACTGAATGTTATATTTTGATGGTCGCTGTGGGTTCTTGGCTACCGGGTGCAGAGCGGCTACAACAGCCCATAGAATGCAGAAGTCGTCCCTGTTCTTTACATTTATGATGGCCTGCTTAGCCGCCAGCGCAGCCGGAAGTCGCAGGTAGGAGCCACCCTTCAACGGTTGGTAGTTGGCAATATCAATCCACAGAGTTGTGACCGCCTCAAACTCCCAGCCAGAACCTTGGTTGGTCCATTTCTCCAACCGCTCTTGAATATTAACAACACTCTGGTCTAACGCAACATCCATGTCTTCTGAGGAGAGAACCACCTGCTGCTTATTACGCAACACAGGCTCAAAATACTCAGTGCTGTCATCATCTGCGTGCTTGGAGAGTCTTACCTTAAGGGCAAACTGACACTTGATTCTACCTAGCTCTTCCAGCTCACCAGTCAAAACTTTATACATCTTCCGACGCATGCCCTTAAAGAACATCATAAGGTCCGAGCTAAGGGGGTGAGACTCAGGAACGTTCATCACCCATTCACGCAAATAGTTTTTAACAGCCCACTTAGTCTTCTTGAAGGCAAGACGCGCTGTGGGGACTGGGGACTGGGTTGTGGGGATGCGTGGGGCAGGGACAGGTCTGCGTGGGGCAGGGACTGGTCTGCATGGGGCAGCAGTGGGGACAGGGGTGCGTGCCACCCCAGCCTTTAATCTAGCCAACATCTCCTTGTATGTACGGTCATATTCATTACGCACTTGGAGTGCTTTGAGTGCAACCTTAGAGAGTGGATAAGGAGGCTTAAAACCGTGAATTGAAACATAATCGTTTTGGGCTTCACGTGCCCGCTCATTATGAGTCATGTTTACTATACAGTTCCATTAGTCTAAAAGGGAATTCGTTGATACACAAAAGGCAATGACAATACAGCGAGCGGACTTTGACCTACGCAATAAACACCCGTCTCTGACAAGGTGCCACGCTTCGTCGCACATAGGCCTGACCGCCAAACCATGTTGTTGACAGCGCCACAAGATTTCTATTTTTATACAGTGGGGAATCCCCGTTCAGTGGCGCCGACTGGTGAGTCAGTGTCCCCATCTATAGGCCGTTGTGAAGCAATTTTTTTCTTTTGACGAAGACGACTGTGGTTGACTTTATCGAACCCACAATCCATACACAATCCTACCTTATTATTTTGTATAGCCTTCTGACAACCCGTACAAAGACGATTAATGACACCATGTTTTATATAATATCTGTGTAAATTACAAAACTCTTGCTCTTGCGTACAGGGCCTGTTACAGGGGTCTTTCTTTCCGAGTAATATCCATGGGCACTTATTGTCAAATCCTACCATTGTAATATATATAGATATATATTAGTTTAATTGGTAATACCGTCTGGCGGCAACTGGGTATCGGACGGCACCACAAGCAACTCCTCCTTTACAAAGCCACGGAGAGGTCCATCCAACAAATAGTATAGTACAGGTTCACCAGAGCTTCCAATCCGGTAAACATTGAGTGACAACACAGGGTCAGTGGCCTGCCAACGCTGGTCTTGCTCTGCCTCACCAGGCTGGTAGAGGTAGCGAACGCCAACATCAGAGAGAAGCTTTTGCTCTTTGACCCCCAGAGGGTGCCTTGGTACGACTGCAGAGGGCTTTTGTGCAATTCGTTTTGCCTTTATAGCATCTTTAGGTTTTTTTCCAGTCAAGAGTGTCACCTCATTATTTATCGCAGAGACTTCAGCCTGCAGTCGAGAAAACCACTCAGTCGATCGTTATCCAGTATCCCTTAACTCTACGGCATACTGGTGACCAAAGAGTCGCTCAGCCAGGGTTCGGTTAAAGCGTTCCACTATACCCTGGTCTCGATGATTATTCACACGGCCACGCCTGACTGATACTCCATGTTTTACTAACAGCTGATTCGCTGCACCCATGAACTCCCGTCCGGGGTCCACCTGAAGTAGTTTAGGCCAATGCAGCGGTCCTCGTTTGTATATCCTCTAAAGTGCACCTGCGACCTCCTTAGCCTCTTTTGTAGTCAATGGCTCAGCCGCTTAGTAGCGCGAGGCCACATCAACCAATGTTAAGGCATACTTGTAAGTCAGGCGCTTCACAATGTCATGAGGAAGAAATAAGAGATCGGCTTGGTGCACCTCATTAGGGACAGGGACATCAAACTTTGGCCTGGGAATGTGTTTTGGCACTGGCAGGTAGATTTGCCATATAGCTTGCTTTGTTAGCCACCCCCTGGCAACTTCCTCAGAAATCCTCGCTTCTGTTGCAAGCTTCTTGATAGCTGTAATGCCTTTCCAGTAGCCCTTAGGACTATAGTCGATCTTTTGCATGCGACGATCCATATACAGTAAACGTTCGAGTCTCCAAATGACCTACTTAGCAAGCCTGTATGCAACCAGCCCAGTCGCAGTCATACCCAGTATAATGAACGCCACCTCACGCCCCCTCTGTTCATCTGAGGGCTCGTAGAAGTCTGAAAGCTGCGGCTCAGAGCCCAGCGGGCCGATGGTTTTATTCGTAATTAGGGCGTACTCACGCATAGCCTCGTCAAATGTATGCTCGGCATGGTCCTGGCGGCGCAGAGAATGCTAGGGCGTTAACAAGAGCACCCCCAACAAGTAGCGCGAGTGTGGCCATTACTTCAGTATATCAACTGGTAAGATTCCTTGTTTAATTAGCATATCCTTTGTTGCCATAGCTAGTGATACATCGGTAATAGCCATAGCCAGGTCCCGTGGGGTGAAATCAAGACATGGCACCCCACCACCCAGAGCCATCTTAGCAAGCTTGGCATAACCTATTGAAATACCGGAAACAACTACACCGTGGTACAGAGCGTTGACGAACATTTTTACATCAGTAATTGGTGTTGTCATCTTATTCCATATAAAACGGATCCTTTAAATGAGCGTCTGGAGGCTTTTGTACCACAACCTGTTTAGGGTGTGAGGCTACCATCTGGTGCCTGTAGAAATACAATGCAAACACGCCAACACCGCCGACAACCAAAGGCACAGCCCATGTTGGCCACGTCCAACTTTCCATAGGTTGGCTCGTTGATATTGGCTCGACAGCTTCGTCTCTACCATCTGTAAGCGCTGCCTTAGCCTCTCAGAGCTCTCTCAGAAGCTTATTTTGATTGGCGTTTTGAGCCAGCAGCACCGTTTCGTCCTGCCTCAACCCTTTTAGCGTTGTCACTGACGTTATCTCCACCGGTGTTGTCTCCCCTTGATTCGTGTTTGTTTCTTCCATGTTTACTTACTAAATTTATTTGTCCAATTGATAGCTCTTAGTAAGCACCTGTTATGGCGGAGTTAAGCACATGCTATAGCAGAGTTAAGCACATGCTATATCAGAGTTAAACACATACTATAGCGCGGAAGTGGTGTCTTCCTCTCCACCGGCCCCTGATGTTTCGGTGCTTGTTTTTCCAAATTGACAGTGCTTAACTGTTGTTAAAGCCGCAGTTAAGGGAGCTAAAAACATACCATAGCGATGATATAGCTCACAAGTGGCAGTGCTTAGCGAGTGTCCAACAAACGGGTCCGTCTCGAGGTCTGTAATTAGCCTTGGCTGGTGTTCTGGTGGGATTGGTAGAAACATACAAGCAATACCTGAGTACAGCTGTAGCAGTGTGTGACCTAGAGTACGTGTCATGCTGGCACCTAGCCGAGCCTCGTATCTCACATACAGCTTTATGATCTCTTCAACAGACATTGATTCAACCTGGTCAATTGTAAGGTGCTCCAAACCAAGGTACTGACGGGCCTGACCGCCGGCTATGACGGCAGAAAGCCTATCTCTCTTAGAAGAGAGATCTACACCAGGGGTGCAACTAGGTTCCACTCCCCCAGACTTTGTCTCCACTAAGCTAGTCGAGTCCTGTTCAAGGAGTTTATCAATAATGGTATCAGGATCCATGAATATACGTATACGCCTTCGAGCTTCAAAATACTGCACCGCTACCCAGATGAATAAACCTAAATTGATTACTGAGGCAGCGGCTGCTATCAAGGCCAATATCACTTCAATCGACGGCATATGCAGTAGGCTGATCAGTCTTCAGCAGCAGTTTTGCGTGCTTGGTCTTTGCTAGTAGTTGGCGTACTGTGGCACGTTCCTCCTTTGTTTGAATTACATCATTTTCACGTAAGGCGTCTTCAAACGAGTCACGGTCCTTGGTGTGAAAGAGCACCATCCAGCGAGTCTGCTCACGTAAGTCCTTCAGCACAGAGTTGTACTTTTGGGTGAGGACCCAGACACTTTGCTGCGCATGGCGGCCGCTAAAGGCCAGTTCGGATAACATGTCTTTCTTCTTGGTAAGGGCCTTTGTTGCCAAACAGTCATCAATAATGTACAGGGTTGGCTCGCCCTTAAAACAATGGCAGAAAGCCCTCAGGTGGTCATGGAGCCGCTCCCCTGGATCAACCACGTACACCTCTGAATCATCCCATACCCATGACCGCGTCTGATAGGCCTCGTTGAAACGTATGGTAGGGCAGAGGATGGCAATATGCGCGAAGGCACCAAAGAAGGGCCCTTCAAGTAGGTCGTGGATGAATGCGGTTTTCCCACATCCTGTCTGCCCACAAACAACTGCCGAACAGGGACAATCTGGAAATGTAAACTTAGTAGACTGCGCTGACGAACCTGCCATCTTTAATGTTAAGCTGTGCATCCATTACAGTATACATGTAAACGTTCAATGCGCCGGCCACCTCTGCCTTTTTTTGTGATCTGTATGGTGATGCCCTCAGACGCATTCTCCACAGCCCTGCCACTACCGTGCAGCTGGTCGTCATCACTCGTCCTTAAGTCGAGCCACAGAGCATACTTGGTGGTTAGGTACTCTCCTAGGGAAACGTCTGCCAGGTCTTTTATTGCTATTGCTACACTGGGGTCTCGTTTACTCGTTGCTGCAAAGGCCTTCTTCACCTCGTCCCACTGCTGGTAGCCACGCATGCCCTGGGCATAGAGCTGATTGGGGATGCCCTCAATGGTCACCTCGACCTTCGTAATCTTTGGGTTGTAGAACGACTCTGTCTTCCTGGCGTATGAGACAATGGCTGAGTCTTCAAAGAGCAGTAGGATGCCCTTCATGCTGCGATCTGGCACGTTCAGGTTGATGTTCCACAGTGTATCTCTTTTATTGTATACAAGCTTCCTGTGCCGAAGCACACGGTCATACAGAATCGAGAGTCGACCTGTGTACTGGGTGCGTATCATACGGGCCAACTCTGGTTGGGTAACCATGTCACACTCCAGCGAGATGCCATCAATTTTGTAGCTGGAGTCGCTTGTTGCGTGAATTACGCGGTTGTAGTCGTTGAACGTGAGCTCGTATTGCAATCTGTCATTAAGCGCGCTCAGGTAGAATGGCATGTTGCTCTCGAGGAGTTCAAAGTCTAGTGGAACGTAAAACCTGTTACCATACACATCGGCTACGGCCTTGTCCTCTTCCTCGGTATCAACTTTGTCTCCTGCCCCCAGTCGTATCTTAGTTGCGTTTCTATCATCTGATGTGTCAATGCCCTGGTACTGAAGGCCCTGTCTCTCCTGTGCTGTCCGCCAAAAGTCATGGTAACAGTGGTACAGACCTCATTGCCAGAAATCTTGATTGTCAATTTCTTAACCACGGCGCGACCCAGGTTTTGCACAACGGTGCGGTTAGCATCAGCCGAGGTCAGCGTGATTGTAAAGGCCAGCCGTGCTGTCCCTGGGACAATGACATCGTCTGCGCCTAGATTGGGGAAGCGAACCAGCAGTTGTTGGTTCTGGTCAATAGTGCTTGGATTGTTTGTAATGACTACAGATTGTCGCACGTCCTTTACCCCAAGGGGTTTGTGGGTTTAGTTTGCGTCCGTAAGTACTCGTCATGTTGAATGTTTAATTACAATTATATCTTTAACACACAGACATGGAGTTTGATAACCCAGGATTTGACGACCCAGAGGAGGAAGGAGCTATGAGAGGGGATAGGAATGAGACTAGCTTTGATGATGAGGAGACTAACCTGATTGACGAAACTTTAGATACGTCGAGTACGACTATTCCACCATGGGCTATTACTGAAATGCCTGCTGGGTTAACAGAAGATCAGGTGGGTTCCAAAGAAGAAACTGAAGTCTTAGTTACGAGGTGGGAGAAGGCAGTGTCTAAGCATGGGCTGCAGGCCACTCTGGAGTTTAGATCGTCTCAACAAGGTGACCTTTGGGTTAAGTGGGGCCGAGAATGGAATCTTCTGACATGGAAGAACAATCCAAACAAATTCCTCTCTCCTAGGAGTATCCTAGATTACGGTGGTGCACAGCTTGCTCGGGCTCTTGGAGTGACCGCTGAACTATCCACAGAAGCAGTAAAAGCCCTACATGGCGTTGACGAAGCTGCTGCTAAAGCAGAAGCTGCACTTCCAGATATGTTAGAAATGAGCAGCCTTGAAGCTGTGACAGAGCAAGGTGGTGTGGAAGAAACAAGCTTAATAGAGGACGTTCATAACACCATCCAAGACCTAGGTACACAAACAGACAACGAACTACCACTCAGAGAGCTTATAGGGCTTGACAAGGCTATGCAGACCCAGAGGGGTGAGTTGGTCAACAACCTAGCTAAGATAACTGAGTTAGAAAGGAATATAAAACATCGGGAAGCTAAAATGGCAAGCCTGGAGGAGGAAGGGAGGGGTGATAGTCGAGCATGGAGATTCCAAGCAAATGAGCTTGCAGAGCTGCAGCACCTGCGGAGTGCCCGTATTGAGGCTGCCTCTGAAAACCGTAACCGTCTAAGGACCCAAATTAACCGCATCAGGGAAACGATCAACAGACTTCTCAACGAGGACACAACACTAGCTGAGCGTGTACGCACCCTGTTCCGGGAGCAGGGCATAACAATTGCCTCCATCCTCACTGCGATTGGATTGGCAATCTCGACCCTGGTAGTTGCTTTGACGGGTGGAGGGAGCACTAGTGCAACCCCAGCACCAACGCCAACGCCAGCTGATAAGCCCGGGGTAAAGTAATGGATTAAAAAACAGCTGAACTCCTTGGCAAACGTTTTGAAGGGTCTAGCCGGTAAGGCAGCAGCTACCCTTTCAGGAATTATTGGCTCCATCGTATCATGGCTGCTTACGTCAGCTGCAAAGGTGGCTGGTTGGATGGCAGAACATGTATGGGCCGCAGCTGTGGCGGTGGGGGGAGTTATCCTCCTGATACTCCGTGACTTACTACGTAGCAAACCAAAGCACAGCTAAGCCTATAGCGATTCCACCTACAATGAGAGCTGTTTTCTCATCCTCGTGCGTAGATGGCAGAGCAGCGGGTGAAGGGTCTTCGACGGCGGGTGGAGGGTCGGGGGCGGCGGGCTGAGGGTCAAAGCTTCCTCTATCTGGAAGAGCAACAACCGCGTTAACATCAGTATTGCTGCCGATTTGCTGTTCCTCAGTTGCTATGGTAATCAGATTGTTGTACCCAACAACGTTTCCAATGGCGAGGCTCATATCCGATGGAGCCATGTACAGGCCCGTTCCAAACACATAATCAACCTTTGAGGAGGCATTATGGAGGACGTTCTGATACCGTCGGATGGATGACAGAATATCCATTGGGATGTTGATGGCATCCTCAATGTTAGCCTGAAATTGTTTTTGGGCATCAAAGGACGTTCCAACACCTAGTATCTCTGAGCGGGTCTGCGCCTGAGCACTAAGAATGGCCCAGACATAGGTCCGAATGCTGTCGTTAATTAACTCAACGCCGGTCTGTGTAAAGCCCTCAGACGTGTCCAGTATGAAGGTACTCCAGGCCTCGTCTGCTTCAGGTCCCTGTTCTAGATGTAGAACAGCACCCATTTTCTCCTGAAAGGATTGTAGGTTACTCGCGTGGGCAAAACCTGGCTTTGTATCCTTTTCCGCCTCAAAGGCCATCCGTGTAGGGTCATAACGAACGTTTCGACCAGCAACCTTGACGACACTCCCGTAACCATACGCATCATGTGCATATAAGATACCAAGGCCACTATTAGCTACGGTTGCCTTCTGGCGCCAGTCTGTGTTTGGTTGAACACCAAAGTTAGTGCAGAATCTCTCATATGCCCTCTTGTCATATGTATTGTTATAGGGGTGATAGGCATGATCCTGAGGTAGAGTCGCTTGCAGTTATGCTAATAGGCGACGCACTGTGTAATAAAGGTGAAAGGTGTAGAGAGCTTTCACGAGTGGAATCCCAGCCTCGAGGTGGTCGTGGGATGACACGCCGCAGCCGGCTGATGCATACCACACTGCAAAGTTTAACTGGTTCTGCCAAAACTGCATTGGATTTGTCAACCAGTCTTTTACTACTTTGTTCGCTGTTACCGGCGGCACCTTATAGTTACTGAATAGATCAGGAAACTTTGCTGTGAATGTACCACCATTGTGAACAACTTGAATTGTTTGTCGGGTTAGTTAATCTCCAACACCATATGTGGCTGGATACACCCCGCCCGCACCATATGGGATAGCTTTTCTATTGAAACTAAAGGCTTGTTTATTCATAGTGCTATGTATCACACTCTGTCTAATGTTCAAAGCGGCGGCGCTGTGTCCTTGCAAAAACCTATTGACAACACTGCGGGTGATCTATGTGTTGGCATAAGGTCAATCACGTATACTGTGGGCTGGTACAATCTCGAATCAAACGAGACCATTCAATGGCAGTCAAGAACTTCAGAAGAGGGAGGATCTGTCCAATTAAAACCTGGTCTCTGGAGTTTCAGCCTTCTTCAGCAGCAGATTACATCAATAGGTCTTGGTTTAGATGTTAATGCTACAAATGGGGTTATTACCCTAACAATTCCTGATAATGGGGCTGCGCGCATATCAGACGGGGTGTTAAAAATGTTGGGTCTTGATGACCGTCAGGGTAGGCAATTAATTCCTTCAGGTACTTACATAGGTGACCGGCCCATTAACTTTAGCATCTTAAACACAATTTATGTTCACCTCAATCAAGTCAGCACCACGCACAATATGCTAGATGGTGCGCCCACTACGCTTCTTGAAGTTGTTGGCTTAGAGGATGGCTCTTTCGGTGATATTATAACCACGAACATCGCTAATCCTGTCTGTAAGCGTGTCACTAGTGGAACAGTGCATGAGTTAAAGGTTCAGTTACGCGATAATAAAGGAAGGCTATTAGATAACCACGACTTACCTGTTAGCGTTGTTCTTGAATTTACAAGATGTCAATAAAAACGAGTATTTATGGACCTAGGCAAAAACCGGCAAGCACTGTTCAGGGTGCCGACCTCTCGGAATATGCCACAAAGACCTAAGTATCTATTTGTGACTAAAAAAAATGGATAAAAGTGGCGGTACTATGACTAGAGACCTTGAAATGGGAGATAATAAAATCGTTGAGTTGGGAGACCCGATTTCACCGAAGGATGCTGTTCATAAAAAGTATATTGATGCTGAATATAGACAGCAGAACAGGTACCTGAGACGATACGTAGATGAAAAGACGAAACCACTCATTACTATATAGGCAGAAGCAAGTGGCCCCCTTCGCAGAGGATATGAGTGGTCGTTTGGCCATGGGGCTAGGGGTCGAGACTCACAAGACTCAAGCTGTGGATATACCATGTTATGTAATGGCAAGATCATTCGTATGGGGTTGTCTTTGGGTGTTGGTGCTGATACTGGTCCTATAGCAGTCGTTCCTGTTATTAATGGAACGAATCAAGTGGTAGGAATAAGTAAGCCTGCTAACCAACGGGCTGTTGTAATAACTTTAGACCAGTCTTTACAGCTAGAACAAGGCAACGTTATTAACTTTTATACAACCACACAAAACAGAGGGGCGACTTGGTCTGTAGCTTCACTCCTAATTGAACTTGATATATAGACTTATGTATACAAAGACAGTATGAAACAAGAACCAACGACTTCACCGTTAAATCCGGAGCCTCCTCCATGTGATCTGGGGCACTCCTATCGGCTGAATGAGATCAGTCTTAAGAAGCAATACCTTGAGAAAGAAATTGAAAAATATGGTGCTATGTACAAAAAATATAGGTGTGCAGTAAACTCAGTGGACGCTGTAGACACTGATTTAGTTGCTGTGGGTATGTGTCTTGGCGCAAGTGGTGCAGGTGTAATGTCTACAATAGTTGCCATTCCCATTGCCACAGTGTTGGGTGCTACTGGAGCCGCTTGTGGGCTACTTGTAATTGCTGGAAAATTCATTAGTAGGCGGCTGACCATTAAGTTGAAAAAGCATGACCAGATCCGCATTCTCGCTCAGAGCAAATTGAATACCATTGCTGACATTGTATCGGCGGCGCTTGAAGATGGGTATATCTCAGATGATGAGTTTAAGCTCGTTTCGGTCGAGATCATGAAATATAGTCAAATGAAAAGTGACATTAAAGCAAAATGTTTGAAAGCGGCAGAATCGCCCCCTAGACCTGCTAAGGTATGACCCTGACAGTCCGTTTGAAGAGTGGGGGTTGCTAGATATAATGGAGGCGGCGATAAAATCTTTCTGCAACGATCATACTGGAGTCAAACAAAATACGGACCAGTGGGAGACCACGAGGAAGGGCTGCGTTGGAGGAAGTGACTACTCCTCTATCATAGGGCAAAACAACTTCAGCAGCTATAGCAAGAAGCTGACAGAAAAAACTAGCAACGAGGGTGTTCGCTTTAGCGCACCCTGCCTCTGGGGTACGACCTTCGAGGAGGTTGCGATTGCGGTATTGGAGAAGGTGTACGACACCAAGGTCTACGGAAATAATATCTATATTGAGGGCGGCGCAACGACCTACTCTCCGGATGGCTTTTGTGTGCTACCGATCCGGCGGGCTGGAGTGGATGCTGTCTGTCTGGGGCATCCTGAGGAGGTTGTACTGCTCGAGATAAAGTGTCCCTACACTCGGAGTCCTGGGAGGGTGATTCCGAATATGTATAAGCCTCAGGTTCTGCTGGGTCTGCACCACAGTCCGGTGGCGACCATCGGCGTGTTTCGACTGCGTTTTCAGGTTGTGCTCCTTTGAGGACCTGGGGAGGGCTGAGGTGTATAACCAGGTGTATCACAAGGATCAGAAGAAGTATAAGGAGACGGTGGCTTGGGGGTGGGGCTTGAAGACGGCAACTATAGTGCGAACGGGAGGTTTAATAGTTGCCTGGGCTTGGAACAGGAGCATCACGGTCCTTGGTTGGACCGAGTGGAACCACAGAGAGGCCGACGGGGGCTTTCTACTGTTGGAAGCTCTTTACGATGAGATTGATAACCGCTCGTCCCGATCCCGACTTTATCGAGAAGAACGACGCTAAGGTTGCCCAGTTTATACAGGACCTCAACCGCGTGAAATATGGAACTTACAGCGACGGTCTCAGATATTTATCACTCAATGATCTCTATGGTGACTAACTACTGGTGTGGGCCTATACCATAGGGGCTGGAAGGGCTGGGCTCATATGGTACCATATGGTGGGGGGAGGTGCGAGCGGTTCGCTGGCTCATGTGAGTCACCCTGTATATGTGTTTTTTAGCATATCTACAATTCGAAACTAATTGGCTTGGTTTGATATATCAAATCTTAGACGAAATGGCCATAGTCGAGAGCTGTTGATTATAAGTGTCCGGTCGACAATGTGTAGAACCATCATGACAACCAAAACACTACAGACTGTGTGACAAACGACCGAGCTTGAATAATATGTTTTATTAGACGATCACCTAATCGAGTCCACGAGTGACATTGGTCTAGTCACGGCAGTTTACTTTTTGATTTACTCAAATTTTGCATGGTGAACCAATCATTTATATGTGCATTGAAGGTCTGCACAGCAGTTTAACTATTCTAATATGACGTTAGGCTAACACAGGAAGATTTACACTTAAAATCGTACTCTTAATTACGTTGATCCATTTCTCTCTGTGACTTGTATTTTGATTATGTGGGTGTTAATGCATCATCAATGTGATCAATGTTCTGCAGGGCGAATATCTCGTGCTCCTTTGCATGGTCATCTGATGCACATTACGTCGATAGGAGCCTTCTAAGCCGCTATTGCTGTACAAATCCAAGTACTGAAGGTTTTACATATTTACATATAACTAGAATGCATTGTCTCGTATTACATTTGTCTTTCATTTAGTCTTGTGACACTGTGACAATATGTCGATAGGCCATCTCGCATGTTAAATATCCCTGTCGCTAATCTCGTTCATGTAGTGTGCTACAAAATGTACACATGGAGGTCACTACTTTAATAAACAATAATTCATAAAGCTGCATGATACATGAAGCTTTCAAACATCCTGAGGTTATGGTGTCAAAGAATAAAGAAGATGACGTCCGACTGTAACCACGGCCCCCACGGACAGCAACACTGCAGCACGCTGTAAATATGTAGCTTTGACTTGTTCATTTATTCTTATCACGTCCCGTAGTCATGGATCTGAGAGTTGTGTGGCTATGACTCTCATCTTCCACAAGCTGCACATAATCACTTTATTTAGAGTTCGAAATCAACACGCAGAACATATTCTATTTAATCTTGAAAAGAATGATGAAAAATGTGAGTATTGATGATAAATGTTGACCGTGTTATTTACCTGTGTATATAAGTGTGTCAATCAACATTAGTTAATGACGTCAGTGGTTTAGAATATAAAGCAGCATGGATGATTGGCTTGATTGGTGGTGGAATGTGTACGGTTATCGACGATTCGTTTCTAATGTTTTCCTAGGTGAAGTCGTTGTAACGTTATGGGATGAATGGTATGTGTGTCTGCAGACACCAACGTGCAATGCCAATGCCAATCAATACGCGGAAAACGACATGCATTCGTGTGCTTTAAAATGCCTACAGCGATGGGAAGCAAACGGATAGTAAGACATTGGGCCTCAAATTATTAGCGCACCTGAAATATTTGTTGCATCCAGAAATAGAAAATTTAGAATGGTGCATGAATTTTGAACGAAGGTACGAATGCCTCCTACTGCTCTATTATCCCCCTCCCCAAGCTTGGGCCACTACTCCATACAACTTACGATCTCGATGTGGTTGCATCGATGATTATGTGTAATGTTTGACGCGGCGTCCAAATATATGGCTGCAAAGTGACATTTCACTTGCAATTTTGGACTATACAAGCAGCTAACAATAATACAGTTACACGTGAAGCCTTGATTCTGTAACTTATTTGAGTTTGAGCAAATTCTAACCAGTGGGGCATTTTTGTTAAAAAATATTTATATTTCCTTCATATACATAATTGTTGAGTGTATAAAGATGGTTTGACTCTTTTGTGACTAATAAGCATTCACTGACTTGGCATGATTGTTTTAAACTATTAATTTACCGACATGGGATGCCAGTGAAATCGTGACATTTGACCAGATATCATTGGATTTGGCAACCTTTACTAGACAGATCACACATGAGGGCAGTGTCCGGTAGTAATTTGGGCCGAAGTGCTGTTCCCACACAAATTCTGCATCTAGTCGTTGTTTCAACAGAAAAACATTAGCTCTGCAATTGCTTTTAATCTTCCAGGTCACCTGCGCACGTCAAGCGCGGGATACACTTCATAATGATCTATCCTTGCAATCGTATAATATATTTAGCGTCTCAAGAGGCTCCATTATACATGGAGAAGTCGGAACCAAGCATGGGTGGTGTTTACATCGCAAATACACTGCGGGGGTCAATATGGAGATCAGATGTCAGTTACTCTTAACTGTCTTAGTGGTATATGAGCAACAATGTTGCCGTATTTTCAGCTGGAATACATTGCTACGGGCAAGCTGTTATTGACTACCACACTCGACCCTTTATGACAGAACGTTTCATTTATTGGCACACAAGTTTAAACAATTTAGAAATAAACCTAATTAAATTCAATGATTCTCTAATGAAAAAGTTACATCAACTTATTAATGCTGCTGGTGCAGTCGACATGAAACTGCCTTGATTATTCCTAACGTGCAATCGAATCGGTATCAGTTCATATGTGTACACTGCTGGTATTGTTTTTTTCCATGCTGCAGTATCCGTGTCTGGGAGGCAATCCCGATGATTGAAGCTATCGATAATTTGATCTCAGTGGTCAGTTATTGGAGTGGTAGCCTTTGGTGCAATATTCGATTATCCATCCGATTACTCGCATAAGCCATGTAGCTGTGATACTTACCCATCATTACCTCTTCTGAATCAAACATCGCTGCGTCATGGCTGCCTGTGTTATAAGCTTATCGTCTTAGTTTGGTCGTTTGCCACAAGCCCCTTTGACAGGGATATCTGCATTGCATTTGGAGGGTGGTATTGATGTCGGTTGACGGTGACATGTTGGGTCCATAGGCAGTCAAAAGTTGCATATGTTTTTTATCGAAAGTCCATCGAAGACTGGGCGGTATCATGGTTTTGATGAAGGCCAGGTTTGTTGGTTATATCATTGCCTACCATAAGAGCAAATATCAAAATAATACATTTCATGCCCACATAAGCAATACATTTTGCGTTACTTACTTACATCCTCAATAACTGCAATTACCACCCAAAACATCAAAGCGATTAATGGCAGAGGTTAAGCAGCTTGAAAAGCATCGATGGTTAACGTTCAAGATCATCAATATGCATGAGAGTGTGCTTGAATCGAGATATACTCGACATCTATAGCATATGAGACTCGAGATTCTGACGTAGGAGGTTTAGTTTATGACGAAGTCTTTTGTTCTAGAGGATATTGAAAAGTGATGGATAAGTTCCGGCGCTCTGTGTGCCATTAGTTGACCTCCATTGATTTAGTGAATAGCCATGCAAACTAACAGTATGAGACAATGCCATTCCTTCATATATACATAAGCGTGATGAATCAGCTTCCTATATAAGACTATATAAAGAGAATTCTAAGAAAGTTGAAAGGTCCATGGTACCGATGGAAAATGTACAATGCATCGATAGTCGACGGTAAAGTCAATTATAACGCTTTTAGTAGTGGTGTCGCCGTGGGATGTCAATGTACAAATGTCATGAAAGTATGACCTCTTTTGTCTGGCAGATCTCAATCAATCTATATCAGAAGCATAACTGTGTTAGGGCCAGGATCACTGGACGGTGTTTTGGGGTGGTTCAAATTTTAGTTGTTTATATTAGCTATATACAGACAAAATCAAAGAGGACTGCTCCACCACTACCCACCCCGAAGGGCGTGGGTGGCATTAGCAACTGCTGCCATTAGGAAGTTATATTACTCGAGAATGCATAGAAAATTTTCGGGATATTTGTGAACCGGTGATAGGCTGATTATATTATATTTTCACAACTATCGATAATTGAAGGCTCGTATTTATTAAAAGTGTTGATATATTATGCTAACTTTGGACCATTTATCATGAAAACAAATATATTACTGCTGCTTGTGCATGGCATATGTCAATCGTGGCGAGTCCATTAGGTAAACCTCACATTTAAAGGATGTTGTAAATCAACTAGCAGCCCTTTTGTGTTGACTATTTTGAGCAATACCTGCATACGTCATTGTTTTATGTGCCCATAGGCTGGTATTGGTTAAGTTAGCTGCTTTATTAGGACCTTCATCAGACCACGTCACAGGTAATAGCGTGTATCTAAAATTGATGCATTTTGATCGGACATTGTTGCGAGAAATCTTACGCAATTGCACCAAGAAATTGAAAAAAATATCGACTTGCCTTAGTTCGATATATTTACTTGTATTACTGCAGTGGCCAGATAATCTAAATATTTAATGCATGTTGACAAACTCCATTGCATAAATCACATGGTACCTTACGGAAAGTAATTAATACCCATAGCACTGTGAGTAACATAATGTCTTAAAGTATTATGTTTTCTTGGGCTTTGTGCAATTGAGGCTGTTTATCAATTGAGGTATATTTGTAGTGTCTATTTGCAATATCAAACTGAAATTTCACTCATTTTTGAAGACCCTTTTCTCGGTACACCGATCGCAGTACAGTAACATTGACTGGAAAAGGGTGCATATCATTGTTCAGCCACGCGTCGTTGCTGATCTAGTACCATGACCTCTCCGTTCCAACGCGATATACCTAGCTCTGGAACTAACACATCACGTCTCTCTTGCAGGCAAGAGGTCACGGCGTTTTAACCAATTCACTATCAAGGTACTCATCTTTCAACGTCATTTGTGACATTTACTACAGCTGAACTACCTTTCTGATAATCGTATCGGTCAGTTTCCGAAAGTCGAGTGATCGTTGGGTTTGCACTCCAATTTACGAGACTAATGAACAATGCCCGAGTTGCATTTAAGTACAGCGACACTAACTGCGGCCTTATTCAGTATTTTCATGTATCTGAGCATCGAGTGACATGGAAAGTTGTGAGCCCTAAATAGATTAAGACCCATGCATCTAGCAACTATCATCCGATATATCTGGTAATTCCAATGCAGGTATACGATTTCTTGTGTGCCTTAATGTTATTTGGATTGAGTTCATGTGACTAAACGCCGAAGACGTACAAATTTCTTAACAATCCTAGCAACAATGAAAAGACGAGCGTAATCTTGCTGTTGTTTCAATATAGCAACGTTGTTTCAACGCTTACAGAATTATTGTGAGGAACCATGTAGGGACTGTTACGATATGCTCCCTTTATAGCCGACTG
This sequence comes from Urechis unicinctus, assembly GCA_034190875.2. NCBI lineage: Eukaryota > Metazoa > Annelida > Polychaeta > Xenopneusta > Urechidae > Urechis > Urechis unicinctus. The sequence continues at coordinate 47,685,242 of CM067344.1, read as the reverse complement.
TTATAACACATGCTTCCTTCGTTGTTGTTATTCACGAGGGCGCCGCAAAAAAAACCATTCATCTCCAGTCTCTGGTCTTCTTTCCTCTATAACAACGTAAGATTTTCATCAAAACAGGGACGATGATATAACATTGTACTTGGCCGGGTGACATCTAGACAGACACCGTTGAAACGTTTGAGTGCTCACTGGGAAGCTATGCGCGTGCCTGTACTGTTTGTACATGAGGTGTTCCCACACTGTCGTGGTGTGATTCATGAACAAACAGAGGCTGTCAGTCTTGTCATTCATCTGTGAAATGGCATGACAAAATATAGTAAATGGGTACAAACTAGCCTAATGCGGGCATATCAGAGAATTGTAGCAAGGGACTGTTATACACAACTCACGGTAGGGGTTGAAAGCGGCTTGAATCAATGAAGCCGAGCACAGGGGATGTACAAGTACCGTCATATAAAAATAAGCATAATCTGTCAAACTAACATGTTGTATATAACTGTTGACTGTTCGCCGATGAACAGTTGGGCACATTGGACTTATTGTGAGGACATCATGGCTTGTGGAAAGTTAAATTCAGAGGCTGGGACCAGCAACTGGAAAATGCCAGCTTCGTTTGTATTTGATGGTACGGTATATTCAGGTCCCCCCTTTTCACCGGAGACCATGGAGAGGATCAAAAGAGGAGATGTACCTGACTTCGATGTGTTAGTAACGACCTTTCCAAGATCAGGTAGACAATACTAAAGCATTCCACTAGTTCCTTATATTGTAGTCGTGTTGCGTCGATACAAATTGCGTTTTAATGTAAGTTTTATGAGATAATAATGGAAAAAGAATAACACCTGATAATCGGTCAGGTGCTAGTTGTGAGCTTTTTGCACAATTAACCTGTGTTTGTCAACAGGGACAGCTAGATTGGTGGAAATATGTTCACTGCTCTTGAATGATTGTGACACCATGAAAGCTGCTTCCATAGATCAAAGCAAGCGGCATACGTTCCTGGAAAGGGCAGACCTATCTGGATCAGAAAGTGTTGGCCAGGTACAGGTGGCCAAAACACACCTGAGCTTCAAAATGTTTGAAAAAGCCATGGAGCAGAAGCGTAAAACCATAGTTGGCATAAGAAATCCTAAAGATACTCTGGTTTCTTTCTACCATTTCCATCGCATGGTGTCTAGTCTCGGGCTGTTTTCTGGAACGTGGTCTGATTTCTTCAACCATTACAGGAACCATGAAACCGAGTATGGTGACTTCTTTGATTTCACCCTATCATGGTGGGCCCAGCGAAACCGAAATGACGTCCTGGTTGTTACTTACGAAGATCTGAACAAAACTCCCCTAGACATCATTAAGAAAATGGCGGACTTCCTGGGAAAGGATTGCAGCGATGCTCAGCTACGCGATGTGGCAGATTGGACATCATTTGGCAATATGAGGGTCCAGTTAACATCGGAATTTTCGTCTGGAAGATATAAGGAAACACTTAAGCAAGACATTTCCCCCTACATGCGCAGAGGTAAAGTTGGAGACTGGAAAGAATATTTCACAGAGGAACAGAGCTCTTACATAGATGAGCGATGTGAAAGGCTGTGCAAGCCAGTAGGCCTAACATTTCAATATGAATGGTAAGTCTGAACTAGTAGGATAAGACTCCTGAAAAAACTGATATCGAAGTGGTTAATTTGCATAATAACTGCCGTTGTAGCTTCAGTTTGCAGCAGTTATCCTAACACATGAAAAATAAGTACATGTTACTGATGACAGTCACGAATGAAAACGAATAATCATTTTCAAATCACCAATCAGCAGATTAAAGTATGTGTTAGCTACTTGTATCACCTGACATTAGGTTTAGAAATATGATAAAATAATCGTCATACATTATCCATGATTACAATTTGTAGAGACAGCAAATGAGCAGCGATACTAATAAGCAAAATTATTGGAAGAGCATACTCGACGTAAGAGAGAAAGCACAACGTCTGGTCATAATGCAAAAGCCTCTCTGCACTTTTGGTTTGGAATGTAGCAAACTTAAATAAACGATCATATCTGGTCATTTCTGGTGGATATGATATCAATTGCATGCGTGTTGAAGGGTGCTTTGAGTTAACGTTTGTTGACACACCGCAAATACACAATACATATGCCCACAAACTCATTGAACAGAACCAGATCAGCTTCAGCAGGAATGTATTCAGGTAGCAACGTGCACTCGATTCACTAACGTTTGCATCTATTTGTATCACTTAACTATAACAGTCATGACTCAATCATTATACATCGTAAAACCCAACAGTTACCTGCGCAGCACAATCCTAACTTACACTCCATTGGTACTAGAGAGACCGCCGCTGAAAACTAAATGCAGACACTTTGTTATATGGGATTGCGATTGCAAAGCCTATTCTGCCGGTGATTTGCAATGATTTCAACTAAGGGATCATGAAATATAATTAATATCCCACAGTGCACCGCGCATGACAATCGTTAATATATCTGTAATACGTCTATGCTTTTCAACTTTATCTTCAATGTGCCTGATTTCGACTCCAGAATGATTACCTCGGAATGGGCTCCACATACAAAGCCAGCAGCACCCTATTCATCAACATATTTGCATTTGTTTGGGGGGTGCAATATCTGTTCATATCGACCCTGTATCCAATAGAAAGACATGACAACAAAGCCAAAGAAGGACAAGGGCAGTTTAAGACGGACCTTGGATCATCAAAGCTCTCTTCAATGGAAATCAATCATAGTGTGTATTGTTGAGAAAATAGTCCTAGGTATGCATGAAAATTGAAATAATTGTCGCACCATATCCAGTTTATTAGACATAGCTACGTCTAATATATTTGTCATTTTTAAATTAGTATTCAACTAAATTAGAAAGCAATACGATACATGACTATAAAAACATGCGACAGAATTAGTTGACAACTCTGACTCACGATAGGTAATATAATGTTGAGCAGTTTTCAGTCACAACAGCGGCGTTCAACGTCAAATGGGGTTTTATGAAGCCTAGCCCTACATCGAGTTATCATTACAATGACAGGTTTTGAATTATATAGCATACTTACAAAGAATTTGTCCCACAATCGTGCCATTTCGAAAAAAACAAATTCAATTCATTTGATCCATTTATGCAGTTGATTAAATGATACTTTAATGGAAGCAATTCAAATTTCCAAACGCCTCCTAGCCTAGATTCGGAATAGACAGCGAGCTGACACACTGCATCCTGCCAAAGCGTCACAGGTAGAAAACGACAACTAATGACTGCTGCAAGATATGCGTCATGTGTAACAATCAAAGGGTAAGGTCATGTTCTACGTCATGACAACAAAGGCGTGTTAAGAGATCGACTGCGCTTTGCATTATCGTTCTAGACGTACTGAAGTCACACAACAGTTAAATTACGCAAATCATCTTTTTTGAAATCGCCACTTCAGGCCATGAGCTTGTAAAAAAATCGGCTAGAGAATAGACACATTACAATCGCAATGTCATACAAAACGCTCAGCTATCAAATATTTATCTATTGAGATCTTACGATGTTGATAATTAAACTATTCGATGATAATGGCGAGCAGTGTGGATATGTTGTGCATGAGAAATATCTGTGGGAGGGGGGGGGGTGGGGAGAGAAAGGTGGCAAAGTGCTCTATTGCTAAATATTAATTTGTATCTTTTGTTCTCATAGATTATATATAAGGACATGACCATTATACCACTGGTGAAATTCTGACGACAAATAAATCAGCGGATTGTGAATTTGTTACAAAGTTTTTCACCTGAAGTACGTGACATTTTGGTCATAGTCTATTTCTTTTTTAATGTCAGGTTTCCCTACAAGTTCAAGAATTCAAACAACCTCTTGCCTACGTAAAAGGAGACATGGGAAAGTAATCACTTTCAACATTGTGAGCCCATGCTTGGAATATTTTGTGAAATATGGATTATACATTATTTAACAGTAGATTTAGAGTAGTTAACGGAATTGTTACCTTTTTATAACTGAGGATCATGTGAGAGCACTTTTCGTGATAAAATATTGTTAAATCAATGTAAATATAAAAATATATTTAGTTCACCTTCTGTAAGAATTCATTTATATGATCTAATTTGATGGTGCAACATGTAAATTTCTGTAATTTGAAAATATATGGGTGATGACTACTGCAGTATTTAATATTGTTCTTAAATGCCTAAATTTCCGGTTCATTAGCTGGCAGCATCGCTTGTGTTCAGAGATAATTGATGCGAGTGCTTTCAGTCGTTGATGTCGTGGTAAATGCCAGATAAGGGGGTCGGTGAATTATTGGCGGCAGATTAACGCTCAATGCATATCAAATAGTGATGGGGCCTAACAAATATCGAATAATGATGGAGCCAAACAAATATCAAATAATGATGGGGGCTAACAAATATCAAATAATGATGGGGGCTAACAAATATCAAATAATGATGGGGGCTAACAAATATCAAATAATGATGGGGGCTAACAAATATCAAATATTGATCGGGCCTAACAAATATCAAATAATGATGGGGGCTAACAAATATCAAATAATGATCGGGCCTAACAAATATCAAATAAAAAAACTCCTTTGGAATAAGCATTAAACGCTCGTCTTATCATCTCAATAGCGATACTCTACAGCTGCATCTGAGAATTGTTTAAGTTGAAACTTTCTTCAAGCATAAATTACTCATTTATTTCATTAGTCAAGGGACACAACGGCGGGCAGAGGACTGTGCGTTAGTGGCATTATTTCCTCTACCACCAGCAGCAAAAAATCAATCGAAATTATTTTTACCCCTCATTTTAAAATTATGTGTCGGTCTTTATAGTATCGGTGAATTTGTTACCGACGTTGAGGCCATTAAATTATGCACAAAAGTCCAAATGATACAGTCGTCCATATAATTTATCTGTGCATATATAATCGTCATAAGACATTAGGGAAGTGTATTTGTATTGCAGGTGAATAGGCAGTGTTTGGCTTCATATATTTTGACGTGATGGGATGTCGGATGCGTGTTTAATCAACTGATTTTTTGTGGTACAATATACCTGATGAAATGTTATGCAAACGATATGTTGGAAAATATCTTTATATGTACAACTTGCACCGTTAGAACTCCCAAACGCATTCAACTTTGCTTTTGTTCTCATCATTTACACATTAGTCTTATAACCATGCTTCACAATTTAGAGTAACAACGTTTTTTAAGCAAAACAAGCGGTAAAAATCTTTATATTCGTTAAACTGTTTGCATTATGGAGGCCCATGCTGAATGTTGCCATGCGTTTATTGTCATATCTGCGTTAAAAACATGAGCAATTAAACACATTAATGAACCCCTAAAATGACAACATATAAACTGAATATCATGCAATCCATATTTATAATCGAAATTTTAATTCACGGTTAGCATTTACGTAGAATGATATGAAGTGGGTTAATTATACCATTTGAATAGATATATCTGGTTGATTATAATAATCGAACTGTAAACGAATGGTTAAATTTCCATGATTGGAATATTTGGAGTCATGCCACGTTTTCTGTCATTTTGTCTATTGTCGTAACCCATCTATCGAACCTGACATGCGTTAGATAACCCCCAATGAACTATCCTGTTGAATGCCGTCCTCCAGTTGCTACCCTAATCTAGTTGGGTACAGGTACGATTGTATATATACCTGATAATGAAAGGTAGTTCGAGTAATTTGAAATGAAACCAGCATAACTGAGTATTTTGCTTTTCATTTAAGCTATTTTGATTATCAAAGAAGAATCAAGCTTATTAAGAGCAATGATAAACTTATATGATATACCCTAAGTCTAAATGTAAAAGCACACATTTCGTCCATTTATTGAAACTCAACATTCGCCGTCATATGTAATCGATTATAGCTGAATACGGTTCACATTCCCAATCAATCACTCGCTTCTGCATATCGCCCAATAATGACTCTCGATGCTAGCCAGATTCATTGAACAGTACAACTAGCAGTATATCTTTTTACAAGTCACACATACTAATCAGATTCGTGCAATATTTTATACAACAAATTACCTGTTTCTGGGTTTTAAAAGCTGTTGTATTCTGCCATAGCTGTTGCTGCCTCCACCCAAATAAAAAAAGTACAGGCCTATCGACCACGTACCAAATATAATATGATTCGTATCAGTGCATAGGTAATCAGCACAAGCGAGTGTATGGTCCTTGTGAAATTAATTGCAGGTAAGGAGATTCATAACATTTAACAACGTTCCTTGGCACTTGCTGTGTTATTATGCACATCACGATCAGCTAGAATAGACAGTCATCAGCGCGTGAGTACCAGCGCAATGCATGTACCTCCCCGAGTATTTTTACATCAGGCCGAGCTTATGTCAAATGTCTTAGAATGATTAGATGTGTTCGAACATGGAACGAGAAAACGCTGGTTAACGGGGTTCAATTGGGACACTACGCTCCTGAAAATCAACTTCCCTTCAAACGTCTTGCATACAGTATGTTCGGACAACGGTACAATAAGTACATTAGTTCAGTGTCGCGATGTTACCACTGTCAACTCTAATAAATACGTTTCCACTTGTTTGTGCAAGCTCGTAGTGACTATCTGTTGTGTCTTCACTGCAGAACGGCACGCAGTATAAGGTAAATGATCACTTAACTTTCTTGCAAACCACTTCTGATGCGTCTTGCCATTTGCTCCGCGATGACAAATTGTATCTGCGACATATTACGGCATATGCAATTATGCATAGGCAGCTATTTCTACAACCGTATTTGTGTCGGACTTACGAAGTCAAGCTCAGTATATGATTTGCATAAGCGCTTCGTAAAGTCACTGCAATAAATCGTATTTAAGAATAAGGTTTATATCTCTTGGGTTAGATTTTTTGCCGAATAACCAATGCGTTAATAAATAATGTTTGAAATGACGTACTCGAGGACTGTTCGGAATCTCGTTGATCATTCACTATAAGCAAGATTTTAATAGCAGTTTCAGGGCTGGCAGAGTTCTGTAATAACAAGTGTTGACAATTACGGAAGTTATCAGATTAACATCGTACACCCAAAAACATGATTAAAGCTTTATTGTATAAATAGATTGACGTGTAAATCTGTCAGAAAAATAAAGTATAACTTCTATTTGATAGAAAACAGAAATTTTGATATCAATATCAATGATTATGAACGAAGAAGCCATGGTGTGTCCACGAGAACGATATTTATCGTACTTGTGTCACCGATGCGCAGTGATAGGCCATCATCTCTATGCTATTATCTCCAACGCATGATTAATACCATTGAGTATCCCATCTGGCATGCCCCAATACCACTTCCAAAATACTTCAGCGAATAGTAGCTTGAAATTCGCGTTTGTATTGTAGTCATGACGTAGAATCGCAATGCAATATACACATGTCGTGCACCATATGATCTAGCACATCGAACATAGACCACCGTCAACTAAGGGAATAATATTCATTGATCCAAGAATGTAAATGTGCTTATATCTACTGGCGATGAATATGTTGTTGCCAGCTCCATGACTGTGCGCGCAGTACATAACTACTAACAAGGCGAATGGTGTGATCAGGATAGGTGCAAACCCTGCTCTTATGACTCGAGACTGGTATGTCAGGGGGTGGTTGCGCTTTAAGCAAGTTGACATTCTGCGTATTACAGAAACGCCGTGGAGGTATTTTAGATTTCAGCGAAAGAATGTCTCAGCAAGGTACACATGCAGTAAGTAATAGCTGTATTGCTCTGTGTACAAAAAGCAAGGGAACAAAATGCGTCACAATGAAGCTACACTGTTTGTTTGTTTTTCGACAGCACCAAAACCTCAAACCCATGATTCCTATATATTCCTTACAGTAATGATACATTCAATGTTGCATCAGTATTGTTGCAAAATACTTGTACAATATTTGATATCGTATATAAAACGTACGGTAATATCACTGTTGCAATAAAGTGATATATGGTCGCAGTTTTTGTTGTCTAAGGATAATTGTCAACTGACAATTTATGATTATCATACCCATATCACTATTTACCAAGCGCAATTGGTATCCTCTTAACTTCGGTATGCAGAACAATTAGTCACTTGACTGTGTCACACAACACTTAAGTAATAATTGCTATATTTAATCATCCTTTCTATAGTTCGATGCACATTTTATCATTTTAATATTACTGACATATGACGTATACATAGCGGCAAGCAAACCCAATGGATAAAGATATTATTAAAAATGATGGTTAATGTTCATGAACGAAGGCTAGTAGCTACAAACTCCATGCAGACTGCATATTAATGTGTAGGAACGTATGCTGCGCTTGGTATTGTTATTGGAGGTAACAGATAACTAAACTAGAATTTGTAGAGAATCACGCATTGCATATTCAACGAAATATAGGTTAAAACAATGTGTATTGCTTTACTCTTTTTTACGAAATTTTGCTACCTCTTCAGTCGTTCTTCGTTTGTACGAAACAATTTTACGACCGATTTATAAACACTGATGATATACATTGGTATAGCATTAAACGGTCAATAAGTAGCATATGACACGTGTAACGTGTTATATTAGGTGCATTTTTAGTAAAGTCGCATAAAAGTTCGAATAAGAGTTCTGTTTTCCTGGGGCAGGGCAGGCGATAAAGTGACAGTAGCTTCATTATCCAATCGAAGTGCTGCTAACGTGCTGCTGGCTAGGTTGCTCGTAACGCATGACCCTGATTAAAAGATTTATGGGTAGAAAAGGTTGAGATTCAATTTCCGAATATTTAACAAAGCAACAAACGGTTTAAACACGAAGCTTCTTTAAATTACGATATCGACTTCTATGCAACATACTCTCCAATGTATCGTTGAGCAAGACCAAGACATTGTTAACATAATATGATGTCAAAATCAAACAAACTTTATGATGGATCCTGCTCTGGTTATATCGAGACCATACGTTTTAACCCTTCAGACAAACTTGTTAACAGGCGGGAAGGGAGTATTTCAGTACAAATACAGGCTTGCAAGTCAATATGAAGCGATAACCCCTGCCTTGTCAATCAATATGAAGCGACATTACTTGCCTTGCTGATTATTGAGTGGAAGGCATAAACATAGAAATGGTTAATGAATGTACTGCACATGTATGCCTTAAGGACAGATGATTGTTTATTGCCGATTCACACAATTGTCAGCCGGAATAGATTTTTTTGTTAGGCATACCGTTATAGCTTATAATTCACGCTACCAATACAGAAACGAAACATGATTTGTTGTTCACTGGAGAAGACCAGAGCGTTAGGAAAGGAACCAAGAACTTAATTGTCAATTTAGCAACTGCAGTTAACATGTCATACCCCACTAACTTAGCAGCACTAATCAAAAAGATAGGCAGCTTATTTAGCAACTGCAATCAACATGTCGCAAAGCTAACTGGCATCAGTAAAACCAAAGCCATGCATCTAATCAATTAATTTTGATTTCTGTCGGAAGCAATTTAAAAGGCAGTGGTGATGAAAAGTAAATAATCAATGCGATATGCATAGCTGATAGAATTACGTCAGGAATTATCATGCGACCCTTATAAATAAATAATTAAAAACTGCAAACAATACTGATCATTTTGATTGTGCGTTACGGTCAAAACATCAAATAAACATGTCTAGATGACCAAAGACAAATGTCATATGCAATAGTCGCTATCAAGTGCGATATGCAGTCAGTATGCAAGCAAATCACAGCTCTAATCAAATCTAGGGAGGTCACATTCAGAATATTGTCGGTTTGAAATTCGCGTTTATTCAATGATATGTGCGCGCAATCCTAAATACTTTTTAAGCATAGGAAGTAAGGATAGATTGTCTCAGTGCAGTAACGGCGCGAACGAAAACGAACTATAAATGTTTAGAAAAATGGAATGATCCATTACCCCTGCGTTAAAACCTCTAATTCTGTAACATATTCATGCTATATCTGTTCGGCGGGGGGTTCATAAGGAGCAAACTGAACCATTAGCTCTTTTACTACTAACTGTGTCACCAAACACATGGGCAGACGGAGGTGCCGGATTGTGCCCGCAGTACACTGGTTGGCGTTAAGGCTGAATGACGACATTGTATACCTAATAATGTTGAATCAACCCGTGAGAGCGGAAATGAACACCAAGAACAATTTGAACTTTTGTAGCATGCTCTGATTTTGATGTCTTCATGTCAGCGGAATCCCTTCGACTAGTGATATCTCTCGGTCTGTCTATATTTACGATAAAAGCTGCATTAATTTGTCATATTGCATGATGCGAGGAAAATACTAAGAGTGCGGCTGGCCATGGGACACTTGCAGCTTTGTGGTCATGATGGCTGCTTCTTGTAGAACTGGTTCAATGCGGCCATACTACGTCAATAACAGTGCAGATAACAGCATATATTTCTATCAACTATGTTGTATATTGCTATAGACTGCTATGGGAGAGAGAGTTTTTGTTGCCCATTATGATTATGGTGGAATGTTTGAATATTTCCTTTCTCTTCGATCCAATGTTATATTGAGGCTTACGTTGCTGACAAGTGAGTTGCAGTCTATGTCGTGTGGAACTCAAATAAAAGCTCAAAGATATAACTAACCTGTCATATATGTGATAATTCTGAACATGGTTTGACAGGATTTCGAGATGAGAAAGTAATTACATAAGTCGCTGGATTGACGACGACAATGCGACATTTCCCGCCCCGCCCCATAATATGAATAGCATTAAGCTGAATAGAATAGTTTATCATATCAAAGGAGGATGCTGTTGGTTTATTTCTCTAATACACTGCTCCGCTTTAACGCTAACCAATGACATGGCGGCCTAAATATTGTTCCATAACATGACGTACATGAAAATCAACACCCATGGACAATGCCAAACGTCATGTGGCTGCCCTTAGTGTGATGTGACATGCCATTATCAATTGCTATTCATAAGAAGCAGGACATGATCAGATCCGATGTCCTTAAAATCGACTTGGAAATAACATTAGGACGATGTGTCATTAGCTTTACACGGCACTAGGACAGTGTTGCTGCGCTGCCTAAAACAACTGTCATAGTAATGGAGAATGATGGTCGGTTAGGTAATTGAAGCTATATATACAAATAAAAGTTGGTGAAACGGATAACTAACGGTCTTGAAAGTTGTCTCTCAGCAAGGATAAGAGTAAGGCGACATTGAGGCTGAGGGTCTCATGGCCATATTCGGCTGACATACAGTTACTTTTTGCAAGGTCTAGCTAATACCAGAGCGTTCCTTAGCAATATTAAGCAATATTTATTTTTTCGTAGATAGCACAGGCGCATTTTTCCCCGATGCCAAGCTTCCGAGCGCCAAACTGCTCTTTATGTATCACTAGAAGGTATGCATGAGACACCACGCAACTGCCTCACCCTTCCCTCATTCACACACGAAGTATATGTCTGTCACCAGGGACAGCATCGCTGCCCCGAGTCAGCACTTTCGCTGCTCCAATGCAGTTCCGGGTCCCAGGGTTTCAACATTTGGGAGCCCGAAACAAAATTCTGTGGACCGTTCTTTATTCAACCGTGAGTTACTCAGTAGCCCAAACTGCGACATGATTGCCGGTATGACTTATACTCTTGCAACCATGTTCATCGCGCAGTGAACAGGACCAAGCTAATGTCATACCATAAGACACCGCATCGAACCACAACCATTGTTTAGCTTTGCAAAGCAAATGAGCTACTTCGTGGAATGTAAGACGCATAAGCAAACGCCCCCAGAAAGCAGGTCTCCACGTGCCACGCGGCAAAATCATTGTATACAATGTTTAATGATTCGTGTTCGGCGCTAAGAAATCTAACAATGAGATTCAAGCGCCCGTGTGTACAAACCTTCCATGTTTTGAGCCACAACCAGCGTCGAACATGCCATTTATCCTAAAACGACACAATATGAAAGTTGCATATACCTATAATTAGTTGAAAGGCTTCTGGATCTAATCAGTAACTCCCCCTGTGCTTGCACAGAAACGTATGACACATGTGCGTAAGCTAAAATAGCTAGGTGCTACTACGTCTCTCAAACAATACCTTTGAAGACTTGAAACGAGTTGTACGGGCTAATAGCACATGGTCGTGTTATTCTGAACCCTACATACAAGAACAATCCTTTTACCGGATTGTTTAAGTTTAATATCTAGAGAAATAGAGGTCCCCATTGCCAGAATCACACAATGGCAAGACCTTCAAATTGACGGGTATAAACATTTAGCAGGGTGCGATTACATCATGCTGTGCCCTTTATTGAATGCAAAACCGCATGATTGCAAATCCCCATTCATGGTGGCATCACAACAGGCACTCATTGTTGCAATGAAGCTCCGGGGAGCGTTTCTCGAACAGCTTAAGCCTGCTAGGATTAGCGTTTTATCTAACATAACGCTGGAGAGTGCACATCAATGATGACGCTTCATGGACAGAGCCGTGCCGCGTTGATAACTGCTTGAATGTGATGGCAGGAGCACTTCCGAATCTATAATCGAAGCCTGTTGAATGCTGGTTAATGGCGTTTTGTTTTAAGAGATGATTTTCACCTTTATCGAATGTATGATCTCCACCGTTAAGGACGCACCTAGGCACCATAACCCAATCGTATAGAACACATGGATAAAAATGGAGTATCTATAAGGTATTTTTGTGAGTAGTAATAAGGGTTTGAATATCTGGTAAAGATCACTGTTAATCACTCGTCCGGTTAGACAAGTTGACTTGGCAAGTCACTTGTCCGACGGGACAAATCACTTGTCCCGGGCAAACGGACAACCATTGGTGTCGAACTCTGACCCATTCCAGGCATTGCATCGGGAGCAGTAGCTAACACAATATAGCAAAATGTTTTCCCGCCCCAGCAGGCACATTCACAAAACAGTCACGACCCATCAAGCAGCAGAGCGCACAAGTAGTTCAATACCATGCCATGCAACATCAAATACTTCAGTTCATGTAAAAAAAGAGGTCTAAAACGGAGCGTACAAAAAAAATGGCGCCGAATCTTCGGAATATGTAAAGCTGACCAATCAGAGACAATGACTCGAAAGTAGCCGAGAGACACGGCTTCTGACTGGAGCATCCCAAATGTGGGATAATGCAATGGCGGATCGACTAACAATAAAGAAGGTGCTGGCAACGCTACTGGTTTGGTTGTTTGCTAATTAGAGATATGCTGGTTGTGCCACCGGTGCCCAAGCTGTTCGCATGCATGGTCGCATTGACTGATCTTGGTTGCAGGGTGAATGCTGCTACTACTATTATGTAAGACTAAACCAGTCTAATTGCAGCCTTCATCGGTAGCTATTTGTCACGGACCAATGATGCCGCAACGAGTATACTCACCCCTTACAAAGTATGATTTTACTGATACACCGAGAAAAACGCGTTCCTCTCAGTGCAACATCTCTACAGAACACGAGAAGACTCTCAAATTATCCGGTAATGGTGATGGTAATACTGGGGTTTAACGGCGGAGGTGATGGATGAGGAAACACCTTGATGGCATGGTGCGGCATCACCCCCTCAATATCATTACATTAGACGTATAGGTTCGTTTCCTGCCATGGCCTTTGATGGCAACTTAAGCCAGGAGTGCTTCATAAATAGTCTGCATCCTATATATACTCTTTTGTAAAGATTATATCCCCTGTTTTGCACTGATATAACTATGCCTAACTTTATCTAAGAATACACTAAGCGGTGTCAAATGTTTAAATCAATTCTGAATGCGGAATTCACTGGTTTATTTGAAATATAACGGCCAAGTTGTTAAATCACCACTGGCTTCCAAGTCCTGTAGATATTTAAAATGGGATTAGTGCCATATTAGGTTTGATTTTATGGACTTCCATTCCCATCATTGAGTATACCAAAAGGCACCCCGGACCCAACCCCACATACATCACAACTCGGTACCACTTAGAAGGAAGGGGATATCGGTTTTATCCATCACCATATGGCGTGATTTGTACTATACATAACACCCGCATGCTGTCTGGATTGCTGGCAAGTCATTATCTGTTAAGATTGTAGGAATTTAATTTCCAGCGCGTCTACTGTATCTTGATGTGTTTTATCATTTTGTAAGCGGCAGAAGTGTGACTGCATTTGATTGTCTGGTAATTTGATGGCTTGAAGTGTGAACCAATATAAAACGAAATGAACAATATATAAGATAGTAATAACACAGCACAGTATTTTGCTCATACGCCAAAACACTCGCATGCATTTCAAAGGTATGAAAGGATGAAACTTTATCTTAACACTTCCTATTGTGTGTTTTTGTTTGATTTGGATTGTAGCTATCGAGTGATGCACCATCATTTATATCCTTCTTGGCCCGTAAAGACACATTTTTATTTAATAAAACTGGACACATTAACTGTTCAGTTACGAAGGCAATTTAAAAATATTGCTTTCGTTCATGCAATCAGTGAAACAATCACAGGAGATTCGGGTGTTACCATAAACATCATAGCGTAAGCCATATTTTGCAAATGCTTCTTGTATGGCTGCCGACTGTTGGGCATTAAGCACAAATCTTCGCTCTGTTATCGATTTCTGTCTTCGTCTAAAGACTTTCGTGAGGTGTACAGTTTTATTCAGATAAACTCTCCGTCATTTATATAACCATAATTCTTTGTTAATAAGTTGGGTTTCAACGACTTCCGGGCATCATTACCGGGGTGTGTAACACATTTGTTCTCATCAGGCCCCCAGTAAATGTTAACAAAATAGCTTGGAATTTCTGTCAGCCGTACTTGAATGCAAATAAAACAATTATAAACAAGCGGCAATAAGAACACAGGTTGTCGATTACATCCATACAGGTTTGAAGAAAATAGTTACTAAAAAACAAGCTTGGCCCGGATTCCAATATCTGTCGCGTCGTATGACTGCAACAAAGCGGAAATGATTTAAATTAAGTCACCGCATCTTGCAGTTTTGGTGCCCTTTAAAACTAACAGGCAAATAGCATAATATAACATAAAGATGATTAATGTGTTTGAAATACAGAAATCGCTAAGCTATACATAAGAAAATATACATTATTATTATTTGCACTCATTCCTCCAATTCAGATACGTGCTGTGATCTTGTTATTCGTGACTCGTCGCATAAATATACATAGGATTTGAATACCTAGTTGACTGACAAATGATGACCAGTACAATCGTTGTGGACTACCCTGAAGATTTTTGCGACGTGGACAATGCGGAACTGGTTGGTAACTTATACATTTCCACAACAAGAGAACAAAATTCTATCCAATTAGCCACCCCCTTTCTAGCACACATTCACACACAGACACAAACGGCACTGAGCACTGAATTTCTCCAACAAGAAAGAGTTTACATTAAAGCTTGGTATGTGGTTTATGCCATAGTCATTTGTAACAAGGATTTATTGTGCGATTGTAAAAGTGGGTCTGCTTTTGTATTGTTCATGTAAGTTGGTGCCCAAAGGCTATGACATCCCTGTCCCTACAAATGTGTAAAAATCGCGTTTGCTAGCATTGTTCTTGTGTGAATAACTACCGAATTAATAATGTACATTGGCTCGTTTTTGACAGTCTATTTAGGATGATAATATCCACTTAAGCCACTAGTCTATTCATCAAAGCTTGCGTAACAAGCATATATTTCCATAATGCAAATTCTAATTACAATCAATTAAGGACCTATTCAACTCATAAAGTAACCGGTAAAATCCAATCATCTTTTGTGTTACGCTTCATAATTACTAACCATCTAATCCAACTCTCAAAGAGTATATAATTGTCATAGTCGGCTCAGAGGGATAGACTCATTAAGTAACCGGTGAAAATCCATTAATATCCTGTGTTACCCTTTATAATTTTCAATCTTTAAAACCAACTCTCACAGAGTATATATTGTCATGGTCGGCTACGAGGGATAGACTCTGTAGTGCCGTTAATTGGAGCGGACAGATAATCATACTTATCTGCAGCTATTATAGACCAACCCCCAATCCAATCAGTTGACAAACTAGTCAAACAGTTTTTATTCGCAGCTCATCTTATCAGGAATTACCTAATCTTTGCCTATATTATTATGTATTTATAACTATATTGTTTGTCCCCGAGAGGAAGCAGTAGGGTGCATGATTTTGTGATGAATTACTCATCGATACAATGTTGTTCTGTCAGAATACAATAATATTATAATATTTATCAATGCCGCTCGAGATTGAAACTCAAATATTTTCCTCCCTATCTTTGGCGAATACCGTAGTTTATGGTTATAAGGTCCAGCATAAACCATTATTTCTGATCAATATGTTCCTATAAAACGTGAATTATCATCCCTTGTGAGTCAAATTCGTCATTTGATTCCTCGTGTTCTCTCAATGCCGATGTAACTCACACGGTGTATCTATATACTAAAAAGAGACAAATAACCCCCGCGTCTAAGGCTAACATGGCATGAATTAAGTGCCGATCTTGAATAAGACATGTGTGGACCGCCGTTTAGTTTCGTCGTCAATATCGTTGAACACAAATTACGTTATGAAGTCGAGTGACTATACCAAGCAGTCAAATTGTCTGAATGAAATTCATAACATTATATGATTAGTTGACATGCGCTAATCTAAGGTAAATTCTTTTGCGAGCGCCAAATAATACTTTAGACATTTAATTTCTGTTGGCAACCTCACAATGGCCAGGTTCAGACCAAGAGGGCGAACTAATATGGTGAAAGTCAGACGGACTTGCCTTGAAATTGTTAAATATATGTTGATCCCCAAATAAGCTGAGACCAAGGCGCGTGGGTATCAATTATTCATGCTATGCTTAAAGGCTCAAGCACAATCGACCACAGCTTCAACAACCTTGAAATATAGATATTAAGAAGATTTAACAATAATCTACGACACTGCGTAATCTGATGATAATGGTATATAAAATCTACTATTATCTAATATTGTCGGTAAACGATCCGTTTTGTCAGCACCATCATATGTAACGGAGGTCACCCTGCTGTAATGTGCTTTTTCTTAGGGCTAAATGAGCCGTATTGTGGTATTTATCAACACTCGGCATTCTAAATTAATGTGGTGACAGAGGATATGAATGTATCCTACATAAGAGCGCGATTGCTCAGTAACAAAATGCCTTTTTGCGTGAGTAAGCTAATAAGCATTACTTAAGATTCTTGCACGCAAAACAATACTTTATTTGTGGTTGATATATTGTCGCATCTTTCTTAATATGGGTTTGTGGGACAGTGGAACCACAGCAATGAATGTACGTGATGACGGGATCTTTAGTGAGGTAGCGAGTCTGATATTTGGATCAAAGATAGAACCTGATGGTATGGGGGATAACATTAACGTGTACCAATATGCCTAACCTATATTGGCCCTCGCCAGGATAAGTATTGCCACGATGTGTTTTTGTCAGTCACTTTTGTACACTCGACAATAAATACGACTTGAGTATAAATATGTATTGGCATACATACAATCTATGATGTGCGCTCCTCAGTGTGGAATTAAACAAAAACCTAACCTGGCAGACTTATGCGGACAGAAAACACTCTGAATATTGATACTTCCGGATCTTCGTTGTTGGGATAGGTGGCTATAAGGACACCACCAACAGTAATTATTCGCATTTGGCAGATTCGCAATAAATATAGGGCGCGGCATTACTTAATCATATTGTGGCCCGTGAAATCAGCGATGCTCGCTATTACAAAAATACAGTTTTCTAATGAGCGCTATGGTATTAGCTGGATCATGCGAATTCTCACTACATGGCTGCAAGATTAGAAACAACTACCGCTAAAACTAAGTTAATCATTCGAATAATCATTATCCAATGCCTAATAACTGGGTTACACACATGACCGAATACCACCAACATCGTTAATGTGATTCTAAAACCTGTGGTACAATAATGTTTTTTCCCAAGAAATCGCCCCAATAGCAGACAACTAACAGGTTTCACGCAGCTTGAAAGCCTGATATGATTTTCTTCAACACAACATGCTATTGCTTGAAATATGAAGCACATTTCACAGCAACTTGCTACTGACCAATTTTAATTTGTTATTTGGTGGTTCATAATCGAATGTTCCATTTTGCACGCAATACAATACTGTATTTGTGGTTGATATATTGCCGCATCTTTCTTAATATGGTTTTGTGGGACAGTGGAATCACAGCAATGAATGTACGTGATGACGGGATCTTTAGTGAGGCAATGTCTAAAATGTAACAAAAACCATATTGCTTAACATACGCACTATGATATACTCTGTTGTTATGAACACTAGCGGGTAGTAGCACGATGGAAACAGTACATTAGTTCAGTTAAGTAGCAATCGTCTTTATACGTATATATGACATCATTATTATGTACATGTTTAGTGTTCTATATCATTCAGTTTTCTTTCTGGTTTTCAATTCTCCGAATCATATGATCAAATACGTAATGACGTCAAAACACCGTAAAGTCAAATATATAACTGAACCGAGTTTGCCACTCAGACAGGGTTACAATTACTTTCATCTAGATAGCGATTGGCTGTTGGCGTGCACCATTCAAATCAAATAGCTATGAGTCGGATTAAAAGAGTAATTGCAGCATAGGTCGAGCATCGGGAATATTGCTGAAATATCAATTGCTCACTGTGGGATATTGCTGTTCCTTTGCACAGTCCTATAGATTTGTTTGGTGTATGCAGAGGCACCTGTCTGTTGTCCTGAGGCTGTTGTATAAAATTGATTTCCCCCCTCATATACATTATGTAACTGCCAGAAATGTCAGTCAAACTCCCGCAACAATGCATTGCGGCTACAGATGTATAAATCCGAGATATTATAGCTAGGGGAACTTTGATCGTCGGAACACCAGAGGCAAATTTGTCTACATATATAAGCACAAGGCTGTTTTCTCACTGAATGCAAATACTGTTGGTTTGTTTACACTGCTTAAAGTGTCTGCCTAAACTGTCATAGTAATGGAGAAAGATGGTCAGTTAGGTAATCCAGGCTCAAATAAAAATTAGTGAAACGGATACCCAAAGGTCTTGAATATTGTCTCCTGGTAAGGATAAGAGTAAGGCAACATTGAGGCTGAGGGTCCCACTGCCATATTCGGGTGACATACAGTAATTGTTTGCATAGCGTTCATTGGCAATATTTAGCCATATCAATTTCTTTAGTAGTAAGCAAAGGCGCTCTATTCCCCGAAGCCAAGATTCCAGGCGCAAAGTTCTACATAAGCACAACACAACAAAGAGCTTTACAACTATGAAATGGTATTGAACATCATGAGGAGTTGATATCACGTTTATTATGAATATCATCCCATTAATTCAAACACATGCCACAAGATGAAATATATACATTAATCAAAATACAATCATTGCAACACACCAGAGGACAGCTGGGTGTAAAGGTTATTATCTCATCTCAGGTGTCATGTATAATATCTGAACCGATCCCAATTTCATAATGCATTCAAATTACACACTGCATATCTGACACGCAGATTACATACGGACTAACAGTTGAAATAACTCATCATAGTTTAGCCAGTGCTGATTTTAACAAGACCTCAACGTCGCAGACTTGCTTATACTCTGGATGGACGACTGATTTTATTAATTCCTTAGTGACGTGAAGTGTTAAGTGAAGTTTTGGAATCGAAATATCCCATTGTCAGCTTTTACGCGCCGTTTTTGGCGGATGTCTGGGGCTGTGGTTATCTTCAAATAGCCAATTTCAGCTAGGCATGTATTTTGTTGTCTTTTTGTATTAGTTGCAAGTATGAAGATATGTATGTATGTGAGCAAACAAATAGTGTTAAATAGGCGCAACACACTATATATGATTGAAACAACGATCTGGGTTTTCTTTGTTTGTAAGCATGGCAGGGTTCAGAACCCGAAATTTCATTAACGCGGTTTTGTAGCATTAAACACAAAATATGATTTAAAACTTGCTTGTTCTCCGAGAACTTACCAAATGATTGCATCCCAATCAAGATGTTATATGATACTGAATGCTGGTGTGTCGTCCAATCAATTATTTGCATATCAGTATCATGCTTTGTAATGTATTTTGTCGGATTGATATTATTCAAATCACTCAGTTAGGCATCTTTTTGTTGAAAATACTGAAACCAATATCCGGTCTCTAGGAATGATGTAGATTCAGTCATATGGCGATTAGTGCGATGTTGTGATTTCATTGCTAATTCGTTATAGCTGCCATGTGTGTAAAGTGACTTGTCTATATAGTTGATATTTGTATGAATCTGGATGCTGTCAGAAGCGATATCCTTAGCATTCACTTGCTATATATACATATTAAAGTTGATTTTTCGGATATCCACGGGGCCTGAAATAATACGACGAGAAAAGTAGCATAATGACGTATTTGCCAGGTCTGGTTTATTCTAATAGCAAATTTGAACATATATTTGATCGTAATATTATATGCATTAATATCTCATACATCATTATGGAAGTATATCACAATAACTAAAATTTAATGCTGACGTCAAATGGCCAAATATGCAATTTGATATCAATGGATGCTTTATTAATCAATTAACAATATTTTTTGTGATTAAGCCATATGAAAGTGGAAATGTGCTGCTTTGTGTCATTGCATAAAAAGTTTGATAGGTGCACTACTTTTGTGTCACGCGGTGGAATTCACATATAGTTCGTGAATGAGAAATGACAATGTGATTTTGCTTTTATGCAATAAGATTCGAACGAAGGGAAGCTCTCGCAATTATTCAATTGTAACGTTGACGCTGCGTGACACTTGCCGTCGTGTCTGCACGTCGGATTTTTCTATCCTGCTGAATATATGTACCAATCTTTTAATGACATTGTTGGGACTATAGGAGTCTCGATACAATGTACCGCACTAAGCAGCCGTCTTATCCTGTTCCAACAACTCTACACTCAATTACACCCTCATCCATGAGTTATGATGTTTATATTGAAGCGACCAGGCTATAGTTATTTGAAGCAATTATCTACTAACAACCGTGTAATGGACCATATACCAGCCATTTGGTTTACATTCGTGGATGTTGCTTATTGAAACAACAAAGGGCCATAATTATCTGAAGACATTATGAACTAAACACCGTGTAATTGGCAAGCGAACATTTATAACGAGCGCGTAAACTAGGTTCTGCCGTATTCGCACGATTGGTTGGTAAATCTAAATAATTAGCACAAATGTAAGAATCTGTGTCAGATGTAAGGTACATCTATCATTATCATGTTATCGCATAATGCAATGCAATTGGGTTGATTATTTGTTATTCGCTATATTCCATCTACAAAGCCAACGTAAATTTAGCTGGCTACCTGGCTTGAATCTTGATATACCAGAATATTGCGCACACATCATCTGTGATGTTGATTGGTCAGGTAAAAGAGGACATTTAGACAGGTACAAGTTTATAACCATGGTACCAGTAAGGCATATCTGGCAGCCATGTAAAAAGCAAAGATCACCTTTGATTGAAGGTCTTGATATTTCAAAATCATCGCCATAATCATATATTTCCCGCCTAAATCATATTATGCACATGTTTTGGATTATACCATTAACATTATTGGCTAACTCGATCGGTCTGCGAATTCTCGACTAATGAGCTATCAAGAGGGAAGCGTTTACGGTTAGAAAAATTTTTGCTATTCGGTATATATTTCACATGTGACGCAGACGGATAATACTGAGGTTGTGGGATGGTGGAAATGTGACTTCCTCTTTTCTTCTTGAGTGCATTGACAAGTGATGCCTTTGCCAAAAGGTGTCCATATTAAAGGCCATCGATGTTCCCGAAATGATCAATAACATAACACTAACCACGCCATGAAAGCTTGAAATAGTACATTGCGCTTTGTAGGGACTAAAACACTGCAATATTTAGATATTACCAAGCTTCTAAACGATTCAATAACGGATCCCTGTCACTTTTTATGTTATACGGATGAATAAGATTACTCGTATGTGTTACTGTAATGCCATGAAAAAGAGAAATATAATAAACTTGACAAGACTAAAAAATCATTGCTTTCAAACGCCTCATTCAATTTTGATATTATCGCCCCGATCAACATGATAAATATTTTGCATAGTTATTGGCGAAATGGCCTAAAGTGTAACCGTATATTTTCCAGTGGAATGTTGCCTACCCATAAATGCATCCGTTTCATTATCAAGTGATGGATGAATACCTCAACATCGCTGATCATTTATGCGGTACATCATGTGCTTATATTAACTATGGTACCTCGCTGCATATCAGTGAGCCTAACAAATGCCCTGATGGCATGGTATGGAATTGTTAATCATCACCTTTTCAATATCATTACATGTGATGGATGAGTTCGTTTCCTGCCATGGTGTTTAATGGCAACTAAAGCTTCACAAATAGCCTGCATCCTACGTATACGCTAGTGTAACGGATATACTAGCAGCAATTCAAGCTCATTTAGATATCTCAGATATCACGTTATACGACCCACCACTCCTTCGTGTAAATGCTATAAGTGCGCTTATCCCGAAGGATCTTTAGCTCAGTTTAGGACTATCGAATAACTGATCGAAGCGGAGCTGTAATATGGAGTGTTAAAGCCGTTTTAAGCATCAATGTAACTAGGGTTGAGACAATATGAATAAAAAATTCCGCAGGGGTGTTCCTTAGGCAAAATTGACCGAAAAAATGGCCGCCAAAATGCCCCAAAAAGTACAAGAAATCATATTTTTTACCTCTTATGCCCACTCGAGAGCAATATTACCTATGAATATATATCAATGAATAAAGTTACATTATATAAAAATAGATAGCCGTCGTAAGATGGCGGCCAAGATCCAAGATGGCGACCGCTCACTGCATAATTATCAAATAATGGTAAGTATTGAGAAATATATATCGTGTAATATATCTTTGTATCGGTATTCACTGATGCTCTTTCGATATATGTCATCATTTTCTTCTTATCGTGGACTCTGTCCAGCCAATTTCGATAAGGCAGTCTGAATCTAAGATGGCGGACCAAATGTTACAGGGATATAAAATAGACCGAGAAGCCCGACAAGCATATCGTGGCAAGAATCACTATCACTAGGCTGTCACTGGATCCTCTTCTGGTATTATCTGAGTTATCTACTATAGTTACTAAACATGCCTGGAGAAACCAACTTATTATTGCACTCTGAACCGTAAGAAAAGAGGATTGTCACCAAGTTGACCATTGTCCGCATCAGAGAATATGGAAACTAGCACTGTCACACACAAAAAAACAGAAATTGAATCAATGACGAATCACGATTGATTTTTTATTGATAAAAAAATACTTATGGATTTTATTATGAATATCATCCCATTAATTCAAACACATGCCACAAGATGAAATATATACATTAATCAAAATACAATCATTGCAACACACCAGAGGACAGCTGGGTGTAAAGGTTATTATCTCATCTCAGGTGTCATGTATAATATCTGAACCGATCCCAATTTCATAATGCATTCAAATTACACACTGCATATCTGACACGCAGATTACATACGGACTAACAGTTCAAATAACTCATCATAGTTTAGCCAGTGCTGATTTTAACAAGACCTCAACGTCGCAGACTTGCTTATACTCTGGATGGACGACTGCTTTTATTAATTTCTTAGTGACGTGAAGTGTTAAGTGAAGTTTTGGAATCGAAATATCCCATTGTCAGCTTTTACGCGCCGTTTTTGGCGGATGTCTGGGGCTGTGGTTATCTTCAAATAGCGAATTTCAGAGAGAAGCTGTCGTTCATTCAGCCGGTTCAGTAATCTGATGGAAGATGCAGAGACTGGACCACCATGAGACTTATAAGTGTGCAATAGTTTCTGCATTCTAACAAACCTCTGTTGCTTCATTTTTTCTTTCTGTTTTAACGCCAATTGTTTGCTTACATTAATGGTGGTCATGAAATCGGCCTCTAGTTGTCTGACACGCTGAACTTTGTCACTACTTCTGGCCCATTTCTACTTTTTTCTGCGCTCTTCATCGGTTAGTTCAGGGAATATTCCATTAGCTAACAGTCCATTAGTGGCTACAATGCATTGGCGAGAATGAGTTTCTACTTTGGTCATTCTACCTGTAATCTTCATCAGGTTATCCAATCTGGCGAAGCTGGACTCGCACCCTAAATTGGTGATTAGAGAAAGCTTTAGTTTTTCTTCAGCAACCGTAGTAGGTGTATCGACATCGAAATAGTCCATCTGTGATAGCAGCCTGTTCATAACATCAATGGTTTCGTCAATGACCGCACCGATTAATTGCCCTTTCCCAGTCGAAGTTTTGCCGAATTGTTCTCTTAGTGACGAACCATCGAACATTAGATCAACTGTGATCGGATCCGCACGTACGCCCATCAATACCGAATTGATCCATCATAGGAAATATCATGATATCACCAATCAGGAAATATACTTCACAGGCACACTGAAACCAGTCGTTCGTAATAAACGTTGACACGGCTAATACGAGCTTATTCGAATTGCCATCAACTACCGCACCAAAAAAAATCTTTTATCTGATCTTTTTTTTATCAATATATAACTTTGCAAGCTCTGCAATGCGACCGAAGCGATTGGAAATGAACCCCCTGAAACCGTTACACTGGCCATTGGTTTCTAACCAGTTCACAAATTCATTGTATAGCGACACCGAGTGTGCCGCGTGGCTCGGAGATAATAACTTCGTCACAGCGATCAACCCGATGGTCAGGATACTGGATGACGCTGAGCGGAGAATACCCGAACAGTCGATCAGATTCTCAATTCCCATTTTTGTTCAGTTTCTTTCAGTACCTTATCTATGCCGTTATCCACACCCAGGATCAAATGGGCACGGCATTTTAGTACTTTATTCTCATCAATGTTCAGATGCCGCAGCATGGTTGAACAGTCACCAGCCCGGTCTGTGATCTAAAAGTCAATATGTTCTTTATCTCGTCAGTGGAACAATCGTCAAGAATTGCTAAACTATTCAGTTTGAACTCGTACGTCTTTGCGGCATCCTCTCCTGAATATGTAAGGTTTTCGCGTAACCAGTAGTGAACGTCTTCTTTTCTGATGTGGGTCCAGCTATGGTAATATGGTCCGTTTTAATGCTGAAAACTCTATGCCTTGCCGCCTTCGTGGTGTCATCTAAACCGACAGTTATTGTGTTCTCTGGCACTTCAGCAAGATCTCTCGCAACCATCTCCAAGTTCAGGTATGAAGTAGTTTCGAAATGATTTTCAACTAGGCATTACATATTATACCTTTATGTCAACTGGTTACAACTGGTGTACATAAATAACGACGACTTACAGTTACATTGACTAGGGTCCCGGCGGGGGAGAGGGAGAGAGAGAGATTTTCCCTGCTTTGTATATATATATATATATATATATATATATATATATAGAGAGAGATAGATATAGATATATATATATATATAGATATATATATAGAGAGAGATAGAGAGATATAGAGAGAGATATAGAGATATATATAGAGATATATATATATATATATATATAGATATATATATAGATATATATACAGATATATATATATATCTCTCTCTATATATATAGATATATATATATATATATATATAAACACACATATAATATATATACATGCATAGAGAGATATATATAAATATATACATGTATATATATATATATATATATATATATATACATATATATATATACATATATATATATATATATATATATACATATATACTCTATATATAATATATATATACATCTATATATATATATATATATATATATATATATATATATATATATAAATATATATATATATATATATATATATATATATATATATATATATATATATATATATATATATATATTTTTGCAGCAGAAGCGTATCTACATTTGATTGTATGTTAATTGAACGGCTTAACGTGTAAGTCAATATGAACCACATGCATAAGGTATATTATGGTAAATCACGCCGCACAATAGTCATCGCCATCAATCTTGTAAGTGTATCACTGTTCGTACGCCAAAGCTCTCGTATGCATATCATAAGAAAAATGATGCAAATCAAATCAATATGTCTGAAAATTTATCTACATTCTTCCTATCGTGTGGTTTTCGTTTGATTTGGATTACCGTCGTCGAATGATGCATAATTATTATGTTTAGTTTTCGTCAGAATTTTTTGTTTTAATTTTTTTTCTCAAACCTAATTTTTTCGGGCTTTTCTCCGGAACGGTTGGACATATCAACATGAAAGTTTAGGGAATGATAGATCAAGTTACGACATAACTACCGATCCAGTTTGACGCGCATGCGCTGTGTTGGAGGTTTATAGGATCTTTTGTTTTTTGCGATTTGTTCTCCAATTTTCTGTAACTATCTCCTCCATAACTACTGCAGTTACGAACATATGAATTACATGGTTGTAACAAGCAATTATCGTAGCATGGAATAGGAGGGAAAAATACTTGTTTTCACATTTTTGTACTTTGTACAATGACATGTGTTCTAGAGCATCTATCGCGATTTTTGCTACTAGTTCTCTCCCCGCTGATATCTCTGAAACAGCTGAATTTACGCACATGAAATTTTGTCAGTATTTAGAACTTGGCCTCGTGATAATGATTGTAACAGTATTTTAAGAATTCGGAGTAAAACTGTGAAAAAGAACGCTTAGTTTGAATGTTTTCTACTTTGTCAGCTTAGCGAGTAGGATTTCTGCAGGCGCAACATGTACCTTACGTAATCGACCAGAGGCATTCATCGCTTCCCCCGGCTTTGCATTGACTTTGCTAAGGGGTCATGTCAAACATTTAAGCGGCAGCAGTTTGTGACATCTATCCTAAAATAGTGCGCGTTACCAGCTCCCCTCGCTGACATCTATCGTGAACGTGTGCGGCGCATAGGGTGCCTAAACACCAACCTTACGTTATGTAAACAAGGCGCAATAACAGTCCCGATTGCTGAACTAATAGGTTAAGTATTCATTTTGCTTAGAGAAAACATTTGTTCGTGTAATATTGTCGCTAACGTATTGCTGGTCGTCCAACTTGCCGTTGCCGCTTGCGCCAATCTAGTTTATATACCGATTCTTCAGATTCTTTCTAGTAAAAAACTTTTGTATGTAGTAAAGCTGGGCACATTAACTGTGAAATCATAAACATCGTACCATGAGCTATATTTTGCAAATGCTTCCTGCATTGCTGCTGACTGTTGGACATTAAGCACAAACACCTGCTTTCTGTTATCGATGTCTGTCTTCATTTATAGACAACCATGTGGTCCATGATTTTATTTAGATATACTATTCGCCATCCTACTGACTATCATTCTTTGTTAATATGTTAGCTTTTTTCGACACCCAGACATCGTTATTTCTCATTAGGGGCACAGTGAATGCTTGCAAAACAGCTTCAAACTTTTGTCAGCCGTACGTGAATGCCTACTCTTAATGAAAATCTAATGCTCAAGCGGCGATAAAAACGCCGTATTTCGATTACACATAAACAGGTGGAAGTCAAATAGTTAAAACAAAACAAGCTGGGCCCAGAAACCAACGTGCGTCGTGTCGTATGACTTCAGTAAAGTGGATATGATCTTAGTTAAGCCACCGCATTTTGCTGTTTTGGTGCCTTTTAAAACTAACAGGCAAATAGCACAATATAACATAAAGATGATTAATGTGTTTGAAATACCGAATTTGTTAAGCCATTAATGCAATGTAACATGCATTATCATCCGAGAAGCGTCACAAGTTAATAATAGTCTCTTGAGAACCACGTATATAGAGGTTTATCTGTTGTGATTATTAACCGATTCGATTCGCCGCATCAGTTACACTTTACTGCATACATATTGCTTTATACTTAAATGGTAAAATTTCGAAGGGATAATCTTTAGCAATGACACCCGGCTCACATAAAAAAAAAACATTATCATCATTTGCACTCAGTCCTCAAATTCAGACACATAGTGCTATGATCTTGTTATTCGTGAGTAAACGCATTAATATACATATGATTGGAATACCTAGTTGACTGACAAATGGTGACCAGTAGAATCGTTGTGGATTACTCTGAAGGATTTTGGCACGTGGACTGATACATACTTTTGCTCGCTTTGTTCAGTTAGCTGGGCTTGTACTTGTTCAGACTATCTAGCGAGCTGGATAGCTGTATCCAGCTGATATCTTGTGTTAACATTACCAATATGATATATTCATAGCTTCCTGTCACGTCCCAATAACCTAACACGATATCATGCTGGTTCCTCTCACCGAATTTCATTTGATGTCAGAACATTCGCGTTCCCTCGATGCCGATGTTACTCAAATGCCATATCTAAATTCTGAAAACGCCATCGCCCGAGTTGAAAGGTCATAAGCCGTGAATTAATCTGCTCAACTATTGTTGGTCTTGATTCCTGCCATGAACTTGAATAAGTAAAGCATTTGTGGACCACCGCATCATCTCAGCACCAATTTTGCGAATCACTTATTACATTTATGCAGTCGAAATGATGTACCAAGCAGTGGTGCTTGTCTAAATATTTGTTTTAAACATTTTTGATTCATTGATGTGCGCGAATCAATCGTAAATTCATTCGCATACACACAGCAATCCGTTAGGTAACTTTTATTCATCTGGACAACCTCACAATGGTCTTGTTCGCTAGTTGTTGCTCTGACCTAACAACGTCTATGCTTCAACGCCTATGCTTCTTAGAAATAAGAACAAACAAAACAGCTTGTTGGCTAATGTGCCAATACAAACTGACTAAGAGGGTCAACTCATATGGTGCTAGTAAGACGGAGGTGCCTCGAAATATATTCTGATAAAATGCGGTAAACCCACGGCGCGTGTGTATCGATTGTTCATGCAAAGTTTTCAACATGTTTCGATGGTGGTATTATTTTTGCTTTATTGCAAAGGTTGCGTCAGTTACCTTAATGCTAATCGTCGCAAAGCCCGTCTGCGCCTTGAAAAGTTACCATGGTTGCAATATATTGGATCCACATTGACACAATTTCTCAATTTCGGTTTGCTATGCATAAACGTATCTAAAGTGTTGTTTTAGCAGCAAACTTGATTTTACGCAGAGGATAGCGTTACCGGAAGCTAAATGGGGTATTGAAATAATCAAATTCTTGTTAGATTTAATAAGATAATATATCAGTCGGCTGGAAAGCAGGTAGACTATATGTAGTGTATATATTGGCCAGAATAACGCCTTAGTTTTTTCTGTGAAAAGAGGCATCGTTTAAGTTATTGTTGTTATAAGTGAACAATATAAATCAAATTACTGATACTGTGTGTGAAGTTTGAAATCCAAGGATGCATTTGCGCTTACATTTTATATTTTGGCGAGTAATGCAATATGATCTTTATGTTAATCTCTTGAGACCCATTTTTCTCCGTGTGCAGGTAGCAATATCAGTATGTCTTTTATCCACTTACAGTTTGCAAGCAGCACACAATATTGTTAATTCAAGGCAACAATTACACATCCACCAAGAACTATGATGTAAAGAGGGTATAAGATTGTTAGACAAAGAAGCTACCTGTGGTGGTAAACTTCATTTGTTGATTATCTCCATGGAAAGCAGTAAATAGCGGATTATGAATTATGGTTATCAACCGACTCAATTCGCCTGATTGGCCAAGCTGGCTGCATGCATGTTGCTGTTAAGTTTCTGAAGTGGTATAAATTTGTAAAAGTTTTAGTTAAGACACCTGGCACAAATAAACAACACTATTAATGTGACGTCGCTGCACATCGCTGCATACACGGCAAATTGCTGAAAAGTGTAAGATACACGACGCAAAAATTGTTTCTCAGCAACCGTAATTGCCTAACACCCACGTAATTATTTATTGGATAGCATGTAAGTATTCTAGTGCGAAAGTTACCCTGTGTTCTACGTACTTGGTGCAAATACACAATATACCTCCACAATCAAGAAAATTTGTGACTTTTATGAGTGTTATTACAATATCCTCTCATGCATGATAGATCCTGGTTAATGTCGCGTACGGATTTTGTCTTTGGCTGCCTTATTACTGAAAGCATTATGTGTTCAAACTTAAATCAACATCAGCGCCTGATACTATAGCTTCATTACTATGTCGAAGTGCTATTCAGTCAGCATATATCCAACGGCCATTTATTGATAATTGTTGTGCGGCTGCCGACTGGCTTACGATATACTAAGATTACAAGAATGCGGACAGTGCTTGTCAGGAGACAACAGTAACCTTACACATATGAAGTTGTTGTTGATAACGCTATGATATTCTACTTTAAATTATATTTTAGAACATGACTGCCTGCCCAAAGGATGTCAGTGCACCAATTACACTTCCATTTATTTTATTATGGGGTTGCCAATGTGCATATTGGCATCTATAACTAAAACGGCATTATTATTCGAGGCATGTGGTTCGAAAACAGCTTTATTCTTACAGTGTTCTATCACTTAACCATCACGAATTGGTAAAGAGTTGAAACAAAAGCAGATTAGTTCTTAATACCACCACATTGCTTTAACTGCACATACTTGTTTAAGATATTCCGTATCTGAAACATAAAAATTGCGGACCAAAATTCATGACACTGCATGACCGGATGATAACGGAATATACAAGTTTTTTTCGTATTAGCCCTTTAGCCGCATTGTGGGCTTTATCACAATTTGGTATCCTCAATGAATGTTGTCACCGAGCATGAGCAATTATACTGCGTAAATGGCGCTTCCTCAGATACAAAATAATTTTCACTCTTTGCGTGGGTAAATTAATGAGCGTAGTTATATATTTTTATGAGTTTCAATTTGCTGACAGTACATTATTGTATTTTCGGGTGATATGTTGCCTCAAGTTTCGTAATATTGTTATGTGGAGCAATGCATTCACAGCGATGAATGTATGTGACGCTCTTTAATGAGGATCACATACGTAACCGGAAGGCATTGGGGATAACATTAATGATTATCAACATGCCAAACCCATATTGGTACTCGGCAGAATTTTTTGTCCATCAATTTCGTGCACTCAACAATTAATGCGAAATAAATGTAATTATATATTGACTTTCACTCAGGCCGAAGAAGCATAATGTATTATTTGCTCTTCTCAGTGTATTATTAGTCAAAAACCACCAAACCACCACCAATCATTGTTCGCATTTGGCAGATACGCATTAAATATAGGGCGCGCCATGATTTAATCATACTTGGCTCAACATGGCAATACCAAATTAACCCTCGCTACCTCGCAGTTTGTTTACTTTAGATTCAAATGTGGAACAGCGATTGGTTAGGTAAACCATTCTAAACTGTCTCTAAACCATTAACAGGTACATTCCATCTCCTGATGGGCGTCAAGATAACAATCAGTTTGCACTATGGTCGTCGAATTGTTAATAGCTAGTTCGACGTCGATTGCACCCCTGGACATCAGTGCTGCGCGCTATTACTAAAACACAACTTTCTGATGACTGCTATGCTATCAGCTTGACCTTGCCATTTGACTGTGAGATACATATTGACTGCAGCTAAATCTAAGCGAACTTAACGTATAAGAATGCTTCAATGCCTATTAATTGGGTCAGACACAAGCCAGAACAACGACAACATCAAGATTCCAGGGCCTGAAGTCGAATAGTGATTTTCCCGCGATATCGCCTTAATAGCAGACGACTAAGAGGTTTTGCCTACATTTCTTTATATCGACACTTTCTTTAACACTGCCTATTACTGCGTGAAATATGAGGCACATCGCACTACGACTACACTATCTTTGCTACTGACCATGAGTGATTTGTTATTCCCTGGTTTGTAACCAAAGCTTCCAAGTAGGTGTCTACATTGTACAAAAAATAACTCAATGACTAAGTACGCGCACCATACTAAACTCAGTCGCCATGAACTCCATAGGGTGATAAAAGCACGATAGCAACAGCGAATCCAGTCAGGTACGTAGCAATCGTTTGACGCATATATGGCAACATTATTACGTTCATGTACTTGTTGAGTGCTGTAGATCATTCTATTACTAGTATTATGTGTATGATCATGAAGCTACGTCAAAGCATCGTTCCTACAAATAAACATCTGAGCCCTGTTGTCTCTCAGACAGGGCGCCAGTTTAATCCGTCTGGATGGCATTTGATTAGATATTGTCATGCAATCTTCTAATATCAAAAAAGTGAGGGTATTTCTTATCGAAAACCATGAGATTCCCTTAAAGGCTCGTTGATCGGTAAAGGATAGATGCTGTTTCATTTCAATATTTTATCGTTGCTAGGAAAGGCTTTGCAAATATATCATACAGCCAAATAAATTTGTTGGATGGATGCAAACGCACATGTGTGCTGTCCTGAGATCATAGTTGTAGTACTGTGTCTCCCGAGTAACGGTCAGTAGCGTCAATAACACCTCCCCATCAAAGTAATCATGAAACATTAAACTACATCCGCTAAATTGAAACACATAATTTAATCTGAAGAAAGCTGTTTGATACAAGGGTAATGGTCGCAACACATTATGAATGCTACGGCACATTTATGCCGGCTATTGTTGTTATCACTTCTTCCATTAGTATAGGGGATATTATACATGTAATATAATCACCATACATTAACTAATAAAAAATAATGGTTAATTTTAATGTATGATGAAGTATTCACCGTCCTAACGTAGCGTTCACTTATCATCCCTCAGGGATGAAGTTAAAAGCATAAAATACCACGCTTATTTCCCGGTCTACCGCGTGGATAAATCATGATGACTCGCTTCGGGCAAGCGTGTTCGGTTAATACGCATATTAATTTGTTTCTGTAACATCTGTATCCTCCAAGTGTTCTCAGTTGGCGTCAAAGTTAACTGAACAGACCATCAAGCAATTAATTACCATATTTGCGTAATCGATTGGCCTATATATGCTCCCAATGACATTCCATATGAGATAAGATAAGCCGAGAACAGACAATAGATGATTAAAAAAAAGCCAAGACTATACGGCCCGTCAAGTAATGCTACAAGCTGCGTAATCATCCTCTACATGTTATCTCCAATGGTATGTTTAAATTTTTCAATGTCGAGTATTAACGTGCTTTGTCCGTTGAGTGATTTGTTAACACATGCTGCACATCCTTTTCACATTTAAGAGACGGTTGCGTATAACGTTGTGTGTTTAAAAAAGTTACAGATTGGCAAATACTTCCCTTGCGGAACGTTTTCTATTCGGCGTCTTTAATACAAGGAGCAGGTTTCCAATCAATCTTTAAGTGTAAGACACTCACTGCATTGTTTCAGTTATTTTATGCCTCATGAATAATGGGGTATGTTTTAAAAACGGATCCTGAGCTTGACTCGTAATGTATTCAGTCAAAGCAAGTTAATAATGATATATGTAAATAATAAAAAATGAAGCACAGTTAACAGGTACTTGAATAGGCTTTCTAAAAGACGGTGTAAAGATGATAGTTCATTATATTATTCAAGCTTTACCAAGCTTGTTTGGCAGACATAATTCGACTTTTGATGTCGAAAAGATACGGTGACGGAAAGCTTATACAGACTAAATACGTGAGTTCTTTGCGTTAGAATTTCTTTCGAACATGGTTTTTCTTAATCGAACACGCATCTTATTTAGGCTTCTGATACGAAAATAAATCACGCGCAGCAAATAAAATTGACGTAAGTCCCTTTGGTTGTTGTTGGAGTGGAAGTACGCCTTTGATACTTCAATAGTATGGGATACAATAGCGCCTATTTGGCATACAATAGCAATTATCGACCAGAGGCAATCAGAATGGCTGTGTATATTGTTTTACAATGAACCAACGTCGCAAAGCTGTTATTTCATTACGCTTGCCTGCCTGAGGCAGGAGAAGGTATGCATATTGCCAAGAATGTATATAATGCAATAGTCTCTTTAAGCTTGTTACCCTATTATTAAAACACATTTGAATTATGGTGTGATGCCTTCTGGAAACATACAAATGTGTTTAATATATTTAATGACGACCGTATATGAGTACATATATTAACGTGTCCTTGCAAGGCTCGGCAACACATATGAACTCATCGTCACATTATGCAATTATTGAGTTGATCATGCAAGCATACGACTCAGTTGTGTTGATGGATGGTAGCTAATGTATTCATCATTATAATAAAGCATCACTGAATTGGTAACCACATGCCGCGATACTTCATCCAAAAAAGCCCCAATATTGCATAACACCCTTCCGCTGTGTTAGAGGAAACTTCTAGGTGCGTTACCAAGATGCTTGATGGACAATTCCGCACATTTTCTACAATAGTTGTGTAGTTTAAATATTGTGATATATGGTATGAAGTATGTTCGCACAATGATAACCATAAAAGGACAAGCACACACACGCATACTAATGTCTTTTGGTGACTAACATGTCATGCGAATATACACTGAAATTATATTCAAGATTGTATGATAGCTAAATACACGTCTCTTTGTGTCAGGCAAGCAACCAAGCAGATGTTAGCCACAGTGACGCCTTGCTCAAATCTAGCCATTCGACGCTTCCCAGGTGTACCGCTTAAAACCTTCAATATTTAGAAAAGGTCATCTTCCACCTAATTGACAACCCATATCGATGACTGCTGCAGACGTATCAGACAGGCGGATATCATTAGCATAATGCTGTGTAGAACCCATGCGACATCATTAAATATCAAGTGTCATTACGGATGGTTTGATTCCTACTTTCCTTAATGAGTTATAGCCAGCAATACATGTATTGCACATAAGTCACATCAAGACGCATGGAGCCATCGATATTTTATCGTTTGCGCAACCCGTGAACTCTTCAGGCTGCACAACACGGCAATAAGCCCAGATTAAACCAGGTACCATTACAACGACGATAATAAACATGTACATATCCGCTTGAAAAGTTGTTGCTGCAAATAAACATGATAGCTTGTTATTCATTAAAGTACAACAATGTGTTTAGTCTAACCTGCAGCCTGTGGGCCTCATCTAAAATTCATGTTCAAAAGCAGTTCAGTATTTTGAAATCCTATTTACTTCGACACTATATCAAGTTATTTGATACAGTACTAATTTGCAAAAACCGAATAATATCAGTCTATCTATCTATCTATCTATCTATCTATCTATCTATCTATCTATCTATCTATCTATCTATCTATCTATCTATCTATCTATCTATCTATCTATCTATCTATCTATCTATCTATCTATCTATCTATCTATCTATCTATCTATCTATCTATCTATCTATCTATCTATCTATCTATCTATCTATCTATCTATCTATCTATCTATCTATCTATCTATCTATCTATCTATCTATCTATCTATCTATCTATCTATCTATCTATCTATCTATCTATCTATCTATCTATCTATCTATCTATCTATCTATCTGTACCTGAATTAGAAATGGTCTTTTTGCAAGGCTACATAGATAGTTTGTGTAGTTATTAATAATGATCATATACTTCATTTATTCCTATATTATGTGTAGAAGGTTTAGCTTTTCGATGTATCGCATTATATTTGGGCGTGGATAGGTGTCAGACGTAATTTATTGCGCGTGAATAAAAACGGTCCTTTTGTCATGCAATGGTATTGTTGTGATATTAAATGCTGCTTAAAGCAGGATCGCAGATACCCGTAGATACCATGTGACATATAGGCTATCTACCACTAATCGCCGAACGTACCAGGCTATCAGTCTATCAATCACGAAAAATATATGTCCAGAACTCTACTCTTTGTATGCAGCTAGGGTTTCACCTAGGTCAAATATTGTCACTGATGTAAAACTTTTGACATCTGTACTCATGCTTTGTGAAAATGCTCTTGGAAGAATGTTAACACAATAATTAAACTATTTACGGTTTATAGCGGTCTAGTTTGGCGTAGTTTTAATAAAATTACGAGTTTGCGCATTTTTGAATCTTGCTGTAGAATGGTCCTTTTGCTATATTTGCTATGCCTTCGAACATGTTTTAAGAGCATTCATATGCTGGATAAAGCCATCAGAACTTATGAAGTATGTAAGATGCCAGCATGAGGATGCAGATTTAACTTCCTTTCTCCTGTCAATTGCTCTTATGAGATAACCCTAGATGACACTAGGGTTGGCCTTTTCTCCAGCACAACCTGGCCAATCATGTTTTTTCTTACTTGGTTTGGAAACAAATAACTAATATCAATGTTCCCAGGGTTAATTGAACATAAAATTCTTCTAAATTGCCAAGTTAGTTGCATTTATCAATACTCCTATCTACCTTACAAACGTACAGCTTCTTCGATACATTTTAACGCACAGTGTAGGCTGTTATTCGCTATATCAGTCAGACTTCAGCTCGCGACGACAGAGGATATTCTCAAGGCTACTGCTGCGCTGCCACAACTATCAATTAATGTCAGAAATTTCAAGCAGGTTGCATTATTGTTCTCATACATTCTGAGAAGGCTACGACACGGTAGCTCTCGACCGTTCTTCGTTCTACGGGTTTGGCGAGCACTGAACAGGTCGCATGTACTTTCGACTCAAAATTTGAGTCGACATCTGTTGCCTGTACTGCTGTAGCGTAGTCCCACGACGCCAGCCCGAGTGAGTACAGTAAGTGTCAATATTTATACCAGTCCATGCACAGTCTGTGTGTGCTTCTATATCTGCTGTATGCATGTTCTCCTGTGTCAGCTGTCTGTGCCTACCTCTAGATCAGCTTTCAGTCTGCTCCTCCATCCATGTTATCTGTCAGTCTGTTCCTGAACTTCATTTGTACATATGTACTCCAGTGTCAGCTGTCTATGTCCGATGTAAACTGGAACGCTAGTGTTGGCTGTCATAATATACCTCTGTATCATCTGTATGCATTTACCCCTGTCTCAGCTGTCTGTGGGTCCCTCTATATCACCTTTACCTCTATGTCAGCTATCACTATGTATATCTATATCATTTGTGTGCATGTACCACTATATTATCTGCCAGTCTGTATATATATGTTACCTGTCAGTCTGTTCCTAGACTTCATTTGTCAGCTGTATATATCAGCTGTAAACTGGAACCCCAGTGTCGGCTGTCATACTCTACCTCTGTATCATCTGTATGCATATACCCCTCTGTTATCTGTCAGTTACAGACATAGTGTAGACAAACTTAGCTTGCTGTAGTCATGTAATAGACAGTGGATACCTGTATAGCCTGTTGATGTTGTAAACATGGTGTATATATACTGCATAATTTTCCCATAATGTTCTAGACATGGTGTATGCTATATATGCTACTTTTTTCATGCCTGTAGGTGTTGTAGACATGGTGACTTTGTATCTTACATATACTATGACTAGATGTTGCAGGCATGGCATACACACTATACCGCATATACTATGCTTGTATATGTTGCATACACAGACATTGTGAAGGAATTTCAACCTTTACTGGACCTCGATTTTTTTTACTGGACCAAAGTTTTGACAACCATATATGGCCACGCTGTACTTTTTAAAATCCGCGTAAAATCAACTTTTGCGTTTCCGGCAACCACGGAACCACCTGTAGTCACGTCGCCTGGCAAATGACTAACGAACCGGCGAAAATTGTAAATACTGGGAGAAAGACGAAGAGATGTGAAACGGCAAGTTCTTGGGTTTATTTTCGTTTTTGAGGGGATACTGGCATGTATATTATATAAAAAATTATTACCGGACCAAGGACCGGTGAACAATCACATTTTTTATCGGACCCAAAAAAAGTTTACTGGATGTCCGACGGGTCCGGTAAACCTGCACAATGTCTGCATACACGGTGTAGACCATGCATATTGCATGCACCATGCCTGTAGATATCCTAGGCATGCTGTAGACTAAGTTAGCAGCATACCTGTAGAAACTGTGCTATCATATAGTGCTGCATAACTTGCAAGAAGTCAACATAACACTGGATTATTGTGTAGCAGCTGAGCAGTTCCTACCAACAACTTTTGAAAAGACATCCAACGCTACTGAACAATTACCAGGTAAGGCTTCTCACTGTACTTGTATAGATGCCAATATTCTGAACAGAAAATATCAGCAGTTGCAATGTATGTAAACATGTTCTGAAAAGACTCAATAATCGCATGATTTTTTTAGCAACCAAAATCAACAGCGGGACCCAATTGTAATTTTTTTTATATGTTGAACATATATTTGTTATGTTGTTTGTTGTATTGAAAATAACATGTATTGATCTAATCTTTGTGTTTCTAACTTTTGTTTTGTGTTGTGTAATTATAATGCTACAGTAACAGTGACTTATCGAAGGTTAAAGATCTATCTAGCATAACTAATACTTTTAAGTGTATACCCTATATCATCCTTGACACCACCTCTGGTGTACTAACGTGGCAGTGTAACTATTAAAAGCAACAAACTTGATCATCAAGATACTGGAAGTGTTCTACTCATTATTTCTATTACCATTAAAATGCTAATTTGTTTTAGTTATGGAGGCAGAGTCGGGTGAGGCAGATACTGATGATACCTTTGATGATGACTACGACCCCTGTGGATCCATTACAGATCCTTACAGCAGGTAATTGTATCAACAGCTTATATAGTAAATCACGTTCACTAATTGGCAGAAGTACAGAGATGGTACTATCCCCGGAACTGCATTCTAAACGTCCTGAACTGTAGGAAATGTAAACATTATAGCACATGTTTTTATGTCGTGATGACCGGAGCTCCTTTGCTTTTCTCACCTACCGATACGTTTTGATAACATCGACATCATTAACATTCCCATGTTTTATTGTTCCATGTGGAAGGCCAATGTCATTGACCATGGTAGATATTATTCCAAAGCGTCTCAGGGGGAGTTTGTGATAATTATATGGTTGACATATATGCCTCTCTCAAATGACTTGTCTTAAATTCAGTTTAAAATACTGTTGATGTCATCATTGCATGTTATATTCTGATTAATCATTTTGTTTACAGCTTTACCATGGGGGTGGTGGGGGAACAGGGGAGGCAGTCGATTCACCCCATTCATGGGAATGACAAACAAAGAATTGTGCGATAATGATGACATGGCTACTGCTACAATGCTTGATCCATACTTGGGTATATCTACTCATAAAATTAACCCAAGGTGTGATTTAACTGTCATCAATATATCTACATTTTATGATATAATTGATTGTGTCATGGGCATACTTAGGATGACTTTCAGATATCCTTGCATTTGATCTAATTGCTTTATAATAATTGAGAGTTAAATAACAATGAACCATATTATTCACAGGTTTAGGCCCATGAAAGCCAGGCATGCAGAATGGAAAGATACAATAGAACACTTTAAATTGCATTAGGATTTCCACAAGACCTATCATGAACTGTCATCTGGTGAAGCTCTGCGTATTGTTCCTCTCCAAGACAAAAGCACAGAATGCGTCCTACAAAGACCATGTAATTAGATGATAGTCAACATGTGCTGATATTTTGCTTCACAAGATGTAAATATACATATTTACTATTGTAAATACTTTATTGCATTGTCTTCAGGTGATGAAATACCTTCGTATGTTTGACAAGAATTCTGGGTATGAGATTCAGCCCTGCTATCGTTACACCATGGAAGGGCACGTTGGGGCAAAGATAAGCTCTACACAAAAATGGTAAACCTGCACACTGCATAACGGTATCATAAGATATACAAGAATAAATGATGTGGTAATTAAAGGGGATCTGAAACAGTCTGTGGTCACATTTTGATAGAACATGGTTTTATATGTTAGCTTTCTCTAAATATGCTACCATGGCCTTCACAGAACTCATTTAGTTGCCACCTGCATACCAGTAATCGTATTTTAACAAAAAATTTCATTGGCTAAAAGCATTTATATGTCCCTTTTCGATTGAGACAACAAGGTGTATTATTTACGACACGTCCATGTGTGAACCTCGAAATTCTCACTTATTGAGTTCCATTCATTTATTTGCGTCATTGCTGTTGAATGAAATTATCAAGATTTAAGACTGTTATTGGAATGCATTATTGCAGTCATCCCTGGATTCGACCTTCAGAAGCTGTGAACACAAATTCAAGTAGCCCGAGAAGAGACCACCACAGGTTATATCTGTTACTTTCGGACTGCCTTCATAATCACTCGGCATGACCCAGGCTTTCCTTATCTTAATAAAATGACTCTTT
The DNA here is from genome assembly GCA_034190875.2 of Urechis unicinctus. NCBI lineage: Eukaryota > Metazoa > Annelida > Polychaeta > Xenopneusta > Urechidae > Urechis > Urechis unicinctus. Next base: position 47,644,864 of record CM067344.1, on the reverse strand, counting down.
ATGAATAACATGATGTATGAATGTGATTAAATTTGTTTTCATGAGACTTTACCTTTGTGGTTCAGATGGAGGTGCAATTAGTGAATCGGACTCTCCGAATAACCGGGATGATGTAATAGACTCATCACAAAGCCTCCCACACAACTTGGTACTCGGTTCAGACCTGTCATCCTATGAAGAAAGCTCCATTCAGGCTACTTCCTCAAAAGCCACATTTAATGTGGTAAGGCAATATCTCCAAACTAAATTGTGAATGGTTTTACAAAAAACTGTATAAATATATCCGCACAATTGAAGAGCGTTTTATGAAATGTTTAGCTTTTGAATCTGTTATTGACTCTTAGTAACAATGATTGTTTCATAGCAGCAACATTATATATAGTTTGCAAGCCGTTTACATTATTTGAAGTACTAATTATTATATATGCTCTAATTAATTTCTGCATTTCAACAAGTTATGGTTATTACAATAATGCTTTTAGTCCTGAGTGTTATGTGTTTGTCAAACAATTGTATGTCAATGCACTAAATGATTGTCTGTCATTGATTTTGTAACATTTACAAGAAAAATTGTTATTTCTGTTACAGGAAACAGTTGAAGCAAGTGTGCGTGGAAAAGCCCTTCCATTGGAGGAGATAAACTTCATCATTCATCAATGTCCTCAAACGAGGAAAATGTACCATTGCTGGTGTCAACAAACTCTGTGAGCAAAATGGATTGATGAAAACAGTCTTAGACCAAAAGTGGGGCAAGCAATTTCACAAAGATATGATAAAGAGACTGATTGGTATGTATCGTTTTTATGGAAAGAACAATGATAAAATAAGGCAAGCTGTAGCATTATCTAAACCCTAATATGACTTTGAATAAAGCTTCTCTCAAGCATTGATGGATTTGTGTGTTTGTGGGGAAGGTGGGTGCCAGAGTTTTAATTGTTTGGCTTCCATCTATTAGTTTTGTTACTTGGCTCTCATACATGTTTTCAATGTTTACATTGTGTATGGGTATAGGGGCAATAAAGTCTTTGATGCTAAATATATTAGTATACGGGGTATACACTGCCGCCAACATGTATGCAACAAGTACAGGCAAAGCCTATGCACTATAAATAGTCTACACCATGTGTACATCAACTACATGCATAGTATATGCAGTATTCACTGTCTACAACATGTCTACAACATTGTATATGCAGTGTATGTAGTGTACACCATATCTACAAGAACTACAGGCATAGTATATGCAGTATACACTGTCTATAACATGTCTACAACATCTACAGGCAGAGTATATCTAGTATTTATAGTTTATACCATGTGTACAACAACTGCAGGCACAGTATATGCAGTGTTACGCTGTCTACAACACCTACAACAATTACAGGCATAGTATATGCAGTATTCACTGTCTACAGCATGTCTACAACATTGTATATGCAGTGTATGTAGTGTACACCATATCTACAAGAACTACAGGCATAGTGTATGCAGTATACACTGTCTACAACATCTACAGGCATAGTATATCTAGTAAATATAGTTTACACCATGTGTACAACAACTGCAGGCATAGTATATGCAGTGTTATGCTGTCTACAACACCTACAACAACTACATGCATCGTATATGCAGTATTCACTGTCTACAACATGTCTACAATATTGTTTATGCAGTGTATGTAGTGTGCACTATATCTACAAGAACTACAGGCATAGTGTATGCAGTATACACTGTCTACAACATGTCTACAACATCGACAGGCATGGTATATCTAGTATATATAGTTTATACCATGTATACAACAACTCCATGCATAGTATATGCTGTGTTACACTGTTTACAACACCTACAACAACTACAGGCATAGTATATGCCACATTTTCTGTCTTTATTATGTCTACAACAACTACAGGCGTAGTATATGCAGTAATCGGTGTCTAAAACATGTCTATAGTATTGTATATGCAGTGTATGTAGTGTACACCGTATCTACAAGAACTACAGGCATAGTGTATGCAGTATTCACTGTCTACAACATGTCTACAACATCTATCTACAGGCATAGTTTATCTAGTATATTTAGTTAATACCATGTATACAACAACTGAAGGCATAGTATATACAGTGTTACGCTGTCTACAACACCTAAAACAACTACAGGCATAGTATATGCCTTATTTTCTGTCTTTATTATGTCTACAACATCTACAGGCGTTGATTAAGTAGTAAATATAGTATGTACAAAGTCTGCAACAACTACAGGCATAGCATATGCATTATTCACTGTCTACAAAATGTCTACAACATTATATATGGAGTGTATGTAGTGTACACCGTTGCTACATGAACTAACAGTATAGTTTATGCAGTATACACAGTCTACAACAGGTCTACAACATCTACAGGCATAGGTTATCTAGTATATATAGTTTACACCATGTGTACAACAACTACAGGCATAGTATATGCAGTGTTACGCTGTCTACAGCATCAACAACAACTACAGGCATAGTATATGCAGTATTCATTGTCTACAACATGTCAACAACATTGTATATGCAGTATGGGTAGTGTAGACCGTATCTACAAGAAATACAGGCATAGTTTATGCAGTATACACTGTCTATAACATGTCTACAACATTTACAGGCATAGTATATCTAGTATATATAGTTTATACCATGTGTACAACAACTGCAGGCATAGTATATGCAGTGATACGCTGTCTACAACACCTACAACAACTACAGGCATAGTATATTGCGTATGTTCTGTCTTCATTATGTCTACAGCAACTACAGGCATAGTATATACAGTATTCACTGTCTACAGGATGTTTTCACAACATTGTATTTGCAGTGTATGTAGTGTACACCGTATCTACAAGAACTACAGGCATAGTGTTTGCAGTATTCACTGTCTACAACATGTCTACAACATTTACAAGCATAGTTTATCTAGTGTATATAGATTAGACCACGTGTACAACAACTTCATGCATAGTGTATGCAGTGTTACGCTGTCTACAACAACTACAACAACTACATGCATAGTATATGCAGTATTCACTGTCTACAACATGTCTACAACATTGTATATGCAGTGTATGTAATGTACACTATATCGACAAGACCTACAGGCATAGTGTATGCAGTATACACTGTCTACAACATGTCTACAACATCTACAGGCATAATATATATAGTTAACACCATGTGTACAACAACTACAGGCAGAGTATATGCATTGTTATGCTGTCTACAACACATAAAACAACTACAGGCATAGTATATGCAGTATTCACTGTCTACAACATGTCTACAATATTGTTTATGCAGTGTATGTAGTGTGCACTATATCTACAAGAACTACAGGCATAGTGTATGCAGTATACACTGTCTACAACATGTCTACAGCATCTACAGGCATGGTATATCTAGTATATATAGTTTATACCATGTGTACAACAACTGCAGGCATAGTATATGCAGTGATACGCTGTCTACAACACCTACAACAACTACAGGCATAGTATATGCCGTATGTTCTGTCTTCATTATGTCTACAGCAACTACAGGCACAGTATATACAGTATTCACTGTCTACAGGATGTTTTCACTACATTGTATTTGCAGTGTATGTAGTGTACACCGTATCTACAAGAACTACAGGCATAGTGTTTGTAGTATTCACTGTCTACAACATGTCTACAACATTTACAAGCATAGTTTATATAGTATATATAGATTAGACCATGTGTACAACAACTACAGGCAGAGTATATGCAGTGTTATGCTGTCTACAACACATAAAACAACTACAGGCATAGTATATGCAGTATTCACTGTCTACAACATGTCTACAATATTGTTTATGCAGTGTTTGTAATGTACACTATATCTACAAGACCTACAGGCATAGTGTATGCAGTATACACTGTCTACAACATGTCTACAACATCTACAGGCATAATATATATAGTTAACACCATGTGTACAACAACTACAGGCAGAGTATATGCAGTGTTATGCTGTCTACAACACATAAAACAACTACAGGCATAGTATATGCAGTATTCACTGTCTACAACATGTCTACAATATTGTTTATGCAGTGTATGTAGTGTGCACTATATCTACAAGAACTACAGGCATAGTGTATGCAGTATACACTGTCTACAACATGTGTACAACATCTACAGGCATGGTATATCTAATATACATAGTTTATACCATGTATACAACAACTGCATGCATAGTATATAGAGTGTTACGCTGTCTACAACCCCTACAACAACTACAGGCATAGTATATGCCGCATTTTCTGTCTTTATCAGGTCTTCAACAACTACAGGCATAGTATATGCAGTGTTCACTGTCTAAAACATGTCTATAGTATTGTATATGCAGTGTATGTAGTGTACACCGTATCTACCAGAACTACAGGCATAGTGTATGCAGTATTCACTGTCTACAACATGTCTACAACATTCTATTTGCAGTGTATATAGAATGCACGGTATCTACAAGAACTACAGGCGTAGGTTATGCAGTATACACTGAGTGCAACATGTCTACAACATCTACAGGCATAGTATATCTAGTATATACAGTTTTTACCATGTGTACAACGACTACAGGCATAGTATATGCAGTATTCACTGTCTACAACATGTCTACAACATTGTATATGCAGTGTATGTAGTGTACACCGTATCTACAAGAACTACAGGCATAGTGTATGCAGTATACACTGTCTACAACATGTCTACAACATCTACATGCATGGTATATCTAGTATATATAGTTTACATCATGTGTACAACAACTGCAGGCATAGTATATGCAGTGTTACGCTGAATACAACACATGCAACAACTACAGGCATAGTATATGCAGTGTGTTCTGTCGTGATTATGCCTACAACAACTACAGGCGTAGTATATACAGTATTCACTATCTACAAGATGTCTACAGCGTTCTATTTGCAGTGTATGTAGTGTGCACGGTATCTACAAGAACTACAGGCATAGCGTATGCAGTTTTCACTGTCTACAACATGTCTACAGCATCTACAGGCATAGTATATCTAGTATATACAGTTTATACCATGTGTACAACAACTGCAGGCATAGTTTATGCAGTGCTACGCTATCTACAACACCTACAACAGCTAGAGGCATTGTTTATGCAGTATTCTCTGTCAATAACGTGTCTACAACATTGTTTATGCACAGTATGTAGTGTACACCGAATCTACAATCACTACAGGCAAAGTATATCCAGTAAACATAAACTACACCATGTGCATAATAACTGCAGGCATAGTATATGCAGTGTTCTCTGTCTACTACACACCTAAAACAACTACAGGCATAGTATATCTAATGTTCTGTCTGCGTTGTGTCAACAACATCTACAGTCATAGCATAAGTAGAAATATTGTTTATTCAATGTCTACTACAACTAGAGGTATGGTATATGCAGTATTCGCCGTCAACAACATGTCTACAACATTGTATATGCAGTGTATGCAGTATACGACGCATCTAAAAGACCAACAGGCATAGTATATCCTGTATATATGTTTACACCATGTGTACAACAACTACAGGCATAGTATATACAGTGTTACGCTGTCTACAACACCTAAAACAACTACGGGCATAGTACATGCCTTATTTTCTGTCTTTATTATGTCTACAACATCTACAAGCGTTGATTAAGTAGTAAATATAGTATGCACAAAGTCTGCAACAACTACAAGCATAGCATATGCATTATTCACTGTCTACAACATGTCTACAACATTGTATATGCAGTGTATGTAATGTACACTATATCTACAAGACCTACAGGCATAGTGTATGCAGTATACACTGTCTACAATATGTCTACAACATCTACAGGCATAGTATATATAGTTAACACCATGTGTACAACAACTACAGGCAGAGTATATGCAGTGCTATGCTGTCTACAACACATACAACAACTACAGGCATAGTATATGCAGTATTCACTGTCTACATCATGTCTACAATATTGTTTATGCAGTGTATGTAGTGTGCACTATATCTACAAGAACTACAGGCATAGTGTATGCAGTATACACTGTCTACAACATGTCCACAACATCTACAGGCATGGTTTGTCTAATATATCTATTTTATACCATGTATACAACAACTGCATGCATAGTATATGCAGTGTTACGCTGTCTACAACACCTACAACAACTACAGGCATAGTATATGCCGCATTTTCTGTCTTTATCAGGTCTACAACAACTACAGGCATAGTATATGCAGTATTCAGTGTCTAAAACATGTCTATAGTATTGTATATGCAGTATTCACTGCCTACAACATGTGTACAACATCTACAGGCATTGTATATCTAGTATATATAGTTTACATCATATGTACAACAACTGCAGGCATAGTATATGCATTGTTACGCTGTCTACAACACCTACAACAACTACCGGCATAGTATATGCAGTATTCACTGTCTACAACATGTCTACAACATTGTATATGCAGTGTGGGTAGTGTACACCGTATCTACAAGAAATACAGGCATAGTTTATGCAGTATACACTGTCTATAGCATGTCTACAACATTTACAGGCATAATATATCTAGTGTATATAGTTTACAGCATGTGTATAACAACTGCATGCATAGTATATGCAGTGTTACGCTGTCTACAACACCTACAACAAATACAGGCTGAGTATATACCGTATTTTCTGTCTTCATTATGTCTACAACAACTACAGGCATAGTATATGCAGTTTTACGCTGTCTACAGCACCTACAACAACGACAGCCATAATATATGCAGTAATCTATGTCTACATCATGTCTACAGCATTTTATATGCAGTGTTTGTAGTGTACACCGACTCTACCAGAACTACAGGCATAGTGTATGCAGTATACACTGTCTACAACATGTCTACATCTCGGGCATAGTATATCTAGTATATATAGTTTACACCAAGTGTTCATCAACTACAGGCGTAGTTTATGCCTTATGTTCTGTCTTCATTGTGTCTACAACATCTACAGGCACAGCATAAGTTTTAAATATTGTTTAAACATTGTCTACAACAACTACAGGCATAGTATATGCAGTGATCACTGTCTGCAAGATGTCTACAACATTGTATATGCAGTGTATGTAGTGTACACTGTATCTACAGGAACTACAGGCATAGTGTATGCAGTATACACTGTCTACAACATGTCTACAATATCTACAGGCATAGTATATCCTGTATATATGTTTACAACATGTGTACAATAACTACAGGCATAGTATATGCAGTCTACAACACACCTATAACTACTACAGTCATATTATATGCCGTATATGCTGTCTTCATTATGTCTACAACCTCTACAGGCATAGTATGTGAAGTATTCACTGTATACAACATGTCTACATCATTGTATATGCAGTGTATGTAGTGTACCTGCATAGTTTATGCAGTATACACAGTCTACAATATGTCTGCAACATCTACAGGTACAGCATATGCTGTGTTTATTGCCTACAACATGTGTTACAATACTAAACGAAGTTTGCATAAGGCTCCTCTAGCGCGTGTGATGAATTTGTGGAACAGTTTTCATTGTTCAGCTTCCTTAAGTCATGATATGTATTAATTGCGCTATATACCTGGCTCCCATACATTATTTCAATGTATATATTTTGTAAGGATAAAGGGAAAATAAAGAGTTTAGTGCTATAGGTTTAAGTGTCTGCTTTGAAAACCAGCTCGCAACATATTGAAGAAGTATTCTGAAAAAAAACCTGTGACACATGCCCCTTCTCATAGTACACCGATAATATGACAAAAGGACCATCATCAAATTCCGATGAAAATAAAAGTAAATATAAGACAAAACACACCATGAATTCTGACAAAAGGACCATCAATATGACAAAAGGACCACTTCAATGACAAAAGGACCACTCGTACCTAGCAAAAGGACCACTGTGGTCCTTTTGCAATGTGCGGGTGGTCCTTTTGCTAGTCAAATCTCTATCTATCTATCTATCTATCTATCTATCTATCTATCTATCTATCTATCTATCTATCTATCTATCTATCTATCTATCTATCTATCTATCTATCTATCTATCTATCTATCTATCTATCTATCTATCTATCTATCTATCTATCTATCTATCTATCTATCTATCTATCTATCTATCTATCTATCTATCTATCTATCTATCTATCTATCTATCTATCTATCTATCTATCTATCTATCTATCTATCTATCTATCTATCTATCTATCTACTATCAAGAATTTTCGCATCAATTGTAACTAGGTTTTTAACTGGTACGTTTCCAATGTAAAATATATAAAGCCGCTTTTGAGGACAGACACGCATCTTATCGACTGCGACAGTAATGACCACCACTATTGATTGAACTTCATTCATAAATGCCTTTCTTTATTACAACTAGTATCCTTTGTTTGGTGGTAAATACTGTAAGGCAGCACTAAGCAGATTTGTGACATCTCATCATGTAACCAAGCGCGTGGGTGTCGGGTTGGTCCAAGTTGAATCACTTATGTATCTGCCTCACGAAGCCCTCATCAACAGGGATCAACAAGTGCAATGAATCTTAATTTCATTGGTCAACCATTGCATACAGATTAATTGTGAAGGTTAACCAGAGCATATCAGGGTCGAGAGGAGTCTGGCTACAAATTGGGGTCATGCCGGAAATAACACGAATCATGACTCATGAAGGAATATAATCAGTGAAACTGTCGCGTCATGAATAACAAGTATAAATCAGAATTTATTTAAATTCGCCAGTGATTTAATGAGCTATTCTGTTAGGTTGCATGTTTACAATATCTGTTACGTTTTGATATCCCTTCATATTAACAATTGGCGCGTACACGTCGCAAATCCTGATGCCATAAACCATATTCTTAAATTAAGAGCTTCATGCTTTGGTATCGAAGCGATTTGACCTCGCCGTATGAATCTGCGTTGATCAAATAATTCATCACACTGGCGGATTTTGAACCTGCAACCGCACATTCTGAGGCAATCTGAGGCAAAAATAAGCCAAGCCTTACGGAAGATATCGTCGCTGTATCGTTTTGCCGGATCAAATCTCGTACAAATAGAGGAATAAAGGCTATAATCTGCTGACCTCACATTTCTTTGCAGATATGTATTCTTCGTAACTATAGAGCATTAGTAAATGAGCAACCACACTTGGCAGTCGTTCAACCACTCACGCTCCAAAGTTGGATAACATCCACCAGCTGTGGCTGAAAATGAACCGGCATCAACAGGAAATTGTCAATTCCGCTGACAATTTAGGATGATTTGAACAGCCTATAACATTGATTGCCTGTTCTGTTTCAATACGCTTTTGCAGCAGCTGCGCGGTAGCAATTATGTGGTGTAAATAGAATGGAAGATGTAATATCAATAATCAACGCAAGCATTCGCACCCGCTCACATACTAACATAATGATTTAGCTGACCATTCAGTGTATTCTACATTTATTTCGCTCTAAAATCAATAAGAAATCGAAAAGTACCTCGGTCATTTTGGTGAATGAATGCAGCAATGATTAAAATCGACGAACAATTGCACTACAGTGCACTTCCTACCACTGTTTTGTGCAAATATGGTACTGCAGGTAGGTAGGGATAGATAATTTGCATGTGAAAATCAGTATGTACATACATATATTGCAAATATTGCAGTGGTGCCTGAGGTTCAATTATAAATTATCCCGCAATTGTTTGAATAATCAGCCGGCGCTATTCAACGTACTCATCATTGCTCTGATAAATGGTCGTTAACTACCTAATTGACAATTATCACCGATTGTTGTTGGCGTGTAAGAGATTGTTAATCGTTTGTCTAATGCTCCGTGGGACCCAAGAGAATTAATGTAAAATTTAGTATCATTGCGAACGACTTAATTCACAATTTGCAGCATGTGTCTGGCTAGTAAGACGTCAAGTGTCATGGATCTAACAATACTTTATTGTTGGCGCTGCTCGTTGATAATCTAAAGGTTGGACAGTTTCGTACATTAATCTTGCACTCGTATGTAAATTTACTTTCTTTAGATGAAAAAAATTACAACTACATATTGTTCTTGCCCCAGGTGTGAAATCATGTTGCTTGCATGTGTTGGCTATCGTATGTTTATGCCACATGCTCAAACCAACATCTTACGAGATTTAATGCAAACATAGCACAGAGCAAGTCCCATTGCTCGGCAAAGTAGTTGTCGAGTTGTTCTCTGTCAGATCATTTAAGGACATGCCTCAGCAAGACCTCGCCAACATTGGTCAGCAGATGCAATCCATCTCAATTTAATGAGTCCGCCATTTGCAAGATGGATAATTACGGAGGTTATCCCGAGCAGAGTTGATAGATTTGGGTGACATAGCATGTACGAAAAAGGTTTCACAAATGACGAAATAAAATTTTCTTGCGGGAATTACTCAACATACCCCATTTTATGTTCATGTACAGTATGATTTTTCTTAATCATTCGGGGTATGATGTACGTTTATTCATTCTACATAATTGCTCGCCCAGAATGCAAATAAGGGATATTTCTTATTCCATTCCATTGCATCCTTCTATAAATATCAGAGGATTATGTGACATTTAGTTGACATCTTTGTTGTGAAAGCGAGAACAGTGATTGGTGGTTTTTATTGCTCTTTTTTGTTATGTGTAAATAAAATTGCACTCTTGTATTTATTTTGCAAGGAATCTGCATACTTTGATGTCTACAGCTTTCTGACTTTGCTTGGTCATCTACAAGGAACTTCATATGCAGTGGAAAGAGGAACTTACCTAGCACACCAATCCACAACCTATACGCATCTTATGATTTATATAAGAAACCGTCTAAAGTTTTGGAGAGTTACAGATTCAGGAATTTCATAGAACTAGGCTGTTGCTGTTCGCCGAGCATGGTAATAAGCACCATTAGCCAACCATGTTATGCGACAAATGTTAAAACAGCTCAAAATGCACCCGTAGGTTGTAACGTTATAAGTTGGTGATTCGCATATAGGTAACATACCTAATCAGTTTGATGGGTTATTAATTTTTGAACTACGGCGATCTTTGTGCTTCCCAGTAGCGCAGGGTCTATGTCATCCGAAGCGAAGTCGTTTGTCCCCAATTGTTTTACCTGTCTACATCAAGTGACGATAATCTTTTTAAATGTTTAAGATGCAGATTTACAGCGCTATGTGCCGTAACTGTCCACAGAATGTAATTCTGCGGAAAACCTTTCTAGAGGGCCAATATAAGGACATGTATTTAAAAACAACAATATAGCCAATTAACATTAATTGATTTCATACATACATGTATACAAAGGAATACCGAAAGGATACTTCGCAGCCATCTTGTACGACTAATCACTGCTACCAGAGAGATCATCAACCGCACCCCCAACCCCCCTTCCAACTAGAAGTACAACAGTCCATCCATTGATGTTTACTGCCTGAAGGCTCTATGCGTGCTGTATTACTTTCTCTCTAATGTTTACTGAAATTATGATATGCATCTGCAGAGCGAGCTACTCAAGAGTACTAATAATATCACTTTTACCTTAATATCCAGTATAAATTATGATTACCACATTTGCTGCTGTGAACTAGCACCATAAATATACATTTACGATTGGAATCTGGTGAGAAACCGAGTAGTACCTCACCGAATGATATGTCACGACAACACAGCACCACACTACGGGTTCACTGAATTAAACATTAGTAATGTAAACTCCAATTCTATCAGGGAGATTGACTGATGCATAACGATGTATCATATATCATTATTCATTAATGTTCTAACATTCGTTGGTTCATAGTGCATGCAAGCAGACTTCACGAACGATAACAGAAGCCGATAATTAACATGCCATAAAGCTTACCTCTTGATTGCCCAAGTCTCACGAGACCAATCGAAGGACAACGATTATTCAAAGCAACGCCTTGCGGATAAATTAATAACTCCGTTGCTTTTATAAAGATAGTTATAACTTTGCTTCAAAATCACAAACGTTGCCATTTTGCGGGAGATCGCAGCATTTTTCCTGCAATACTACCTACTTGGGAATTCTTGTTAGTGAAAGGGAAGGACCCAAGTGATTTATAAGCATTATTCATAGGTATGTTTAATCAGTGAAGATTTCCCTTGTTAATATGACGTTTCATGTTGAGCCACTAAGCCGGTTTTTAACCCTCCTACATTCATTTAAATGATTGGGTTACTTTGAAGGATTGGCGTATATTGAATATGTCTTCTGCCATAACTAGATAAATGGTATCGTATTATTACATGTCATTCAATAGAAGAGTATGCGTGGGCGTCCCAACAACGTGGTTGCAGGCTAACCGAAATCGGATACGCCATTGCTGTTTGATAATTTTATATTGCATGGCATCAAAATAGCACATAGTGTAATTTTTACTCAGAAAAGTACAAGCCCAACAATATCGACTACCCATATATGAACCACTGTACTATCAGGTAGGGTTCAAATATTAAGATGTGAAGATTTGACCAGATTTGGGAGTTCTAACGATTGCGAATTTCACTTCATTTATTTGGAGTTGGCGTTCAATACGTACAGTAGAGAACAATTTATTCAACTTGCAACATACCAGTGGAAGTACAACGATAACTCGATATTCAGCAACTCAACGATATGATCACCAAAACCCGATTATATCCCTGCAGGTAGTTCAGCAGTTATCAATAACATGTGTCACGAGTGATTTTGACGGATTAGGCTATGATGATGGAATGGCTGAAAAATTGTGCCTCCTTCCCTGTCAGGGAGGATTAACGACTTGATGTATTGGTTCCGGCGCACAGGACGTCTAGACTAATGGCCACTATACTGCAAGCCGTGGAATAACAGCTTGTGTGTGAATCATAATATTACTCGGTGCACTCCTTAATACATTGAAATTTCAGCAGAACATCGTAAAACAGTCTATATATATATATATATATATATATATATATATATATATATATATATATATATATATATATATATATATATATATATATATATATATATATATATATACATATATATATATATATATATATATATATAAATATATCGCACGGTTTATGATGGTTTTTTCGGCAATTTATTTCTTGGGTTAATTTTCTTGAAATTTTGACTGATACTACGACTGTTCCAAAAATTTGCAGTGATATAAAGCTACAAAATGGTGTAAATATTTAAGATCAAACAATAATCCCCGGAAAAGACTTTGACGTAAGTTTAAGGTCAAGGTCCACAAAATGATTCTTGGTGATGCGCAACATTGTTGCCGACCATTTAAAAAAACAAATGAAATTCCAAAAAAAATTGCGACCGGCATTGCCTGCCCAACAACGTTCACAAACACACACACAAACAAACGAACACAAACGAACTCATCAAGATAACTTGGCGTAAGTATTCGCCAAGTTGACAAATCCACAATCCGAACTGATCACCCAACACTTGCCTGACTTTTTGTTTACAATGCAGCGGGAGTGACTGAACGAAGCAAATAATAACCATATGTTTTACCTCAAATAACAGGTAAGTTGTTAACGTAAACCAGATCCACATGACTACAACTTAGACTTTTTTTACTGCACAATTGAAGTTGTAATAATCTAATTATCATTCACAACTAATTCAGAGTTAGTTGCAGGTTCGTTGGTTGAATGTCTTACAAATATTACAATACCTCTTCTAGTCGTGGTATACAGATTATTCTAATATAAGAATAACATGATATACTCTGTGAGATAATATCTGCAAAAAAAGAACGGTAGTGCTACAATTAAATTATGTTTTCTTCGTTATAAAATAATAGGTGCATTTACATTGAAACCCATGTTGAAATATCCATGAGGTATTTGCAACCTCCATTGTGGCTATTTGCCTGGCAAGTCAGTTGAAAGTTTAAATCAATAATGTCATATTCTATATCCCCTGCAATAAACAGGTAAAGCACTCGAAGTTAAACCATATGGACAGTTAAACTGCAGTTCTTAACAATGCAATATCATGTACTATGAAGCCAAGGAAAAATTGTGACTTAGTGCTTACCGAACCTGGTCTAATATGCTCTGCTACAAAACTCTAGAAAACATCTTTATTTTTCAAGCCTTTTTCACAACGTTAATTGTGCATCACATTGTGTCTAAGACATGACCCATAGTTGTTCCGTTCTTCCGTATGCATCTCTCTTAACCTGTTGCGTGCCTAAAACCTATTAAGGAGATATATTATTGCAGTCGTTATTCAAAACAATACCAATTTTTATATTTATTTTGGTTCTGCCTAGAACACGCAAAATATTCTCGTGCGATTTAAGTGAACAGCAAACACCATGAATCATTTCCTATCATATCTAAGCAACCTATATTATTGATAGAGCCACGAACGACAACATCGCTCGGTAAGAGCTTCAACATCACTCGTCTATGTATCATGTCGTCAGTAATGTAAATGGAGCAGGAATGGGTCATCTTAAAATATCGCAGCAATAACTTATCCTCTGGTACAATCATGGAAATTGATCAGGTACTTGGGCATTGCAAAAAACATTCAAAGAAATAACCCCACACCACTGGCTATCACCAATATCTTGCGTGACCAGAAATAGAAATATTATAATCAGGGTTGGCATATCAATAGCAAATGAAAGAAGTATTATCTCAACAATGATGACGAACCGGTCAATTCTTATTGTTTCATTGTCATAAGCCTTGTCTTGTATCAGAGTTCAGCAAGGCATGAACCGCATCTCACAGGTCAGTCACATTATTACCATCATGAGGGTATTTCCCATTGCATGTTCCGGTATTGACGCGATATGACCGCTTGACTCTGCATTGTTTTACAAAATATGAATTGTGTCCGGATTTGATTCAGCTATCTGTCCATCTGAGGGCGCCCACCCCGACTACTTCATTATTCTTAATATTTGATATTGATCGTGCACCATAACGACCGATTTAATTAATTGATGTTAGACATAAAAATAACGTAGAATAAACAATACAACTTTACCGTGGAAATATATCGTATCGACCAAGAGTTTTAGGGAAGAGAACATAAATATTCCTTTGGATTTTGCTATGTGCTATGTGGGGTTTAGAACTTGTAATGTGAGTTTCTACTGGGTGTGTCCGAGGGAAAGAAGTTTAACATTATCTTGATTCAGCATTGTATTGGGATAATATTCGGCACCCCACACCACAGGCTATCACCAAGAACTTGTGTGACCAGAAATAGAAATATTATAATCAGGGTTGGCATATCAATAGCAAATGAAAGAAGTATTATCTCAACAATGATGACGAACCGGTCAATTCTTATTGTTTCATTGTCATAAGCCTTGTCTTGTATCAGCGTTATGGACCTCTTGCCATGCTGTTACAATCGACACTATCTTATGTGCGTGGTTAAGTGAAGCTTCATATCCAATTGCTTGTTACCAACATTGGCTATATTTATAGCCAATTGATTGTCTTTAGGTGACCTTTTCCTTTAAATTGGTGTATAAACGAAAGTAAATTGTTGAGCTATGCGGCATTTTAACCGTCGTTGCTTCATTAGCAGTGTAAAATGTTAATTGCTGCTGCTCATCTCGATTCTCATCGCGTGCATATTCTTTGCTAAATCATGCTAATCTTTTCAGCTGAGCCTTTGCTTTTGCCTTGGCTATTGTTGCAGAGAATTGACAAGGGGGTGTGCATCTATCTTGGCTCGAACATGTGCATTTCGAACGTCTGCCATCTTCCATCTGTGAATAATGTCAAGTGAGGCGGTAGTCTCGTCGAGTGTTAGAATGAATGCGTTGTTTTATGTTTATCCCAGCCTTAAGTGCTATACCTGAGAGCCTTACAAATGCACTTGAAATTTGCCAATTGTGTCTGGATATTACTCCGTAGAGTAAGCTTAACCAGACTCATATTCGTTTCTTCAGACGAAAAAACATTGTCACTCCGATGGAGAGAGCTGTTTGATTGATACCAGCTTTACAATTTGTCTTCGTTAACCATTGCCTTACGAAAGCCAGGCTCTCCAACAAAAATATATGTATATTCCGTGCCAATTGTATTTAATGATGATAAAACGAAAATTTGCCTGGATATTTTCCCAAGTGACAGCAGCTTCGCATGACGTATCTGTATCATCTCGCCTTGAGACAGCCGCATTACAAATACAGAAGAGTATGTAATTACATGCTCTTTCTTCTGATTTATACAACACATTTTAAGCGTAAATAACGTTTAATTCTATGTATCATCGAGAAGGGCCAAACTAATAGATATGCGATGTATGATCTTCGCTAAAGATTTTCGTTTCTTTATCTGCCCCATATGACAAGCAAAGCTCAGAATACCCACCCACACATTAAAATGTTGTCCACATGTAGCTATTTGCAATTATCGAATATCGACAACATTCGCTACTTGCGCAAGAATGTAGCATTTTGTATACATTGTTTTCACTGAGAATGGTGGAAAAAAAATACATAGCCGATGCGACCAAGTTCACGACAGTACTTATCATTAATGGTCGGTTACCTGTTTACTTCCGTGGGGTAATCGAAAAGAAGTGCTATTTTTACGCCGCTATTCGCTGAATTTCGTTACCCTGTCTTGTAGCAGAAGATAGCTGGAGAAGCTAATATTTTATGAAACTAACCCTTAAGCTGTTTATTTCTACCTTTTTAAAGCACATGATGATTCAGTTACCACTTGCCCCGTCGATGCGAATGGCAAATTCATATACGGCTACACTAACGATGATAAAGGCACATAACACAAGTATCACTTTTGCCAAGCTTCGATTCTTTTATTGCAAGCAGGTTTACAAATATGATAAATGAAGCAATCCGCATCGTATATGATGATGCGTGTTATCATTTAAAATGTTTTAAAGATCGCAAAGACGATATATTCATAGAATACTTGAAATACGTTTACAACGTATGACCTTTTGGTAATAGTATACAAGTGATAAGTTGCCTAATGTTTTTAAGAGCATGTTCACCTACTGATGCGATCTGCATAGCTACCAAACAATAAATATCCATATTGATTCTGTGCAGCAATATCGGACACATATCCACATAAGAACGTTAGTTATTTCTGTTTTTGTTTTATAACCACATAGAGGCACTACTCTGTTAAACCATCAAGTGTCTTTAAGTCGAATTTCATAACAATAACATTTGCATTAACTTTTTACCTTACCTTACCAAACCAATTATGTGTTTATATACTGTTATTGCTAATTACATTATCAAATCTTACTAAAATGTTTCGTGAACATAAACGTACGATAAAGGGGGAGCACAGAGTATTATACGTGTTATTTGCTTACATAGTGCCTTCATTCCCTTAACAAACGATTTGAAGAATGGGTCAGAAGGTAACAAGCTCTCTTTTTGTTTCTCTCTCTCGTAAATCTTTAAACGCAAATGTTCGGTTATGATCAATGCAGCAGAAGAGATGTCTCAATGTGTATGACTTACAGTTTAACTGCAATCGCTATCAACCGTAAAGTTTAGCGGATTTTTTGGTCTGTAACAATACTGCCACATCCTGACAAAAATACACGCACTCTTTGATCATGGTGTATTGTTATTCCATTAGGGTGGCGCGCGACAATAATTGATGAATTTCAATTTGATTTATCAGTACTGAATGGCATAACGGCTCGGTTATTCATCCATAACATCGTGCTTTGGTGTTGTTCCATAATTTGAATGCAATCAACCAGCAAGAAAACAGCAAATACATCAAATTAGCATGATGTATCAGGCGAATTTTATGGATCTCACATTGGCCTGTTTACATGTCACGGGTAAATTGTTTATATTGAAATAATGCGGGAGAGATGGCAACTGATGGCAGATGATTCGGACAACAATTATCAATATAATTACCAGGACAGCTAATTGAGAAGGGCAATATGCAATATGCAATTACTTGCATATTCAAGTGTATCTTACCCTTTCAGTGTAACGCTTGCTACGCGGTGAACATTCCAGAAAGCCCACAGTCCGGTGGCCATACCATATACTCAACAAAAGCACATGCAAACGTTGTTCCAACTCATGGGTCTCATGTTGAAAACACTACGTCTTCTGGAGAAGCCGCACTAATTAATCAGCCAGTATTAAAATATACACGCTGCACACAGGCGGTGTTGTTACACAGTTTGTCGGGTGGAGGCTCGTAGTTGCGAACTTGGAGGGCAGCTCTAATCTCTTTGATCGAAGGTAGTCTCACGACCATAAGCACACATTGGCGAGGTCACAATGTTTGACTGGAGGAGGTGCGAGTGAACCCTGTTATCGTAGTTATAAGCTCTTTGAACAAATGCCATTTCATTGATTCTACTAGGCATTAGTATAAGTATTTAACAAGGCATGAATGACCTTATATTGTGATGATGTCAGATCGGTAATGTACGTCAACAAGGGCGAGTGATAAGAGAAAGGCTTATTTTGTGTGATAAAATATTTAAAAACACTGGCACGTTGCCCAACTGTATTGATGAAAATGCAGGGTCAGGATAGACAATATTCCTCTAGAATATGATACCATCATAGCGATGTTATTTGTATTCCAAGCAAGGTCAACCCACAGCATACAATCGGTATCGTAACATATGTCACGGTTGCGGGTTGCGAATAAACCTAAGGCTATGGGATGGTTGAGACGTGACGATCTCCTTTCTGCTCGGGGTGATAAGTCCAGTGTGGAGGGAATCAGTGTCCATTAAATCGCGCCGTCGTTGGTTTATGAAGGACATTGAAGGCCGCAAAGAATGCGTCTCAATGGATATATTTTCACATTACGCTGGATATATGTGCGAAGGACAATGAAAGTTGGCCGGATTGCGCCCCATGGGATGTTTTCCACATTACGTGCTGCCGATCTTATTGTAAAAAAGAAATTCTTCGCACGGTAGATTGATGATGCTATATTATCTGAAGGTGATATTTGAGACGCCCACCATATTATACACTGCATTGGTAAAGAAGTAATTTATTTTGTTATTGGCGTCTACTGCTCAAGTTGGCTAAATAAACGCTTAGTATCCGCTGCATTGGTAAAGAAGCAATTTATTTTGTTATTGGCGTCTATCACTCAAGTTGGCTTAGTAAACGCTCACTGTATACGAACTCAAGCGACAGCTCAACATAAATACCGACACGTATCATGATAAACTCGATAATACTCGTTTTTTTGCTTTAGAAAACAACAACCCTTAAATAATTCATCAATGACAGGACCCAAAATAACAGCGTCGTACATTTGTACACACATATTCTAACAAAAAGCGAATATCCATCGGTGTATTTCAATTATTGCGGCAACTTAATAGGTGTGTAGGCCTCTGGACAATTGTCAAATAAATCGATCTTGCCCAACTGATCTGCGTTTCGGATTAATCCAATGACTTACAATCAATTGACAAAACTTCACACAATTTTGTTTTTTTCATTTCTTGTAATAATGACCACAAAAACAATTACCGCTAATAATATGCAGGTAAACAGGTGAAATCGTTGACCGAATATACGATACATATGGACATATGTTGCCTTCTTGTGAAGCAATCCTTTATTCTTTATTCTCAATTCGAGCCATTAAAAGAAACATAACCACCCGCCCCAGGTACGCTGGCTAGGTACATTTATGGGATGCAGCTAGACTGTATTTGAAATGACTGTGAATGTTTGTAGCTGGTGTTTTTTATTGACATGGTGAAGTTATGAATGGTCAAGGCTGAATTATTGACGACTAATTGAGGATTTCATCTTCTTTGTACAAAGAAAAAAAGAATAACCATGTTAACTGCAGCAATTGGACAAATATCAGAGTAACGAAACCCAACTCTTTTGTTTTGAATAACTGATATATTTTAAAGTAACAAGGTCTATAAAAGTTTATTATAGACAGTTATCGTGCTCAGTGATACTGAGCAATACTCAGTCATTTGATAAATGAACATATCCGCATGGCAGGCTATTCGACCAGTTAATATGCAGCATGTATGTTGATCCAAAATGCCATATACATCATGTGCATCGGGTATCCAGTTTGAAAGTCGAGTATCACGCTTTAACGAAAAGAGTTTGCGTCTTAATGCTATTTGTTTAATGGCCTTGTAATGGGTCAGAAATGAAGTTACTACTTTTATCAGCATTTGTATGAATCGTGGGAGAGATCATTTTGGTTTATTAGAATATTCGTAATTTGTAAGCATCTCGAGGGTTCAATCCCTTAAGGGGCCGATTTCTCCTATCAGCCTCAGATGGAGCAGTTGCTGTCACGTAATGCTCCTTAAAAAGGGCACCCATTGTGTCCATTTTGGACACCAAATGTCACACTGGGTCGCCAGGTCAATGGCTCTCTTGTCAATACCTCAAAAAGAAAGTAGGTAGTTTCAATCATAACATAACCTCGCTCTTATCCGTGATTTGTGTCAGGGATAACCACTGTATACTGCCCGCACAATCTCTTACCCATTATCATATTTATAAATGATTGCCTGCTGATACACCTTGAGGATTAGCCAAACCTCGTCAATATTTCCTGCACGGTCACGCGACATGCCATGTGCTAAGTGCTGTTATTAAAGTGCCATGACCTTTAGCCTAAACGATGCCAGCCTCTTTTCTGAGCATACGGTTACCTACCATGTTCTATGGGCATTGATGAACTTTTATAAGGATATATATAGTCTCAGCTCCCTATCTGCCTATCTGACACATTTATCCATTAATGCTCATCTTATTTCATACGGACAGTATTAGCTTTATGCCATCCATGACCTATGTGATATCTGCAGAAAGCTTCTAGTGAATATTAAACATATCGCTTCTAGTCAGCGCCATAAAGAAACCGAAGAAAATGCCTATTCACAATGCATGAAGGTGAATCAGAACATCGATTGGTTCAGTGTTAGAAAATAATAAAATACTGAGCATAGAAACAGTTATCGATCGCATTTCAGGCCTTTCTGTAGAAGAGTCGAGGTTTTGCATTTGACCCCGCTTTCCCGTGCTTGATTGTCTGAGGTTGCAAACAAAAGGAAAGAATGGCTTCTTGGAGGCTCACAGAAATATATAGACGGCGTTGGTTTGGTTTACAAATATTTTTGATAATGGGTGATTAACTAATTAAAGCCATTAAATCGATTGACCGGATCGCATTTAAGAAGTCATGATTGGTCAAGTTCTATAAATACATTCATATATGCATGCATTCATATATGTACAATCAATATATGTACACATGCACCAAGTAAATACATATCTTAATATAATCACTTATCCATAATGCGTTGCGATGTTTGATACTTTATGAGCGTTTTAGATATGAACCCTTGCAACCTGTACAAATTGTACTTCAGCATGTCGCCTCTCACATTTACCGAGATTGTGTTGAATTGTAATGATGCACCGTACGCGGTAAGGAGGTCGTGTCCGGGTACACAGACGACAATATACAGTCATCAATAAAACCCCATGCCCTCAAGAGGGCGACTTTAAAGCACTTGGGAACGGGTTGAGGTGTGGGTTATTACTCAATAAATCATGAACGTATATTACAGGCCATGTTGCAAAGCTGTCCTTAGAATATCTTCAGCATTTAACAAACCAGACAGCCAACTTAAGCGAAACAGAATGTGGCATGGCGACTCTGTGGATTGGAATAGTGCAAACATAACATGGTCAACCTTGCTCTGCCACGGGCGGTTAGATAATGATATATGCACAATTAAGCCAACCCAGAGTGTATTATATGTACTGGATTGGATTCAGCAAACCAGCCGTGCAGATGTTCTGGTGTCTAGATTTATAAAGCCATGACTGTAACAGTATCATTGATTGGGTGATAATTACTATCTGTCGTAACAATGAAGAGTTTCGTTGAAGGAGAATGTCATGGATGTTTAATGGTCAATTCCTCGGTGGCTTGTCCATAATTGCTTCAGATAACTATGGCTCAATGGTCGCATCAATGAGCAACATAACCAAATGTTGATAAATCGGCCCATCGAAATTCATATGACAATAATGTGCTAAGTATCCAATTGTTAAGAGAGTTACTCAGTTTAGAGGGGTTGATGACGGTTGCAGAATGTTCCTCATTTCCTAATTAATCTCGAATGAAATGATGCAATGATCAATGTTGTACTTCAAAGCGAGGACCTGCATTGAACCGCATGTGAAGCGTTAGATAATTGCATCACTCGCGTTGCATTAGGGGGTTATATGCTAGGATCAGAATGAACCAAGTAGATACTGATATGACTTGATCAGATGCGCCGACACGACGACAAATGTCACCCCGCATTAAAACTGCATCTGGACATATCGGGATAGGGTATTTTTTCGTAAAATGTTAGTGTCATTGTCACTTCTTATTCACGAACTTATAAATTGGATGGCAGTCAACTGAACAAAAATAAAGTAGTCAACCCATTGAACCCTTGCATTGAAGTGGTGTTGCAAAGCATTAAACACAAATATATTGCTCTTCATTACTCTTCAACGGTATGAATTAGAGGATATGAATGATAACGTTTGTTGTTTTGTAAAGAAGTATTGCAGGCTAATATGTAATAACCCTACCCATGTCGGAGAGATTTATTTGCCTCGGGTCCTTAAGTCGGGCTTCTTGTTCGGGGTAGATTCAGGCTCTGTAACTAGTGTATGAGGATATATGTTGATTCGATAATACATTTACGTTTTTAAAGTTTCTGAGATGTTAAATGGCTCACACACCAGCAAATGTTCATTGTGCGGCAACGCTTGCAAACGGTATTCCAGTGCATTTTTCTCACTGAGATAAACAATAATGTTGCATTTATTGATTATAATACCTAGGGATCATACCTATGGTGCTATAAAACTATTGGCAGCATAAATTCCATACATGATAGCTATTACAGTGATTCAATACTCTCAATTAGCCGGCGCATGATTCTCTGTGGCCAGCTTAAAATGATTCTTGTACGAATAAATTCAGCCAACCTAATCCGACTGAAGATGGATATTCTCATTGATGTTATACTATAGTATTCCAAAATAAACAACACCTTAAATGGCACAAAGTGACTGCGAAACAAAGCGAAAACCGTTATTGTTGCCTCTTAGCTCTATTGCTGCAGTAGACATTGCATGTATGAGCGAACTAAATGAAGCGGATACAAACAATGCTGCTTATGACATGAATTTGATTACCAATACACGACAGAGGACACCGGTTGAAGACACGACTTTAAGCAATATAAAAATAGGTTTATTTCCATATGGATGTATTAGCGGTGCGGTTCATCAAATGAGACCTATTGTAAGCGAACCCCGAAACGACGACACCGATGGCAGACATTGTACATATAGCAAAGCACTGTATCTGATGATATTCCTCGACACTGTTATTAGTCGTTATGGTCGCCCACACATGTTACGCATGCTGCGAATAATAACTGTGTGCCGTCAGCGTTTGCAGTCAATCACTGCTTTAGTATCGCTCTCTGAGTATTTGATGTAGAAAAGAACATAGTTTTCACATGGTCCTTTGTTCTTTTATTGCCTTCGCTGTCAGCATAAACACAAAAGTCATCATAATCTGATTACACGATAATGACAACGCTAAGGGATTCTCCTAACCAACTCTCTCGACAGACAAGAACGTGTACCACACGTAATCCTGTTTACCTGATTTACTGTGGACAGAATTATGGTCCCAGTTAACAGGAGTGTAATAATATATTGAAACATCGTGATGGTGACCGTCACGATGTTATATATCGATGGGGATTTCTGAAAACAATAACTATCCCCGATAGTGATTCCAACTATCGTGAGTTTTCACAGTTTTTCTTTGGTAAGCCCACACAATAATCCTTTCCTCGTCCGCATGTGAGAGTAATTAAGGGGCTCTCGATCAGCGTTTATGAAACTAACTAGAAATGATACTTTCTCGTTATCTTGATCATTCCTAATTACTATGATATATCCCTGATCCCGGAATACGAATGATTCAAGTTAGGCTTTCTATTTAATTCGTTTGGCTAGCAAATACTTTTCATTGTTCGCGATAGAAACTACCCTCCCATTGGTTTATGGCGTTCTCATCTGGCAATCACACACGTACACCCACGGCCGAATGTTTCGCAAACCAATCTGTATGTATCAAAGTACTAATTTACTAAAGGATATTGTTATCAGCAGCAGGATAAACACGCCATATATTAGTGTTACGCAACGAGAGTTGGAATTACTTGTGACACAAGTTAACGATAATAACTTCGGTTTGTAAGGCACTTTACGTTAATAATAAGGAATAATTAATCAAGTATACTAAGGAACCATTCACTCTCTAGCGAAATACCACATCAGATGTGGTTATTAGCCACAAGAAACGCATTCGCACCCTCATGAAGGAATTAATTTGTCTCGGTCATTAGGTTTGATGATGCTATACTTCCGCCCAATGGGGCTGCATTCACAATTTTGCTTGGGATTTGAAGTGTATTATCTCATAATACATGGAAAAGCAACAATGTCATTTAACCAGCAGCACATTAACTCTGTCCCACATCCATCATGTTAGTATTTACATTATCTTGCTAATTTCATGAAATGTAAGTGACAAAAGCGCAACATCTGCGACTTTTGAACGATCGAATCAAAGAAAGGTGTATTTGTGATTTGAGAACATGCGTGATCCTAATGCTGCTTACCTACTGGAAATTGCTAGACAGGCATGTAAGTTGGTCAATGCTCGAAACATCATCCTATTCCACTTATTGCTCAGGTTCTCCAAATCCTGTAGCTGTGAAAAATGTCTCGAGACACCATGTAAATGAACAAAAGCCACTAATCTGGATAGACAAACAGCCACATGCTTTTGATTATTCCATGGGGACACACAGTTCAGTTACCTAAATTTATTCAAACGTACAAAGGCAACAACTTACTGTGTTTGTCAGTAAGTCCATTTCAATATACGGAGACAATGCATTAATACATTATATATATATAAATATATATAATATATATATATATATATATATATATATATATATATATATATTTGTGTGTATATATAAATGTATATATACGTAAACACTCATAATAATAATATTATATATATGTATATATATGTGCATATATATAAATATATATATATATGTGTATATATTTATATATAAACACGGAATTATATATATATATATATAAAAATATATAAATATAAATAAATGTATACATATTTAGATATATATATATATGAGATATATATATATATATATATATTTATATATATATTTATACATATATTATATATATAATATATATATATATATATATATACATCTGGGATATATATATATATATATATATATATATATATATATATATATCTATATATAGATATATCTCTATATATATATATATATATATATATATATATATATATATATATATATATATATATATATATATATATACGAATGCGACAATTTTGGACATGTAGCAAAATACAAACCATTTTGGGACATTGGAGGCGACAAAACATGTGTAATATGAAGATCTTTTCTTGTTTTCTGTGGGTCTGTAAGCAGCATGTTTCGGTTTCGTTAACTTATTTTTCATTTTCATTGTTTTATTGAAATTATATATTTTGTGTACCAAAAAGGGTGTTCCAAAATAGTTCGGGTATTAGGGACACGTACAAAAGCAACTGTGTCTCTCTGCAGCGCTACTACTATATTAAGAGATGAGATAGATGGGCAGAAATGGTAGACAGTGGAGCCAAGGCTGGATTTTTTCTTTGCTTTCATGAAAGCGTTTAACAAAACCACTTAGAAGACTGTTTCAAAATTGCGAATCCTATGGGATAAAAGTATTAATTTTATCTTTTGAAATTATAATAATAATAAATGGTTTTTGTTATTTTACGGCCCTTCTTTCTACCCTTTCAAACGGGCATTATTAGCATTGTTCTATGCCGGACCTATAACCTATTTCTCTACATTGTGCCCCTAGTAAATTACAACAATATCGCTTCCAAACGAGACACACAGTGCAGGCAATATCAACTTTAACTATTCGCATGGGTTTTGTTGCATAAATTGTGCAGCGAACTAAATGGACTTCAGCCGTGTGGAGACGCAATGTGTAGAGACGTTGTTCAACAAGAGTGTATAGGGCAAGTAATAAGTTGTACCTATCGTGAAATGTGGAGCCGTAATACCATAACATCAGATGAAGCTTAATGTATCGAGAATGCAGTATTCGATAACTCATACATTAATATGGGAGTAATTGACAGAAGAACCTTCGGGTTCACCACAACAAATGTTTCGAGCAATCGATAAGAAACTCCTCTAAACGGGGCATGTGGCATCTCAAAATTTCTCAAAAACTATCAACTTGCACCTGGCTGTATAAATGATAAATTTACATTAAATTCGTAGACCATTGCTTGTGACTTTCTGTTGCTCTATATGACTACGGGCGTGTTTCGTGGCAGGATATTTCTTAACAAAAATATTTGACCTTCAATGTCTTCGCAGCATTGCAATAATAACCCTCTTGAGGTTGTGAACATAACGGTTATTCTAGCAATGTGCTCTTAGGATAAAACGGAGAAGGAAGTTTGCGCTATGCAGATAAATACTAAACCGTAGAGTGTTGTGACAATTGCTTACGACCATCATTTTATCTCTTAAAGTGAGGATTCCGCTTGTTCAGAACTTTCGTGCATTAGCCCATTGTCATTCATCAAGGGACAGTGTCGGTATTCTATGTTTCTTCCCTCTGTGGTTACAATGGTTTCGTTGATGATAATTTAAGTCGCGTCTTTGGGAACAACATTGCAGTAAATTAATTAGAAGCTTCACCTGGTGTGTGTTGCAACTGAGTAAGGAAAAGGTCAACATACCTTAATTACACTTCCAGGAATATAATTGGTCCATACATCCATGATGATGTGGCTAGTTTTATTTGATGGCGGTTGAATTGTCGTCTGCTGTTCACATAAAGAACACAAAACAACACGGGGCTTCAGAATAGATATATATGTTTTCCAACCCTTTCAGAAGGAAACCGAGATCCCATTTTAATCATTTGATGGCATATGTCATATCTGATATCTACAAACTTGGCATGTACAACAAATATATCACCAGCACCCTGTCTTTATTACTGATTAATGTTTGCTTGGTTGTCATACTGGCGAACGTTTCCTCTCCCGAGGAAAAATGCGTAGTTGGCTCAAAATTTGCAAATGAGCTGTACCGTAACATGCCTCTGATAATGAAGAGTGGGGTGTTGCGCTGGAAACGTAATATTTGTGATTGCAATCGAGTGTGCGCTAAATTATGTGCTAAGGTTTATGGTATTTTTAGTCAGATACGACCTTACAGGGCTCTCTGTCAAAAGTATATTGATTTGTTTAATACGTTATTGTATCTATGACCATCAGCACTTGAAATCTTTGCTTCCGCGTTTTTCAAACACGGATAACCTGTAACCTGTTAAGAAACCAAAGAGAGACCAGCTTAGGTCCGAGTTAAGTCTAGCTATCTGGTGTGGAAACTGATGGTGTTTCACATCACATTAATTGAGATATACATTCATTGCGAAAAGGCAATTGCTTCAATAATGCTAACTCAATTGGATATGTATATGCTAACTCAATTGTTATGACTATACTACTACATGGTTGTTTATATTTCACAATCCACCCAATTATTGCTGGTAAAAGATTGCAAGGTATTGGTTGTAGTAATATGGGAAGTCATTGCAACTTTTACCACGTCAATAATGCTCTTCGGTCGTCATGCAGACCATTCATCAGAATACACAAACAGAGGTATATAATGCATTTTCCCACAAAACGTTGGTTCTCAAGACATGAGTTTGATTACTTGGGCGTTGGGATCGGAATGCGGTTAGTGTCTACAGCACATGTCACATATGACCGCGACGATTGAGGCCTAGTTTACAGAAATGCTGGATCGCGACTCTTCTTGATGGTGAAGGCCGGCATGCTGAGTGGGCCTTGATGGGTGATGTCATATTACATGGATTGGTATCATGGGTGCTGTAGAAGGGTGCTCCTCCAAAAGGTATATAGTTTGGTGAGCTCCAGTAATTCAGGCTACATTGTACATCCTGCTATTTCATGAACACAGAAAGGTGCAAGGTAGAGGCCGCTGCACATTGCATTAAAAAGAGGCTTATAAAAAAACACTGGTCGTGATGTTGGTTAATCAAGATTGCATTGCATTTACATTTCTTTGATATACTGGTTTATTGCAGGTGTGAGCATGAAAGTTCTTGCAGCTTCCACTTTTCTTATACGCTCTTTTTATGCCCTCGCCAAGTTTAATACCGCGGCAGAGAGCCTACCCTAGAACATTAAGAATAATTTTTGACAATATACTGTTAAGCTTTCACACGAGAACGATAAAGCTGTGCTGCATTAAATCGAGAGTAAATAGGCGGCTCAAGCGTATTCGTACTGACGCAAGTAATGTTAGTACATAAGCATAAGCATGAATGTGTGCTATCTGTAAACGTCACAGGACGGTATCCATTAGTCACATAAGAGGACATGTTTGCACACGACAATGGTTTAATGTTTTGATTTATGTCATATTGACAATGATGAAGGCACAATGTTAGTAACATACGTCCGTATGAAACAATACATAGTGCTAACATATGCTGTCTCGAAACATAAATATATTATAATGGATTGCAGCTTTCACCTCATATCAATATAACATTTGAGACCTAAAACGGTTAGGTAATAATAACTGCACGCCCGGTGCAGACTAACACATGCAAGGTCATGAAATAATATCACTCCAACAATATCCCAAAGAATATATCACAAACACAATAGCCAGCGTGTTCCTCGTGTTGCAATAATCAGATTTGCAGGACAATAATGCATATCAACATATGAGCGGATATAGTTCTTAACATTTAAGTGTCAATTTCATCCATAAACTGGATAAAAAAAATGAAAATATCGTTCTGCTACAAATTGGGTGTTCTTTTGACTGAGCCGGAGACTTAAATTGATCGACGATTTCCGGCTTAACAATATCAACAGTAAGCAAGAGTTTATTGAGAATTAATTTCGTTCATCCGCAATATTTGCGACCAAATTGTGCTCTTGGTTGTTTTGCTTCATTTCTAATTTACTGTCGACAGCATTAGATAAAGGAATTATACAGAAGCATCAAAGCACAATACTTTTGATAAAGCATCTAGCCAGGACGTCAGTTTCTTCATTATGGGTGGCAGATCATAGCCGATTGTCTTGCGTCTCTCGAATAGAATTACAATAACAACATACCATGTAGCGGTAAATGGTTGATTCGTCCCTTCGGAATAGCAGCAAAAACTTCGTGAGCCAAGGCGGTGCTATTCTGTGGATTGCAATGAGACGGTCGGTGAAACCGGAAAACAGAGCACTTAATATCGCACCAGTACCCCACAACAGCCATTCATAAATAATAAACTCCACTTAAATCGATATATCTGCGCATTGCTGCAAGTAAGAATATTTCCAACTCCAGGTAAACCGTCTTCAATTGCAATTGTGCAAGGTGTTTTCATACATACCGCCTTTCACGACACTGTTAGTTCTTATATCCATTGTATAATCTCCCAAGAGCTGCATCTCCGAGCCCATTTAATTTTGATTGAAGACTTTGTTTTATTCTACAAGGTAATACATTATGCACCAGGGCAATGTTGCTTAATTTCGGTATATATATAACATGGATGAATATTACGGGCTCTGTAAGAACGGTGCTCCTCCAAGCTGCTGAATGACGCATGTGGTTCAGTGATCTGTTTGTACGCCTGAGAATACCATGGCTCCAGCAATGAAGTATATATTGCATATGAGAGGGTGTCTTTCTACTTAACATGAATATCGGTAGGTCTAAGGTACTGTATATCAGCTACGGACAGCAAAACATTATAGTAAAGTTTAATCAAACCCATAATTATCAAATGTTAGTTATATCAATTTTATGCCAATTAGAGTGTCTCGCGTTGACCATTCATTCATTGATTCTGAGGTCACAAAGCTAGGGAGCATCGACAAATAAATTGACAAATGCTTCACACTAACAGCTGACATGGTGGAACAAACACCAAGGCAATACGCAGTAGAAGATGCAATCTTTCAACGCTAAGGCGCAAACAATCGGTTTAAATGATAACCACATAATAGAAGCATCGTCATACCTGAGATTGATTGTACATGGTTGTACTTTTACCATTTAGTTCTGTGAAAGTCTATAGACTGTACCCTCCTCAAATATAGTGGGGTTATGGTCACCCGGGCTTCACAAGTAATGGAGAATGTTTTGTTTTCCTGTCTTTAAGTGAGCTTTGATTCTTGATTCTCGTCGTATTAATCGATTATTATATGCTTTCGGAGCTCCGCATCTCTTCAGAAATCGGACACTGCTTTGACTGATCTTGTAAATCTAATGCTTAAACGCAGTGGTCATATGAAGTGAGTAAGTGAGTCCCGGAGCTATACTACCGTAAATGTGAATACCGATCGACGGCTCAAACCAGAACTTTATGGTATTTATGTCAATGGTATCATCCGCTAACATGCTGGAAAATATGAAAGTATTCGCATCTATCAGATTTTTAGACTTCAGTTGGTTCTTCCAATACTCTATCATGAAATACGACTAAAGCATTAAATCATGTCGGCAGCATTGAATGCCTATATAGGAAGATGATAGTGACGGCTAAGATATCGTGAATATTTATTGCTATGTATGGTCACGATATTGCTGTAGCCAATCTCCCCCATAAGCAACGTCATGCATATACTGATAGAAGCTTTGGCTGTGTATGATATACCGCGCTGTTTTACACGCGCAATGGGAAGATAATTAGCATAAACAGAAGTCCATTAATACATAACCAGCAGAATCGTATGAGCTCATAAATAGTCTGACGGGGACGCACTCGCTTATAGCTTTCAATTCAGGTGATTCAGCTTTATAACCTTAGCCATCGTGTTATTTGTCGCATCTTATTATGACCTGTGAGTTGACGTAGCGCCACTTGCATATACTTGAGTGGACCTAGCGCCACTTGCATATACTTATTGAGGCTTTGACTGTGTATGATTACCGTGCTGTTTTACACACGCAATGCGAAAAATATTAGCATATACAGCAGTCTATTAATACATAACCAGCAGAATCGTATGAGCTCATGAATAGTCTGACGGGGATGCACTCGCTTATAGCTTTCATTTCAGGTGATTCAGCTTTATAACCTTAGCCATCGTGTTATTTGTCGTATCTTATGATGACCTGTTAGTTGATGTAGCGCAAATTTGATTGATTTAGTTTTTTCAATGTTGGCAGGTCGTTAGTGGTTGCAATTTCATTGCTTGCAATTATTATAAAGGAAGTGACTACTCTCAAAATGATTAAATCAGCATATTGCCGCCTCGTCTGCAAGTACACCTATCGGTTAAATCTACCAATTAGGACGGTTGGCTCTGTAGTTGTTGTAAAGAGAGTAAATGGCATCAATATAACAGTATATATTGCAACATTGACAGCTACTGTTAATTCGCGCAATTTACTTAAGTTAGCTTGAACATCTACGATCTTTCCATTTGTAATGATGTTCTGTTGGATAAATGTGCGTGATACGATTTAATAGTACTATGGGTGGTTTGGCTGCCATCCTTTAAACGTGATCATCTGCCGCCCGAGTGCAACTAGGTTATTTCAAAGCATTGAGATTACGAAGCTCGATTTATTGGCTTTTGCAATTTGGTTGTTGCAACTCATATCATTTGGTGTGCTTGATTTGATCATAATATAAGTTGCCATGATGTGTTATTTTATGTGCAAAAGTGAATGATAATATGAAATTATGTAATCAATACCGGCCTAATATCTCATGAATACCAAAATTCATATGTTTCATCTGATGAAATCAACCAAGTCCATCCCAAACATGGACTATCGATCAGTACGTGTGATTCTTAAGAGAAGCTATATGAGAAATCGTACACTTTTATTCGGATAAATCATAAGCGCTTAAAACTATGGCATGTTTACTCCAATGTCAACTTGAGGGCAGCGCTGTAATTTAATCACCATACTCATTAGATTCTAATATTCCTCATCTATATTCTCTAAATCGTCATAATTGAAGTCATGGTCAAACTGAAGAGGCAGTAAAGCAGCCAACGGAAGGATGCACAGGTGACTCGATTTCCCACATCTGCTCATCAATGGCGCTCAATATAGCATGGTGGGATTCTGCAAGAACATCACCGACCGACCATTTTTTTACAGCATCAATTTGGCATATTTATGCCAAAGCTCACATACTGTAAAAGCCAGTCGCCTGTCATTGACACAGTTCTCTCCAGATATTTGCTATTGATTGATGAATGAATGTGGTATTCGTGATTCTCAGCATTCTTTTCGCCCAATGCTGGAATTTTTTTATCAGTATTTGCTTGCAGCCTACCGTTACATGGCAACATTTTGTGCCTCTGATTCGTGGACGCGTTCTGTTTGAGTTATATGCCGCTGTTTGATTATGCAAGTAACAGTGAACTTCTTTGATTAAATAGAAGAACCAGCGGCATAACCAGGTATTCAACAAGCTGAATAAAATACACCGAGTATAATGTTGAATATATAGCATTTTACAAAAGGGGATGGGCTCTGCAAATATTATTATCAATTATAACTTAAGGTGCCATTTCGGCAATATTTCAACATCATTGAACTTGCCAACAAGTCGTTAGCATTAGAAGATCAGCCAGCGATCAGTTACTCTTGGCACGTAGGATGTTGGCGAATGAAGTCAAGCTTATGAGTCGCAACAAATTATACTTGAATTAGTGTCGTGGGTGCTGTGAGATAACCGCTGGTTCAATGCCGATATAATCATGCAATGATATAAACGCTCTAGACGTCGTTTTGTTATTAAACTATGTGCTGAACAGAACGACAGCTTCAATAATAAGGGCCATAATGCATACGTTTAAGTACCCGTCTAGTTTACGTGAGAATTGCTTTCGATTGAGGTCATATCAGCGAAGGTCATGCCGCCTAGAATGTAAGTCTTACGAAAAGGTTTGTCTCCGATATGATGGTACATCTATTTCGATTGATAATGCCCGTTAAGTGGTATAGTTTCTCATATTGTACGCAAACAAATTACAGTTCCTGCATCTTATCTCTTCCTCATTAACATTATCATCTATCGTCAGCGACATTATATTTCAGACGGATGCGATGGCTCTGTAAATAACAATTATTCCACTTTCCCCATAGTCATCACCATAACGTCGCATGTAACGTCCCGGCGGTAGATGCTAGGGTGGATGATGCTCATCGCCTACTGACACCCAGCATCCTCTTAACAATGTGCTCCTTTGCCAAGAGATTCAAGGGGCCCGGGTCTTTTTACTGAGGGAAACATATTGTTCCATCTTCCATCATTTAAACCCTATCTCTCTACAATCCAAATTGTTTAGGATTTATAGCCGTCTTTATCATTATGATACTGCTGTAGATGCGCCCAAGGTACCTATGTTATGTTTAAAGTGGTCGTATGCATGTTGAATGTACGAGATGATTGTCTGAGTAAGTCATTTACGATTTATAACGTTGAGTAGTGGTTCATCTTCTATAACTCAAATTACTACATCTATTTTACAAACATCAACAGATTGCATGTTATAAATGGAAGGCCGTAGCTCTTTGACCAGAATGATAAATGGTATTCAAAAGTAACTTAGATATTTCCTAGAAGATACAAGCAAAAACAGCGAAAAAGCACTGCCACGTCGATAAAGAAAGCAACGGATGTAATACAGCTAGCCATGGTTCGTCTTATCAGATAGTAATGTATTTCATGTGACTGTAAGGAAGTGTACTTACAGTAATCGATGTGTAATCGACCTTGAAAGTTGGGTGACACTGTCTCGGTTGGCTGTTTGATTATCGACAACTTGTTTGTTGGCAACGCAATATTGACTATATTAATTATTGTGAAGGTTATGAAACCTCACACATATCAACATCCCAGTGACTATAACCGAATTAAAGACATTTTTGCCGTTGATACGATCATTTACATATATACGGTGTGGTTTAAATCACATCGTGGTAATACATACTGCATGACATCGCGGCACAGAGCGATTCATATGTGCTATTACAAAGCCAAGACCCTCATCCAAAAGGTCGATTTGCTGTTATCTATGCACGCGACTACCTCTTACGTCCTATGGAAATCTTGTTAATTGACTTTTATATGTGTATATGGTCTCTATTACCTCACTGGTCACGGTTTTCTTATACTAAACCTATCATTTCGAAAAGCCAAACATTGTTAGCCTTGTTAGCGAAATTTCTACTTTGCGCCCCAACTGAATGAAAAGAAAATAGCTTCTTAGATAGACGCATCTACAAATGTAAGACATACATGTATTTAGTGTGCAAGAAGCATATATGCTATATTCATTAATCCGTCGTTGCAGCGAATTATCGTTTCTGCTTAAATTCTGCTACATTCCTGTGTTGTACATGTGGGAGATGGTGTAAACGTTATCTATATCCCAGCAATTTAGAGTGTTGTTTTTGGAAGGATGATTGCCCATTATGTTGGAACACATCAACGTCAGTAATTCTTTTTTCCGTGACCGCGATACATCATTTGGTATTGTAAATATATTAGGGATAAATTTTGCCTCGGAAATTTCCGTTATATATCAACGGATAATTCAACATCCACAAAACTCGGGTGGTTATTGTTATCACGATTATATTTTTGCCGAGTAGGATGGCTATACTCATGTAGAATAGGCTCGTCGAGGTACAAGAAGGTTAAGTTTACAGACGCATAGGATTTCTTATTTGGTACCTTGATATAAGAGCAATTGACAGAAGGGCATTGATTTTGCAATTTATACTCCTTGTTACAACACATTTAATTAAATAATTGATTTTGTGTTATAATGTCCTCAGTTAAGACTCTTAGCTGCCCTTAGCTACCATTCCGTGTCGGTAGTCGATGTCAACAATCATCATTATTCATGTTGATTTAAATCACAACTAATATTACCAAAATACGTGTTTGATCTGAAAACGAAATGTTTGTGCTAGCATCGCATTGTCGACAAGTTGCGCCAAATGGCAACGTGAATCATTTATCTATCTCAAACGCAATAAAGAGATGTAACTGACATTTTGATAGTTCTGGTAACCTTCTTAAACTGGCTGTCGTGTTATGGAGGCTTATCAAGCGATATGACCTTCCTCTAGATGATTAATCAATGGTCTTTAACAAGCCCATAGAAGATAGCCAAACAACAAGGATAGCGAAAGTGCGCAGACTCTACGGCCCACTTAATAATTCCTGCCTTCACATTCTCGGGTCTCCGTCGCGGCCGCCAGGCGGCGATACTGATTTTCCACCGGAAATAGGGGCATTGTTTCCCAAAACACAAACGCAATACACGACGCGGAGCGTAGAGATTTAATCTGTGGTGATTATTCGTCGTCCTATGTTAGATATTGGTGGTTTTTTGGGAGAAATTGTTTAGGAATATCGTTCTAAAGACTATATAGACTGCGCAGAAGCAACCCTGCCCAGGTTTACTTGCACCGTAGTGGACTGCAAGGCCAATGTTCGCATAAAACGAAAAAAACACCCGTAGATGGCAGTAAAGTTACCGTCAGTTGTATTACTGACGTGACAAGTATATAGAATGTGTAATTGCAATTGCCAGACAAGGCGACAAGCCGTGCGACATGTCTCTTCGTCAGGCGGTAATGCTGGATTAGACTTTGCGTTGGTATTGAAGTCGGCCACTGCAAACATCATGGCCACAACATGTTTGCAACCCCCATCATCTCTGCAAGGAAAGACAACAACACCACATAAAACAAAACACAAAATAAATTTTGCACCAGCAAGTCTTCATGGGTATTCATACATATTAATGAGATGTGTGACATATCTGTATTTGACTTTATTAAGTTAAATAATCTAACTATATAAATTAAGAATTACCCTGTGCACTCACATCCAGCAGACTCTATAGAACCAGATGGGTACATTGTATGGGTGCTCGGACTGGGATTTCTCCCAAACACATTTCCCCCTCAGATAACACCTACAATGATTCAGGGATTTATATTCAACTGCATGTATGTGTCTGTCGTGGCCTGTTTTGGCCAACATTTGGCGAATAATAGAAGAATAGTTTGTAAAAGCATCATTCCATTTACATTTAGCCAATTATATTTATGAAGCTGTAGGGAGACGAATCATGAAAGCTCATCAATGGTCTGACGGGGAGTTTATTCCCAAACTGGTCATCAGTCTCCGCCTATAGCTAGTTTTATAGTCCATTATGAAGTGAATTTAGCCTACATCTATGGTAATCGCGTCATATGCCACGTTAGATAATGCCCTAGTTTAAAGAATAAAAACTCTAAATAATGTCATTTGCCCATTTACTCAACGAATAAAACATTTTTAAAAAGATGTACCCTGCTTGAGCAGTGGGAGTAATGTAAATGGCTGATTCTTTCATAGGGTGAAGCTGCTGATAAGTCGCGAGCCAGGAGATGTAATTTTGTTAATTGTAATAGGATAAGGCCAAAGCAACTGACGAATAGAGCATTCTACATTCCACAGCCCCCACTCCCACCCACATCTGCAATTCATTCAGCAGAAACTCCGCTTCATTGGACCACTTCGTAAATATGACATGGTGAAAGCTGGGGAGAGTAACTGCACTACGTGTGAAATTGTTCTAATGCTTTATTTTCCTAGAGAGCTCTTTTTCACACCAATGTTAGTACCAATGTTTATTGTTTTCTATCCAGAAGCTGCGATTCTCCTATAATGTCAAATTACTGCATCAGAGTGTTGTGGCTAATTGCTTATGAACAAACACTAACACAAAAACCCCGATGTACAACATTATTGCAAATAAATATATATTGAAGAAGTTTCAATACAATGTCGATCAATATGTGATTTGGCCTTCGTTATGTTTGCTTAATACATAAAAACATACATTGATATGATATAATGAAAAAACAGTAGTTATCATTCGCGCAATACTAAGAATCTTTACTAAGAAACTGATAGGAGTCTATTGTTGCCAGTTTGTGAAGGGGTGCGCAATCAGCCTTGAACGATGCTGAACTTACAAATGAATACATCGCTCCCGCATATGTGTCACAAGCGAGTCAATGTTTTATTATTGTCTTACGTGACGTGTATAACAATATAACTAGATGTACAGTGCAGAGGGGGTAACTGTTAATGGCTCATTCTTCCGTATGGAATAACTGCAACTTTGTTGATGGTAATGCGACTCGGCCCAAGCAACTGGCAATCGCAACAAAATAGCAATTGGCAGGGCATCAACTGTTCCATCCGTTTTTAACTTATTCACCCAATTTGCAAATGACTGCATTTTACATAACCATTTTCTATGGCTAGCACGTTATTAAATGTAAGCGGTTCTCAAATATTCGCGGTTGAATGTTAATTATACACTCAATTCACATTCACCGAATATTTCATGTTGACTTTTTATTCCGCTAAATGACTTCAGTACGGTTCTGCTCAGCGGTAGTTGTCTAAAAACAAATAGTGGTTAATTAAACTCAATGTCCATGTTGCACAGCAATTTGAACACAAGTTCGTTTTTAAATTATATTAGTTATTATAGCAACATGACTCCACTACTAAAATTGGTGTCCTACTAAAGCAGAGTAAGTGATATATCATGCGTATTCTGCAATGTACCGTTGTAAGATACCTGGTGCGAGAATATTGTTACTTATGAATTCATTGTTTTTCACACGGCTTCTATTTAAGTCATTGAAGATACCCGTTGTAACTGCATATGGTCTCGACTACCTAACATATCTCTAATAAAAATTACTGTTTCAGTATTCTTACACTGTTAGCAATATTTTCCACAGGAATGTTACTTTTTGTCCCCAGTTGGTGATAAAAATGTTGCTTCTGAAACTGAACCTCCACCAAATGCTCACATAAACGAATTCCAGACATTAGCATGTTACTTGTGAAAGCAGCATCAATGTCATATACACCAATCCTTTGTAGCACCCAATGGTCATGCAATTACAAAAGTGTATCTGCTTTGGTGTTGGGCATTTGAGAAAATAGATGCTTCCCATCTCCACAATAAGTAGTCATTTATAGAAGTGGATAATTGTCCAATACATTATAGTTATGTATGCAAAATATCGAGGCAGTTCTTTAAGGCTTCGAGACCATTAACCATGTTCAAATAACTAGCTTTGCAGCTCAAGAATTACGAGAACCATCTTGTCTTTAACAGAGCGGGCACTCCTATTAGATAATTCTGTTCATGCACAATCGGAACTTGTGTAACCAGGGCAGCTAACTGAATCACTTTAGCAGTTGCTATTATTGCCGAATTGTACCTAAATAAAATCGCAAATAGGGTAGTACTTAATGTCAATCACCCTAAACCAAAGCAAACGTTTCTATGCAGTAACCAAAACCATAGCTGCCTACTTGGCAATCGTTGTATATTAGGCTGTGGTTGAATATGACACGATATTATCCAAAATGAAAATAATTTTATGGTATAAAGCGTCCCTCATCTATCTTCGTTGTGATGAATCATTTGGCTATTAATCGGATAAACCTATATATGGACAACGTAAATTCGTCGTATATTCGTCACCGTTTCTTTAACTTTTGACTGCAAGGATAAGATACTAACCGGTCGTGCAACTGGAGCTTTAATTAAGCGATTTATTTACGTTGCTAATAAAAGTACAATATAACATACCAAATCGATTAGGCTTAAGCGAGTTATTTATCTTTACTAAGAAAGGTTTATGAGATATCTCATTGGGACAGCTCGAGAACCTACCTATTAGCGGACAACCGTAATGTTATCGATGTCAATAAGTAATAACCCAACTACAACGGTCAATTACTCAAGGTATCAATGTGTCAGTCATAATCCAAGGCGATATCTTTCGTGTAAAGCATTGCAAATGTGTATATGCAACCGAAAAACGGAGCATTCACAACCCCTCCATTCCCTGTGATAGCACGAACTCTTTTTACAGCATAGTTCTATGTCGAGTGTATTGTGACCACATATTATGCTTAGTTGTCTCAAATCACTGACAAAGGGGACCTCGTTTCGCAATACTTTTAGTCTTTATATGAATCCGATTCCATCCTGGAACAGTCTCCACAATCACATGTTATGTGTCCTAGAATGTAAGATTACAGCATCAGAGTTTTTAAACTAAATTAATCAACTGATAGCAATTTGCCAATTATTTAATTCACTTTTACATCTTAAACCTTATTTATAATAAATTTTAAAGAATATGTAACAACATACAATCTGAAGGACGTTTATGAAACTCGAATAAAGTTGAGTATCATAAGATTTGGCAATCTGACGAGATCCCAATACTGCACCGTCACTTTTGTACATTGTTTCGATCACGACAACTTTAATTGCTGATGAAGCAGAACATTTTATCACTTACATGACCGCCTATTAAATACTCGTGAAGCCGTGCCGAATTTAAAAACATGAATGATTGCATCGCTGGTTAAGGTAGAACCACCTCTTATGCCACAATCGAGTAAATTATTGGACAGAGATTATATTGCCCAGGTAAAAATGTTATGGCTTTATGATATTTCACGAGGAAGGAACAATCAACGGACATTGTCCTATTCTGCGTTTATGAACTGTGCCCGAAAGTCTTACACATGTTATAGTCAGATAACGTATTATTTATTAGTATTGTCTGAATTAATCTATTCCTTGAATTACAACATCTTGGATTATTGGACTTTATAAATCCCTGCTTTGTTGTCTTACGAATAGCAATATATATGGAACCGGAAGTCCCGTAACTTGTGATGAATGAATTGAATTAGAATTCGGTATAATCATAATTTCTGAATGTCATACATATATAATGAAGGTGGTATATTGTTGTAAATATTCTTAACACGCGGAATATTCCATATTACCCCATACACTGAGAACACAAGGCTGCGTATCGAAAGCGCTCAAGTCGATGACGTCGTGTCACGTGAACTGAGGAATGGAATGAAGAATACTGTCGCTGGAGTAAGACCAATAAAAACAGCATCCGTAATATCTGTTCTATGTCTAATAATTGCTATATATACTAATATTTGATAGTTTAAGGTTAAATCGGACCGGA
The DNA here is from genome assembly GCA_034190875.2 of Urechis unicinctus. NCBI lineage: Eukaryota > Metazoa > Annelida > Polychaeta > Xenopneusta > Urechidae > Urechis > Urechis unicinctus. The sequence goes on along the minus strand of CM067344.1, from coordinate 47,604,440 downwards.
AAAGATTTATACCATTCATCGTAATAATGTTACTTCAGACGGCTAGAAATGTTCGATCAATGCTCAATTTCAAACTTTTTCTAACACATGAGTTACATAAAAGGCCCAGTTGCCATTGCAAAATGTCACTTTGAATTATGCCCATTCCCAATAATGTCAGAGTCATCTGTTCAATCAAGACCCCAAATCGGATTGTCATTCCAAAATGTTAGCTGATTTGCAAACTCAGATGCAATCTACATTTGTTTGATTTTCCATGGCACTGGCTTAGTTTTCCGCAAATCCCACCACATCTGTAAACGCCATCTATCAAACCTTACGGCTCACTCTACAGGAGAAATAAGGGGCGATCTCTCATGATATAATACCCTAATCCAAACAAATCCCGATTGTGGGGCCACAATTGTATGTTATTACCAGTGTCTTAAAGACCGGTAAATGTCTGGGTAAACAAACATTCTGTAAACAACAATTCAAGCTTTTTGTGCAAAAATGTAATAAGCTCCTTTTGTGTGAATATCCGTCATCTTCTCAATAATCTAGTCGTTTGATAGTTCATCAGTAATATCTTGTTGAATCAATATGGAAAAAGATTGGTTGCGCCGGGATAATCAGTTGGTGCTTGTTAAGATGTGTGTCACTTTCAATAAAATCAAAAGCACCAACAGGTTTAAATGGCATGATCGGAAAAAGAGGACAAACAACGAATATAAACCTGAAGGCAAGTAGAATCTCTAGTACTTCTAGCAAACATTCAGTGGGTTGCAATATCCTGGTTTGAAGTTCATTGTACGGTAAATTTGCATTCACAGGCCATTTCATTGGGTTTGTAAATGCTGTGGATGACCATAGTATGGGCTTTTTTGTTGAGAACACATATGTCACTGATCGTAAATGCCCATTCTGCATACCAACCAGAGCTTTTTAGTTACTGTGAGTGTGAACATTCATTGTCGGACAGCAGGAATATTATTGTTCTGTAAGGCATGTAGACAGCGCCTTGAAAAAAGACTTTCGGAGATATTAAGAGGAGCAATGTGGTAGATGGCGGCGAGGATCCACTGCATAAGTAACAAGGCTGAGTAGCATATATTCTGTGAAAATGCTATCCATTGCACTGAAAATGTATTTCTCGTGTTACGGTTTAATCCTGACAGCATTTGATACTGAAACCTCGCGTTTATTGAACGATACTGATTTAACACACTTAGACACAGTCATGCCTGAGAGTCAAAAATATCGAAGTGGTAACGCATAACCTTCGACGTAAATATGCTATTAGGTTATCGGTTGTTAGTATTGATTCTCTGCCGCAGCAGAGCCTCAGCCAGATGCAATCAATGAATCTTCGATATAGGATTCATGAGAGGCCCATAAGCACCATGAAATATCCTCATCTATCTCCACAATTGCATGATCTTTGATCATTAAGCTAAGCTGGCGCAAAAAGTTCAAATAGCATATTACGTTTACTTGTGCCCGTTCTGAGCATGATGATCTCTTTTCGGCACAATACGATCTTTAAACACACATAGGAAAGGGAATATTGGATTGCTAAGGACATTAAGTACTATTCTGGCCTAACATTTCCCTCGTTAGTTTGTCTTGTGCTAAGGTTACTTCAGATAACTTGAAAGCCAAAGGACTATTAAAATTCTTCCTTTTTAAAAGAAACTAGGATTTACTGGTTAAAGTTACAAAGCCCAGTGATAATTTTATCATTGCGTAGCATTTTTGAAGTACCTCAGTAAAAAGACCTATCATTAATCTGAATGTACAAAATCAAACAGGTATTTTGTAGTTTTGTTCTTCTACAAAAGGTATTAATTCATGAAATCATTGGCAAGATGTAGGCGTGACTGATAAGAAATTTTGGAGGGATGCAACTGTTATCGTAAATAAAAGTCAAGTGTGATAGTAACAAATGTGGCCTTGATTACGAAAAGATTAAGTGGTAGCGACCCTATTTTGCGGGTGCTTGATGTGATGTAGGCTTCGGGTGATAACATGTAACATAGATGAATGTTATAGGTGTTGTAAGGACGCAGATGAGGTGTCGGAAAAAAACATGAGTATGTTATTGAACTGTGTGCAATGAATATGATATTTACAGCATTGTCGCTTCTATTTTTAGACCAACGACATATAATACGTTGTCATGCGTATCAACGAAAGAGCTTGCCATAGAATACGAGCATGGTTTAGGTAACGCAGATTTTTCCTTCGGCAACAATCCTCTCGTCATTTGTTTATCTTGATTGTTGTCGTTTTTTCCACGTAATTTGTCCCAATAAGGCGTGTTAATGTGATAGCAGGTTGGGATCGAAATTAGCATGCAACTTGTATCGATTGACGTACCGTTGATATTGAGTGCGTCAATTAATTGTTCTCTGTTTGTTAAGTTCATGTCCATAGTCACATAGTAAGTGGGCAGTAATTTATATGGCTTGACATATAATGTAAATGCAACTTCATATATTCGTATTATCTCATGTTATACTATCAATGTCCCAGTATAAGTCCGGAATCAGAAAGCATAAGCATGCTTAGCATGTGTATAGGCATAAGAGGACAAACATATCAGAAGGCATTATAACCAAACTATAGCTAAGGCGATGGATAAAGCAAACTAAACCCCCTGATGATTAAGCGGGTTTCCGGTTCACTTGAGTAGTTTAGCAAACAGATGAGTCTACTTTGAATTAATTCAAATACAAGAATGTGATGCATTGCACCCATATTTGTACAAAACACGTATAGTGTTCAATTATATCTCTTCTTTATATTAATTTTAGTAAAGACACGCTTTTAGCTGTAAAGACGAATGAGCTAAGCAAATATTTGGCCTAACATACACCCGACATAAAAGCCCACAAACATACTAAATTGAGAAATTCAATCATCAGTGTTTGTGTGCCTGCCAGTAATTGCGTATGTTAAAATTGTGATTTGATTATACACATATCCTTGTAGCCCTCATGAAGTTGAATAGCCATCACGGCTTTGAAAGCAATGTATCAATTTTCGTCCACTCTGCCATCATGGTATTTTACTAATAAATGAATTCAGCTCACATCAATCGATATATCATGTCTGTTTGAGCTCCGCAACCCTCTGTATATGACAATACATCGACTGATTTGGTAAATCTAATACATTAAACACAATGAAAATACAAATTGGGTGTGGGAAGTCCGGATACGGATTTGACTGCAATAGAAGCATATCGATCACTATATGGTCATATAATTGCCCTAGAGACTATTTCTTTTATAGGGAATTGCTGTTATCTTTCATACGGATGTGTACTTGATAACGTTGCACAACCTACTCCATATCAGCTTGTTGTTAATATCCCTAATGTGATGTCAATAATCTGCATTACAATACATTATATGTATATACATATATGTGATATCTGTTAGGTGTTAACAATCACCATAACCATTCCTATGGAATGAGAAAGCTTTCTCTACCACACCTCATTGAATAGGGTAATGGTCTTTCTTCACAAAAGGGTTATTTCTCAAACAGGCGCTTCATCACTGTTGATATCTGCATCTCTACTGTTATTGTGAGGCAAAGCATCACGGTCAGGGGGACCTGATTTCTTAATATTAATTGTTGTTATGTTCATTTCATGATATCCTGAAACCGGGTCTCGCATAACATTTATTTTACGTTGATGCTCTTAATGCAACAAACTACGCCAATAAAACGGCAACTGAAACTGGTATGACATTTTTCGCATATTGCATTAGAAATATGCTACATTAACTGTGCGACGCCGGACATATTAACAAGCTAAATACGGTCAGTCCTTGAATAGATGCTAATGTAAGCTGCCTGCAGCATTTACTCTAACAATGCCAATTGTTGGCCAAGTTGATAACAATATATGTCTTTTAACATACACGGGAACCTGTATTGACTCAAACTTGCCGAGAAGCTATATTCCGTACATGTCGTCATGGTGGGTGTCAGGTGGAACTGTCGCAGTCCAGTATAAATTGATGAACTATGTATGGTTCATTCCTCATGAGTAACACCATTGATTGCTGATCTGATTAAGGTTTACTAATATAAAGTGACAAGTCTATCATCAATGCGATAGTGGAACCGCACTTGACACCGCTTCGGGTTCTTATCTTGCCGTTCGAAGCAGTCGTATTAGTGTAACACGACCATGTATCAAGAGAGCAGTACCGTTTTTGACATGATAAAGGCGCTGCTGGTTTCAGCAAACATAAGACAAAATGTTACGTCAGACCAAAAGGATTGTTCTGTTAAGATTCAACACTAAACTTCTATTACGCACACGTTGCACAGAAGTTCCCGTAACCGAACTTTGATGACATATTGAATAATGCCCATGTCCGTTTGACACCACTGATCACATGAAATAAACCTCATTGAATAGTCGCCAACATCCATTTATGCAAGATCGCATATAGGTTTGACTTTATTGCCAGTTGTTTCCTCGACTCTTATGCATTCGATATCCATTAAATATCCTATCCCGCCGACGGACTAAGGGGCGATTTCGCGTGATTTATGACCAGAATATTAGCATTTACAGTCTACTAGGCTAAGTCATAACGGGAAAGTCTTATAAGAAACTCATCAAGTCATACAGTAAGGCCGAATAGAACAAGACTTAAGTGATAATAATTCCCAGGAAAGAGAAAACTAGCAATTGCTTCATCTAGTAGATTGAGTTCCAAATGCACCGTTTTGTAATCGAGAGATGTATGGACCTAATATAGTAACAACAGTAACACCATTAAAGCAACATTCTGTCGATATTTCATGGAGCCGAGTCGCAGTTCATCCAGGGTGCCGGTCTCATGATTCCACATCAAACTTGCTGTGTGGTTTACCGTACCTCGCCCGACTGCATAACTATCCGCTTTAACCATCCGTTAGGATCACTATTTGGGTATATGGTTCTTAGACGCGGCAATGATATAGGCAGATAAGAAGAATGGATGTGTGATGAATTAATAACGAGTGAATCATATACACTACTGTTGCATCCTCATATATCACCATTTTAGTCTCATCTTAGTTATTTTGGCTAGGTTGGTTGAAAAAGTCCCGTTCATACTGGATATCGCATTCCAATATATGTGATCTATTTTGATCACTTGAATTTTGCACATGTTACAACTGGCGTAGACATAAAGATAGCATAAGTAACTGATTGTAAAAAACATTTGCATTCAACTAGTTCTGAATATAGTTGTTTAATATTAATTTCGTCAGATTTAATTGCGTATTGTGCTTATGACACAGTCCAAGGAAACTTAAGATTTTCAAATTTGACCTTACTTAGTACTGGTAAATCAAATAGTGATATATTTATTAACATGCGTCGGTACTGCCTTTTGTGGCGATAATTTCGTTCGCCTAACTTATTGTACAAATAAATTGTGGCAGCCTTTTCCAGAGGGTGCAGTGAAGTACTTCTAATTCTATTTTACTATTGTCTCATTGTTCTATTGATGAGACCAGAGGGCTGTCGGATAGGTGCTTTTGGAATGCCCATGAGGCGAATTTTATGCATGTAGCACTTCTGGCTAAGGACATTACAGTAAGGCTACACAAAGGCCATAAACTCTATCCTGGTAGATAATGTAATGGGTGGCTCACAATCTTACCAGCGCCGCGACATATTATTATTTGTGGTTCGCGGAAAATCGTGAAATTATTTCCGGATCAATCATGAAGCCTACACATGATACCTTGTTTACTCGAACATTCAATCAAGTGTCATCGCTTTCGTTTAATCAGCATATTCATGGCAACCTGCAATTCCTCATCACTTTTCGCTGAATCGTCTGCATTGATGTCATAGTCAAACTGAATAGGAAGTCAAGCAGCCAATTTATTGATATATCTTTAAATTGAGTACCCCGTATCAGCTTGTTATTTTCATCCCTTGTAGGGTATTGAAAATCTGCATTCCCATCACAAGCAAAAAATTAAAACACTAGGCACATGTTTAATGACCAAATACAGCTATATCCGCACTTTCATGCAAAGGAACGTCCACAAGTGATTTAACTAAGTCCGTCAAACTGATTTACATATGTATATATATATATATATATATATATATATATATATATATATATATATATATATATATATATATATATATATATATATATATATATATATATATATATATATACCCTTAATATAAAATATATATATATATATATGATATATAAGATATATATACATTATATATAATATATATATATATCTATATATATATATATATATCTATCTATATATATATATATATATATCTATATATATATATATATACATATAGATAGACATACGTTAAGACTGCTTATCGTCACACTGCTTCGCAGATCGCCTCTCATGTGCATCCATTAACATTAACACGATATATCCGCATGATAGCCGGCATCAATATGCAGCATAGAGAGTCACGCATGGCACCTATCTCATGATTCCAGCTCGCACTTCATCGGTGTTTTGCTATTCTTCACAAGAGTAGAATAGCAATGTATTTAGATAGAAGGATTGCGTGCATTGGTCATGGAGCAGCGTGAATGTAGTCAAAAGGCTATTTGTTCTACAGGACGCTTGAAGTCTTAAATGCTATTGGTTTGAAGCAAGCAGCATCGTCAGAGGGACGATGTGCGGTGACGTACACATGGTAATATCCACCAGTCAATTGGAGAATATTGTGACGGACATTCATAAGGATACTGCTATCTTTTAAACGATGCACTATGTATATTGACCATGCGTCATATATGTTCAGATAATCTATGCAGTTTTTTTCAATGATGGGGTGATTCTCTCAAACTTGTTTTACGTCTGACCACGACGTTTTGATGCATAACCGTCACCTTTTACATTTCATACTAAGTTGCTACCAACTAGCCAGATACGGTGAGAAGTTAATGACTAGTGGATAATGAAACCTGCTTACGACATTTTCTTTCGTATTTGTCAGTGTTTGGCCAGGTTGATAAAACACATGTTTTTTTTTAACATATTCCGCCAAAGTCGTCTTTTGCATACTAATATAAGTTACCGAGTTGAACTAAACTGCATTAAGGTCTCTAGTGAATCAGTCGTAATCAAATAGAAAGTGATGAGTTCTGTGTGGTGCATTCCTTATGCGAATCATCATTGATAAGTGTAGCACTATCATCAATCAAAAAGAACACTACCTTTTGTAATATGAGAAGGCTGTGCTTGTTTCAGCAAACATTGATTAACCCCTGATAAGTTTGTGTGTAAGGTTTTCATGTAGATAAGGCAATTTTTCGTCAGTCATGATGCGCATAATAAGTCAGATAGGAGTAGGCTGCGTATGTACCCCGCCCAATAAACGCATGTTGACGTTAATTGCTGTTTGCTAGAAACAAATATTGTCATTAGGCCAGGGAAAAGACAACAATAATAGCTACTATATGTCTTTAAACTACTAGATTTCAGGTGATTATTACAGAACATAGGACAAAAAAGACAATGAAAGATTCTCAATCTTCATTATTAAAACGTTACTCCAGACCAAATAAGATTGCTCTTTCTACATACAAGATTCAACTATCATTCAGCACAGGTTGTCCAAAAGTTCTAGAAACAGATCATTGGTATCATTTTGAATAATACCTATGTCCATCTGACACCACCTTATCACTCAAAGCCAAAGGCCAACCAGAACCTTCCCTTCTCCGGCATCAATTTACTCAAGAGCACATATCATTTTGCACAATTGTAACATGTTACTTGCTTCTCGTCTCAGATGCATTCGATGTCAATTGAATGTCTCATTGGCTTATCTCGAATTTCGATCCGCCAATAAAAACACTATCTTCCCAACATTACGACCCACTCCGGGGACAGAACAAAGGGCGATTTCTTGTGATATATGAGTCATAGCGGGATAGTCACACAGGAACGCAGCAAGAAACAAAGCGAGGAGTGTACAGTTTAAAACATCGAAAGGAACACAACTTTAATGTTGGAAATTCCCAGGATTAGGGAAACTAGAAGTTACTACACTAAGTAGTTCTGAATCGGACTTATAGTCAACAGAACTATGGCCTAATATTGTGACAGCATCAGAGCAACATTCTAAGGCTAGATCATGAAGTCTCATTGTTATATCCACATATTGGACCTCGCATTTCCGATTCACTACATTACACCATGTGCCAACCCAAACTGCTTTCTAGCGTTGACATTTTTATAACGTGAGAAATTTGTTCTAAAGAACTTTTGCATTCACCTAGTTCATAATATGCATCTGATACTATTGCAATCAGGTTTAATTATCTATTGTGGTGCAGGTTTTGAAAAAAAAGCTTCATTACAGTCTTCTGTGGCAATAATTTCGTTCTATCACATTTCAGACTAACCCGACTTTCGGCAATCTGTCAGGCTATTCCTAAGTAGCATAGATATTGCCACATCGAACATCTTGACTAAAACCTCATCTATTGAGCATGATGTCATATGCACTCCAAATGTTTCATTTATCAAGTGAGCAATGTTTTACAAAGTGCTCAATAAATTCACTATCATCCGTGTTATGGATGTTAGTCTGACAGCCCTTTGTTTTCTGGCTGTTGACGATCGCTCCTGTAGAAAATTGGTGAAGCATTTGCAGATTCAAGTCGTCGGAATTTTTTCTTTCCTTAAGGAACTGTTATAATATCCGAAAAGTTGGTAGTGGTATTTCCGTGGCTGGTGTCGTAATTTGCATGACTATTGCGACTAAGTATTCATGACTGTGGCTTCGAGTTTGTGGTGAAAAGTAAAGAACAAAACCAACGTGTATGCAGTATTCTATTATATGCGTACTGTGCTGACCTATATATGTCGATAAAGACCGGAAATGTTCGGTGACAGCTTATTGATTAGTGGATATTAATTGATCATGTGTTTGATATTGGGTAACACGAGTTGTGGTATGTTTATCATTATTTATGTTGACGTTAGCTGCTGTCAAGAACGGTAGTTTGGGGCATGGTTTATGTTAAGCACAGGAACTTAACGGTGCATCATACAAAGACATGGGTGAAGAAATCTTCTTCTTGTGATTCATGCAATCAAACGATAATGATTCTTGTTTCGATCTATGATTCCATATATATATATAATATTCTTTTTCTGGGAGTGTCCATTCATTAAACCAAGACGGACAATTGGTTATTGGATTGTCGATCCATTTGCTGGATAACAATTGCTCATAAATTCGCTATTGCTAGGACGCTCACGAAGGCAACAGAATATTTATTTTTCCTGTAGAAATATGATTATTCACAAAAATAAGTTATATCAGCCACACCTTGTGTAATCAATGAGACGTTCCGGTGAAGTTGACTGGCACAATAACATGACTGATCCGAACAATTAAAAGTTGTGTCGTGACTGTGATAAATGGGAATGGTTTCGATTGCGCAAACATGCAGGTTCTTGAAATCTCATTTTGTAAATTCAAAATCAAACAAGCTGGAGCTGAGCTTATATTGAGGGGACGCACTTGAGAGAATTCGGCATGTTTGTTCGGTACAAGATGTATGAAGAGTTTATTGATCATCGATATTTATCTCTATATCTTTTCAGTAAAGAAAGGGTACATCACTACGGAAATGCATGAAGAACGTTTTAGAGGGGGCATGATCGCCGATTTGTTGTTTTACTTCGAATATGTGAAGCCATATACTAGAAACTGCATATGTTGCCTTGTATGCCAAGCACAAGATGATTCCACATGGGCCTCAAGAAAATAATCATCTATTTGTCCGAGTTTTGATTCGGGGTGATGAGGGGGAAATTATTATACATCATGGCATCACTATTGGTTCTCAGTCCGATTTAAACGATGGAGAACCGTTTGGTACCAGAGTAAATTACGTAACAGGGATGCTATTCATCCATAAACTGTGATTCAAATAACGTGTCATTTTTAAACCATCACCCATTTGCAATATCACAGTAGGCGTGCTGTTTTGTTATCATTTGCTATAACTATTACACTACGATCATGCCTTCTTAACATTGTCTGATACATTCTTTGAAACTAGTTACGATTGACTAAACCAGCAACCATTAATCAAATATGCAAAACCAAGCAAAGGTGCTATGATCTTCAATATTCGGCATTAAGACAACCCACGGTCGCGACATTAGGGTGCGATTGATAGCAATTGTTCGTGCGTGAATGCCCCTCCAATTAACACGAATTTAGAATGGTCTAGGGCTATGTATATCAGCCAAGAGCAGCTAAATGAAGCAATAATGTAAGGTGCAGGGGTAACACTGGCGCTGAAATGTTGTTTTAGTTCTCTGTATGTAGCAAATGATGACATTCACTTGCCATCTATTCATTTATGTCAGCTGCCAGCCTCAATCTACTAGACGATTAACTGCTTGTTTTCCGTTACTTCCTTGCCATAATTAACGACCAGCCTATCGATGATCAAATGTTTAATGGCTAGACCTTCCACACATATATCCGTCCCGACATTCAAAAAAAGGGTGTCAACCGTGTCTGTGACTAAGGCATTGCCATTACAACATAAGTTGACAGCAAAACTTCGTCGGATGGTGCTGATGGTTCACATGAGGCATAAAGCAAACTTTCAGTAAGCAGTGTTACTTTGAGTTTTGATAATATGTGACATCTGGCACAAAAGGGCATAAATACACAGCAAAGAAATACATAATAGAAGATGAAACAAAATCTTAGTTTTAGTAATGCAATTGGACAATACCTTAAGTAGAATATATCGCGTCTAAAATCGTTAAAATGGTACGGAATTTCAAATCATTAATCAGTGTTTATGTGCGCGAGTGTTGATTTGAGCTGTGACTTGATTATTTAGTAAAATGATACCCTAATGCATGGTGCTCTTATCGAATATGATAGTTTTTATGTGGATCCGAATTTTAGAAAGCCATAAAGTAATATTGGGATTTCCAATCTTCATGTGTCCATTTTATCTACCCAACATTTATCGTATCCAGACGGCAAATGGATTCATTTCAGATTTATCGATCTTCTTCATGCTTATTTGTGTCTCGAAATTTGAGACGACTTTGACTGATTAAATAAATCTAATGCTTCGAAGCAATGAATTGCTTCCGAATTTATAGAATTCGCAGATAAAATACTATATCATACTGTTGCAAAACACTACGGCTTATATTAAAGAACCTTATGACGGGCATTCATAAGGATACTGCTATCTTGTAAACCAACTAAGACCTTGGAAAATTAAGAATGAGCGATATATGTTCTGAACATCTATGTAGTTATTCGCAATGATGTAAGAATTTCCTCTATAGGACGGAAATGATAATTCTCGTTTTATGTCTGATCACATCAGCCTTTAACGTCGACCACTTGTTTATTGAATGAACTAAACAATATAGATGCACCCAAACCCTATTATGTGACAAGCCTGTATATGTTTGATGCAATATTTGTTAGTGTGTTGCTTTCAACTGAATTGCTAATATATTGTTATCCATTCTATGTGTGATGTATGCTACATTGATTGCGTGCCAAGTAAGAAACAACAACATATGGTCCATAATCATTTAACAACGTAACCTGCTCAACATACCAATATATCGTTTTATCACACACAAGATCTTACCATGCATCAACAACTGCCAATCGTATTCCATCCATGTTGGCTTTTGCATGCTGATCTAAATTACCGAGTTGAAACACATAACGCGGTAAGCCTAATATGGATCTGTCGTAATCCAATATAACGTGATGAAATTCGTATGATGCATTCCTCATGAGAAACATCATTAACCGCTGATCTGTTTATGGCTTGCAAATAAAAAGCGACCAGTATATCAACAATAAAATTGTGGCACCACACTTGAGACCAAAGGAGTGTTAGTATGGCCCTCTAGTTTATCAAAGAGAGCAATACATTTGGTGACATGAGACGGACTTGCTTAGTATCAGAAAAACATTCAATAAGCATCAAAACGCATTAATGAGAAGTGTGCAAGCGTATCATGCAATTGTTTGACAGTCATCACAAGCGACATATTCCAAATTACTTCATATTCAAAGAGTACAAGGCTGTATATTTAAGGCGCCAAAATAAGGAACTTGAGTTGATGTTTATTGTGGTATGCAAGAGCACGATAATGACAATTGTATTAGCTACTATATGTCCAGCAATTGCTATATTTCAGAGGAATATTAGAACACAACGAAAATAATAATACAGGGAAGGGTTCTCATTTTGCATGGTCATCATGTTACGCCATACCAAATGGATGACTCAATCTAGATACAGTACTCAACTTCCATTACGGACATGGTGCATAAAAGTCCCCGTAACCGATTTTGGATGTCATAATTAATGGTGTCAATGTCCGTTTAACAACACTGACCACTAAAAGGAAAGCAAATAAATTGTTTTTTTACGGTCAGTCCACTACACCAAGTTATAATCGGAATAGTCTTACAAGACCGCAGCAAGTTGAACAGAAAGGTGTAAGGTTGTACAGTATACAGCATGGAAATAAACACGACTTAAGTGTTAATAACTCACAGGAATGAAACAACTAGCACCTGCTACACGAAGAAGATTCCAAATGCACCGATTTACATCCGACAGAAGACTAGGTTATAGTCGAAAGAATTATGGTCCTGATATTGGAACAACATCAAAGCAGCACTCTATGGATAAATAACAACGCCATGTCGCAACTCACCCAGAGTGCCGGTTGTACATGACCATCGTTCGGCTGCATAACTATCAGCTTTGATCTTTCACGAGGCGCAGGATCACGATTTTTGTTATTGATACTCAGCTGCGGTAATGATTCTCTGACGATAAAACCATAAGTGGATCATAAACACTACTGTAGCATCCTCGTATCCGCATTATAGTTTCACCACAATTATTGAAGCAACATTTACAGAAGCTGTTTTATTGATTCTAGACCGCGCATTACTGATGCATGAGATCACCTCCAGTACAGGATGTTTTACACACATATAAATTAGTTCTGAATAATAATTTATGATTAAGGGCATGTTTAGCTGTGCATTGTGCTCGAGCAGAACACACAATTAAACCAAAGGAAACTAGCGATTTTCAGAATATGAACTGACATAGTACTGGTAAATTAAATAGTAGTATTTTTTTGGATATGCTTCGTAATCAGATGCTGTCACTTACTATTGTATATGCTGTCAGTTTGGTCTGGTTTGCAATACCCGGTATTTGCGAAAGCTTTTTTCGATTATCCGCTGAAGTAAGACTCCATTTGATTGTGCCTTAGTAATAAAAGGGTAGCTTTATGGACGCCAATGATCAATTAACGAGTATTGTGCAATCCTGTTTTGATGTGTCCGGATCAATCCTGCGATCATGATCGTTCTTACTCTCGGAACTTGGATGACAATAAATCGACCACATTTGACGTAGGCGCAATCAAATGGAACTGTAATTCGGCAAGCGTTCGAACCGCAGTTGAAAGTAATGGTAATAATGTGGTTTGACGTCACGTTCAACAACGAGGTGATATCGCGACAGTGATGGATGAGGGTGATTGCAACCCTTGGGCAGCACTCCTCAAGTCCCTGTGCCCACTGGTTAAAAAAACCGTTGCCCAGATCGGGCTGTGAAACCCGCGCCGCTGAGACGAAGGTCCGGCACGATACTATTGAGTTACCGGGTGGAATGTATCCCCTTTCAGAGATGGAAACACCATTTAACGAGATTATCCGAGTCATGGGGAACCGCACAACTGTTGAACCATACAGTAGTAGTCCCAATATAATATTGTGACCAAGACTATAAATCCTTCGCCATATGCGTAATATGGTCCAAATAATACTCATACCATATACGTCGTTTTTCTAATGATCTATTAGGGCCCCTTGCAGTTCCCGGCTGGGTCTGCCTTCAATCCCGCCAGTCTTTGTATACACACAGAGCCCAACATTCAGATCTTTCAGTTTCTTGGCACCCTTGTTCTTCAATAATTCTTTAAATGTGTACGTTGTCAGCAGAGTGCCGAACCAACAAGCACATGCAACACCTCTTACTTCCCATTTGATATCTGTAGATGGATCCAAGGGAGCAACAAACGCACCAGGAACACAAAAATCCGTCTCAAAATCACTGGCGTCGAGAAAGGAAAGATCTCCCACATCTCCTGTAGATGAACCCATCATCACAGGCAGCTGAGGCCGAATGGGGGATAAAGCGAATATCTCTCATATTTACAGGTCCCATCAGATACCTTACATAACATAGGTTCACGCTAATATCAATATTAGGAGACAGGGTCTCGCGCTTGATTATCGCGTGTAGGTGCCATCGCGATAAGTATGTTATTGCATGGTCACGAGGACGATATGGGGATTTCCCCATATCACCGTCGTGACCATGCGATAACTAACACATATCAGAATATAAACTGAAAGTTACTCTAAATAGCTAATTCGTCCGTATGGAATAGCCGCTGATATGCCATTCTTGCGTCACAGCTATGCATGTTGCTGAAGCATCACTTAATTTAACAATTCCTCAATTATGAATTGTTGCAGGCAGATGACAGTTGTTCGACTCCAGTTAGGTTGTCTTAAAGCTCTCTCGTGGTAAATTTTCATAGAGATCTATTTACTCAAAACTGTTTGTTCTGACCTTAATTCTACTCTGTAGCTATTCCATCATATTTTATTTTCATTGTAGATTGTATTGTACGCTGTTGGGTCCAATTACAGAATCAGAAAATTGTGTCTTAATTTGACAACTACAACGTACATCTAAATCTGAAGCCCTGTGTATAACATACTTTCAAATAATGACGAACGCTATCATATTGGACCAATTCTGTCAATATTACATATAGTAAAAAGCCTGAATGAGATAGTTGTCTGCATTGAACGCAATAAATGTCCATATGTTAATGACAACCCTTCCCAACAATGTAGTAAGACCAGCAACCGGTTATTGAAGGATGCTGAACGATACTATTCTGTGTCACGATCGACTAAATATATCCACACATAATCATGAAATACAATCTCAGCTGCTGCATGTCGGTTCGTTGAACTGGGTGTGAATCCTTACAATCTCGTGGATCTTATGGAATGAAATCTTATAAATGGAACCAGGACACGCCTATAACTGCCACACTGATTTATCATAGTCGTGATATAACATATATGTCACTGCCTACTAGATTTTAGTGACACATCCAAGTATCAATATTTGCAAGACGCATATACTAATGCATCGTACATGAGGGCTGCTCTATCATTAATGTAGAATACGATTGCCAGTGCTTTGAAATGAGAGAAATGCACCGAATGTTGAGCAGGTTGTAATTACGATTGCTTGGTTAACTTCAGTACTGTAAATAATGAATCTATCCATATCCATCGTGAAGACCCTGTACTTAACATTGATAACACCCCCAAATGTGTTGCTTCAGCTGTCATAGTCCACATAAATTTATCATGTATCTGTCATTCATCCACTGAACGTTATAATTAAATGCGAGTTTAGTCTGAATATGAGAAGAGGCGCCAACACCATATTGTTGACTGATCATAGGCAAGTGGCTATTATGAAAAAAAGGTGTGGTGCATTATTCAAATATAGCAACTGAATGTGGGATGGGACTGACATTTAACAGTTGCAGCCACTCCCTCGAGCTGTCTGATATTAGCTGGTATTTGTTTTTATTCTATTTCTGCTTCATTATGCATAAACGCGATACCCCGCATAAATGGACTAACAGGAAGAATAATCATCATACAGGAAGTACATCCATGATGATTCCAACATGAAATGCTGAGTTGGGTTTGGTGCGAGCACAATACTGTGGTCAGTCAGCTTCATGGAATGGCATATTCACTTTTCACTCATCAAATGTTAAAATATATCTTCACACGTTTAATGGAGTAAACGCTTGGATCGTGATAAAAGTGTTTCGTTGGGATTTGGCAATTTGCTATAGACATTACAGCTAAGGTATTACGATATCGTAATGTATTATTTGGCTTGTTTGACTACTGGCCCGATGTCAGAGAGGATTGGAAGCCGGTTATTATCGTCAAAGATACCTCAGTTTATGTAGACTGTATACTATAATTAAACGATCTTCCTGCAATAGTACATCATTTTGGGGTTTACGCGGACTATGAAGGATTCTGTCCGTTTGCATTCTCTATGTATGCCACGACGTTGATTATCATCGACGTGACCCTTTTGTGCACCTGAATTAGCCCTGACATGCTCTGATAAAAGGTGAACCTCTATAGCATAAATCGGACCCATTGACTCATTTTGGTTGTGTCGGGTGAAGCATACCTTTCAGAATGACATCAAGTGGTTTCCAATCCATCTGTTAAATTATGATCAGATTCAAGCATTTATGCAACCAATGGGTGCAAATTCACGATGTCAATCACAATTTAGCATACTCACTAGACGTTTTCAAGTCCAATGGTAACAAATTGGCAACAGTTGTTAATGACCCACAGGGCGCAGTTGTCTACAGTTGTATCTTTGTATATAGCTAATATACTACAATTTTTCTGCTTACAAATGGCATTACAACGGTTGAGGCCATAGTACCTTGCAGCCACCGCCATATAAATATTTGTTAAACGTATTGACATAATCAGTATCTAGTGGGATCCTGATTCATCATGCTTATGCACACATGCGCCAGTAACTTAATACGGGGTAAGTGTCGTAAAATAATAACTTTTATGGCCATTCCCTTTATGTATCGAGCACCCGAACAATACATCACGTGATAACCATGCTATACTCTGAGCCTCAGAAGTTGCCATTTCACGTGTATTACAGATACCGTTAATACTTCATTCAATCACTCTATTATACTTACTGATGATCTTGAACGTTGACCTTTGATGCTTTTGATACTGCCGAGCTGGTACCATTCAACATTCAACTTTTTGTTCATATGAAATGTACGGTGCTACATATAGTTCATCATACGAGGAGCAAAGTCGCAGTAGTCGTAGTGATAAGAAACTGAATCACTAGCCGAGCAAACTTTTGATAGTAAACGATGCAATCAAAATTAGTTTCAGAAATAATATAGAGATGAAACAGACCAATTAAAAAATCTTAATTCCAAAGATGATTTGCGCGCCGCTTTGTCCCGGATTGGGAATTTCAGCACTAGTGCTTGAGTAATCAGTAATCATAACAAAATAGCACGAACCCTTCCGTTATCGTAGAAATATGTATGAAGCTTCGTTCAAGACGGAGTGAACAATTAAGTTCCAGCTTCGATTTACGACTTCGGCAAGCAGGAGCACAACATAGCTACTAGTGGATGACCTCTTCGTTGATGATGACCTCCAGTTACTCATTTGACGAGAAACACAGTCAATGAACAGGAATATATGTATATTAAGCAGCGTTATTAAATACGTCACACATCTGGCTATTAAAACGAGGGGATGTTGTTAGGACAATGGTTATTAAAGGGTTAAGGAGCCACAACAGTCAAGCGCTCCTTGGGGTTAAGCGTTCGTCTTAGCAGCTCCCTCGTCGGCGTGAATCTGGGTCAGTCTACGCGCAGAAGCAAATTATGGTTTCCCAATATAACATTATTGCAGCTTAATCCTTACGACTAATATTGTGATAATTGTTGAATTTCGGATTTGGCTTTAGTCAAATTAGGACCGCCAACTGTAAATCAATAATTCAATTTACCAGTTAATGAACTTCCGTTAAAGCAAACATACGAGAGTAACTGGTAAAATCACAGCACGACTGTGGCTGAATGGCAATTATGACACTCACTCCTGATTTCACTCTCGCGGGAACATAAATTGCGTACCGGAAGCGACGTCATCGACTCACATAAGATTCGATGTGCGCTGTCTATGATAACAACTGACTCAATGTTTATGAATATTCAATTAATATATAGGATATTATAAGCAATTGACATCTCTAATATAATCGTCAATGATTTAAAAAATTCAACTCCACGCGCATTGACGACGGGTATTTTGAGAGAATATGTTTATGTTATTCTAAAAGTTTAATACTGGCTTAAGCTTTCAGAAAATGTTAAGTTTCTACAGATAGGACAATAATTGGCTTGTTAATTACGAATTGAAAGAATTTTATCGATTTTTGCTATAAGAAATTTTCGACATACAAACATTTATTTTACAAAGCATTATTTACAATTACACATAATGAAATAGTTTGCAATTGAATAAAACTTCCGGAATATGTAAACATTGTTAAAATTGAAGCGTTATACACAGAAATATTGGTAGTTAAACTTGTGGTATTTTTGATAAACTTTTATGCAATCGAAAACGGAAATGACCTCATCAACAACCATGAAATTTTGTGATGCAACTTACCATATCACTGATAACATTCGACGGAGAAACTTGCCACCGCACTATTAATAATGGTTTTATCGGCAATTTAATTTCTTGGCTTAATTTTCTTAAAATTTTGACTTATACCACGATTGTTCGACTTCAGGCGCTTGGATTAACCATTGATATTTTAGAACAAGATCTATTCCAAAACGTTTGTAATGATATAAACCTACAAAATGGTATATATTTTTAAGATAAAACAATAATCCCCAGTGATGACCTTGACGTTAGTTTGAGGTCAAGGTCCACAAAAAGAGTCTTGGTTATACACAACATTGTTGCCGACCATTTAAAAAACAATCGAAATTCAAACAAAAATCGCGACCTGTATTTCCTGCCAAAAAAAGTTTACAAACACACACACACACGAACAAACAAACACACAAACGAACTCATCAAGATAATTTGGCGAAAGCATTCGCCAAGTTGACAAATCCACAAACCGAACTAATCACCCAACATTTGCTTGACATTTTGTTTACGATGTAGCGAGAGTGACTGAACGAAGCAAATGATAACCATATGCTTTACCTCAAATAGCAGGCAAGCCGTTAACATTATTAATCATGCTGCTTAAAGCAGAGGCTCATAACTACAACTACAACTGAAGTCATAATGATCTAATTATCATTCACTACTAATTCAGTGTTAGTTGCAGGTGCGTTGGTTGAATGTCTTATAAATATTACTGATCCCTACAATACCTCTTCTAGTCTTTTATACAGGTTATTCTAATGTAAGAATAACACGTCTATACTCTGTATACATTATGTTTTCTTCGTAACAAAATAATGAACAGCAGAATAAGAGCATTTACATTGAAAGACATGTTGAAATAGCCATGATGTATTTGCAACCTCCCTTGTTGCTATTTGCCTGGCAAGTCAGTTTGAAAATTTAAATCAATAATGTCATAATTCCAAATCCCCTGCAATGAACAGGTAAATCACTCGAAGTAAAACCATATGGACAGTTAAACTGCAGATCTTAACAATGAAATATCATGTACTATGAAGCCAAGGAAAAATGGTGACTTAGTGCTTATCGAACCTGGTCTAATATGCTCTGCTACATAACGCTTGAAAACCTCGTTATTTTTCAATTCTTTTTTTACAACCTTAATTGTGCATCACATTGCGACTAAGACGTGGCCTATAGTTGTTCCAAATTTCCGCCCTATGAATCTCTCTTAACCTGTTGCGTGCCTAAAACCTATTAAGTAGATATATTATTGCAGTCGTTATTCAAAGCAATACCAATTTTTATATTTATTTTGGTTCTGCCTAGAACACGCAAAATATTCTCGTGCGATTTATGTGAACAGCAAACACCATGAATCATTTCCTATCATATGTAAGCAACCAATATTATTGCTAGAGCCACGAACGACAACATCGCTCGATAAGAGCTTCAACATCACTCGTCTATGTATCATGTCGTCAGTAATGTAAATGGAGCAGGAATGGGTCATCTTAAAATATCGCAGCAATAACTTTTCCTCTGGCACAATCATGGAAATTAATCAGGTATTTGGGCATTGCAAAAAACATTCAAAGAAGTATTCGGCGGAGCCGGCATTCTGCATTCGGTCACCACAACTAAAACCACACTATTGCACATTTATCTTAAATCTGAATTCACAAGAAGGCAATACGGCACTATTTCTCTGCGTTCTCTAATGATTTGATGACCTGTTTGTTTTTCTTTTTATATCATTCATATGATGGAAATAAATGCCACATTGCATTCTTGTTAAGGAAGAGCAATAGCTTAGTCTCAAAAGCATTTTAAACCCGATTCAGTGCCATCATATATGGCGCATAAGTTTTTTGTTAAGACATTCATCAGAGTTCAGCATGGCATGAACCGCATCTCACAGGTCGGTCACATTATTACCATCATGGGGACATTTACCATTGCATGTACAAGTATGGACGCGATATGACCGCATCACTCAGCAATCTGTCCATCTGAGGGCGCCCACCCCATTTATTTCATTATTCTTAATATTTGATATTGATCGTGCGCCATATTGACCGATTTAATTAATTGGTGATAAATATAAACATAGCGCTAAATAAACAATACAACTTTACCGTGGTATTATATCGTGTCGACCAAGAGTGTTAGGGCAGAGAGCATGAATATTCCTCTGGATTTGGCTATGTGCTATGTGGGGTTTTGAACTTGCAATGTGAGTTTCTACTGGTTGTGTCCGAAGGAAAGAAGTTTAATATTATCTTGATTCAGCATTGTATTGGGATAATATTCTGCACCCCACACCAATGGCTATCACCAAAAGCTTGCGTGACCAGAAATAGATATTCTATAATTAGGGTTGGCATATCAATAGCAAATGACAGAAGTATTATCTTAACAATGATGGCGTACCGGTCAATCCTTATTGTTTCATTGTCATAAGCCTTGTCTTGTATCAGCGTTAGCACCTCTTGCCATGCTGTTACAATTGCCAATAGCTTATGTGCGTGGTGAAGTGAAGCTACAAATCCAATTGCTCGCTACCAACAAGAATCACATTGGCTATATTTATAGCCAATTGATTGTCTTTAGGTGACCTTTTCCTATAAATTGGTGTATAAACGACAGTACATTGTTGAGCTATGCGGAATTTTAACCGTCGTTGTTTCTTTAGCAGTGTAGAATTTAATTGCTGTTGCTCATCTCGATTCTCGTCGCGTGCATATTCTTCGCTAAATCATGCGAATCTTTTCAGCTGAGCTGTTGCTTTTCCCTTGGCTATTATTGCAGAGAATTGACCAGAGGTGGGCATCTATTTTGGCTCGAACATGTGCATTTCGAACATCTGCCATCTGCCATATGTAAATAATGTCAAGTGAGGCGGTAGTCTCGTCGAGGGTTAGAATGAATGCGTTGTTTTATGCTTATCCCAGCCTTTAGTGCTATACATGAGAGCCTTACAAATGCCCTCGAAAGTTGCAAAGTTTTTCTGGATATAACTCCGTAGACTTAGCTTAACCAGACTCATATTTGTTTCTTTAAAGTCATTTTCACTCCGATGGAAGGAGCTGTTTGATGGATACCATCTGTACAATTTGTCTTCGTTAACCATAACCTTACGAAAGCCAGACTCTTCAATTCTACTCGGCAAGTATTTAACATGTCATGAAATACCTTATATTGTGATGATGTAAGATCGGTAATGTAAGTCAACAGAGGCGAGTGACTCTCATTTTCATTGACAGGAGAAAGGCTTATTCTATGTGATAAAATATTCACAAATACTAGCATGTTGCCCTACTAACCACAGCTTGTATTGATGAAAATGCATGGTCAGGACAGACCATATTCCTCTAGAATAGGATACCATCATATTCCAAGCAAGATAGCACAGATTATTAAATGTATAATTTGCATTATCTGCCCACAAACCATGATTTTAGTGCTCATTACCAACGAAATCATTGTCAACGTACATTATATATTCAGAACATTGTACTGCGCTGGTGATTCCTTTAGGGATATAGGCAGCATGGTGATTGCGCACCATCTAACATATACAATACAAAATAGGCCTACTTCTGCAATAACATTATCGTTCTAAGAAACTGGTACATGAATCATATAAACAGTTTACATATTAAATATGTCAATATTTTTCCTATTTGCAAAACTGTGAACGCAGATTAGCTTGCGCTTGAATAAGTTGGTGCTTTTCTTTAGGTGAATGTACTGCCATCTATTATCATGCAATCTTCTCTCGGAATATGACTACTAGCAAGTATGCTACGATATACACGCTTTTCGAACTCATAGATCATCCCACAGCATTCAATCGGTATCGTAACATATATCACGGTTGCGGGTTGCGGATAAACCTGATGCTATGGGATGGTTGAGACGTGACGATCTCTTTTCTGCTAGGGGAGATAAGTCCAGTATTCCCATTTGGTGGAGGGAATGAGTGTCCATTAAATATTGCCGTCGTTGGTTTATGAAGGACATTGATGGTTGCAAAGAATGTGCCCCAAGGGATATTTTTTCACATTACGTTGGATATATGTTCGAAGGACATTAAAGGTTGGCAGGATTGCGCCTCATGGGATGTTTTCCACATTACATGCAGCCGATCCAATTGTAAAACAGAGAAAATCCCAGAAGCATTTCTTGTGACGTCGACCTGATGCTTGACTTTGCCACTGCTTCTCCGCTTCTCACGTTAGGTTGATGACCCTATGCTATCTGAAGGTGATATTTGAGACGCCCACCATATTATACACTGCATTTTTCTGTTTTTCACTTTGGTCTGTCGAGACGTCATTCCTCCTTTTGCTTTGCCTCGCATCTAAAGCATTCTGACGACCCGAACAACTGGTGTTGTAAACTCTGCTTAACTAATATTTCTGTCTATCTATTTCCTGTTACTAGTCAGCAGAGGTAGCTTAATATTCCAAGCGCCATGCATGGTATAACGGTCTTTCCGTTGCTATAGGCAGCATTGATTCAACCGCAGGTGGTGCGTAGTTGCTTGTTAAATGATATGGAATTACGGAATTGACAATAACACAGATATACTTCCAGCATGACTAAGTGTTATGACCCAAAGTTGCTATTCGCACGGCAATTACTCAAGTCGTATCAGTGTTCTTGTTGGAAAGTTGGGCTTGTTTATGTCTCGACAATCAAACATCCGTATTTGTCGAAACTTGCTCAGAGAGTCAGGTATCGTTTGCACTGTTTTTAGTAAGACTTAGTACAAATCATACCACATTATGCCCCCAGTGAACAGTGCACGTATTGCAATTTAATTTGACTTAGTGTATATACCTTCTGTTTATGCCATAATTTTGCGCTGAACAGATTAGTTATGTGGATATAAATTGCAACCAGCATGTGAATAATGCAGTCTACCATCAAAGATTCTAGCCAGTTTAACTGAAGCGATTGTTCATTCAACCCCTTCATTTTCATGTTATGATGTCTTATAAGCTGACAAACTTCTATTCCGGAGACGACATTACTAACGTGGTAACTTTGGATATTTCATATTCAATCATTCCACTTCAATTACCAGCAATTGATGCTACATAGAATGATGATGCTAGCCTACTTCTGGCACCCAGTCAGCATTCTATCATAAATCCCCTACCCATACACTGGTTAAAAGACTGCGTTGGTACAAAGTACGCTGTGTTGCCTAGCTACCAAAACATACCCTTGAGATAACCCATGATACCTTTTTCCTCACCCATATGCTATAAAATATGTACTTCACTTTGCGCCCTACAATGATATCCGCCTCCTGACGTTTTCATTGACCTAGTTTTGCATTTAAACTGCATTGCACTTCTGTAGCATAAATTCGAGTCTATAGATAAATCGAGATGACCGGTCCCCAAATTAACCTACAGTCTCTATGATTTCAAAATAGACCTTGTGATTATGATGTTCGATAATTATGAACAGTGAAATTGATCTATACTCCCCAGTTAGTGATAAGTAATGGGATATTCCGTATTTAATGTGATGGCAATAGTTCATTAAAAAATATCCGGTTATTAGACCAGCATCGGGGTGTGCAAAGGGAATGTTGACCCAAAGGATATTTGGATCATGTGATGTAAAGCTACATTATGCTGTTTGATAGTTAGCGTGTGTCAAAATAACGTGTCAAATGTTTGTGATCATCTCAAGGTTATGTTTTTTTCTGTATTTTGCGATGTACTGCAGTTTGACGTTTATGCTGGGGTTACCAAAGTCATTCGGATTTATGCCCGATGCGACAAGGATCAGTTATTCAAATCGTGTATCATAGGTAAGCATTCGAGTAGTATAATCCCCGGGTGTGGTTTGTGTCACGTTATGTTTTATTTGATAGTTATCTGCAGCTTCTATGATGGGCCCCACATGACACACTAGGGCCCGAACAAACCCATCATTTCTTAATGACATCAAGAGGGGAATCGGTAGCTAAGTTTCAACCATCCCATAACCAGAGTTAATGTCTGTTGCCTCATAGGCGGTAAAAGATTTAGATCAGCCTCTGGCATTTTAGATATCTGATGTCTTGGGAGATAAATGTATCACACGCTACAAACAGGATGGTTTACGAATTAAAAGGGCATATATCAGTAAGTATAGACGTTTTGGAAATGAGGTACGCACATACTTGGATTGACATGCGACATTTTGGCTGATGCATCTCTCAGCAAGCTATTAGATTTATTATTCACTTATTACAGTACTTGTCAGGATCGCTAGGCACGTATATCTCTCACATATTCTATGCTGATATGGAAACTATTTGTAAGCTTAGAAGCTATGATTCCCAGAAAAATCTACACGACGCGTAACGTACAGAGCTGTATTTTAGTTAGTCGCCTATCAGATTCACAGAGAATGTGCCGTCAGCGTTTGCAGTCAAACACTGCTTTAGTATCGCCCTCTGAGTATTGCTGAAGAAAAGAACATGGTTTCCACATGGTCCTTTGTTCTTTTATTGCCTTCGCTGTCAGCATAAACGCAAGAGTCATCGTAATCTGATAACACGATAATGACAATGCTAAACGAGTCTCCTAACCAACTCTCTCGACAGACAAGAACGTGTACCACACGTAATCCTGTTTACCTGATTTACTGTGGACTGAATTATGGTCCAAATTAACAGGAGTGTAACAATAGATAGAAACATCGTGATGGTGACCGTCACGATGTCATGCATCGATGGAAATTTCTGAAAACAATAACTATCCTCGATAGTGATTCCAACTATCGTAAGTTTTCACATTTTTCTTTGGTAAGCACACACAATAATCCTTTCCTCGTCCGTATGTGAGAGTAATTAAGGGGCTCTCAATCAGTGTTAAGAAACAAACTAGGAATGATACTTTCTCGTTATGTCGATCATTCCTTATTACTAGAATATATCCCTGATCCCGGAATACAAATGATTCAAGTTAGGCTTTCTATTTAATTCGTTTGGCTAGCAAATACTTTTCATTGTTCGCGATAGTCAATCGGAAACTGAGAGAAACTACCCTCCCATTGGTTTATTGCGTTCTTATCTGGCAATCACACCCGTACACGCACGGCCGCATGTTTCGATTAAACATGATCTTCCAGTTAATATGAGACACTGATGTAAGTTGTTTCAAGGTATGTTGTGTTCAGCTAGTCAATGACAATTCGTAACAAAAAAAGCGGTATACAATATAACGAGTTAGTCTAATTAAGACAACGTGCCAAATTCATTCACTCATAACCTTACATTCATGCAACTTCATTCTTGAAATAATATCTCGGTAATTCATAGCATATGTTTACAACGAGTCTAATATATAGAGAGCAATGAGAGAAAATATAGAATAGAAAGAGTTCCATATAGTTATTATATCATTGCATATCTTGATCCCAGAGAACGATAAATGTATAAATATAATCATATTTATATAAATGCCATTTGCTGTTTCGTGTATACAGATATCACCTGTAAATGATTTGTGTTGGTGGCTATGCCGCGTATAGAATCTAAGCTGGCTTTGAACAAAATAATAAGCATAGTAATCGTCACATGATCAAAGCAAAGGCTAAGCCCACAAAAATTTATATTATATACCTCATTTTCATAATTGTACATGAAAGGCAAAAAATAATAAGGGATCGATTAGAAAATGGACCGTATTGGATTCGGATTGATATTTGGATTACGAATACGAATATCGGATATAAGCCGCTTGATCATCGCTGCCTGTCTTCATCGCTGCTTAAATATCGTTTGCTTATTATATGTAATGTCATAGATAGCAATGCTCCTCTTAACTTTATTTTCTTTGTGATTGAACTATGTGCTCACAGATAGCAGCTTAGTTTATATTGCCATTCGTTACCAAATCAATGGAAATTATTTCTCATTACAACAGATGTAGAGCGCGTGCAAGCGTAAGGAATTTATCTGAATTCATTTGTCGGTAAGAGACCATAAAAGAAGAGTGGCAGGCAAAGATAGGAAACCCAATATTGCTCAATTGTTCTCGAAATCAGTATTGTTGGAACTCAATGTAATTTGCAGGGGATGAGTACACCGCAGAATAATCATATTTCAACTGAACGAAATTACTGCTGCTGATATGAGAACATGCGTGATCCATATGCTGCTTACCAACTGGAAATTGCTAGACAGGCATGGAAGTTGGTCAATGTTTGAAACATCATCCTATTCCATTTATTGCCCGGGTCGTCCAAATGCTGTAGTTGTGAAAAATGTCTCGAGAGACCATGAAAATGATCTAAAACCCCTGATCTGAAAAGTTAGACAGCCACATGCTCTTGATTATTCCATGGGTACACACAGATCAGTTACCTAAATTTATTTAAACGTACAAAAGCAACAACTTACGGTGTTCGTCAGTATGTCCATCTCGATATACAGAGACAATGCATTTATATATTATCAATGATAGTGAATAAATTGTTATCGCATGTGTTGAAATCACGGCTTTATATTCGTAATCTCTCTCTCGCTCTCTCTCTCTCTCTCTCTCTCTCTCTCTATATATATATATATATATATATATATATATATATATATATATATATATATATATATAAATCAATATATATATATATATATATGTATATAAACGTAAACACATATACATAATAATATTATATACATGTGTATATATGTGCATATATATGCATATATAAGCATATATATATGTGTAAATATATATACATCAACATATAAATATATATATACATATATATGTATATATATACACATATATATATATATATATATATATATATATATATGCATATATATATATATATATACATAAATATATACATATATATATTTATATATATATATAGAACGAGAGAGAGCGAGAGAGATAGATATATATATATATACATATCGAGAGTGAGAGAGAGAGAGTGATTAAGAATATAACGTAGCGATTTCAGTACATGCAATATGTATATATATGTATATACATATATATAATTATATATATATATGTATATATATATATATATATATATATATATATATATATATATATATATATATATACATAAAAAAAAAACACGAAAATCATCGCCTTCTAGATCTTGCATGTACTATTTGTATTAGAAAGCATAGTCATGTATTCTGTTAGGCGTCACCTCTAGGACGTTTTATCTAAACAACAGTTAGGTTTTATCAGTATATTTCTGCAGCGCTACTACTATTAAAGATATGTGATAGATGGGCAGAAATGCTAGAGAGTGGAGCAAAGGCTGGTTTTTCCTTTGCTTTCATGAAAGCGTTTAAGAAAACCACATAAGAGACTGCTTCAAAATTGCGAATCCTATGGCATAAAAGGATTACTTTTATCTTTTGAAATTATAATAATAATTATAATACCAGGTCGTATTATATGTATAAATGTTCTTTTTTATTTCACGGCCCTTTTTTCTTCCCTTTCGAACGGGGATTATTAGTATTGTTCTATGACGGATCTATAACCTATTTCTCTACATTGTGCCCCTAGTAAATTTCAACAATATCGCTTCGTTGCGAGACACACAGTACAGGCAATATCCACTTTAACCGTTGGCGTGGGTTTTGTTGCCTAGATTGAGCAGCGAACTAAATGGACTTTAGCCGTGTGGAGACACAATGTGTAGAGACGTTGCTCAACAGCAGTGTATAGGGCAAGTAATAAGTTGTAGCTGTCGTGAAATGTGGAGCCGTAATACCATAACGTCAGATGAAGTTTAATGTATCGAGAATGCAGTATTCAATAACTCATACATTAATATGGGAGTAATTGACAGAAGAACCTTCGGGTTTACCATTCAGATCCCTTGTTAAACACAGTACTGTAAATAATTAATTTATGTTGGCATTAGCCACTGTAAAGTCGCATTACTTAGCAGAAAGTCGGCCCACGATTATTCATAAGGGCAGTTAGCTTTGGCATCAACAACAAATGTTTCAAGCAATCGATAAGAAACTCCTCTATACGGGGCACGTGGCATCTCAAAATTTCTCAAGAATTATCAACTTGTAACATATTCAATACAAAAGTTGCACCTGGCTGTACACTATATCTGTCATACACATTATCATACGTAGGTGTTTCTCCGACTTTCTGTAGTACATGATAAATTCACATTAAATTTGTAGACCATTGCTTGAGGCTTTTTGTTGCTCTATATGACTACGGGCGTGTTTCGTGGCTGAAACGAAAACATTTGACCTTCAATGTCTATGCAGCATCACAATAATTACTCTCTTGAGGTTGTGAACATAACGGTTATTCTAGCAATGCGCTGTTAGGATCAAAACGAAGGAGGAAGTTTACGCTATGCAGATAAATGCTAAGCCGTAGAGTGATGTGACCACTGCTTCCGACCATCATTTTATCACTAAAAGTGAGGATCCCGCTTGTTCAAAACTCGTGCATTAGCCCATTGTCATTCATCAAGGGACAGTGTCGGTATTTTATGTTTCTTCCCTCTGTGGTTACGATGGTTTCGTTGAGGATCATTTACGACGCGTCTTTGGGAACAACATTGCAGTAAATCAATTAGAAGCTCCCCCTGGTCTGTGTTGCAACTAAGTTAGAAAAAGGTCAACATACCTTAATTACACTTCCAGGAATATAATTGGTCCATTAATCCATGGTGATGTGGCTAGTTTTATTTGATGGCGGTTGAATTGCCGTCTGCTGTCACCTTAAAGAACACGTGTTAGATTTTTAAACTCTAGCCATTGAGAGGTTTGCATGTAGTTTTTATTTTGTCTTTAGTACAATTGCTACAAGCCATAAGTTGCATCAAATTGCTAATTACACGAATGTAGTTCCTAGGTAAGTAAATTGTGCAAACACTGTATATATCGGCGCCTTGTATCGAATGTATTGCATCAATTACCAAGAGCCGTAAAATTGTGATGTAAATTCGAAAAAGTCAGTCACAAAGTATCACAAAACTAATATAGCCGCTATACATCTTCAAGCACACTGAATAAAAACAGCCAACATAGATAACATGCACTTGTCAAGCGTGTGTTGATCTCCTTCTAGCAACAAAATACAGTTGCCATGGCCTCAGCACCTTGTAGCCTGCGCTACACAAGCATTCAATAGCTTCGATAGGATCAGTAATACAGAGGCAATGGATTCATGAGGCAACAAAGGATGGCTAGATAAATTACGAGCTTTAACGTCCGTTGGCTACATCAATCAAATTCTACCATAAGCACACTGAGCGCCGGAACCAATATATCATTTATAATATCCCCCTGAACAAAACGGTTTATTACGTCATAACCTGCCTATTCTTTAAGCCTCATAAGTCAGCGTCACATGTGTTAAGGATGCCGCATAAAATTTGCGAAACGGTGCAGTAGTTCGATGGATTACATATACTATGATAACCAAGTTTAAATAGAGCTGACCATAAGGAGCTGAATCGTCAGCCGGACTAACCTAAACCACCGTATAGTATACCTTGTATTAAATATCGGTTAAATATTTCCGCCACCTTGTGACGTTATCTCCTTCCAATTTTCATCGAACGTTGTTTGCTATGCCACATTGACTCGATAAATAGAATGGCATGTTAAAGCATGTTAAACCATGATTAAGCAAGGGCAATTGAGATAATGTTTGATATTCATATGATCGGGGCATGGATAACATTAGGTAAAGATAATAATAATTTCATTAATTTACCAAAATATCCCTATACAGCTTCATATGTTAAACTGTTATGTTTGTCGCTTACATTGGGTCTGACATCCCTAAAACAACGTGTCATTAGACCTCGATTAATTTTGCTTGCAACAAGCATAGATTCGCATAAAAAAGTCTGGCTGTGGACTAATTCCTGCGCTGTGATTGGCTGATTTAGTTGCGCGCAACTAATTCCTGTGTTGTGATTGGCTGATTTAACTGCGTGCAACTACACGTTTGATTGCGCGCAACATTTGAACGTTATGACCACCACGGCCAACCATAGAGCACGCGTATGAAAGCAACGCAGAAGAAATTATGCTCTCGTGCAAGCTTGAACAAGTATTCATTTTTGCAACTGAATTGATATTAATATGGATAGGTAAATGGGTTAACCTAAGAATATATTCATTAACATGTAATTTTAAAATATATTTGCACATCATTCATCCTGCTTTTCACACATATGTTTATCATCTGTTCGTCGCGAATTGCATTTGCCCGTTCCTTGAATACATGAGCTTAATTTGTGCTCACAAGACGACAACTACAATCAAATAAGCTATTTATGAGGCATAACGTACTTTAGTCATTAGAACTGATGTGGTATGATATTCCCCGCATGCAAGCAATTTCATCATAATTCATGGAGGGTTCCTGGATAGGAGACAGCTATGTATGTTATAATCGAGAGTGTTTACAACTAGTACTATTTTAATGGTATCACAGTTTAATATGTATCGGAGCCAAACATTCATTTATAACGGTCTTATATTAATCGATACACCATCGAAACGGGCTGTGGATAACAGTAAAAACAACAGGTTGCAAACATAATGACATTTATTTAATTCAGCCTCAGACACACGCAATCGAGTCACTCAATGCGGATTTACTGCAGACTTTACCGTTAACACGCTGAGCAGAATGTGAAAGCCAACATAGTGTAGTGTACAAAGCCAACCTGCAATATTGAGAACTGTTTATTTGTTTATCTGCTCAAATATTATACTGTTTTATTAGTCTTATAACCCAATAAGCCACAAATTACATTCAATCTTGGGCTAATTAACTCTCGATTAGTGTTTCCTACCCTGACTCCCACCATTCTACTAAGTTAAATAGCAGAGGCACGGGTATGGGGATTATTAGAAAACTGCTTGTAATCGCCGCATGTATAACCCAGTAAATACGGTTGCGGTTTATTGAGGGTTTTGCCATCTTGTCTTCAGGCTTGATCGCAACAACAACTTCAATGAAGTAGAAGATGTTGGCCAGGAACACCACATCAACACACCAGAGGGAACCGAGTAATATCCTGATTGATTATTTGAAGGCTTACTTGTTCATACTTATATATTTTTATAATTGATAAATTATCAGTTTTGAATAATAATCAGTAAGAATGTTATCACATTAACTCTTTATCTGTTGGAGTACAAAGTAAGTCAGGTTGATCATGCTTGTGAGTTCTAAGTTTATTGTGTTTGTGTATTATCAGGTATAGGGGTATCGACGCGGACACCCTGCTACCCTGCTTTGATATGGCCCAGGTGACTGCCAATCTCCACCGTCTCAACAAAGAGCTTACTGAAGATGCAAAAGGGCTATATTGTTCCTGTAAGTGTTCCTACAGCACAGGGACATACCTTTCACTCCTGTCTCGATGCCATACATTGTCAGCGTGAACAACCAGCTGCCCCTCAAAAGCCAACACGAGTACTTTTACCAGATTCAGGGCCAGTTGTTTTGCACAATTAGTCGACTTTGTCACTTCGTGTTCTGTACCTCTAAGAGCATGAAGATTGTTCCAGTGACCCGTGACAAGGACTTTAATTCTGATAAGGTTGCATAGTTAGAGGGGTTTTCTCAGAGACAAATTCAAAGATACTGTGCTTGATTCCATGTATTGTCACAATTTCTGTTACTGAGTTTGTGTTGTATTGTGCACAGATTTCGTTTTACCTTAAATAATTATGTACCTGTACATCTAGGCGATATTGTATGTGGTGGAATGTATGATAAACGCTGAGACATTGAGGCCGAAAGTGTTTTAATATATTTCTGGTTTCCTAAAAGTGATGAAACAGTAACTTAGTGATAATCCACAGTCCAATTATTGATTTGTTTAATGAAAGAGACAAACATGAGTAGGTTACAAAACAACTTTATCACCACAACATTAAGAGTACTCAAGTAAATTATATATATTTGTTCATGGTATAAAATGACAACTATATAAGACCTTTCAATGAGACTCATATAATGTCACACCCTGAATGGGACATTCATATAGCGAAAAACAAACAAAGAATGTGTCGGAGGAAATCTGGACCATAATGTTGTTCAATGGCTCCCCCAAGATTTTGAAAGTTATTTCTAAACCTATTAAGCGCTCAATCAATGTGCACCCTCTTGCATAAGATCTTACTGTCAGACTGGACCACTCTCCCGGTCAGAAGGTTCTTCTTACAGAAAAACTTTAGTATGTTTACAGCCGACTGGTTCAACAGCGCCTCCTCGGCATTCCAAAAGCACACATCTGACAGTCCTCTTGTCTCATTAATAGAACAATGAAACAATGGTAAAATAGAAACAGCTGCTCAGGAGAAGTACTTTACTACACCCTCCAGGAAAGTTTGCCACAATTTAATTATTCAATAAGCAAGGCGAACGAAATTATTGCCACAGAAGGCAGTAACGACGCATGTTAATAAATATATCAAGTTTCCTTTGTCACAAGCACAATACGCAATTAAACCTGGCGTAATTAATATTAAACAACTATATTCAGAACTTGCTGAATATAAATGGTCTTTACAATCAGTTGCTTGTGTTATATTTATGTCTACGCCAGTTGTTACAATTTATCAAAATAGATCACATGTATCAGAATGCGATATCCAGTATGAACGGGACTTTTTCAACAAACCTAGCCAAAATAACTAAGGTGAGACTAAAATGGTGATATATGAGGATGCTACAATGGTGTATATAATTCACCCGTTATTTTATCATCATACAACTATTCTTCTTATCTGCCGAATATCACAGGCGCATCTAAGAATCAAACACCCAAGTAGTGATCCGAACGGATGGTTAAAGCTGATAGTTATGCAGTCGAGCGAGGCACGGCAAACCACACGGCAAGTTTGATGTGGAATCATGAGACCGGCACCCTAGATGAGCTGCGACTCGGCTCCATGATATATCGGCAGAATGTTGCTTTAATGGTGTTGCTGTTGTTATTATATTAGGTCCATACATCTCTCGATAATAACTGTGGTCTTCATTTGGGTATAAAACGGTGCATTTGGAAGTCTTGTTCTATTTGCTGATTTCCTAATAAGACTATCCCGTTATGACTTAGCCTAGTAGACTGTAAATGCTAATATTCTGGTAAATAAATCGCCCCATGGTCCGTCGGCGGGATAGGATTGGAGATAAACCAAGTCAGCTTCATAGGATATTTAATGGACATCGAATGCATATGAGTCGAGGAAACAACTGACAATTAAGTCAAACCTATATGCGCTCTTGCATAAATGGATGTTGGCGACTATTTAATGAGGTTTATTTTTCTGTGGTCAGTGGTGTCAAACGGAAATGGACATCATTCAATATGCCATTGAATATCGGTTACAGGAACTTATGTGCAACGTGTGCGTAGTAGCAGTTTAGTGTTGCATCCTAACAGAACAATCCTTTTGGTCTGACGTATCATTTTTGCTGATACCAGCAGCGCCTTTATCATGTCAAAAACGGTACTGCTCTCTTGATACATGGTCGTGTTACACCAATAGGACTGCTTAGAACGGCAAGATAAGAACCCGAAGCGGTGTGAAGTGCGGTGCCACCATCGTATTGATGATAGACCTGTCACTTTATATTAGTAAACCTTAATCAGATCAGCAATCAATTATGTTTCACACGAGAAATGAACCATTCAATGAGGTGTGGTAGAGAAAGCTTTCTTATTCCCAAGGAATAGTTATGGTGATTGTCATTTCGATTATTAAGACCTAACAGATATCACATATATGTATATACATATAATGTATTGTAATGCAGATTATTGACATCACATTAGGGATAGCAACAACAAGCTGATATGGAGTTGGTTGTGCAACGTTATCAAATACACATCCGTATGAAAGATAACAGCAATTCCCTATAAAAGAAATAGTCTCTAGGGCAATTATATGACCATATAGTGATCGATATGCTTCTATTGTAGTCAAATCCGTATCCGGACTTCACACACCCACTTTGTATGTTCATTGTGTTTAATGCATTAGATTTACTAATTCAGTCGATGTAATATCATATGCACAGTGTTGCAGAGCTCAAACAGACATAATATATCGATTGATGTGAGCTGAATTCATTTATCAGTAAGATACCATGGATGGCAGAGTGGACGAAAATTGATACATTGCTTTCAAAGCCGTGATGACTATTCAACTTCATGAGGGCTACAAGGATATGTGTATAATCAAATAACAACTTTAACATACGCAATTACTGGCAGGCACACAAACACCGATGATTGAATTTCTCAATTTAATATTTCTCGCTTTACCAGAATGTTTGCAAGATGAATCGTACTGGGGGTGGGAGTGGGGAGGGGTCGATTGCACATTAATGTGTACTAGGGCCCACTTTTCGTGGGCTTTTATATCGGGTGTATGTTAGGTCAAATATTTGCTCAGCTCATTCGTACCTACAGCTTACAGTGTGTCTTTAGTAATATCAATATAAAGCAAAGATATTATTGAACACTATACGTGTTTTATATGGCTTAAGTTGAGCCCTTCCACCATTGCGAGGTATCAACACAGTTCTACTAAGTATGCTGCAAACATATGATATTCACGATTGATCCTTATCAAACCACCATTATCGCGTCGGCAATGCTCTTAGTCGCTGACGCAAATACTTGTTATCCATCCTTAATTTATCTACACTTTTTAAGGTTCCATGTAGCCTAACTAGTCGACATTTTGAAAACTAGTTGTAATGTTCTTAGATTGTCGTAGTGGTAAACAGCGTCGCCTTTCGACCCCCAGGTAGTGGGTTCGATACCAGCGTGTGAAATCCTGACTAGCTCCCCTTGACTCGGATGATAACGTTAAATGGCGGTCCCTGAAAAAGGGGATGCACCCGACCATTACCTTTACCTATCTTAGATAGACTTACTGCCTTGTCTAGCAATTAATTGTTCAAGGAAATTAATGTTGGCAACGGAATTTAATAAATAAATGGTTAATCATGTGTTTCCCTGTTTAAACGCAAATTGAGTTAAACAGCATTTCAGCGCTAACGCGTTTCATAAATTACATGTCGTACTTTGATTTTGCAACCATTAGCTGTATATTCACGGCCTTGATCGTGCTTCAATGCTGTACAAGTGGAGGAGACTGTATTGCGACTGCTGTGCATGTTGTTAGGCCAACGACATGCCCTATTTTATCCTAAGAGATCGAATATTTACATGAAACCTAGCTGTTATCAGGCACTAAGCAGCATTCGTGGTTATTGCTTTTGCCAAACTCTTACTGTAGTATCCCTTATAGCAAACCGCGACTCCTGTGAATTATTTGAGCGAGCCTTTAGTACGTAGCCTCGTGCTCTCTGAATAGTAAGTGATATGAAATATCTCGCCTACCATGAATAATGAAAAACGTATGTTGTACACATTATCAATTTTATATTTACATATATGGGTGGGTACTCAACGTGTGCTG
This sequence comes from Urechis unicinctus, assembly GCA_034190875.2. Classification (NCBI taxonomy): domain Eukaryota; kingdom Metazoa; phylum Annelida; class Polychaeta; order Xenopneusta; family Urechidae; genus Urechis; species Urechis unicinctus. The sequence continues at coordinate 47,568,546 of CM067344.1, read as the reverse complement.
ATACCATCTAGGCCTCCTCGTGTCACAAAGGATATCCCCTTTTATCGACTTATCGAGTCAAACGTATATGTAACATATAGTGCAATTAACTGTTATCTGAAGTTATATTGACATTATAACACAAGCACCAGTAAACATTACAAATTATTGAATGTACTTCCTGTATGACGATTATTTCTTCCTATTAGTCCCTTTATGCGGGGTATCGCGTTTATGGTTATAGTTGTCAAATTAAGACAAAATGTTCGGATTCTGTAATTGGACCCAACAGCGTACAATACAATCTACAATGAAAATAAAATGTGATGGAATAGCTACGGAGTAGAATACAATGAAGGTCAGAACTAACAGTTTTGTGAAAATAGATCTCTATGAAAATTTACCACTAGAGAGCTTTAAGACAACTTAACTGGCGTCGAACAACTGTCTCCTGCCTGCAACAATTCATATTTGAGGAATTGTTAAATTAAGTGATGCTACAGCTTCATGCATAGCTGTGACGCAAAAATGGCATATCAGCGGCTATTCCATACGGACGAATTAGCTATTTACAGTAACTTTCAGTTTATAGTCTGACGTGTTAGTTATCGCATGGTCACGTGGGTGATATGGAGAAATCCCCATATCGTCCTCGTGGCCATGCAATAACATACTTATCGCGATGGCACCTACACGCGATAATCAAGCACGACGCCGTCTCCTAATATTGATAATTAGCGTGAACCTATGTTATGTAAGGTGAGAGATATTCGATTTATCCCCCATTCGGCCTCAGCTGCCTGTGATGATGGGTTCATCTATAGGAGATGTGGGAGATCTTTCCTTTTTCGACGCCAGTGATTTTGAGACGACTTTTTGTGTTCTTCGTGGGTTTGTTGCTCCCTTGGATCCATCTACAGATACCTAATGGGAAGTAAGTGGTGCTGCTTGTGCTGGTCGGTTCGGCACTCCGCTGACAACGGACAAATTTAAAGAATTATTGAAGAACAGGGTGCCAAGAAACTGAAAGATCTGAATGTTGGGCTGTGTGTGTATACAAAGACTAGCGGGATTGAAGGCAGACCCAGCCGGGAATTGCAAGGGACCCTAATGGATGATTAGAAAACGACGTATATCGTATGATTATTTTGACCATATTACATATATGGCGAAAGATTTATAATTAATTGGTCACAATATTATATTGAGACTACTGTTTGGTTCAACAGTTGTGCGGTTCCTCGTGACTCGGATAATCTCGTTAAATGGTGTTTCCATCTCTGAAAGGGATACATTCCACCCGGTAACTCAATAGTATCGTGCTGGACCTTCGTCTCAGCAGCGCGGGTTTCACAGCCCGATCTGGGCAACGGTTTTTTTAACAAGTGGGCGCAGGCACTTAAGGAGAGCTGCCCGAGGGTCGCAATCACCCTCATCCATCACTATTACCAATGCCGTTACTTTCAAATGCGGTTCGAACGCTTGCCGAATTATATTTCCATTTGATTGCGCCTACGCCAAATGTGGTCGATTTATTGTCATCCAAGTTCCGGGAGTAAGAACGATCATGATCGCAGGGTTGATCAAGCCACATCAAAACAGGATTGCACAATACTCGTTAATTGATCATTGGCGTCCATAAAGCTACCCTTTTATTACTAAGGCACAATCAAATGGAGTCTTACTTCAGCGGATAATCGAAAAAATACTCTCGCAAATACCGGGTATTGCAAACCAGACTAAACTGACAGCATATACAATAGTAAGTGACAGCATCTGATTACGAAGCATATCCAAAAAAATACTACTATTTGATCAACCAGTACTATGCCAGTTCATATTTTGAAAATCGCTAGTTTCCTTTGGTTTAAACATGCCCTTAATAGTATCATACACAATTATTCAGAACTAATTTATATGTGTGTAAAACATCATGTACTGGAGGTGATCTGATGCATCAATAATACGCTGTCTAGAATTAATAAAACTTCTGTAAATGTTGCTTCAATAATTGTGGTGAAACTTTAATGCGGATACGAGGATGCTACAGTAGTGTTTATAATCCACTCATGGTTTTATCGTCAGAGATCCATTCATCTGGCTGAATCATTACCGGAGCTGAGTATCAATAACAAAAATCGTGATCATGCGCCTCGTGAAAGATCCAAGCTGATAGTTATGCAGCCGAACGATGCTCATGTACAACCGGCTCCCAGGGTGAGTTGCGACATGGCGTTGTGATTTATCCATCGAGTGCTGCTTTGATGTTGTTGCAATATCAAGACCATAATTCTGTCGACTATAACCTAGTCTTCTGTCGGATGTAAAACGGTGTATTTGGAACACAATCTTCTTCGTGTAGCAGGTGCTAGTTGTTTCATTCCTGTGAGTTATTAACACTTAAGTCGTGTTCATTTCAATGCTGTATACTGTACAACCTTACACCTCTCTGTTCAACTTGCTGCGTTCCTGTAAGACTATCCCGTTATAACTTGGTGTAGTGGTCAGTGTTGTTAAACGGACATTGACAGCAATCATTATGACATCCAAAATCGATTACGGGGACTTTTATGCAGCATGTCCGTAATGGAAGTTGAGTACTGTATCTAGATTGAGTCATCCGTTTGGTCTGGCGTAACATGATGACCATGCAAAATGAGAACGTTTCCCTGTATTATTATTTTCGTTGCTGGACATATAGTAGCTAATACAATTGTCATTATCGAGCTCTTGCATACCACAATAAACGTCAACTCAAGTTCCTTATTTTGGCGCCTTTAATACACAGCCTTGTACTCTTTGAATATGAAGTAATATGGAATATGTCGCTTGTGATGACTGCCATACAATTGCATGATACACTTGGACACTTCACATTTACGCGTTTTGGTTCTTATTCAATGTTTTTCTGATACTAAGCAATTCCGTCTCATGTCACCAGATGTATTGCTCTCTTTGATAAACTATAACCATACTGCAAGCTCATTAGGTCTCAAATGTGGTGCCACAATTTTATTCTTGATATTCTGGTCGCTTTTTAATAACCACGCCATAAACAGATCAGCGGTTAATGATGTTTCTCATGAGGAATGCATCATACGAATTTCATCACGTTATATTGGATTACGACAGATCCATATTAGGATTACCGCGTTATGTGTTTCAACTAGGTAATTTAGATCAGCATGCAAAAGCCAACATGGATGGAATACGATTGGCAGTTGTTGATGCATGGTAAGCTCTTGTGTGTGATAAAACGATATATTGGTATGTGGAGCAGATTACGTTGTTAAATGATTATGGACCATATGTATCCATGTAACATATATCACACATAGAATGGATAACAATATATTAGCAATTCAGTTGAAAGCAGCTCAATAACAAATATTGCATCAAAAATATACAGGCTTGTCACATAATCGGGTTTGGGTGCATCTATATTGTTTAGTTTATTCAATATAAACAAGTGGTCGACATTAAAGGCTGCTGTGATTACACATAAAAGGAGAATTATCATTTCCGTCCTATAGAGGAAATTCTTACATCATTGCGAATAACTGCATAGATTTTCAGAACATATATAGCTCATACTTAATTTACCAAGTGCTTCGTTGGTTAACAAGATAGCAGCATCCTTATGAATGCCCGTCACAAGGTTCTTCAACATAAGCCGTAGTATTTTGCAACACTATGATATAATATTTTATCAGTCGGAAGCAATTCGCAAGACACACTCAGTATATATGGTCAAGCATTAGATTTAATTAATCAGTCAAAGTGGTCTGGAATCGCCCCTTGTACTGCCCCAATGGGCCGCAATGTTGGGAAGATAGTGTTTTTATTGGCGGGTCGAAATTCGAGATAAGCCAATGAGACATTCATTTGACATCGAATGCAGCTGAAGCGAGAAGCAAGTAACATGTTACATTTGTGCAAACTGACATGTGCTCTTGAGTAAATTGATACCGGAGACGGGAAGGTTCTGGTTGGCGTTTTACTCTGAGTGATCAGGTGATGTCAGATAAATATCATTCAATAGGATACCAATGATCTGTTTCTAGGACTTTTGTACAACCTGTGCCGCATGATAGTTGAATCCTGTATGCAGAAAGAGCAATCTTATTTGGTCTGGAGTAACGTTTTAATAATGAAGATTGAAAACCTTTCCTTGTCTTATTTTATCCTATGTTCTGTAATAATCACCTGAAATCTAGTATTTAAAAGACATATAGTAGATATAATTGTTGTCTTTTCCCTGGCCTAATGACAATATGTGTTTCTAGCAAACAGCAATTAACGTCAACATGCGTTTATTGGGCGGGGTACACACGCAGCCTACTCCTATCTGACTATGCGCATCATGACTGACGAAAAATTGCCTTATCTACATGAAAACCTTATACTCAAACTTATCAGGGGTTAATCAATGTTTGCTGACACAAGCACAGCCTTCTCATATTACAAAAGGTAGTGTTCTTTTTGATTGATGATAGTGCTACACTAATCAATGATGATTCGCATAAAGAATGCACCACACAGAACTCATCACTTTCTATTTGATTACGACTGATTCACTTGAGACCTTAATGCAGTTTGGTTCAACTCGGTAACTTATAGTTGTGTGCAAAAGACGACTTGGGCGGAATATGTTAAAAAAAAACCCAATGTGTTTTATCAACCTGGCCAAACACTGACAAATACGAAAGAAAATGTCGTAAGCAGGTTTCATTATCCACTAGTCATTAACTTCTCACCGTATGTGGCTAGTTGGTAGCAACTTAGTATAAAATGTAAAACGTGACGGTTATGCATCAAAACTTCGCTCATAAATCAAGAGTCGTTATTAAATGTTGTCGTGGTCAGACGCAAAACAAGTTTGAGAGAATCACCCCATCATTGAAAAAAACTGCATAGATTATCTGAACATATATGACGCATGGTCAATATACATAGTGCGCCGTTTACAAGATAGCAGTATCCTTATGAATGTCGTCACAATATTCTCCAATTGACTGGTTGATATTACCATGTGTACTTCACCGCACATTGTCCCTCTGACGATGCTGCTTGCTTCAAACCAATAGCATTTAAGACTTCAAGCGTCCTGTAGAACAAATAGCCTTTTGACTACATTCACGCTGCTCCATGACCAAAGCACGCAATCCATTTATCTGCATACATTGCTATTCTAGTCTTGTGATGAATGGCAAAACACAGATGAAGTGCGAGCTGGAATCATGAGATAGGTGCCATGCGTGACTATCTATGTTGCATATTGATGATGGCTATTAGCCGGATATATCGTGTTAATGTTAATGGATGTACATGACAGGCGATCTATATATATATAGAGATATATATATATATATATATATATATATATAGACTATATATATATATATATATGATATATATATATACGATATATATATATATATATATATATATAGGATATATCGAGTAATATATATATATATATATATATATATAGGCATTCTCTCTATCTATTATCTCTCTCTCTCTAAAAGCACCCATATACATACAATATATATATATCTCATATATCTAATATATATATCATATATATATATATATATATAAATATATAAATAAGCTATCAGGATATATATATTCACTGCCACCCCCCCCCCTATATATATATCCCCCTTCAGAAATGATGTGTAGGCTGTCACATATACATAATATATACATATAATATTATATATATATATACGAAATTATCGCGGACTTTATTATATAATTGTGAATGTTCCTTTCGTTATATATAGATATAAATAGTACCATATATATATATATATATATATATCTTAATATATATATATATATATATATATATATATATATATATATGTATATATATAAAAATCAATGCGGACGATTCAGCGAAAAGTGATGAGGAATAACAGGTTCCCTTGAATATGCTGATTAAACGAAGGCGACGACGCTAGATAGGATGTTCGAGTAAACAAGGCATTCCAAAAGCACCCATCCGACAACCTCGGGTCTCATCAATAGAACAATGAAAAATAATAGTAAAAATAGAAACAGCTGCTCAGGAGAAGTACTTCACTGCCACCCCCCCCCCCCCCCCCCCCCCCCCAAGGCTGTCACATATTAATTATACAATAAGTTAGGCGAACGAAATTATCGCCACAGAAGGCAGTACCAACGCATCTTAATAAATATATTTTTAAATCTTAAGTTTTCTTGGACTTTGTCATAAGCACAATACGCAATTAAATCTGACGAAATTAAATATTAAACAACTATATTCAGAACTAGTTGAATGCAAATGTTGTTACAATCAGTTACTTATGCTATCTTTATGTCTACGCCAGTTGTAACATGTGCAAAATTCAATTTATCGAAATAGATCACATGTATCGCAATGCGATATCCAGTATGAATGGGACTTTTTCAACCAACCTGGCCAAAATAACTAAGGTGAGACTAAAATGGTGATATATGAGGATGCTTAAATGGTGATATATGAGGATGCCACAGTTTTGTATATGGTTCACTCGTTATTTAATAACCAAGCATCCATTCTTCTTATCTGCCAATATCACTGGCGCATCTAAGAATCAAGAACACAAATATTGAGCCTTACCGACGGTTAAAGCTGATAGTTATACAGTCGGGCGAGGTGCGGCTAACCACACAGCAAGTTTGATGTGGAATCATGAGACCGGCATCCTGGATGAACTGCGACTCGGCTCCATGATATATCGACAGAATGTTGATTTAATGGTGTTACTGTTGTTATTATATTAGGTCCATACATCACTTGATTAACACTGAGTCTTCATTTGGGCACAGTTAATGTAGCATATTTCTAATGCAATATACGAAAAATGTCATATCAATTTCAGTTGCCGTTTTATTGGCGTAGCTTGTTGCAATAAGAGCATCAACGTATAATAAATGTTATGCGAGACCCAGTTTCAGGACATCATGAAATGAACATAACAACAAGTAATATCAAGAAATCAGGTCCCCCTGACCTTGATGCTTTGCCTCACAATAACAGTAGCGAAGCAGAAATCAACAGTGATGACGCGCCTGTTTGAGAAATAACCCTATTTCGAAGAGAGACCATTCCCTATTCAATTAGGCGTGGTAGAGAAAGCTTTCTCATTCCCAAGGAATGGTTATGGTGATTTTCATTTTGATTATTAAGACCTAACAGATATCACATATATGTATTTACATATAATGTATTGTAATGCAGATTATCGCCATCACATTAGGAATAACAACAACAAGCTGATATGGAGTAGGTTGTGCAACGTTATCAAGTACACATCCGTATGAAAGATAACAGCAATTCGCTAAAAAGAAATAGTCTCTAGGGTAATTCTATGATCATATAGTTATCGATATGCTTCTATTGTACTGAAATCCGTATCCGGACTTCACACACCCACTTTGTATGTTCATTGTGTTACATGCATTGTATTTACCAAATCAGTCGATGTAATATAATATGCACAGTGTTGCAGAGCTCAAACAGACATAATATATCGATTGATGTGAGCTGAATTCATTTATCAGTAAGATACCAGGATGGCAGAGTGGACGAAAATTGATATATTGCTTTCAAAGCCGTGATGACTATACAACTTCACGAGGGCTACAAGGATATGTGTACAATCAAATAACAACTTTAACATACGCAATTACTGGCAGGCACACAAACACTGATGATTGAATTTCTCAATTAAGTATGTTTGTGGGCTTTTATGTCTGGTGTATGTTAGGCCAAATATTTGCTTAGGTCATTCCTCTTTACAGCGAACAGCGTGTCTTTATAATATTAATATAAAGCAAAATATAATTAAACACTATACGTGTTTTGTAAAAATATGGGTGCATTGCATCACATTCTTGTATTTGAATTAATTCAAAGTAAATTCATGCGTTTGTAAAACTACTCAAGTGAACCGGAAACCCGCTTAATCATCAGTTTGCTTTACCCATAGTTTGGTTATAATGCCTTCTGATATGTTTGTCCTTTTATGCCTATACATATGCTAAGCATGCTTATGCTTTCTGATTTCGGGCTAATACTGGGACATTGATAATACAACATAAGATAGTAAGAAATATGTGAAGTTGCATTTACATTATATGTCAAGCCATATAAGTTACTGCCCACTTACTATGTGACTATGGACAAACAAATAGAGAACAATTAATTGACGCACTCAATATCAACGGTACGTCAATCGATAAAAGTTGCATGCTAATTTCGATTCTAACCAGCTATCACATTAACACGCCTTATTGGGACAAATTACGTAGAGAAAACGACAACAATCAAGGTAGACAAATGACGAGAGGATTGTTGCCGAAGGAAAAATCTGGGTAACCTAAACCATGCTCGTATTCTATGGCAAGCCCGTTCGCTGATACGCATGACAACGTATTATGTCGTTGGTCCAAAAATAGAAGCGACAATGCTGTAAATATGATATTCGTTGCACAGAGTTCAATAACTTACTCATTTTTTTTCCCGACACCTCATCTGCGTCCTTACAGCACCTATGACATTCATCTATGTAACATATTATCACCCAAAGCCTGCATCACATCAAGCACCCGCAAAATAGAGTCGCTACCACTTAATCTTTCCATAATTAAGGCCACATTTGTCACCGTCGCACAGGAACATCCCTCCAAAATTTCTTGTCAGTCACGCCTACATCATGCCAATGATTTCATGAATAAATACCTTTTGCAGAAGAACAAAACTACAAAATACCTGTTTGATTTTGTACATTCAGATGAATGGTGTTTTTACTGAGCTACTTCTAAAATGCTGCGCAATGATAAAATTATCACTGGGCTTTGTAACGTTAGCACAGTAAATCATTGTTTCTTTTAAAAAGGGAGAATTTTGACAGTTCTTCGGCTTTCAAGTTATCTGAAGTAACCTTAGCGCAAGACAAACTTACGAGGGAAATGTTAGCCCAGAATAGTACTTAATGTCCTTAGCAATCCAATATTCCCTTTCCTATGTGTGTTAAAAGATCGTATTGTTGCGACAAAGGCAATTATCGTGCTCTGAAAGGGCACAAGTAAACGTAATATGCTATTTGAATGATTACCTATCAGTGGTGGCCGTTTCCAATATAAACAAGACTTTTTGCCCCATGCGTAGCTAAATGATCAAAGATCATGCAATTGTGGAGATAGATGAGGATATTTCATGGTGCTTATGGGCCTCTCATGAAACCTATATAAAAGATCCATTCATTTCATCTTGCTGAGGCTCTGCTGCGGCTGAGAATCAATAATAACAACCGATAACCTAATGGCATATTTACGTCGAAGGTTATGCATTACCACTTCGATATTTTTGACTCTCAGGCATGATTGTATCGTTCAATAAACGCGAGGTTTCAGTGTCAAATGCTGTCGGGATCAAACCGTAACACGAAAAATACATTTTCAGTGCAATGGATAGCATTTTCACAGAATATATGCTACTCAGCCTTGTTACTTATGCAGTGGATCCTCGCCGCCATCTACCACATTGCCCCTCTTAATATCTCCGAAAGTCTTTTTTCAAGGCGCTGTCTACATGCCTTACAGAACAATAAGCAACTAAAAATCTCTGGTTGGTATGCAGAATGGGCATTTACGATCAGTGACATATGTGTTCTCAACAAAAAAGCCCATACTACGGTCATCCACAGCATTATCAAACACAATGAATTTGCGGAAAACTAAGCCAGTGCCATGGGAAATCAAACAAATGTAGAATTTATCTGCGTTCGGAAATCAGCTGACATTTTTAAATGACAATCCGATTAGTGGTCTTGATTGAGCAGATGACTCGGACCTAAACATATTGGGAATGGGCATAATTCAAAGTGACATTTTGCAATGGCAACTTTGCCTGTAATGTAACTCATGTGTTAAAGAAAGTTTTAAATTGAACATTGATAGAACATATCTAGCCGTCTGAAGTAACATCATAACGGTGAATGGTATAAATCTTTTCCGGTCCGATTTGACCCTAAACTATCAAATATTAGCATATATAGTAATTATTAGACATAGAACAGATATTACGGATGCTGTTATGATTGGTCTTACTCCAGCGACAGTATTCTTCATTCCATTCCTCAATTCACGTGAAACGACGTCAACGACTTGGGTGCCTCCGATACGCAGCCTTGTGCTCTCAGTGTATGGGGTAGTATGGACTATTCCGCGTGTTAAGAATATTTACAACAATATACAATCCTCATTATATATGTATGACATTCGAACCCATGAGTGGTTAATCTCGGTTTGCTTGTACTAGCAAGACATTATTATGGATGTTGTTCTATCTGATACAGTAATAAGCTTTTCTACATTTTCTATGCCATTCCCTTGTTGGTGAATTGTTTGTGGCGATGTTGAAATAGACCTTAATCAGATCAGTTATCAGTCACGATTCCCATGATTTCAAATTACGAACGATCAACCTGATACACTAATTGTAATGTGTTACACCTCGGAATTTGAGATCAACAGACATTTCCTCAGGAACGTATTCGTTTTTGCGGAGTTCTTATGTGTTACTGTAATCGATTTGGCCAACAACTGGCAAATACAAGTAGATATTGCAACCAGGTTACACAGTGCATTTATCACAAACGCAATGTATTCATGTGGCCAGATGATTTCCGACATGGTACGCATATATAGCATACGTCCAATGTAGTAAGTATGACAATGCAACTGTAGTTTCAATTGCGATTAATTCAATTGGGAGCGTCGTAAGGATTTGTTTTGCATGTAGAAAAAGATCTTGCTGTTTCAAAACATCGTAGATATTTAAACACAATATAGCATCTTCCTTCCTAGGACAGCATGCCATTCCAACTTGTATCAGCAGACTTGCTTGAATGTGATTTGCCTTTATAGCTGACTTATATATATTACGGAAAGTCAATCATAGAAACCGTATATTCGCAGATTGTGGTTTTACACATAGGTATGTAGAATCAATCTGGAGCTAATATACACTATTCCTCAATCACAGGGACGCTCGTGTGTTTTACTACTGCAGCTTAATGCGTCAATAATTATGATTTCACCGAACTCTAATTCAATTCACTCATCAAAAGTTACGGGGCATCAATTCAAGGGTTAGATTATACCTTATCTGACTATAACATGCGTAAGACTTTCGGGCACAGTTCATAAACGCAGAATAGGACAATGTTTAGTGATCGCTCCTGCCTCATGAAATATCATAAAGTTATAACATTTGTACGGGGGCAAAGTGAAGTGGAACATTACTTTGGCAAGTAATCGGAGCAAAGTTGATCTAGACTTAAACCCAATAAGACTAAATTGGCTACATTGACTATATAATTGTTCAACCACTCCAATTTTATTCTATGAACGTGATAAGCTCATATTTGAAGAACGATCTACGAATTACACAATGTCACCATATATACAGTGATATACAGTGCAAAAGAAGATATATATTAGGCAATATTGGACATCGTATGAGTTGCAAATCACGTGAACGACCTAGCATAACAAATCAATAGTGTGCTCTCAGTACGATAATTGATTAGTGCTGGCTGTTGGCATTTTGTCGTTTTTCGCAGGAACACTTTATCAATGATGACTACTCATGACGTTTTTTTACGGTAAACAATAAATATTGCCTACTAGTTTTTCCATATTTTATGCGCCATCCTACGGACCATCGTTAATCACTGCCACACTATGGTTTCATTTATATATCAGACAATTTTGACTGCTACAACTTGCTACCTATGCATTCAAGGTTTGAGCGTCATTTGCAATTTATGTGATGCAATTACGTCGGAATGGTATGGAGACTTATTCTAAAATTGTGGGTGAACGGGATCAAGCCAATTTCAACAAAACGGCCAACATTATACCTATTCTCTAGAGACTGGTGCTTTTGGCGTTACATCAACTTCATCAATGCATCAATATATCAATAATTGTGACATTACCAATACCCAATACAATCATCAAAGAGCGTTGGAAGTAAAGAAATAAAGCTACAACGTTGCATATGAACGCCATCAAGTGGATCTTTACGTAAGCAAATAATCAAAACTTAGTTGAACCAAGCCTGCACCCATGTTGCAATAAATGTGATAAGATGTAAATATTCAAAGGCCATACGCCTTTTACTGACATAAATATATTGTATATAAGTTATTAAAGTTTTATAATGTTTATTGACAAGTATCATTACTATTTGAAAGCAATTCCAATATATTCTCTGTCCAATAATTTTCTCGATTGTGACATAAAAGGTGGCTCTTCCTTAACCAGCGATGCAATCATTCATGTTTTTAAATTCGGCACGGCTGCACGAGTATTGAATAGGCGGTCACGTAAGTGATAAAATGTTCGGCTTCATCAGCATTCAAAGTTGTCGTGATCGAAGCAATGTACAAAAGTGACGGTGCAGTATTGGGATCTCGTCAGATTGCCAATCTTATGATACTCAACATTATTCTAGCAGACAATAATGCTGGTCCTTGGTTTGGTGTCCATAATAATATGAAAACAAGAGTTTCACAAACGTCCTCCAGATTGTACGTTGTTACATATTCTTTAAAATCAATCATAAATAAGGTTTAAGATGTAAAAGTGAATTCAAAATCATTGGCAAATTGCTATAAGTTGATTAATTTAGTTTTAAAACTCTGATGCTGTAATCTTACATTCTAGGAGACATTACATGTGATGGTAGACACTGTTCCAGGATGGAATCCGATTAATATAAAGTGTTGTTAAACGAGGTACCCTATGTCAGTGATTTGAGACAACTGAGCATGATATGTGGTCACAGTACACTTGACATAGAACTGTGCAGTAAAAAGAGTTTGTGCTATCACAGGGAATGGATTGGGTTGTGAATGCTCCGTTTTTCGGTTGCCTATGTCCAGTAGCATTGCTTTACACGAAAGATATCCCCTTGGATTACGGACTGACACATTGATATCTTGAGTAATTGACTGTTGCAGTTGGGTTATTACTTATCGACATCGATAACATTATGGTAATCCGCTAACAGGTAGTTTCTCGTGCTGTCCAAATGAGAAATCTCATAAACCTTTCTTAGTAAAGATAAATAACTCGCTTAAGCCTAATCGATATGCTATGTTATATTGTGCTTTTTATTAGCAACGCAAATAAATCGCTCAATTAAAGCTCCAGTTGACCGGTTAGTATCTTATACTTGCAGTTAGGGAGACGGTGACGTGTCATTTCTATAAGTTCCAAATATACGACGAATTTAAGTTGTATATATATAGGTTTATCCGATTAATAGCCAAATGACTCCTCACAACGAAGCTAGATGAGTGACGCTTTATACCATAATATTATTTTCATTTAGGGTAATTTCGTGTCAACCACAGCCTAATATAACATGATTGCCAAGAAGACAGCTACGGTTTTGGTTACTGCATAGAAACGTTTGCTTTGGTTTAGGGTGATTGACATTAAGTACTACCCTATTTGCGATGTTATTTAGGTACAATCCGGCAATAATAGCTGCTCTGGATACACAAGTTCCGATTGTGCATGAACGGGATTCTCTAATTGGAGTGCCCTTACTGTTTAAGACAAGATGGGTCTCCCCTAAATGAGATAACACACGAAGAGAATCCTTGAGCTGCAAACCTAGTTACTTGAACTGGATTCATTGTCTCGAAGCCCTAAAGGACTGCCTCGATATTTTGCATACATAACCATAATGTCTTGGGCAATTATCCACTTCTATAAATAACGTTCACAATTAGGCAGGTGGTTGACTACTTATTGTAGAGATGGGAAGCATCTATTTTTTCCCAAACCAATATGTCCAACACCAAAGCAGACACACTTTTGTAATTGCATGACCATTAGGTGCTACACAGGATTGGTGTATATGACATTGATGCTGCTTTCACAAGTAACATGCTAATATCTGGATTTCGTTTATGCGAGCATTTGTTGGAGGTTCAGTTGCAGAAGCAACATTTTTATCACCAACTGGGGACAAAAAGAAACATTCTTGTGGAAAATATTGATAAGAATACTGAAACAGTAATTTTGATTAGAAATATGTTACGTAGTCGAGACCATATGCAGTTAAAACGGGTTTCTTCAATGACTTGAATAGAAGCTGCGTAAAAAAAACAATGAATTTATGAGTAACAATTCTCTCGCACCAGGTATCTTACAAAGGTACATTGCAAAATACGCATGATATATCACTTAACTCTGCCTTAGTAGGACGCCAATTTTAGTAGTGGAGTCATGTTGCCATTATAACTAATATAATTTAAAAACGAACGTGTGTTCGAATTGCTGTGTTTAACTAACCACTATTTGTTTTTAGACAACTACCGCTGAGCACAACCGTACTGAGGTCATTTAGCGGCAAAAAGCCAACATGGAACATTCGGTGAATGTTAATTGAGTGTATATTTAACATTTAATCGCACAAATAATCGCTCACATTTAATAACGTGCTAGCCATAGAAAAAGCTTATGTAAAATGCAGTCATTTGCAAATTAGGTGAATTAGATGTTACAAGCGGAAGGAACAGTTGAAGCCCTGCCAATTACTATTTTGTTGCGATTGCCAGTTGCTTCGGCCGAGTCGCATTACCATCAACAAAATTGCAGTTCCTCCATACGGAAGAATAAGCCATTTACTGTTACCCCCTCTGCACTGTACATCTAGTTATATTGTTATACACGTAGCGTAAGACAATAATATAACATTAACTCGATTGTGACACATATGCGTGAGCGATGTATTCATTTGTAAGTTCAGCATCGTTCAAGGCTGATTGCGCACCCCTTCATAAACCGGTAACAAGAGAGTCCTACCACTTTCTTAGACAAGAATGATAACAACTGTTTTTTCATTATATCATATCAATGTATGTTTTAATGTATTAAGCAAACATAACGAATGCCAAATAACATACAGATCGGCATTGTATTGAAACTTCTTCAATGTATATTTATTTGTAATAATGTCATACATCGGACTTTTTGTGTTAGTGTTTGTTCATAAGCAATAAGCCACAACACTCTGAGGCAGTAATTTGACATTATAGGAGAATCGCAGCTTCTGGATAGAAAACAATAAACATTGGTACTAACATTGGTGTGAAAAAGAGCTCTCTAGGAAAATAAACCTTTAGAACAATTTCACACGTAGCGCAGTTACTCTCCCCTGCTTTCACCGAGTCATATTTACGAAATGGTCCAATGAAGCGGAGTTTCTGCTGTATGAATTGCAGATGTGGGTGGGGGTGGGGGCTGTGGAATGTAGATTGCTCTGTTTGTCAGTTGCTTTGGCCTTATCGTATTACCATTAACAAAATTACATCTCCTGGCTCGCGACTTATCAGCAGCTACACCCTATTAAAGAATCAGCCATTTACATTACTCCCACTGCTCAAGCAGGATACATCTTGTTACAAATGTTTTATCCGTTGAGTAAATGGGCAAATGACATTATTTAGAGTGGTTATTCTTTAAACTAGGGCATTATCTAACGTGGCATATGACGCGATGACCATAGATGTAGGCTAAATTCACTTCACAATGGACTATAAAACTAGCTATAGGACGCAGCCTGATGACCAGTTTGGGAATACACTCCCCTTCAGATCATTGATGAGCTTTTACGATTGGTCTCCCTATAGTTTCATATCAGTGGCTTAATATAAATGGAATGATGCTTTCACAAACCATTATTCTATTATTCGCCAAATGTTTGTAAAAAAAAGGCCACACAATCCTACACAGCAGACGACTACATGAGTATATTTGAGGCTCATTTTCCTTGAAAGAGGCTAACTAAGTCCCTGGCTCGTCCTATGTAACTAAGTCCCTGGCTCGTTGGGTGATTAGAATTAATTCCGATCGGAAAAACGCTTCAAAGTTGTAATGTCAATCGAACAAGCATTGTCAATTTCGCGGCATGGTTTCGAGGCTTATGCTAAAACAAGTTTTTTGCCGGAACTGGGGGCATGTTTCTCTGTCTGTCAAGCTGTAAGCGCTTTGTTCGCTCTTTACCAGTTGTCGTTTTAAGTTCCTGCGTTGTTGCGCACATTCGCCGGAGCTTACTGAGGCTTACTGTATTATTCATTAGATGACCAAATGCAAATGGAGTCCTAGCAGGGTGGCATCATTTGAAAGCGAAAGGGGATATTAGCTGTTCCTCGAAAGACACATACATGTAGTTGAATATAAATCTCTGAAACATTGTAGGTGTTTTCTGAGGGGAAAATGTGTTGGGGAGCAGTCCCAGTCCGAGGAACCATACAATGTACCAATCTGGTACTAAAGAGTGTGTTGGATGTGAGTGCACAGGGTAATTCTTAATTTATATAATAACAATATTTAACGTAAGAAAGTCGAATACAGATATGTCACACATCTCATTAATATGTATAAATACCCATGAAGACTTGCTGGTACAATATTAACGTTGTGTTTTGTTTTATGTGGTGTTGTTGTTTGGTAGAAGAGAGATAAAAAGTTTGTTATTTATTTTGATGGTGGTTGCAAACATGTTGTGGCCGACTTCAATACCAATGCAAAGTCTAATCCAACATTACCGCCGGATAAAGAGACATGTCGCACGGCTTGTTGTCTTGATTATTTTCGTCTGGCAATTGCAGTTACACAGTCTTTATACTTGTCACGTCGGTTATAAAACTGACGGAAACTTTACTGCCATCTACGGGTGTTTTTTCGTTTTCTTGCGAACATCGGCCTTGCAGTCCACTACGGCGCAAGTAAACCTGGGCACGGTTGCTTCCGCGAAGTCTATATAGTCTATAGAATGATATTCCTAAACAATTTCTTAAAAAAAAACACCAAATATCTAACATAGGACGACAAATATTCACCACAGCTAGCACAAACATTGCGTATTCAAATCAAACACGTATTTTGGTAATTTTAGTTGTGATGTATCTCCACATAAATACTAATGATTGTTGACGTCGACTACCGACACGGAATGGTAGCTAAGGGCATCAAAGGAGTCTTAACTGTAGACATTATTACACAAAATCAATTATTGAATGAACTGTGGTGTAACAAGGAGTCTAAATAGCAAAACCAACGCCCTTCTGTCAATTGCTCTTATATCAAGGTACCAAATAAAAAATCCTATACGTCTATGAAATTTACATTCTTGTACCCCGACGAATCTATTGTAAATAAATATAGCCATCCTACTCTTGAAAAATATGTTCGTGATATCAATAAACACCCGAGTTTTGTGGATGTTGAAATATCAGTTGATATATAACGAAAATTTCCGAGGCTTCTGCTGGGCAATAAATGATCATAAATCTATTTCTGTTCAAGTCATACACGCACAGCTAATTTATTTGCAAAATTTATCCCTAATGTATTTACAATACCAAATGATGTATCACGGTCGCGGAAAATAAGAATTACTGACGTTGATGTGTTCCAGTTTAATAGGCAATCGTCCTTCCAAAAACAGCACTCTAAATTGCTGGGATATAGATAGCGTTTATACCATCTCGCATGTACATCACAGGAATGTAGCTGAATTTAAGCAGAAACGATAATTCGCTGCAACGACGGATTAATGAATATAATATATATGCTTCTTGCATACTAAATTCATTGTCTTACATTTGTAAATGCGCCAATCTAAGAAGCTATTTTCTTTTCATTCAATTGGGGCGCAAAATAGAAATTTCGTCCTGCATGGAACAAGGCTAACAATGTTTGGCTTTTCGAAATGATAGGTTTTTTATTAGAAAACCATGACCAGTGAGGTGATAGAGACCATAAACACATATAAAAGTCAATTAAGAAGATTTCCATAGGATGTAAGAGGCAGTCGCGTGCATAGTTAAGAACAAATCGACCTTCTGGATAAGGGTCTTGGCTTTGTAATAGCACATATGAATCGCTCTGTGCCGCAAAGCCATGCACTATGTATAACCACGATGTTATTTGAACCACACAATATATATTTAAATGATCGTATCAACGGAAATAATATCTTTAATTCGGTTACAGTCACTAGGATGTTGATATGTGTGAGGTTTCATAACCTTCACAATAATTAATATTGTCATCTATTGCTTTGCTTACAAAAAGTTATCGATAATCAAACAACCAACTGAGATGGTGTCACCCAACTTTCAAGGTCGATTACACACGAAAAGCTTAGTAAGTACACTTCCTTAAAGTCACATGAGATACACTACTATCTGATAAGACGAACCAGGGCTCGCTGTATTTCACCAGTTGCTTTCTATATCTACGTGGCTTTGCATTCTGACGGTTTTCTTTGTATCTTCTAGGAGATACCAAAGTTAGCTATGAATACCATTTATAATTCTGATCAAAGAGCTAAGGCCTTCTATTTATGACATGCAATATATTTTTTATGTTTTTTAAAATACATGTAGTAATTTGAGTTATAGAAGATGAAAAGATTTGCGCAATGTACCACTGCTCAAATATTTGTGGCTTAATCCCATCACATAACAACGTCATATACCGTATGTGGCTTACTCAGACACGCATATTGCACATTCAACATGCATACGACCATTTAAACATAACACAGGTACCTTGGGCGCATCAGCTATTTATTTTTGATTTTGGCAAGCAGGCGAAGAATATGTCTGGGACAATTCCATCAGCCTAAATTGTGCGTAACATGCCTTGAAGGTAATTAAAGCAAATGATATTAGGCTTCCTTTTTCACAGCAATTCATTTATAAGCTCATTGGTATGTGTCCCAGTGCAGCAGTATAGCTTCCTGCAATAATACGTTATTGCTGAAGGATAGTTGTCGGATCAAGCAAATGGCAATGTGTATGCTTCGTCCTCGTTTAACAATATGTATTTCTTTACCGAATTATTCATTCTCAGGCGGAGCAATCAAGAGCAGTATCATAATGATCAAGATTGCTTTAAATCCTAAACAAATGATGGATTGTAGAGCCAAGAGATAGGGTTTAAATGATGGAAGATGGAACAATATGTTTCCCTCAGTAAAAAGACCAGGCCCCCTTGAATCTTTTGGCCAAGGAGCGCATTGCTAAGAGAATGCTGGGTGTCAGTAGGCGAAGAGCATCATCCACACTAGCATCTACCACCGGGACAATACATGGGACGTTACGTGATGACTGTAGGGAAATTGGAATAATTGTTATTTACAGAGCCATCCCATTCGTCTGAAATATAATGTCACTGACGATAGATGATAATGTTAACTAGGAAGAGATAATATACAGGAACTGTAATTTGTATGCGGACAATATGAAAAACTATACCACCTAACGGGCATTATCAATTGAAATAGATGTACCATCATATCGGAGACAATCCTTTTCGTAAGACTTACAATCTAGGCGGCATGACCTTCGCTGATATGACCTCAATCTAAAACCATACTCACGTAAAGTAAACTGGTACTTAAGCGTATGCATTATGACCCTTATTACGTAAGCTTTCGTACAGATCAGGAAATAGTGCATAGTTTAAAAACAAAAGGGCTTCTAAAGCGTATATATCATTGCTTCATTATATCGGCATTGAACAAGCGGTTATTTCACAGCACCCACGACACTAATTCAAGTATAAGTTGTTGCGACTAATAAGCTTGACTTCATTCGCCAACGTCGTACGTCCCAGGAGTAACGTATAACAGCAGGATCCAGGCAATTTTCCAATCCATCACTCTCTAATGAGATCATAAATATTCATTGATTATTATTCATTATAGTAATTATTCATATATGAACGGACCCAACTGTAAGCAGCCTCTGTTTCGATGTCTATATTTTGACGAATGTTCGCTAGCCATTTTGACGAATGGTCGGTAGCTATTTTGACGAATGGTCGCTGGTTGATCTTCTGATGCTAACGACTTGTTGGCAAGTTCAATTATGTTGAAATATTGCCGAAATGGCACCTTGAGTCAGGATTGATAATAATATTTGCAGACCCTTTGTAAAATGCTATATACGTTATGCTCGGTGTATTCTATTCAATGTGTTGAATACCTGGTTATGCCGCTGGTTCTTCTGTCTAATCAAAGAAGTTCACTGTTACTTGGATAATTAAACAGCGACATATAACCAAAACACAAATCAGAGGCACAAAATGTTGCCATGTAACGTTAGGCTGCAATCAAATACTGTTAAAATACCCAGCATTGGGCGAAAAGAATGCTGAAAACCCAGAATTCCACATTCATTCATCAATCAATAGCAAATATCTTGAGAGAACTGTGTCAATGAAAGGCAACTGGCTTTTACAGTATGTGAAGCTATTGCATAAATATGCCAAATTGCTGCTGCAAAGAAATGGTCAGTCGGTGAAGTTCTTGCAGAACCCCACCATGCTATATTGAGCGCCATTGATGAGCAGATGTGGGAAAATTGAGTCACCGATGCATCCTTCCGTTGGCTGCTTTACTGCCTCTTCAATATGACCCTGACTTCAATTATGATGATTTAGAGAATATTAATGAGGAATATTTGCATCTAAAGAGTATGGTGATTAAATTACAGCGAGATTTATCCGAATACAGCTGTACGATTTCTCAAATAGCTCTTCATAAGAATCACACGTACTGATCGATAGTCCATGTTTGAGATGGGGATGGTTGATTGTTATTAGATAAAACATAAGAGTTATTTAGTATTCATGAGATATTTTGCCGGTATTGATTACATAATTTCATATTATCATTCACTTTTGCACCCAATAAATCGAGCTTCGTATTCATCAATGCTTTGAAATAACCTAGTTGCACTCGGGCGGCAGATGATCACGTTAAAAGGGTGGCGGCCAAACCACCCATAGTACAATAAAATCGTATCACGCACATGTATCCAACAGAGCAACATTACAAATGGAAAGATCGTAGATGTTAAAGCTAACTTAAGGAAATTGCGCTAATTTACAGTAGCTGTCAATGTCGCAATATATACCGTTATATACATGCCATTTACGCTCTTTACAACACCCACAGTGCCAAACGTCTTAATTTGTAGATTCAACCGATAGGTGTACTTGTAGACGAGGCAGCAATATGCTGATGTTGATCATTACGAGAGTTGTCATTTCTTTTTATAACAATTGCAACCAATGAAATTGCGAACCCTAGACCTGCTAACATTGATAAAACTAAATTAATCAATGTGGCGCTACATCAACTTACAGGTTATCATACGATGCGACAAATAACACGATGGATAAGGTTATAAAGCTGAATCACCTGAATTGAAAGCTATAAGCGAGTCCGTTATGTATTAATGTATGTTCTGCTGGTTATGTATTAATGGGCTGCTGTTTAATCAAAATTAAATGTGATCGGAGATGCAGCTCTGGAATATAATACAATGGATATAAGAACTAACAGTGTTGTGAAAGGCGGTATGTATGGAAAATCCTTGCAAAATTGCGACTCAAGATTTCCCTGGAGTTGGAAATACTCTTGCTTGCAGCAATGCGCAGAGATATCGATTTACGTGGAGTTTATTCTTTATCAATGGCTGTTGTGGGGGACTGGTGCGATATTAAGTGCTCTGTTTTCGGTTTCACCGACCAAGTCTTCATTGCAATCCACAGAATAGCACCGCCTTGGCGCACGACGTTTTGGCTGCTATTCCGAATGGACGAATCAACCATCATTCCTTTATAATTCCTTTATTTAATGCTGTCGACAGTTAAAACAAAATGAAGCAAAACAACCTAGAGGACAATTAGGTCGCAGATATTGCGGATAAACGAAATTAATTCTCAATAAACTCTTGCTCTCTGTTGATATTGTTAATCCGGAAATCGTTGATCAATTTAAGTCTCCGGCTTAGTCAATGGAGCACCCCATTTGTGGTAGAATGATATTTTCATTTTTGTTTGATCCAGTTTATGGATGAAATTACACTTAAATGTTAAGAACTTTATCCGCTCATATGTTGATATGCATTATTATGCAAACCTGATTATAGCAACACGAGGAATTGTCTAAAGACATTCCTTAAGCCCATGCCTTATGTATTGACCACCCCTAAAAATAACGCTGGCTATTGTGTTTGTGACATATTCTTTGGAATAGTGTTGCAGTAATATAATTTAATGATCTTGCATGAGTAAGTCTGCACCGGGCGTACAGTTATTATTACATAATCGTTTCAGGTCTCAATTTTTAATTGAACGAGGTGAAATCTGCAATCCATTATAATATATTTATGTTTGGAGACAGCATATGTTAGCACTATGTATTGTTTCACTTATATAAACGGGCGTATGAAACTAACATTGTGCCTTTATCATTGTCAATATGACATAAATCAAAACCTTAAACCATTGTCGTGTGCAAACATGTTCTCTTATGTGACTAATGGATACCGTCCTGTGACGTTTACAGATAGCACACATTCAGGCTTATGCTTATGTACTAACATTTCTTGCGTCAGTACGAATACGCTTGCGCCGCCCATTTTACTCTCGATTTAATGCAGGACAGCTTTATCGTTCTCGTGTGAAAGCTTACCAGTATATTGTCAAAAATTATTCTTAATGTTCTAGGGTAGGCTCTCTGCTGCGGTATTAAACTTGGCGAGGGCATAAGAAGAGCTATAAGAAAAGTAGAAGCTGCAAGAACATTCATGCTCACACCTGCAATAAACCAGTATATCAAAGAAATGTAAATGCAATGCAATCTTGATTAACCAACATTACGACCAGTGTTTTTTATAAGCCTCTTTTAAATGCAATGTGCTGCTGCCTCTATGTCTTGACCTTATTTGTGGGTAAATGCAGTATATATCTCCTGTGTTCATGAAATAGCAGGATGTACAATGTAGCCTGAATTACTGGAGCTCACCAATGGTACTATATACCTTTTGGAGGAGCACCCTTCTACAATTGCCTTTTCTGATACCAATCCATGTATGTATATCATCACCCACCAGACAGCTAGATTTAACTCGCCCACTCAACATGCCATCCTTCGCCATCAAGAAAACTAGGCCTCAGTTGTCACGGTCTTATGTGACATGTGCTTTAGACACTAACCGCATTCCAATTCCAACGCCCAAATAATCAAACTCATGTCTTGAGAACCAACGTTTTGTGGGTAAATGCAGTATATATCTCCGTATATATTGTGTTTGTGTATTCTGAGCATTATTGACGTGGTTAAAGTTTCAATGACTTCCCATATTACTACAACCTTGCCATCTTTACCCAGCAATAATTAGATGGATTGTGAAATATAAATCACCATGTGGTAGTATTGTCATACCAATTGAGTTAGTATATACATATCCAACGGAGGGACCATTATTGAAGCAATTGCCTTTTCTCAAAGAATGTAAATATCAATTAATGTGATGTGAAATGCAACATCAGCTTCCATACCAGACAGCTAGATTTAACTCGGACCTATGCTGGTCTTTCTTTGGTTTCTTAACAGGTTACAGTTTATTCTTGTTTGAAAAACGCGGAAGCAAAGTTTTCAAGTGCTAATGGTCATAGATACAATAACGTATTAAACAAATCAATATGCTTTTGATAGAGAGTCTTGTAAGATCGTATCTGACTAAAAATACCATAAACCTTAGCACATAATTTAGCGCACACTCGATTGCAATCAAAACTTATGCGTCTCCAGCGCAACACCCCACTCTTCATTAACAGAGGCATGTTACGGTACCGCTCTCTTGCAAATTATGAAACAACTACGCATTTTTGCTCGGGAGAGGAAACGTTCGCCAGTTTGATAACCAAGCAATCATTAATCAGTATTAAAAAGACAGGGTGCTGTTGATTAATGTGTTGTTTTGCGTTCTTTATGTGAACAGCAGACGGCAATTCAACCGTTACAGTGGCTAATGCCAACATAAATCAAATATTTACAGTACTGTTGTTTAACAAGGGATCTAAATGGTAAACCCGAAGGTTCTTCTGCCAATTACTCCCATATTAATGTATGAGTTATCGAATACTGCATTCTCGATCCATTAAACTTCATCTGATGTTATGGTATTACGGCTGTACATTTCACAATAGGTACAACTTATTACTTGCCCTATACACTGCTGTTGAGCAACGTCCATTTAGTTCGCTGCTCAATCTATGCAACAAAGCCCACGCGAATGGTTAAAGTTGATATTGCCTGCACTGTGTGTCTCGTTACGAAGCGATATTGTTGTAATTTACTAGGGGCACAATGTAGAAAAATAGGTTATCGATCCGGCATAGAACAATACTAATAATGCCCGTTTTAAAGTGTAGAAAGAAGGGCCGTGAAATAAAAAAAACATTTATACATATAATATGATTATATTATAATTATTATTATAACTTCAAAAGATAAAATTAATCCTTTTATGCCATAGGATTCGCAATTTTGAACCAGTCGTCTATGTGGTTTTGTTAAACGCTTTCATGAAAGCACAGGAAAACACCCAGGCCTGGCTCCACTGTCTACCATTTCTGCCCATCTATCTCATATCTTTAATAGTAGTAGCGCTACAGAAAGACACTGATAAGACCGAACGAGGTGACGCATAACAGAATATATGACTATGCTTTCTACTAATACAAAAAGTACGTTTACAAAACTTGGTTACGTTAGATCTACAAGGCGGTGATTACTTGGTTTATATATATATATATATATATATATATATATATATATATATATATATATATATATATATATATATATATATATATATATATATATATATACTATTATACTCCATACAAATTTTTATATATATCATATGATCTCAAATGCAACCTATTTGAGACAATCCACCAACCTTTTAGGAACACAGTCACATATTGGCACATGACTTTTGGTCCTCGGAAGGTCGTCCAAGAGGGTCAAGACAATAATTTAGTTCCAAACAAGTCAAGACCTTTTTGAGTGCTTTATTGTACAATGTTTTGTTCAAAAGTGATGTTACAACGTACATTAACTCCATTCTCTTTTATCCATTGCAAGGTTTTGGCTCATGCATCGCGCAGGAACTAGCTAGGGGCGTTTGAAAAATTGTATATATTGGACTGACGACTTTTTTGGTACTCTGCCTTTAACAGCATGTTTCCCGTTATTAACCAATATATTATTATCCCAACTTCTAGTATATTTTTTAGAATTACTTCCATCATGAATATATCCTAACCACGCGACATTCGATAGAGGAAATACAAACATATATATTTTTAGTTTCGACGTTTTCCAATGAGCTGGAGACAGATATATATTCGCCTAGAAATGCTTAGACAGGTCGGATAATTCGTAAAGTTACTCGTGTTATTACAGACGAAGTTGCGTTGCTTGTCGACAATGTTTTTTTTGGTTGGTTTTTTGCAATGTTCCAAAATAGTTGGTTTTGTACGTGTCCCTAATAGCAGAACTATTTTGGAACACCCTTTTTGGTACACAAAATATATAAGTTCAATAAAACATTGAAAATGAAAAATAAATCAAACGAAACCGAAACATGCTGCTTACCGACCCACAGAAAACAAGAAAAGATCTTCTTATTACACATGTTTTGTCGCCTCCAATGTCCCAAAATGGTATGTGTTTTGCTACATGTCCAAAATTGTCGCCTTCGTATATATATATATATATATATATATATATATATATATATATATATATATATATATATATATATATATATATATATATATATATATATATATATATATATATATATATATATATATATATATATATATATATATATATATATAATTATATAAATAAATATTGTCGTAAAGTAATAATCAAATATTTAGGCGGCTGTGCTGCAACCATAATTAAGCGGTTTCTGTGCCCTCTTTGGCAAATCATTCTGCCCCTAAACGGACGCCGGCCAGCCCTCAGAAGCAGTCAGTCTAAAGCCACGGAACAAATCTCTTAAACTCCTAGGAAAAGCCGTTCTCGGCATATCGTCAACTTTCTACACACCCTTTTGACGATGATAAACTTGACCCCTTTCGGCCTCTATTAGAAGGACGTAAGTATCACGTCAATATATATATATATATATATATATATATATATATATATATATATATATATATATATATATATATATGTAATCGTATGTTTATATATATATATTGACACATATATATATTCATAGATATGCATCATATATATACATATATATAATATTATTATATATATGTGTGTTTTACGTATATATACATTTATATATATACATATATATATATATATATATATATATATATATATATATATATATATATATATATATATATTCATAGATATATATATACATATATATAAATTATTACGCACCCTTTTACGTATATAAACATTTACCCTTTACGGCACACAATTAGAATATATATAAGCATATATATATATATATATATATATATATATATATATATATATATATATATATATATATATATATATATAAACTTTCTTTTTGACGATGATAAACTTGACCCTTTCGGCCTCAATTAGAAGGACGTAAGCATCACGTCTATATATATATATATATATATATATATATATATATATATATATATATATCTATATATATATATATATATATATATATATATATTTTGCATTTATATATATTCATAGATATGCACATATATATATATATATATATATCATGTATATGTGTGTTTATATATATATATATCTATATATACACACAAATATATATATATATATATAATATATATTTACACATTTATATATTCATAGATATGCACATATATATATATATATATAATATTATTATATATGTGTGTTTACGTATATATACATATATATATATACAATATATATATATATATATATATATATATATATATATATATATATATATATATATATATATATGCATTGTCTTTGTATATCGAGATGGACATTCTGACAAACACAGTAAGTTGTTGCTTTTGTACGTTTGAATAAATTTAGGTAACTGAACTGTGTGTCCTCATGGAATAATGAAAAGCAAGTGGCTGTTTGTCTATCCAGATTAATGGCTTCAGTTCATTTACATGGTCTCTCGAGACATATTTTTCACAGCTACAGGATTTGGACGACCTGAGCAATAAGTGGAATAGGATTATGTTTCGAACATTAACCAACTTACATGCCTGTCTAGAAATTTCCAGTTGGTAAGCAGCATAAGGATCAGGCATGTTCTCATATCACAAATACACCTTTCTTTGTTTTGATCGTTCAAAAGTCGCTTACATCTCATGAAATTAGCACGAGAATATAAATACTTACATGATGGATGTGGGACAGAGTTGATATGCTGCTGGTTAAATGGCAGTGTTGCTTTTACATGTCTTATGAGATAATACACTTCAAATCCCAAGCAAAATTGTGAATGCAGCCACATTGGGCGGAAGTATAGCATTGCACTTAGGAACGTGCCTAGCTCTGGAATATGCAGAACGGAGATCAACCAATCTCTATGTTACTACACCTGCCGCTCTTTTTCTATATGTATTGCGTTAATAAAGTTAACATTTCTATTGATAGCAATTATTCTCAGTTGAGTCACTAAACATAGCATACCTTCAAAGCGTAAACAGCTAAATTATTGCTAACTCCCAGATTCATGGACAACCAGATGTTGCGGAAATGCATATGTAATCAAAGGTGAAACTTACATGTCATTATTTATTGTATGTCACCTCTCAACCCTTCTGCACTCAAAAAATTTAACATTTTACTTTAATTGAACTGGCAAATCATCGATATGGTAATGTGGATGCTTTTTAGCACCCACCACTAAATACAGATATTGCGCGATAGCGTTAGCGCAAATATAATGCTCTCAACATATTTTAGAACATGTCGTCAACGCATTTGGGAGTATTGGTAGAGCAGTGGTGTATTGCTTTAAAGAGGTCACACGTGCATTGTGTTGGGACAAAAATAGCTTTTACATGCCACAAAGTCTGTAAATCATTGCGTGCTGTCCCGGTATCAATTCGCTTCAATCGAGAATTAGCAATAACAACGCTGAATCCTGAGAGTCCCCTAACCCGCGCTATGAATTGTAAATAATTATTACGTCTATATACTCGCTGAGAACCTAGTGTAACCCTGCTTTCCTGGTTTATCGTTGACATAATTCGTTTATATCCTGCTTCTTAGTAGCAGTCAATGGATAAATCGAAAAAGCCGAGCTCCCATTGTCGCCATTTCAGATGGCATTTGATTGGCTATTGCAGTGCATAACTCAGCAGAATTATGTCAAAACCATACGAGTATCTCCCGTCGGACCGGCTTGGTATCGTTAAAAGATTCGTTTGTCCACATAGAACAACTGACGCCAATAATATTATCGAATGACCTAATAACGAAGAACTCGTATCATAACAAGTCAATCGCCCATCAAACCTAATGACCTAGATGAATGAATTCCTTTATGAGAGTGTGAATGCGTTTCTTGTGACTAATAACCACATCTGATGTGGTATTTCGCTAGAGAGTGAATGGTTCCTTAGTATACTTGATTAATTATTCCTTGTTATTAACGTTAAGTGCGTTACAAACCGTAGTTATTATCGTTAACTTGTGTCACAAGTAATTCCACCGCTCGTTGCGTAACACTAATATATGGCGTGTTTATTCTACTGCCGATAACATTATCCTTCAGTCAATTAGTGCTTTGATACATACAGATTGGTTTGCAAAACATGCGGCCGTGCGTGTACGGGAGTGATTGCCAGACGAGAACGCCATAAACCAATGGGAGGGTAGTTTCTCTCAGTTTCCGCTCGACTATCGCGAACAATGAAAAGTATTTGCCAGCCAAACGAATCAAATAGAAAGCCTAACTTGAATCATTCGTATTCCGGCATCAGGGATATATCATATTGATAAGGAATGATCAACATAACGAGAAAGTATCATTCCTAGTTGGTTTCATAAACGCTGATCGAGAGCCCCTCAATTACTCTCACATACGGACGAGGAAAGGATTATTGTGTGGGCTTACGAAAGAAAAACTGTGAAAACTCACGATAGTTGGAATCACTATCGAGGGTAGTTGTTTTCGGAAATCCCCATCGATGCATGACATCGTGACGGTCACCATCACGTTTTTTTAATATATTGTTGCACTCCTGTTAATTGGGATCATAATTCAGTCCACAGTAAACCAGAACAACAGAATTACATGTGGTACACGTTCTTGTCTGTCCAGAAAGTTGGTTAGGAGACTCCCTTTGCGTTGTCATTATCGTGTAATCAGATTATGACGACTCTTGTGTTTATGCTGACAGCGAAGGCAATAAAAGAACAAAGGACCATGTGAAAACCATTTTCTTTTCTACATCAAATACTCAGAGAGCGATACTAAAGCAGTGATTGACTGCAAACGCTGACGGCACACAGTTATTATTCGCAGCATGCGTAACATGTGTGGGCGACCATAACGACTAATAACAGTGTCGAGGAATATCATCAGATACAGTGCTTTGCTATATGTACAATGTCTGCCATCGGTGTCGTCGTTTCGGGGTTCGCTTACAATAGGTCTCATTTGATGAACCGCACCGCTAATACATCCATATGGAAATAAACCTATTTTTATATTGCTTAAAGTAGTGTCTTCAACCATGTCCTCTGTCGTGTGTTGGTAATCAAATTCATGTCATGAGCAGCATTGTTTGTATCCGCGTCATTTAGTTTGCTCATACATGCAATGTCTACTGCAGCAATGGAGCTAAGAGGCAACAATAACGGTTTTCGCTTTGTTTCGCAGTCACTTTGTGCCATTTAAGGTGTTGTTTATTTTGGAATACTATAGTATAGCATCAATGAGAATATCCATCTTCAGTCGGATTAGGTTGGTTGAATTTATTCGTACAAGAATCATTTTAAGCTGGCCACAGAGAATCATGCGCCGGCTAATTGAGAGTATTGAATCACTGTAATAGCTATCAGGTATGGAATTTATGCTGTCAATAGTTTGATAGACCCATAGGTATGTTCCCTAGGTATTATAATCAATAAATGCAACATTATTGTTTATCTCAGTGAGAAAAATGCACTGGAATACCGTTTGCAAGCGTTGCCGCACAATGAACATTTGTTGGTGTTAACCATTTAACATCTCAGAAACTTTCAAAACTGAAATTTATCATCGAATCAACATCTATCCTCATACACTAGGTACAGAGCCTGAATCTACCCCGAACAAGAAGTCCGACTTAAGGACCCGAGGCAAATAAATCTCTCCGACATGGGTAGGGTTATTACATATTAGCCTGCAATACTTCTTTACAACACAACAAACGTGATCATTCATATCCTCTAATTCATACCGTTGAAGAGTAATGAAGAGCAATATATTTGTGGTTTTTTTTGTGCTGTGCAACACCACTTAAATGCAAATGCAAGGCTGACTCCCATCCAATTTATAAGTTCATGAATAAGAAGTGACAATGACACTAACATTTTACGAAAAATTATCACGATCCCGATTTATCCAGATGCAGTTTTAATGCGGGGTGACATTTGTCGTTGTGTCGGCGCATCTGATCAAGTCATATCAGTGTCTACTTGGTTCATTCTGATCCTAGCAAGTAACCCCCTAATGCAACGCGAGTGATGCAATTATTTTTATCACTCGTGCTGAGGGTAGGAAGTAAGCATCTGTATTTGTTGAAGAACATATCATACGACATGTAAGAGTACATGACAAAGTTTCTGATTCACACGCTGTGTAAGTGGAGTGAACACAGAGTGCCGTGAATTTCAACGTTGCGTTGGCGGAATGTCTCACATGCCTAATATCTGCTAACAGGATGTCGTATTGATCTTAATTTGGTGCCGTATTCAGTTATGCCGATAGTCGGCCGTTGATTGCAGCTTCGTCGCTAAACAAGATTGCATGGAATAATAATGTGCTTAACTCGTCTCAATTTGTTCGACATTGCAAAAATATACATGTGGTTCTTAGAACCTAAAAACAGCAAAGATAATATTTAATGCTGAAAAAAAAGGTCTTGGATCTATAACATGACATTAATAATTGCATCAAAGAGCATAGTAGAGCTTAGCATCACATGATCTAAATATCCTTTGGATCGACATTCCCTTTGTACACCCGGATGGAATTGCTGGTCCAATAACCGGTTACATTCTCATGAACTGAATATTCCATTACTTATCAAGTAACTGAGGAGTATAGATCAATTTCACTGTTCATTATAATCAAACATCATAATCACAAGGTGTATTTTGAAATCATGCAAACTTTGTAGATTAATTTGGGAGCCTGTCTTCGCGATTTATCCATAGACTCGAATTTATGCTACAGAAGTTTTTGTTAGAATATGTGTGTACAAATGTACGACGCTGTTATTTTGGGTCCTGTCATTGATGAATTATTTAAGGTTTGTTGTTTTCTAAAGCAAACAAAACGAGTATTATCGAGTTTATCATGATAAGTGTCGGTATTCATATTGAGCAGTCGCTTGAGTTCGCATACAGTGAGCGTTTACTAAGCCAACTTGAGTGATAGACGCCAATAACAAAATAAATTGCTTCTTTACCAATGCAGCGGATTCTAAGCGTTTATTTAGCCAACTTGAGTGATAGACGCCAATAACAAAATAAATTGCTTCTTTACCAATGCAGTGCATAATATGGTGGGCGTCTCAAATACCACCTTCAGATAGCATAGGATCATCAATCTAACGTGAGAAGCGGAGCAGCAGTGGCAAAGTCAAGCATCGGGACAACGTCACAAGAATTGCTTCTGGGATTTTATCTGTTTTACAATAAGATCGGCTGCACGTAATGTGGAAAACATCCCATGGGGCGCAATCCTGCCAACTTTCAATGTCCTTCGCATATATATCCGGCGTAATGTGAAAAAATATCCCTCGAGACGCATTCTTTGCGACCTTCAATGTCCTTCATAAACCAACGACGGCGCGATTTAATGGACACTGATTCCCTCCACATTGGACTTATCACCCCTAGCAGAAAGGAGATCGTCACGTCTCAACCATCCCATAGCCTTAGGTTTATTCGCAACCCGAACCGTGACATATGCTACGATGCCGATTGTATGCTGTGGGTTGACCTGTGAGTTCGGAAAGTGTGTGTGTCGTAAAATACTAGTTAGTTCTCATATTCCGAGAGGGAGATTGCTTGATAAAAGATGGCGGCACATACACCTAATGGAAAAATACCAACTTATTTAAGCACAAGCTAACCTGCGTTCACAGTTTCTCAAATAGGAAAAGCATTGGCATATTTAATATGTAAGCTGTGTATATGATTCATGTACTTCCTTCTTGGTGCACAGAACGATAATGACATTGCAAAAGTTGGCCTACTTTGTATCGTATATGTTAGATGGTGCACAATCACCACGTATCCTGTATCCCCAAGGAATTGCCAGCGCAGTACGATGTTCTGAATATATAATGTACGTTGACAACGATTTCGTCGGCAATGAGCAATATAATCATGGTTTGTGGGCTGATAATGCAAATTATACATCTAATAATCTGTGTTATCTTGCTTGGAATACAAATAAAATCGCTATGATGGTATCATATTCTAGAGGAATATGGTCTTTCCTGACCATGCATTTTCATTAATATGTTGGGCAACGTGCCAGTGTTTTTAAATATTTTATCACACAAAATAAGCCTTTCTCTTATCACTCACCCCTGCTGACGTACATTACCGATCTGACATCATCACAATATAAGGTAATTCATGCCTTGTTAAATACTTAGCCTGATGCCTAGTAGAATCAATGAAACGGCATTTGTTCAAAGAGCTTGTAACTACGATAACAGGGTTCACTCGCACCTCCTCCAGTCAAACTTTGTGACCTCGCCAATGTGTGCTTATTGTCGTGAGACTACCTTCGATCAAAGAGATTAGAGCTGCCCTCCAAGTTCGCACCTACAAGCCTCCACCCGACAAACTGTGTAACAACGCCGCCTGTGTGCAGCGTGTATATTTTAATACTGGTTAATTAATTAGTGCGGCTTTCTCCAGAAGATATAGTGTTTTCAACATGAGACTCATGAGTTGGAACAACGTTTGCATGTGCTTTTGTTGAGTTTATGGTATTGCCACCGGACTGTGGGCTTTCTGGAATGTTCACCGCGTAGCCAGTAGGAATGAGCCCTAGCATAGCGTTACGCTGCAAAGGGTAAGATACACTTTAATATGCAAGTAATTGCATATTGCAAATTGCCCTTCTCAATTAGCTGTCCTGGTAATTATATTGATAATTGTTGTCAGAGCCAGCAAAGCTTAAAATCTACTAGTTGCCATCTCTCCCGCTTTTCTACGCATTCTTTCAATATAAACAATTTACCCGTGACATGTAAACAAGCCAATGACGACACTGAATAATGTGAGTTCCATAACATTAGCCTGATACATCATGCTAATTTCATGTATTAGCTGTTTTCTTGCTGATTGATTGCATTCAAATTATGGAACAACACCAAAGCACGATGTTATGGATGAATTACTGAGCCGTTATGCCATTCAGTAATGAAAAATCAAATTGAAATTCATATATTCCCCACCCTGATGGAATAACAATACACCATTATCAAAAGAGTGCGGGCATTTAAGTCAGGATGTGGCAGTATTGTTACAGACCAAAAAATCCGCAAAACTTTGCTGTTGATAACGACTGCAGTTAAACTGTAAGTCATACACATTGAGACATCTCTTCTGCTGCATTGATCATAACCGAACATTTGCGTTTAAAGATTTACGAGAGAGAGAAAAAAAAGAGAGCTTGTTACCTTCTGACCCATTCTTCAAATCGTTTGTTAAGGGAATGAAGGCACTATGTAAGCAAATAACACGTATAATACTCTGTGGTGCCCCTTTATCGTACGTTTATGTTCACGAAACATTTTAGTAAGAGTTGATAAACAATCATAGTGTAATTAGCAATAACAGTATATAAACACATAATTGGTTTGGTAAGGTAAGGCAAATGTTATTGTTATGAAATTCGACTGAAAGACACTTGATGGTTTAACAGAGTAGTGCCTCTGTGTGATTATAAAACAAATTCAGAAATAACTAACGTTCTTATGTGGATATGTGTCCGATATTGCTGCACAGAATCAATATGGATATATATTGTTTGGTAGCTATGCAAATCGTATCAGTAGGTGAACATGCTCTTAAAAACATTAGGCAACTTATCACTTGTATACTATCACCAAAAAGTCATACGTTGTAAACATATTTCAAGTATTCTATGAATATATTGTCTTTGCGATCTTTAAAACATTTGAAATGATAACACGCATCATCATATACGATACAGGTTAGTTTCATAAAATATTAGCTTGTCCGGCTATCTTCTTCTACAAGACAGGATAACGAAATTCAGCGAATAGCGGCGTAAAAATAGCACTTCTTTTCGATTACCCCACGGAAGTAAACAGGTAACCGACCATTAATGATAAGTACTGTCGTAAACTTGGTCGCATCGGCTATGTATTTTATTTCCGCGATTCTCAGTGAAAACAATGCATACAATATGCTACATTCTTGCGCAACTAGCGAATGTTGTGGATATTCGATAATTGCAAAAAGCTACATGTGGACAACATATTAATGTGTAAGTAGGTATTCTGCGCTTTGCTTGTCATATTAGGCAGATAAAGAAACGAAAATCTTTAGCGAAGATCATACATCGCATTTCTATCAGTTTGGCCCAACTCGATGACCTATAGAATTAAACGGTATTTACGCTTAAAATTGTTGTATAAATCAGAAGAAAGAGCATATAATTACATACTCTTCTGTATTTGTAATGCGGCTGTCTCAAGGCGAGATGATAAAGATACGTCAAGGGAAGCTGCTGTCAGTTGGGAAAATATCCAGGCAAATTTCCGTTTTATCATCATTAAATAAAATTGGCACGGAATATACATAAATTTTTGTTGGAGAGTCTGGCTTTTGTAAGGCAATGGTTAACGAAGACAAATTGTAAAGCTGGTATCCATCCAACAGCTCTCTCCATCGGAGTGACAATGTTTTTTCGTCTGAAGAAACGAATATGAGTCTGGTTAAGCAAACTCTACGGAGTAATATCCAGA
The DNA here is from genome assembly GCA_034190875.2 of Urechis unicinctus. NCBI lineage: Eukaryota > Metazoa > Annelida > Polychaeta > Xenopneusta > Urechidae > Urechis > Urechis unicinctus. Next base: position 47,533,371 of record CM067344.1, on the reverse strand, counting down.
CAAAATTAGCAATTTTCAAGTGCATTTGTAAGGCTCTCATGTCTAGCACTAACAGCTGGGATCAACATAAAACAACGCATTCATTCTAACACTCGACGAGACTTCTGCCTCACTTGACATTAATCACAAATGGAAGATGGCAGATGTTCGAAATGCACATGTTCGAGCCAAAATAGATGCCCACCTCTGGTCAATTCTCCGCAATAATAGCCAAGGGAAAAGCAAAGGCTCAGCTGAAAAGATTCGCATGATTTAGTGAAGAATATGCACGCGACGAGAATCGAGATGAGCAACAGCAATTAACATTCTACACTGCTAAAGAAACAACGACGGTTAAAACACTAAGGATAGACCGGTTCGTCATCATTGTTGAGATAATACTTCTTTCATTTGCTATTGATATGCCAACCCTGATTATAATATTTCTATTTCTGGTCACACAAGTTCTTGGTGATAGCCTGTGGTGTGGGGTGCAGAATATTATCCAAATACAATGCTGAATCAAGATAATGTTAAACTTCTTTCCCTCGGACACAACCAGTAGAAACTCACATTACAAGTTCTAAACCCCACATAGCACATAGCAAAATCCAAAGGAATATTTATGTTTTCTTCCCTAACACTCTTGGTCGACACGATATATTTCCACGGTAAAGTTGTATTGTTTATTCTACGTTATTTTTATGTCTAACATCAATTAATTAAATCGGTCGTTATGGTGCACGATCAATATCAAATATTAAGAATAATGAAGTAGTCGGGGTGGGCGCCCTCAGATGGACAGATAGCTGAATCAAATCCGGACACGATTCATATTTTGTAAAACAATGCAGAGTCAAGCGGTCATATCGCGTCCATACCGGAACATGCAATGGGAAATACCCTCATGATGGTAATAATGTGACTGACCTGTGAGATGCGGTTCATGCCTTGCTGAACTCTGAGGAATGTCTTAACATACAACTTATGCGCCATATATGATGGCACTGAATCGGGTTAAAAATGTTTTTGAGACAAGGCTGTTGCTCTTTTCTAACAAGGCTGCAATGTGGCATTCATTTTCATCACATGAATGATATAAAAAAAGTAAAAAATAGATCATCAAATCACTGGAGAATACAGAGAAACAGTGCTATTTTGCCTCTTGTGAATTCAGCTTTAATATAAATGTACAATAGTGTAGTTGTGGTTACAGAATGCCGGCTCCGATGAATATTTCTTTGAATGTTTTTGGCAATGCCCAAGTACCTGATCAATTTCCATGATTGTACCAGAGGATAAGTTATTGCTGCGATATTTTAAGATGACCCATTCCTGCTCCATTTACATTACTGACGACATGATACATAGACGAGTGATGTTGAAGCTCTTATCGAGCGATGTTGTCGTTCGTGGCTCTAGCAATAATATTGGTTGCTTACATATGATAGGAAATGATACATGGTGTTTGCTGTTCACATAAATCGCACGAGAATATTTTGCGTGTTCTAGGCAGAACCAAAATAAATATAAAAGTTGGTATTGCTTTGAGTAACGACTGCAATAATATATCTACTTAATAGGTTTTAGGCACGCAACAGGTTAAGAGAGATGCATAGGGGGGAAGAACGGAACAACAATGGGTCATGTCTTAGACACAATGTGATGCACAATTAAGGTTGTGAAAAAGACTTGAAAAATAAAGAGGTTTTCAAGAGTTTTGTAGCAGAGCATATTAAACCAGGTTCGATAAGCACTAAGTCACAATTTTTACTTGGCTTCATAGTACATGATATTGCATTGTTAAGAACTGCAGTTTAACTGTTCATATGGTTTAACTTCGAGTGCTTTGCCTGTTTATTGCAGGGGATATGGAATTATGACATTATTGATTTAAATTTTCAACTGACTTGCCAGGCAAATAGCCACAATGGAGGTTGCAAATACCTCATGGATATTTCAACATGGGTTTCAATGTAAATGCACCTATTATTTTATAACGAAGAAAACATAATTTAATTGTAGCACTACCGTTCTTTTTTTGCAGATATTATCTCACAGAGTATAGGCATGTTATTCTTATATTAGAATAATCTGTATACCACGACTAGAAGAGGTATTGTAATATTTGTAAGACATTCAACCAACGAACCTGCAACTAACTCTGAATTAGTTGTGAATGATAATTAGATTATTACAACTTCAATTGTGCAGTAAAAAAAGTCTAAGTTGTAGTCATGTGGATCTGGTTTACGTTAACAACTTACCTGCTATTTGAGGTAAAACATATGGTTATTATTTGCTTCGTTCAGTCACTCCCGCTGCATTGTAAACAATAAATCAGGCAAATATTGGTGATCAGTTCGGTTTGTGGATTTGTCAACTTGGCGAATGTTCTATTAACAAGGGAAATCTTCACGGATTAAACATATCTATGAATAATGCTTATAAATCACTTGGGTCTTTCCCTTTCATTGACAAGAATTCCCAAGTGGGTAGCATTGCAGGAAAAATGCTGTGATCTCCCGCAAATTGGCAACGGTTGTGATTTTTGTAGATGGGACCAGCAAAGTTATAACTATCTTTATAAGAGCAAAGGAGTTTTTCATTTTACCGCAAAGGCGTTGCTTTGAATAATCGTTGCCTTTCGATTGGTCTCGTGAGACTTGGGCAATCGATATGTAAGCTTTATGGCATGTTAATTATCGGCCTCTGTTATCGTTCGTGAAGTCTGCTTGCACGCAATATGAACCAACCAAAGGTTAGAACATTAATGAAAAATGATTAATGATACATCGCTATGCATCCGTCAATCTCCCTGATAGAACCGAGTTTACATTACTAATGCTTTAATCCAGTGAACCCGTAGTGTGGTGCTGCATGGCGTTGTCGTGACATACCATTCGGTGAGGTACCACTCGGTTTCTCACCAGATTCCCCTTGTAAATGGATATTTATGGTGCTCGTTGATAGCGACAAATGTGGTAATCATAATTTCTATTGGGTATTGAAGTAAAAGTAATATTATTAGTTCTGTTGGGTAGCTCGCTCTGAGGACGCATATCATAATTTCAGTAAACATTAGAGAGAAAGTAATACAGCACGCATATAGCCTTCAGGCAGTAAACATCAATGGATGGAGTATTGTACTCTAGTTAGAGGGTGGGGGAGGGGAGGGGGATGGGGTTGATGATCTCACTGGTAGCAGTGATTAGTCGCACAAAATGGCTGCGAATTTATCCTTTCGGTATTACTTTGTATATATACCGAAGGTGGCAACATGACTTTCCGCAGCATTACTTCCTGTAGACAGTAACGGCACATCGCGCTGTAAATCTGCAGCTTAAACATTTAAATTGATTCTCGTCACTTGATGTAGACAGGGGGAACCATTGAGGACAAACGACTTCGCTTCGGATGACATAGACCCAGCAATATTGGGCAGCACAAAGATCGCCGTAGCTCAAAATTAATAACCCATCAAACTGATTAGGTATGTTGGCCTGTCTGAATATACGAGTTTACCTATATGCGATGTTGCAACTTATAACGTTACGAACAATGAGTGCAATTTGAGCGCTTTTAACATTTTAAGCATAACATGGTTGGATACTGTTGTTTATTACCATGCTCGGCGAACAGCAACAGCCTAGTTCTATCAGATTCCTGAATCTGTAACTGTCCAAAACTTTGGACGGTTCCTTATATTAATCGTAAAATGCGTATAGGTTGTGGATTGGTGTAATAGGTAAGTTCCTCTTTCCATTACCTGTGAAGTTTCCTGTAGGTGACCAAGCAAAGTCAGAAAGGATCTGACAGAGAACAACTCGACATCCACTTTGCCGAGCAATATGATGTGAAATATGGTATGTTTGCATAAATCTCGTAAGATATTGGTATTGGCATGTAGCATAAACATATGATAGCCAATACATGCAAGCAAGATGTTTTCACACCTTGAACAAGAACAATATGTAGTTGTAATTCTTTTCATCTAAAGAACGTTAATTCACATACGAGTGCAAGAATAATGTACGAAACTGTCCAACCTTAAGATAAAGTATTGTTAGATCCATGACACATGCTGCAAATTGGGAATTAGGTCGTTCGCAATGATACTAAATGTTACATGAATTATCTTGGGTCCCACGGAGCATTAGATAAACAATTTACAATCTCTTACACACCAACAACAATCGGTGATAATTGTCAATTAGGTAGTTAACGACCATTTCTCAGAGCAATGATGAATGAAAACCCGTAAAGAGAGAAAGACTGAAAATAAGGAAGCAAGGACTCGCAGCAATTTTCCAGTCATCTTTTAATTACACCAATCCGTGGAGAATCACTTACAATATTAACTTGAGTACGTTGAATAGAGTCAGCTGATTATTCAAACAATTGCGGGATAATTTATTATTGCACATCAGGCACCACTGCAATATTTGCATGCGTATGTATGTACATAGTGATTTTCACGTGCAAATAATCTATCCCTACCTCCCCGCAGTACCATATTTCAAAAAGCAGTGGTAGGAAGTGTGCTGTAGTGCAATTGTCCGTCGATGTTAATAATCGCTGCATTCAAATTCGCAATTTCATTCACTAAAATAACCGAGGTACTTTTGATTTATTATTGATCATAGAGCGAAATAAATGTAGAATACACTGAATGGTCAGCTAAATCATTATGTAAGTATGTGAGCGGGTGCGAATGCTTGCGTTGATTATTGCAATTACATCCTCCATTCTATTTACACCACATAATTGCAACCGCGCAGCTCCTGCAAATGTAGAACAAAACTTTAAACAATTTAAACGACTTCTAAGCAACAGTTCGCCAAAAGCCAGGGTGAGCTTGGAAAAATCCATTAAACTTACCCACTTCATAGTTTGTCAAAATATAGCCTTTGAAAGTTCATCCGTACTATTTACTTAGTAACACATTCATATAAGGATTGCACATGATTTTAAGAAGATGTAACATGCCTTTCTTATTAAATAGGGAAAGGAATGCACGCATGCATAAATATAAATAATGATGTCCTTTTCATATCAATTTCCGCCACATTCAGACTTTTGTGAGCCATGCTACCCAAGCTAAGAAGGCACACGTTACAACAATACTCGGTGAGAATTACACACCTTATGTGTATTTTATAGCTTCGCATGATAAAATTGTGCAGCAAAAAAGACGAGAATTCAAGAAAAGAAATTGTGAATCTAATTGCTATTTTAGAGACCGCAATAAACAAGTCCTGTCGTAAATTTAGCAGCAGCAATCAATATGCCAGACCGGCAATTTAGCAACAGTTATCATCATGTCACAACGCTAATTTGTCGTCAGTTACAGACTTGCCACACGTTTACACCAGCCGGAAGCAATTTATACGACATTGGCCATCTAAGACAATGAATACAGAAGAATACATGGCCGATAAAATGATTCAATGACGCATTACATCGTGCATATTGAAGGTCAGAAAACGATCAGCCACGGAACTGGATATGCATGATGAAACAAGAGCACGTAAAACAAAGCTAATATGTGTGAGGGTGAAACAAGACAAAGCGTAAGATAGAAGAACATAAGGCACTGTCCGGTGCATTGTCTTCAACGAGAAACTACTTCTATCAAATGAGATGGCTGTGTCATCCCTTATAATTCCATTACTTACCGCATAATGAGAGAATGTATGGTTCAAAACGTCGACCTTCATGAAAATTCAAGCGTATGAATATCTTGGGTGGTTTTTTTTCTGCAGTAGCTGGCTCTTAGTCTGAGATATCGCGGGTTCATATCCCTCAGGCATTTCCAATCAATGATGATTCATGCGGTCGAGTCACATATACACCAGTGCATGTTGTAGCAGGTATTTACCATGACAGGAGAATTTTTGAAAAGTAGGCTTATTGATGCTGATAGTAAACAGCTCGGCAGCACAATGCGGTCTCCATCACATGCAAGCATATGCATATCTTTGGTGCCATTATGACAGAAATTTACCGTTGTCTGCTGATATGTAAATGATTTAATGCGCCTTGCATAGCCAGAGCAGCCAACACGGCTTTTAAGTACGGAACCACTACCACCATCAATCTGTGGATGATCCTAGCAAACGATTAGGATAGTGTGGTGGCTGAGGTAGCCGCCTCCAGATTGTGAGGTTCCGCCAGTCTGATAAATCATTTGATCAACGCAGATTCATACGGCCAGGTCAAATCGCCTCGATACCAAAGCATGAAACTTTCATTTTCCCTGCTTAAGAATATGGTTTATGGCATCAGGGTTTGCGACATATACGCGCCAATTGTCAATATGAAGGGATATCAAAACGTAACTGACATTGTAAACATGCAACTAACTTGTTAGAATTCGGAAATAGAGCAGTGATTTTCATCGTCAGAAATATAAACCAAACAGAATAGCTCATTAAATCACCGGCGAATTTAAATAAATGCGGATTTATACTTTTTATACATGACGCGACATTATATT